>CM026426.1:1685851-2892581 GCA_014871385.1 Ceratodon purpureus
CTCTCTCGCTCTCGCGCTATATCTCTCGATCTCTCGCTCTCTCGCTCTCTCTCTCTCTCTCTCTCTCTCTCTCTCCTCTCTCTCTCTCTCTCTACTCTCTCTCTCTCTCTCTCTCTCTCCTCTCTCTCTCTCCTCTCTCTCTCTCCTCTCTCTCTCTCTCTCTCTCTCTCATCTCTCTCTCTCTTCTCTCTCTCTCTCTCTCTCTCTCTCTCTCCTCTCTCTCTCTCTCTCTCTCTCTCTCTCTCCTCTCTCTCTCTCTCCTCTCTCTCGTACTTCTCTCTCGCTCTCTCTCTCTCTCTCCCTCGCTCTCGCTCTCTCTCTCTCTTCCCTCTCTCGGCCTTCTCTAGAGAGAGCTCCTAACTACGATGCTTTTTATACTAATTTGGACGTCCTTGAAGCTCGCTATTCACTGCAGTCCATGTCGATGTTGCCGTCCACGACTCCTTGTGAGCTGGCTGTTCTGGTAACATTTTGACGTCCTTTGTAGTTTGCAATTCGTCCTGGAATTGCCTTGGTGCTTAATGTCTGGATCATAGGTGTGCCGAGCGCCTGTTGGGACGGGTGGTCTCGCGTGGGAGTTGGGCTTGTCTTCTGGGTGGTGCTTGATCACTTTAGAGGGCTGCGATGGCAGCTGCTACTCCTCGATGAATCTGGTTGTGCTTGGACCTTGATGTAGCGGAATGCGGGTAGACGTCATAAACAGTCTTTCCTAGAGTCTTGTTGCAGGCGGGGCAGTTGACTTGATCCGCTTCAGGGTACCGAGAAGCTAGGTCAATGTTATATTTGAAATACTGTTTTACCTGCTCTATGGCAGTTTCTAATTCTTCCTCGGCATCACTGGCGTCACTTGCTTCTGTTTCCAAGCTATATTCTTCTTCTAGGCGTTTGAGAGCATCCTTGTGAAATTTAAAAGGATGGGGCCGAGAATTTACCGGATTCATGGGCTGACTTGGCTGCTCCGTGTTGTGTACAGGGAGGTGCGGTGACGCCTGAGGAGTCTCCTCGTTGTCAGTGAGCAAGTCAAGAATGTCAACACGCTCAGCTAGATCATGGAAGATGGGCGGCGTGGTTACCGACTGGGACGGCCCTGGCCCTATGATGATGCGCAAAGGTTCCTCGTCAGTCGGTCGTGGTGGTGATTAGTATATCTCCTTCCCCTTGTATGACTCTAGCATGTCATAGTTTTGCTGGTCGTGATCGATAGCCTCCGAATCTGGCTCGGATTGTTCCATCTCTAATACGGCCATGGCTTTGTCGATGCATGTATCCAGGAATTCGGCTGAGGGCTCCTCGGTTGTCGGAGGCTGCAGATGAAGCATGTAAAAGACCTTGGTGGCTATGGCGCAAGTAGCAGCATGGACCCATCCAATTTTGTTGGCCTCAAATGTCTCCAGCATCTGCTCTAGGTCTGCCCTTTCTTTCTTCAACTCCTCTGTTTCCTCGTGTGTGTGCTTTGGGCGCTGAACTGCTTTGTTGGCGGTGAGTTGTTTGTATTTAGCAAGGTAGTCGCTGTTGAGCTGCTCCAACTTTTGAATCTTGCTCTGCAACCACGCCTTGTCCTTGGCCAGCAGGTCTACCTGTTCCTATGCGTTGGTAAGCTCCAGCTCCAAACCTCTTACCTGGTTGCGTAGGTTCGTCAATGTGGTGTGATTTTCTTCTATCTGCTGTTTGAATTCTGCTCGAGCTGTCTCTAATGCCAGGTTTGCTTGTGCTTGGGCGGCTTGGATGGCGTGGCTGGCTTTGCGCTTGGCTCTCTCCTCCTGTTCTTGGTATGAGTTAGCCAACCCCTTCTTCTCCTGTTCTGTTTTGTGCGAGAATTGCAGGAGAGCTCCCAACGTTTCGGTCAATGCTACTGTCTCCGACATCCGAGGCCCCCAGGCCGGATCCTTTGCTATCGCACTTCAGATGTCAGCTCCAACACTCGTTGGCGCTTGGCGCTTGGCCTTGGCGTAGCTGTCTCGGGAGGAGGTATGGCTGCCATCTCCCTCTAGATGTCAAGGAAGGAACCTGCAGCTGGTGGTCGGTTATGGTGTTGGTGGTAGGCAAGGAAATGCGTGATGTAAGCTGTCAGGAACAGGCCGATAGGGCTGGAGTACTCGGGTGATCTTCGGTGTCCACGCAGCTGCATTCAGAAGTGCTCATCGACCAATACCCCCTAGTTGATTTTTTCTCCTTGGTCGGCCATGAATAGCAGGGACAGTTGAGCGCATGTGATCCCGTTACAATCGTTCAAAAAAAAGACCTGGCTCAGAATGCCCCTCATCCTCGCAAACCATGGTTCAGCCAAAATCTTTCCTAAAACAAAGACGTCATAACGATTGTCATCGCGAAGAGTACCAGAGTCTCGACATGCGGCTGTGGATATGCGCAAGCTGGGATCCATTCGGTGAAGCCTGTCCCGTTCCACCCGAAGAACGCATGCTGATAGCGGCTGGAGTAGACCACGCGGATGCCTTCGACGTCGCCAGCCGGGTAAGGTTCGTCTTCGCTCTGTTGCCTTAGGGACTGCACAAATGCATTGCAATAGGCAACGTTGGTCTTGCCCTCCATCAAGCTCCAATACTTAACCATGCCTGTCTTTGTGGTCCATACTTCATCTGCCCTGCGCTTCCACTCGTGGGAACATGGAATGGCGGCATCGCCTTCTGAGGAGCAGGGGGAACCATGGCGACAACGGCGCAGAGGCAGTGAAGGAGCGTATGCGACAGCAATGGGCTAAGAGGGGAGCAAATGAGAGAAAGAATGAGGCGTGCCAGGCTCCCAAACGGCTCGGGGAGTATAGCGAGTTGTGGGGAAGGGAGTGAAGGGAGGTCAGGGGACCAACTGGGAGGGGTGAGGGGAGGAGAAGAGTTACTTGGTGGCTGGGATGGGATGGGTGGTGTTTCATGATGCGCCAGCCCAGGCTCCTTTGGCGGCTGTGAGAGGTTCTGATGGGACTGGACTGTCTGTGATGATGGTGGCGGCGCTGTCCGCCTAAGACGGCGGAGATGAGTGGCTGCTGTCATGTCAACTGGTTGTCCATGATTGTCCCTGGTGTGCCTGGAAAATGGGATGGCTTGGATCAAATTCACACGTGTCTGAGGGATGCTGGAGGTGGATGGGGGCAAGGTGGAGACATCCTGATCATCTGTATTGGGAGTGTTGGCG
Organism: Ceratodon purpureus; assembly: GCA_014871385.1. Lineage (NCBI taxonomy): Eukaryota > Viridiplantae > Streptophyta > Bryopsida > Pseudoditrichales > Ditrichaceae > Ceratodon > Ceratodon purpureus. The sequence goes on from CM026426.1 coordinate 1,688,999, forward strand.
TCCAAGTTAGACTCCGCTTCTCTGGAGAGGTAGCTATGAATTTCTCCTAAGCTAAGAGTCGGTGACAGTTGTGGTGTGGCCGCGTGGTAATGTTTTAATTTTGCTGCATTGACCATGGTGGCGTGGGCGTCATAATTAGTACTGTTAATTAGTAACACTGTGTTATTTGGTAGTACTAATTGGACCCTGTATGGGCCATGCCAAATGGACTCGAATTTTGGTCGTTTTAAATTGGGATCTCTGGGACACCATAAGAAAAGGTCACCCTTTTGGAAAAGCCTGGGCGGTTGCGAGGCCTGAAAATACTGCGCGCTGAGTTGTTGTTTATGAGCTATGTTGTTTAATACAGACTCCTGGAGTTCCTTGATATGGTGTATATCTTGCAATTGAGCGGCTAACACCCGGTGTGGAGTGTAATCTCGTGGCTGCAGACTTTGGAACGTAGGAGCAATATATTCCGTGGGCAACAAGGATTGAGTACCATAAACTAACTCAAAGGGGCTGAATTGTGTGGCTGTCTTGGTAGCTACCCGGTATGCCCATAAGGCAGCTGGAAGGCAGTCGTCCCAGTAGACCTTGTTGGCGTGGACAAACCGTTTTAGCATATTTATTAATGTTTTGTTGGTCGACTCTGCCTGTCCGTTGCCTTGAGGATAATAAACGATGCTTGTGCGGTGTTTAATTATGTGGTTGTCCATGAGTTCATCACTGAGTTGACAAAATGAAAACCTTGATCAGACATGATCTCCAAGGGACATCCAAACCTGGTGATAATATGTTCGTAGATGAAGGTTGCGGTGACTACGGCGGTATTTATTCTCAGCGGCTTGGCCCCTACTCACTTGGTGGTGTAATCAGTGGCGACCAGTATGTATTTGAATCCTTGCCTTGTTATGGGTCGGATTGGGCCTACGAAATCCAGGCCCCATTGCATGAATGGTCCCAATGGCGGTATTGACTTCAATGGAACTCTGCCTTGATATTGAAAGTTTGTGGTAGCAATCTGGCACGCATGACATTTTTTAACATAATCATGGACGTCCTTGTGTAAAGTTGGCCACCAGTACTTGGCAGTTAGAATCTTTTTCACCGTAGTGTCGGGTCCTTGGTGACCACCAGCCGGGACATCATGTAAGTGAGCTATAATCTCCTGTTGCTGGTCTGGGACCACACAAATCCGCGTTTCTCCGTCTGGACCCGTCGGTAGAGCTGTCCCTCAACAGTGGTGTAGGGAAGAGTGTTGCGAATAAAATTAATTTTTCTGGTGCTTGAGACATCGATGGGAACTTGCTCGGTTGTTAAATACTGCAAATACGGTGATCGCCAGTCTTTGTTTTTCTCTGGTGCAATTGCGGCTGTTTGAATATATGCATCATTGAATGAGTCGTCAATGCCGTCCATGGTAGCTGTGGTGTCTCTGGACAGGTAATCAGCTATGATGTGGCGCTTGCCAGGGATATAGACGACTTCGAAATCGTATTCGAGGAGAATCATAATCCATCTGGCTACCCTTCCACTGACCAGTGGTTGATTGACGAGGTAAGAAAGGCTATGATGATCCACGATGAATTTGAATTTATTTCCGAGAAGATAATGTCTGAATTTTTTGACAGCATAGATCATGGCTAGAGCTTCTCTCTCCGTGGTAGAATAGTTCTTTTCGGCTGTGTTTAGTAACCGGCTTGCGTAGGCTACCGGCTGGTCATGTTTGCCTGTGACGTTCTGGGCTAACATGACACCTACGGCGACGTTGGAGGCATCGGTGTGCACATGAAAGGGTTTAGTCCAATCTGGGGCAATGAGTATAGGCGCATTTGAATAGGTGACCTTAGTTTTTTCCAATGCCTCTTGTGCCTCCGATGTCCAATCTTGGGGATAGTTGTATCTGACGTGGTTCAAAGCTGTAATCGGAGCAGTTGTATGGGCCAGCTTTTCTATATAAATTCTGTTAAACTGGACTAGGCCGAGGAGGCGCAGGACTCCTTTTTGATTGAGAGGTGGAGTCATTTTGACTATGTCTTTTATTTTTTCTAGATCCGGTAGCTTACCATGTTTACAGACTATGTAGGCCAAGATGTTACTTGCAAAGAATAGGAACATGCATTTATCGGCATTGAGATTGACCCCGTTGGCTCTGCAGGCATCAAAGATTTGTCGTAGATGGGAAATATGGTCTTTCATGGAGCCATAGACAGTACCATCATCAAGGTAAATTCGAAAGAATCGTTTTATATATGGGCGGAAGATAAGTTCCATGACTCTCTGAAATGTCATGGGTGCGTTCTTGGCACCGAATGGCATCCTCTCGAATTGGTATGGTCCCCATTCTGTGGAGAAGGCCGTTTTATTTTTATCTTGGTCGGCCATGGTTACCTGATAGTATCCTAAAAAGGAATCTAGAAAAGAGTACATCTTGTGGCCGGCCACTTCATCAATGATTTCTTCCATATAAGGTAGGGGATAATGATCTTTTCGTGTGGCAGCGTTAAGTTTACAAAAATCGACACATATCCTGAGAGTACCATTTTTTTTTGGTATGATGACCATCGGTGACAACCACGGTGCTGAATCTATAGGTGAGATAACTTTTTCTTGCAATAGTTTGTCTAGTTCAGCTTTGACTCTCGTTGCGTAGTTAGGATTCATCCTATATCTGCGTTGCTGTACTGGATGTGCGTTTGGAACTAAGTCAGTTGTATGTTCTGCTAACTGGGTAGGAATGCCTTTGAGGTCTTTGTGGTTCCAGGCATATATGTCCTGATACTCGCGGAATAATTCAATGGCAGCGTGTTTGAGCTCTAGTGGTGCCTCGGCGTTGATTTTAACAAACTTTGGTTCGGCTGTGGTCCCAAGTTGACTAATTCCACCTTATCTTTGGCGCCATGAGACCAACCGTTGACAGTGTGCTGTTTTAATGCTTGGGACGCCGGAGGAGCGCTGACACTGACTCTCCCCTGGACTTCATTACTGAAGTGGGGAGGAATGTCAAGTTTCTCTCGTTCTGGTGCCAGACTGGCGAGGTGTATTTCCGCTAGTGGTACTAGATTGGGGTCAGCTTGTAGAACCAACGCCTCCTACTCTAGTGACAATCCTTTCAGCCAATTAGTTCCTGCAGTGTGTCGTATTTGGTTTGCTTTGGCTCGGGTTACGCAACTATCGATAGGGATAATAATGGTTTTCCCTTGCCGATGTATCCGAATCTGGTTTCGGGCCCAGTCGTGGAGGGCGTTCATATCCCGTAGCCATGGTCGTCCAAGTATGATTGGGAAATTACTGCGATCGGGCATTTCAATGATGACAAACGTGGCGGGTGTTGTAATGCCATGTGTAGTGATTGCTACCGAGGACAATATTCCCAATGGAGTCACAGGGGCGTCATTGGCCATTCTTAAGATGAATTGCGCTGCTTTGGCTCGAGGGAGTCCCAAGTTTTCTCTCAGCTGGTTGCTCATGACATTAACGCCTCAGCTACCATCAACTAACACGTTGGTTAGTTCATAATCCCCAAGCTGGATTCGGATGACTGCGGCGTCGGGGTCCAATGTCGTGGAATTAACTTCGATTACCTTAGGATCCTTAGGTACAGCAGGGGTTGCGGCATGTTGTAAATACTTGTGAAATTCGGGACTGATCTCTATCAATTTGGACAACGTTATGGTAACATTGGTATTGTCGGCAATCTGCTGCAGGCTGACGGAAGGTGGCGTCTCCAATTCCTTTTGTAGGTTACTCCATATCTGGTGCAATGCCTAATAGTGATCAGGTGAAAACGGTTTTCTGTGCTCAGTGACATGGTCATCTGCTTTAGAATTGGGGCTTGCCTGTGACCTAGTAGATATGGCAGCCGCGGTTATTGCTGCTACTTTAGCTCCTGCTCCATGGACTTCGGTGATTGTGACGCCTCCTCTTCTTGCAGATGGTCCTTGGTTGTCCTTAGGTGGAGTGTTGGTGTTGGGCGACGCCGCTGTCCATCGTTGGCATACCAGAGGACAATTAATTCGACGATGATGGAGTGATCCGCATTCCCAACAGCCGTCATTGCGTGCTGGTTGGAATGCATCGACCTCTATCTCATCTGCATGCATGGCTGCTGTGGACGGTCTTGGTCATCTATTGTCGTGAGAGCGTGGGTTGGTGTTGGCAAACCAGCATCGCCCACCGTGTATCTTACCACAGTTGGTGCATCGGACCGGGGTGACTCTTACGTTAGGCCGTAGGGCCGGTAGTGGTAGTAGTGGTGTTTATAGTTTGTGTAACGCCCTCAGCTCACGACTGATATCATTAGCTACAACAAGAATATCCTGAAATTTTTGAACCCCTCGAATCACAATGCCTTGTTGAATCCATGGCAACAGACCTTTTTTAAACCACTCGCACAAGTAATCTTCTTCCGGCTTTCGATTAAGTTTGTCAGCCAATTGCTTAAATCTGTCATAAAATTTGTCAAGCGGTTCGTCCTTGCTTTGAGTAATGCTACGAAGAGCTCGTAAGATTTCCGAGCTTGTTTTCAATTTCCTAAATTTGTAAAAGAAACTGGCTTCTATCTCTTCCCATGACGACAGAGGGTGTTCTGTTTCGAAATCTATATACCAATTTATGTGATTTCCTTGTAAGGTTGTTCCAAAAATGTTTTGGAGGTCTGCTGGACTGGTGACACCGTTGGTTCGAGCTATGACTCAAAATCTTCTTATGTCCCAATCAGGGTCAGCGGTATCGTCGAACACTGGGTAAGGGATCTTTGGCAGCTTGGTATAGTGGTCGTGACTTCCCATACTGTGAGATGTGGCCGCAGTTGGGTTTTCTCTTGGGATTGTGGCAGATCGTAACCCTTCCTCGGGTATTTGCGAGGCTTGGGCTGCTTGGCCAAGGGGTGATATCTCTACCGGCCGTGGTGTTCTGCTACTTTGTAAGTTGTGATACTGCACACTAAGCAGTTCTAGCTTCGCATTAGTGGCGTCATTTTTGGCAGCAGGGTCAGTCATTTGCTGTTTCATCCATTGTAAAAGTTCTCTAGTACCTTCTTGGTCATTTTGTATAGTAGCGTCCTCGCCGTCAGTGATGCGGGCTCCTTCTGCAGCTACCTTTCTAGGGGGCATATTGTAAGCAATATCGTAGCCTTCGTGTTTCTTTGTTCACACTTCTATCCCCAACATGGTCGCCAAAATGTTATACTGGATTCCTGAGATAGAAAGTGTGAACGCAGAAAAGGGTCATTCCGAGGATAGAACCGTAGTAGAGAACCAGGGAACCTCTGATACCCAGGGTCGGCCTTGGTGGTTGGACGTCAGGGGGCGGGTGTCTCAAGTATCGGACATCACAGTTAGGGTTAGGCTGAGCCCCGTGGAGAGATGGTCGAGGGAGAAAACAGCATTAGCTGTCGTAGAGGGAGTCTGAGAGTTGATCCGAGGGGAGAGTGGACGACCAGAGAGGTTATGGTGTCTTAGGTAGGGACGCAGGGACGACTGTATGCATAGAAAGAGTAAAGGGCACAAGAAGGCGGTGAGTACAGTCAAACAAGATTTTCATCGAGACAGGAAGCAAACAGGGGTTAAGAGAGCGACAGCAAGAGGGAACAAGTTTAGCATCAAAGGGAGTCTTTCATAACGTTGTAGCTAGAGTGCTGAGACAGTACAAAAACAGAGGGTGTCCGTGGTCCTAAGGCGACATTGAGGCTTAGCCTAGTCCTAAGCTCCTACCAAAATTACTCAGAGGAGAGAGAGAGAGAGAGAGAGAGAGAGAGAGAGAGAGAGAGAGAGAGAGAGAGAGAGAGAGAGAGAGAGAGAGAGAGAGAGAGAGAGAGAGAGAGAGAGAGAGAGAGAGAGAGAGAGAGAGAGAGAGAGAGAGAGAGAGAGAGAGAGAGAGAGAGAGCTCCTAACTACGATGCTTTTTATACTAATTTGGACGTCCTTGAAGCTCGCTGTTCACTGCAGTCCATGTCGATGTTGCCGTCCACGACTCCTAGTGAGCTGGCTGTTCTAGTAACAAAGTGGTCTTGCTTACTGGGACGACAAAACATCCACTCCCCACGTAACACGTCACGGTATGGGTTAAATACAAACTTTGGCCTAGAATTGTGCGGATCGCAGAAAGGAGAAGGGTCCACTTCATCATCATCCTCAGGACAAATATCCGGATCCCGTATAGAATTGTCCTCTGCATCAAATGTGGTGACGTGGTCTCGTTTCCAGTCTGAGATAGGCCAAAAGTCCTTTCTTTAAGGTGGCGGAATTAGGAGGGAGTGGCTCATTGACCTCCTTTAAAATTTGCTCCCAATATTGTACATATGGTACATCTCTAGTGTGTATTTCTTATCCTGAGCCATGCCATTTCTCCAGTACTAAATTTACTTAGATATTCTACTTTTAATGAAATTTCTCTTCTCTGAACACTCCTCTGGTTGTGTCACCTCTTTATCTGCGTTCTTCTTGCCGTCATTGACTTCAACACTACCCCATAAGTGCTTATAAGGAACCGGTTTGGGATCACCAACGGGCAAACGTGGTTTACCCTCTTTGTCTGCCTTCCACATATTCACGGGTTTGCCAGGTGGGAGCCATGACGGACGAGTTGCACGCTTCTTGTACCTCATCACTGGCCACCCCGCATCCTCCCCATCCTCCACTACATAGAACTTAAAAAGATGCATTTCACTATGACCTTCTATAGCGTTACTACCGTCGTGATGAAAATCAGCAATGTAACTTTTGAAGTCTGCCACTTCCTGAACAACCTCTAGAATAAAGGCAATTGTCTTCTGTGAATCCATGAATGCCTTCATAAGGTCGGCAAGGCAGTATGTGTTCTTCCGCTTGATGAGCTTCAAAAGGTGACCGAAGTGGGCGTCGATGTCCTCATGTGTGTGTCCCACAGTCAAGAAACCAACTGTAACTTCCTTGAATATTCGCTTAGTTGACAGCAACGAGTAGAGAGCTAGAAGAAAACGGTTCTTGTTGTCCTTAGCTGAATTGTCAAGCTGGAGATACAACTTCTTTGGCAAAGGAGCGGCAAGCCTACCAGACAGAGGTGGAGGGAGTGGCCCTTCTCTAGAAGGTGGAATTGAGGGGATGCAACGTGACGTTCCATGCATTAGCGCTTCAAAGAATTCATTCTGTGGCGAAGCTTTGAAGAGTGCTTTTGTCTCCCAGACAGGTAGTCTCTCCAAGGCACCGAATACCCTGAACAATGAGGAGATTGTGAAATTCGGGTCTCCTGGCCATAGGGCAGTTGCATAGTGTGCGTAGGCACCATCTCTATGTCCGTGAGTCAGCATTCCAGTACAGGAAATCGGAATTTGACCAAGCCCTGCCGTAGCCTTCGTGATACGTTGCATCCGGGGGATCGTTGTTTTTGATGTGTCCATCTTATCGTGTATGATGCATAGGAACTGAGTAGGACTCTGTATAGATTGGGTTGTCCATCCGTAATAAATGTTGCGACAAGCTCGTTGATAGTTCAGATGCCTAATCCTATCCTCTGTTAAGCTCTGCCACTCGTCCAACCCTCTAGGATACTTTGCAATGAGTTCAACGAGGAAGTCACACTCAGTGCACTTGGAGAAATTACTTCCTACTGCCTTGACCTCAACGTTGCGGAAGTACTCCTTCCTCATGCCACTAACTGGGGACTGCAAAATTGGCTACGCGTTGGACTGCTCATTAACCTGGGTAGCACAGAGTGAAGCCGATCTGTTGGCCAGACTGTGATCCGGTCAGCGGGCCGCCGACGTTTAATAATAACTAATATTCACGAAACTATCCATAGTGAAAGAAGAAGAGGAAGAACTTACGGCGTTGGCCATTTCGCGCATGTGATTCCAGTTCTTGGCGGATGGAAGTACTTTGAGTGCGCCCACTCTCTTCTTGCCAATCATCCAAAACTCATTGGGCATTTGGTTCGCATTCTCATTAACGATAGTGGTCAATGTTGCACGTGCCTGAATTGTGTGAATATGGGGACACCAGAATTTCCATGACTCCCATTGACACGGCCACTTCTCGCCGAAGCCTTGTAGCTGTAGTACGCGGATTTTGATACTCCATGAATAATATACCATGCCACTTCGCACACGTCGACGTTTGCTAGAGTAACATAGAGCTTTCGCTTACGTGGTACAGTTGCAAGTGCCCTTGCACCGCGAAGGCCATCTCTCGCCTCGCCTCGCCTCACCTCAAAGGTTGTGGCGTAAATTCTACAACAAATACGCACATTATCTTCCCATCTAAACGTCTGGCAACATCGGTCCTTGCAACACCGCTTTGAGCTCACGAGACGCCATTCAGCAGGCACAACCATTTGTCGAAGCTTAGTAGAGGAGACGTCATCTTTTTTGCAAACTTTCCTCCTCACCGATCAATAGGCATTCTTCGGAACACCATCTAGACCATTGTCCGCGTCGGCGTTTGCTGAATTCTCGGAGCAGTATGTAATTATATCAGAGAGAAGGTGACCCCCTTCCAATCGTGTGTGAGTCAGACGCCATCTAAGAGTTGTCATTTGTAGATGATCGTCTTTAGAGACGAAGAGAACCCCAACCTCTGTATCTCCTAGGACTTCATCATCACATGCCTCGTCCGGTAAACATACTTGAATCATTGCTCTATCATGGATTGAGAGGTCATCATTAAGAAGTTCGACATACCGATTTCTCCAGAGGTGGCGGTCGGGATATGAAGCGTCTGGAGTGGAAGAAGTACCCAAGGTCCCGGATTCCGGACCCCCATTATGATCATGCGTGTCTACGTCGGATTCCCCTTGTTCAGACTCATTGTCGTCACTGCTGCTATTTGTTGGAGACCTAGTCCCCTGATCCTGCTCAGACGGAAATGTATTTCAAAATGCCCGACGGCATAGATAAGATAATATCTTGGTATGAAGATGAGGGCATCCACTGGTACACTATTGGAGGCCAGCACACACACGAGGCTTGTCAAGACTTGGGAGAGAACAAACCACTTGAGTCTCCTATGCGGAAATACTTCCTCAACCACGATATAATCCCTGTATGGTCTAAAGACAAGGATACCTTCATTAAGGTCTCTAACGCATTGAACATCGAGGTGAAGGATAAGGTTGCCGAAGTAATCTATAGGTCCCTACTGGAGAAGATGCGCGCCAAGTGGAGCGAGAAGGGGAGGATTGACAAAAAAGCGGACTACAACGCATAGAAGGTAAGTTACTGCTTCTTCTTTTTCTATTGTTCACTTGTAGTTTAAACTTGTTGGCGGCCCGCCGACGCTCATATGGCTTTCCATATTGTAGAAGACAGATTGATTTATCAACTTCATTTCCTTTTTGCCTACAGGACTTCTCCAAGGAGTACCGCAGTCTCATCCTCGGTAAGACCCTTGCTGCGCAAACGTGGAAGCTGCCCTTAGTCTTTGTATCTGAGGAGCATACAACAAGTGGCAATTGGTCTTCAATGCCTGGGAGGAGGGGAGGATCATTGAGGAGGATGGTTTGAAACTAGGATTTCCCAGAAAGCCAGCCCGCTGGGACATAACGTGGAACGACTTACTGTGTGTGATCGGTCTTCGAGACCACGAATGCAAGAGGCTGGCCAAGGAAATTTTTGACCTGAAAGTATACATCAAGGTCACTGGGAAGGAGCTAGTCCAACGGGATGGTATACCATTGCACGATTGGTGTTAACAAGTCAAATACAAGTATATTGTCAGGAACGAGCTCATGAACATTTACAGGGGCTTCGCACTCCGAAAACCTGGGAACGCGAAGTATATTGAGTGGAGCTTGAATGATTGGAAATCCCTTCAAGCCGAGAAGGGTTTCAATGGAACAATGATTACCAATAAATTGGGCTGACTCGGAAGATAGTCCTGAGGGCAAGGAGTGGCTTCAGGGACAACATAGTGAGACAACACCAATACACGGACAACATCAGAAATATTCAAGGAAATAGTCCAAAAGTATTGGAAGGTGGATGTGGACCACTCGTTGCAGTCCGGAGTACAATTCGATGCCCAAATCGCTGAGGACCTAGAGGAAGTGTGCAAAGTTCTTGACATTCGCGGACCTTTCCCCTTTGACAAGGGGCAGAGTGAGATGTTTGTATTCTTTGGCTTTGACTAAGCGGGGAGGGAGATGTACATTCGACATAAGGGCATGTGCAAAGCCGCTGAGAGAATTCACCGTGAGGTGGTGGAGGTCTTTAAGGAGGATGAGTCACTAGAATCAACTAAGGTGTTAAAGCTTGTCACCCCCTCGCTATGGCTACTCGACGCTGACTCCAATCACCAACTTCAAATCGTGTCAAGTTAGACGAATAGTTCGTGGAAGGTGCATACAATGCAATACCTTCCCGATAGTTCCGCTGGGTTCCAAAGAAGTTCTTTCATTGACTCAAGGCCCAATGTTTATGTGTCCCTTATGTATTGGAATCCAGTAACGGCCGGGGATACATGGAACACCTTCTCGGAATTTACTGGTTTGAAACGGCCGCTTCATCCATATGTGGACGAAGGAGAAGACGGTCAAGGGGAGGAATGGTCTGGCAGTGGGAACTGCCATGCTAGCTACTCTTACCTCCAGTCTCTTTTGGAGAAAGCGATGCAATCAGAGGACGTTCGGGTGATCAACGTCTAGGGAGGTGGGAACGTCACGGCCCTTGCTCTAGTAAGTCACTGTTGTCTCTCTCTTAGGTAGTTAGTTGTTTGCTCATGGATCGTCGGCGGGCAGCCGACGCTCACTGCATCCTTTGTGTTTCTACTGTACAACTGTTCCTTAACCATTTTGTCTTGTACTTCCGCAGAAAAACCATTTGATCGTGATAGAGATCGTGCGTACCGAGGAAGAGAGATACGACGCGCAATATCGGGTCAGGAGTATGACGTTCATTCTGGGCGTTTATAACGTGCCCTTAGAAGCTCCCGTCCATAACACGCATGGCGGGGCAGGCCCGACTGTCTCCTCCACTGCTAGAGCTACGATGGCCACTCTCACACCTACCGACTTGGCTGTGAATGGAGAGGAGGCCCATTTGATCGGGAAGGGTGGATCTATGGTTTCATAGAAGACTGCGGGGGTTCCGGCACTGAACCTTCTAGACTCCAACAACGATGGCGACGAGCCACCAAACGAGCACGACCCAGACTTCGAAGCTAAAGCTCCCCTTCCAACTGGAGAAGTTGAGGTACAGGACAGATACGATGAAGAGGTGGACTACGAACCAGAACCCGACGAGGTACCGCTGGAAGATTCGAATCCTCGTTACGTAAATCCACCACTGTCGCAAGTTGTAGGGGAGCAAAGAACAGACTCCCGTGGATTTGGTAATAACTCTCCTACCATACATGAGTAGGAGACTTCTACTACGGAGCCACCGGTTGAGTTAGACCAGGCTAGGCCTGTAAAAACGATGCAAGTTCCTCTATCATTGAGGCCTGAACAGGAGCTCGTTGTTCGTGTTGCACCAACTCAGGAGCCTGCAGTGAGCATTGAAGGGCAGGGGCCTCCTGCGCTAGTCGGCGGGCCGTTGACGGGAGACGAGCAAACTTCATCTAACCCCCCTGCCAAGTAAAAGAGGAAAGTAATGACAATCGCATTTGTCAAGGATGGTGTGAAGGGCGCAACTCGGATGATTGGCCCAGCTGAGAACCCTCAAGGCAAGACACGCGTAGCAAAGAGAAATAAGACCGATGATACGGCTCAGGCTTCTTCACTTTCGGGCAACATTTTCCGCGATTCCGGAGGGATTCAGGAAGGGGAAGAGTCATCTGGAAAGGGCAAACGGAAGGTTCCATCGAAAAAGACTTCATCCAAGAAGGGCACATCTGGGTAACAGCACCTGAGTCCAAAACATGTCAATGCTCCAAAGGGCGTGATGTCACCTCCGCGGGCATTCATTAAGGGGCATAGGGCCAAGAAGACGAGGGGAGGTCAGTAAATCAACCAATGGCCAAGTCCATCTTTTAGTGTAGTGTTCCGGCGCTAGGATTGTGTTAGATGTTTGTAATGCCAAATTTTATATAAATCCTCGGTAAGTGCCAAGTTCTAGGCTTTCTCTTTCTATAAAAAATGTTGCTTGGATGTCTGCTGTCCGCCGACCGTCGTCCTAACCGTCACGTTTGTCTTCTGCTTCGTTTGCTGTCACTCCATAGTCCGCGGACAAGGAAGTCCAAGGAAAACTACGCGAAGACAGATCCAGTGCAGGTCTAGAGCAGGGTCCTCCACCTCTCAATGCAGATCACATAGCCCCAGAACAAGCTAGTATTCAGATACACGATTAAGTGTTGAAGTACTTTCTGATTCTGGATATTAATGGCCTGCTTTTACTTCAGAGGAAGGTGGGCGCTCAATGGAATACTAGAGTTGGACCGTGTTTAGTGGAGTTCCTAGAGTTCTGCCTGGACAATTTCGAGGTGGTCTTTTGGAGCTGCGTTCAGGCAAAGAAGTTCAGATTACTGTGGACAGTGTTGCACCAGCGCTGTCCTCGTCTAGATGCTGAAGTGTGCTACAAGTTCGACCAGAGTTTCTGCGAGACTTGCGTATATAAGGCTGGTAGGGAGTTTTATTCGAAGAGATTCCAAACCCTCTTTGACCTCGATGACGGGCTGAAGGGGACGGGGGCGTCTTCAATTAACAGTCTCTTGGTGGATGATTCCCCATATAAGAACATCGCAAACACTTGTTGGAACGCTGTGCACCCTACATCATATGCCTTAGAGTCGAAGGAGTTGGAACATAAGGGGAACTATCTAGTGGAAGAATTGATTCCTTGGCTTACGCAATTGAAAGAATCCAAACTTCCCGTGCCCGAGTACTACCAAAAACACTCCGAATTTGGTCAGCCTCGTCTGTTTCCGGGGGATGAAGCTTATAGTCTCTTCTCTCCACACATCGACTGCCCTAAGCAAAAGAGGACATAGGACTAATAGAAAGTGGTTTTGATAACATGTACATGATTCAGTCGGCTGCCCGCCGATGGGATCTTCATGTATGGAGAACTATACAGTAAATAAAGCTTTCCTCCTTTTAAGTATATGAAAACGGAATTTTGTGTCGAGACTGTGTATTCTGTCGTGGGTGTCTTATTGCATCTTCTATTGTACACCACAGTATGTGCGAATTGTAAGCACGTATTTGATCGCCGCTGTTTACTTGGAATTTGTCCTTCACTGTTCAAGAGTCACTGGAGGATGACTCTGAAATTGAAGTTCACCAGCGACCTTCCCTTTTTAGTATGCTCTTGGAGCAGAACCCAACATCTCCTGATGGTGATGCTAACAAAGAAGAGTCTCTGGCAACAGAAGCCGAGAATGAAAGTGATGGTGAGGATGAGTACAACTATCCAGTCGGCGGTCCGCCGACGGCATCTGCAGCACATAGCTCCGGTCGGTGTGCTATGGCTTCCACCTTGTTTTTCAATACCAACACTGGAATTCCGCGCACCGGTTCTCTGCGCAATGATGCCGTCACTATCAGCACTGAAATTATCGCGCGTAATATTAAGGTACCTCTCCTACAATACTACCTTGTCCTAAACATTAAGGGATTGCTCATAGCGAAGCACCACGGGTATATCAGTACTGACCTGAAGACGAAAATTCATATCCGGGCTAGACCTGGACTTCTTGCATTTCTGGAGTTCTGCTCAGCAAATTTTGAGGTAGTCTTCTGGTCCACAGTTTCTAAAAAAAAACTTGATCGTCACTACTAGAAGCTGTTAGCCATTCATCCATTGCTCAAGAGAAATCAGAGACGCCTTCCAGGATACTAGTTTGATATCTCAACAAGAAATAATTCTAGCGGAAATCGGGAGTACTTGTTGAAGCGCTTGGATAGACTTTTCTGCGACACTAGGCTAATGGCTCGATCAGGCGCGAGAGTTCGGAATACCCTATTGGTAGACAACCGCCTTATAGAAATGTACTGAATCATCCATTTAACGCTGTCCATCCTAATACCTCAACCCACCTCCGTTCCATATTTAACTAGGGTAGTAACACCTTTCCTTGCAGGACTTAAGTAGTCTGGGTTGGATGTCCAGGAGTATTGTAGGAGGAATTTTTGCGTGGGGTAACCACGTCTTTTTCCAGGGTCTCGCGAATACCAGAAGTGTAGGGAGGTTATTCCTTCTCATGCATGCGAGTTTGACGTGCCAAGCAATCTTGGATCTTGGTTTGTGAATTTACCTTGTCCTCCTGAGGCCCCTGGTAGTGACATCGTCGGCGGTTCGTCGACTGATTAGAGTATAATTTATCGGAAATAGTTTTTAATTAGCACATATGAAACACTACATTCTTTAGTTAAATACGCTAAGACTATTTCCTTTCTCAACTTCCGTGTTCAGAATAAACAGGTTGAGATTTTTTTACTGTAACTTCTTTCAACGTGTTTTGGAATATAGGAACACGTAATACATAAATCTACGAAATAATGTTATTCGACAACGTTAATCACGAATTGATACCATAGTGCTTTGTTCCAATGCTTCAGCGAATTCAATTTCATACACTTTCACAGATCAGAATCTCATCTAATTTGTTTATGATAAAACACAAGTTCAACAAAATACTCTTGATATTACATAAAATCATTCAGGAATGAACTATCTCTTCGACAGGATTTGATTAAACCTGAAGTATTTAATATTTTTTCAACCTGTTGTGTAGTATAACCCAACGAATAATTTTAATTGTCATTTAATTGTGTAATCATGCATTGCTACTGAATGTCATTATGTCCAACAGAGAAAATGCAAATCTCTCATTACATTATTTTAATTAACTTGTAGTCGATAATGAATCAGCCTAATTTGATTACCCAATTACTTATATCACTACCCTTAACTTATTCATACATAAATCACAGTGTATCGACCTGTACAGCACTCCAACTGGATATACTAAACTCATGCCAATGAACATACAATCCTACTATTACAATTCCAATTAAAAAATTAAAAATTTAACAGAAAAGAAATGCTCTCATCATAGGGGAATTACATCAGTTTCACTTGGACAAATAAAACTTGTTTTTTTGAAATCATAAAATGGTTAATGAAGGGTATTTATTTGTAAATTTACAGTTTGATTCTAGTTATTTGGTTATTTATTTCTATCTAGATTCGTCATCTCTGTTTTATTCAGTAACATTTACAGTCTAGTAAATCATCAAACCTGCAATGATAATCAAAACACAAGGAGTTGTTGTCATTGAAGTAATACCCATCGGTGCCCTACTGTATCATAAGATCATATTTTTTAAAATAAAACACAATTGTGATATGAATAACCAGACCTACTCTGTGACTTTTCTTTTGCCTTTGTTTCGATTCTTTCTCCTTTCATTTGCTTGGGAAGTTTGTACGGTTGGTCGTACTGCTCTTCTTCGTTCCGCTAATTCAAAGCTCTGCAGTGCAATGGCATTCTCAGTGTCATTGAGCACTATTGCACCAGCGAGGTCTGGCTCTGTTGGAGGATTTGTAAATGTACTACTTGGTACCGCTCCTGCTGACTGTACAGTAGTAGTAATGAAAACATCGTCGTCCTCTTCAACTTTCCTCCTAGATCTGGCCTCCTTCCGTAATATCACTTTCCAATCAGTTCCAGGGGGGTGTAGGTCATCATCGGAAAAGAACACTTGCGTACATTGACTAGGGAAGACATAAGGATCTACCGACCTAGGTGTGTTGTGTCTAAAATTTACTGTTAGAAATCCATCTCCATCACGTACGTATGTACTGTTCCCGTGAGTGTCTGTACGTTTTTTCCATGTGCACGAGAAAACCACAATTGGAGTTTTTATATCACCATAGTTTATAAGGAGAATATCTTCCAAAATTCCGACGTAGTCCAATCCTGTACCAGCAGATTGATCGTTCGCCTCTAAGCACGCCACCCCAGCGTCAAAATTAGTTAAGCTTCGGCCTACTTCGTCGTCCACTCTCCAATGATTTCCATACGCCTTCATTTTTGCATAGCGTTTACAAGTCATGGAGGGTGGATTTGAAAGTAATACAGTGTCCGCTTCATCGGCGACTTGCATGTCCAATTCCTGCGAGTGAATAGTTCGTTGCATCCAAATATCCACGGGGCCAACTTCGCCTCCACTGGATTCCCAGAGCTCTTCCCACTGCCTGTATCATTTAATGTACAAATGTTAGAAACTGACATACAACTGTGCCAGGGAACAGAGCCCCAGAAATTTTTAGCTTTTATATCGAAGACTAAATTAAATTAACCAATAAGCATATAGTTAAATAAAACTAAATAAACTTAATCATAGTCTAGGTTTCACTTTTAAATAGAACAATTAAGACTTGGTTCAGATCTATTTGTGATATAAATGTGAAACCCTGTTCTCAAATTCAAGATGATTATTTGCTTAGCAGTGACAAGTATACATATGTCAAAATGGTTTTCAATGACTTATTTGTAGCTGAATAATCTAATTCGGTATTGATAAATATATATATACGTTTAGAATTTTCTTATTTCTTTAAAAAGGAATGTCTGTCAGTGCTGTCACTCAACAAATAAAAATAAAACTGAAAACAAATGAAAACGACGAAAAAGAAAACGGTGGAAGAATAAAAAAATAATACAAGAGGAACACAACAGATAAAAAATATATTCAAACCATAAGGACCTCAACGATGTCTGTTCTGTAACATGTAGTTGTTCACTTTTAAGTTGATTATTAAAAACTAAATTTCAACTGGAGTTTGGATTAAGACTCACCAACAGAACTAAACAGAAAATAAGCGTACTAGTATTTTATGTTTTTAATACACCACTTACAGTTACATACAGAGTTCACATTAACTTAACTTTTCAACGACTTCAAAGAAACAAGCCTTTACAGAATACAGTGCATCATAAAAAAACATCTTACTGTTTCTTATATGAGGGTGCAGAATCAATACCAGAGTATTAATTCAAAATCAAATGCATCAATACATTTAAGGGGTTTAAGATATGAAAACTCGAGTCACAGCACATGAAGTTAATTTTTCAAACATAAAATGAAACACTATTGAAATTTGAAGGTACCTGTAATATGGAGCTGTAAGTGTGTTATTTCGCAAAAAAAATTTGTGGATGGCATCCCTTTGTGATCTCGTTAGAATCAGGTCAGTATGACCTCCCTCTAATTCTTCGAATTCGGCACAGTCTTCTGGATCGGCGTCCCAAACGCGTCGTCTAACCACATCAAATCCATGCATGTAAGAGGTAGCGAACCCCATAGTCTCTTCCAATAAATACCCATGTGCAATAGAGGCCTCAGGGCGAGCGCGGTTTTTCACATGACTCTTAAGTGTCATCATTGTCCTTTCGATTGGATACATCCATCGTACCTGTGCTGGTCCCAAAATAATCAATTCCTCTACCAAGTGCATTGGCAGATGGGACATTATATCAGAAAATGTAGGTGGAAAAGTCATTTCCATAAGGCACATTGTAATGGCCACGTCTTCTCGCAAGTTTTCTTCATACGCAGGATCCCAAACTTTGCAGCAAATTCGCCTAAACACTCGACAGGCTCTCATAATAGCCAATCTGGTATTCGGTTCCATTAAACCCCTTAAAGCCAATGGTAACAATGTTTGCATTAGAATATGATAGTCGTGGGATTTGAGTGCCCCAAATTTCTTCTCACGAATATGTTGACCGATCTCTGAACAATACCCAGATGGCACTTTCAACTTCTCTAGTCTTGTACAAAATATATCAAACTCTTCGGCGGTGAGAACATAATTCGCTTTTGGTTTCAGCATTCGGGAAGGGTTTCTTGGGTCCCTAGTCATCCACAAATGTGGCCTGATTCCTTCTCTCTGCATATCTCTCCTTACTCTCACACTATCCTTTTCTTTCCAACCACATATAGTTTTTAATAAATTTTCTGCAAAATTTTTCTCGCAGTGCATAATGTCCAATGTATTCCGAATTTCCAAGTGCTGCACATGAAACCGAGACATGCTAAAAAAATTCCA
This sequence comes from Ceratodon purpureus, assembly GCA_014871385.1. Classification (NCBI taxonomy): domain Eukaryota; kingdom Viridiplantae; phylum Streptophyta; class Bryopsida; order Pseudoditrichales; family Ditrichaceae; genus Ceratodon; species Ceratodon purpureus. The sequence goes on from CM026426.1 coordinate 1,706,949, forward strand.
TAAGTACACGTATGATATCTTTGCATTCATGTATCTAAATCATACAATGCTAAGAAACGAAGTATGTTTACGAAAAAAAAAGAAAAAAAATTATTATTTAACATTAAATAAAATAAAAAAATAGAAAATAAGAAGTGAAGAAAGTGCATGCAAGACTCACCTCCCAATAAGGTAATTCAAAAAAAATGCTCCCCCTTTTGATCCCGTGTTTCTTAGAGGGGTCAACTGTGTTTTTATTTTGCTCTTCCTCTGAAACTTTTGTTCTTTTCCTTTTCCTCTTTAATGGTTCGTTCGTTGTGGTTACTCCTTCTTGTCTTGCCCTTTTATTATTTAAGAACTCCTTATATTCTGTCAGAGCTGCTCGCTGCTGAGATGGGTTTTTGGCAATAGGGGCGTCTCGTGTTTCTGGCAGTCCGTCAAAGAACTTGTTGTATTCGTCTGATCTTATGTAATGATCATTTCTTACCCAGCGTCTGGCGTCTCTGTACGACATTTTTCTACTCTCGTACATGTACTTTCTCCTTAGTTGGTCACCACACGGTGGACACGCCGCATACCCTTGATGAGCGGCGCCCGCGACAGTTCCATACCCTGGAAAGTCATGAGTGGTATACAGAACAGCTGCTCGTAGCTTGAATATACGTTCGCTTTCAGGCTTCAGTACATCATATGCAGGAACCCCTTCCCATAAATCCTTCAGCTCATCAATTAAAGGCCTTATCCAAACATCAAAAAACTCAAACGGTACCTGTGCTTTTCCAGGAATGATCAAAGTTAACATTGTAAAAAATTTCTTGGTTATTAGCCAAGGAGGTAAGTTTAGGAAAGTCACTATCACAGGCCAAGCTGACCATGTGGACTTGTGGAGTTTGAAAGGACATATACCATCACAAGAAACTTGAATGCGCACATCTCGCTCGTCCCTCTCAAATCCTTTAGTATCAAAAACTTGGGGATCGATATGGTCTAATTTTTTCCAAGCCCGAGAATCCGCAGGGTATCTGACTTTCCCGTCTTTGCTTGGATTTTCCATGTGCCATCGCATTAATTGTGATAGTGCCGGAATACGATAAAAACGTTGCAGTCTGGGGTTATAGGGAAATGACGAAGTACCTTGAGCGGCCTTGTTCGATTGAACATGTCTTTGAACCTTGCAGCTTGACAATGTGGACAACAATCTAATTCTTTAGTATCTGCCCCGTCAAATAGTGTGCATCCATTTATGCAACCATCTATATTCTTGAAATCTAGTCCCAAACGCTTTGTTAATGTCTTCGCTTGATACAATGATCCTGGTAAGCAATTATCAGGCGGTAATAGATTTTTCATTGTGGCAAATATATCATCCGCCGCCTTCTCCGTTATTCCCGAATGTGTGGCAACTAAGTTTACTAACATCACTGTTGCCCCAAGTTTTGTATGCCTTGAACCATCAAATAGTAGTTTCATTGCATCCTCTAATGCACGAGCATCTTTAATTCTTTCCTCTTCAATTTCGGATCTGTCTATATTAGCTCGGAAATAGTCTTGAGAATTTTGCCCAATGTCTGCTGTTTCAGACTGTGGCTCCACTACATTGGATGCTGACTCATCATGATGATGGGGGTTGAAATCATTATGTTGTGACCCATGCTCACTTTGTGCAAATTCAGGGGTATGATCTGTCTCATTTTGTGCACCAGTATTACTAGGTCCACCTTCATCTCCAGCATTGTTTATTCCGATAATTCTGTCAGAGTCTTCCAATGCTGACATTGTGATTTCGTTGAGCCTTTCTTCTCTGTCAGCAATTTCTTGGACCTGTTGGAACATGTCTTGTACCATATTTCGCACTTGAACTCCCGAGTCTCGTTCTTGGTCATGTCGTGTAGCTGCAGCAACCTTTGCAGCAGCATCTGCTTCCCATTCGTCGTCAGATGAATCAGGTGCCTGAGGTCCTCTAGATGTTCTACAATCTGGTGATCTTCCCCATCGCAGTAGATGTCTTTCAATTTCCTCCAGTTTGAAAGGGGATCCAACTCCTCTATGTCGCTTACAAGGGCATGGAATTCTGATTAAACCATATAGAGATGCCCTCTCTTTGTCACGGATCCACAGTTTATTGTCACGTTCTCTAATCCGCCTTCTATCCGTGAGTGGTAATCTAATCGTCATCCTGCAATCAAAATAGCGATTTCTTAGTAATTGGAATTTGAATATCAACTACCTAAATAGCTGCTTTACTTTTTCCTTTAATTAATCCCCTCGTAAATTAACCAAAGGATACAAATGACAGTCCTGACTGCTTGTCTGTATGTAACTGCAAAGGCAGTCAATTATTAAAATTCATATCTATAAGTATCTAGTAAGTATACGTATGAACCACCAATTAATGGTGGGGCTCCACACAAATAAGAGTCATTGGAAACTATCAATGAATTCAAACTTTCATAAAAACATGGCAAACTCTTAAAAGTAAATTTACAAACTTAGTTGACACAGATAAGCATCAGATATTGAAAACTACATTTCAGATGTTATAACATTGAATTTGTTACCTTGAAATTACGACTGGAAATTGGAGTTCAGGTATGTTTCAATACTGAATTCAGTGAATAGTAATAATAATGATGAAGTGGTATTCTGCAAGTACTGGACAAAAAGTGATTGGCAGTAAGCGAGGTAGCGGGAATGTACTATGCCAACAGAACAAGACGCTCAGCAAATAAAATATAACAGAACAAGACGTTCGGTGAATAAAATATATAAAGACTGTTATACAGGAGAAAAGTAATAATCCATTGAGACTACTCTTCTTATATAGTTTTCATTTGAAATTACATACACTGAAATGAGAGTAAAGTAAATGTGAGCGGAAAAAGTAAAACAAAATAAAGTAAAAGAATTTTGAAATAAATAGTTGATCAACCTAGCCTAGTAGTAAACACACAGTTCCCTTTCAGTCTTTTGCTTTCCCTTGTGACCAGCTGTGTCGTCTTCTGGCCGAGTTCCCGTACTTTCAACATATCAGAGAACTGTTGGTTAAAGTTATAAAAAGGAAAAAAAAAAAAAAGAGAAAAGAAAATTGACACTATAGTTTCTGTCTAAACGGTATTGACTAATTTTAACTGAAGGGAAAAAACTAGAAGCCATTTAACATGAGAGTTACATATATAACCTGAGAATACCTGGTTTTGGTGTTTCCGGAAAAAAATTTAGAAAACAAACATTCGAAAGTTGAATAGAAATACCCATTACGTACCTAGAATTCTGTGTATGGTTCATGAACGGAGATTAGGATCACTTTTGGTTCTATTGTTAATTCAAGTAATGGACAATAAATATGCGACAAGTTGATGAGAAGAGGTTAAACTCTTAAAAATGAATGCCAGCGTGCACAGTTGCAGGACAGTACAGTGCTATCAATAGAACTATACAATTTATTTTATTACATATTTTTCATGACAAAAAAGTAAATGAAAAATTACTTGCAAAAAAGCAAACAAAAAAACTGATGAATGAATAATGTAAAATACATTACCTATCTAGGTGTTTTTTTTTTTTTTACATATTGGTTGATGGTTGATGGACAACAAAAACATTTAATGAATGAATTTGAAGAGAAAGTACTTATGTCGTGGTATGCATGCTTGCAATGGTATTAATGGTAAATATAGACAATTTTAGAAATTGTTAGCAATTGTATTGTTTAAATAATTTTTTTTTTTTAAGTCTTCTTTACGATGATATGACCTTATATTCTTTGGAGTTTTCAATATCAACGAAATCCTCGCCTTTAGAATGGAAGTATAAATTCAAATTCAAAGTAGTATTATTTAAAATATATATGGAAGAAGATCACTATTAAACTTTATAAAGTACCATCCGCACTAAAGTGGAGTACTGTGCGTAGACAAACATTAGGAGAAAAATCAGGTCACAAAAAGGCCGTGTAAGCGGCACGTGAGAGAAAAAAACGGGCGCTGCCCGCGTACTTTTTGACATGGCACTGGCTGTGCCACCTTGCTGCCAGCAACCGCCACGGGGGCTCGAACCAATGACCTCCGAGGGAGGCGTGTGGAGGGCACATCTACAGTGTCGGGCTGACACAACCTGCCCACTTGGGACCAAAGCCCGAGTTGAGGCATTCATGTCTCACCTAATATTCCGAGGACCTTTGTTGTGAGTGCGCCACGCAGTTCTGTGCGGGCAGCAACTCTGGCATCCGCTGCCAGCGGCAGAGGTGCCCAAAGTAGGGAGTTCACCTAGAAAGGGCAGGCTTACACGGCCTTATTTTGAGCTCATTTTTCTCCTAATGCATGTTTCTTTGAGTACTAAGAGGAATAAGAATGGTATTCCATGCGTCTCCTTAAAATAGTATTGTTTACTAACAAGAGCTAATGTAAGGGCAGTTATTAAAGTAGAATAAGTTGGACAGATTTAGAGAAAACTTCCCAAATTTAGAGACATTTGGCCAAAATTAGAGAGATGGTGCATTAGTCGTAAATAAGCTCGCCACATTAAGGAAACATTTTTTTAATAGTAAGATAATTATGTACATTACTGTTTTATCAATTACATTTTCTTATTAAAGGAAAATAATCAACCACGAAATACCAACATTAAGCAGACAATACAGAACTTTAAGTAAGTAGTAATTTTTGCAAAGACATATTATTAGTACAAAACACTTAGTACTTTTTTGAAGAGAAGTAACGGAAACTGTAATAAAAAAACATTTTACTAATACATCTGAAGACTAACAGTTATACTAAACCAAATGAACTTGGGAACAGAGAACAGAAATACATAATAATACACTTAGAGATAGTTTGATAGGAGTACAAGTAACATGAGTAGCCAAGTTCTATTCACATTACCAGAATATTTTCCATTCACACGTAAACTTCCACATGATCGTCTGAGTTGTTATTTAGAACCCAACTACAACATGTCGATCCAGTTTACATGGATTTTTTGGGAATATGATTTTTGTATTCTACCATAGAAGAACCGAACATTGGATCGTCAAACCACGTCGTTAATAACTTCAGTACAAGAGGCGTTGTGTATGATGTATAAATGAATTTAAACATATTGAAAACAAAATCAGTGATACCTTCAGTCATGCCATTTGTAAATGTACATCACCGAAATATATACAAAAAAAAAATATTTGGAAGCAGTAGGCATTTGATGATTCCGCAGATATCACTTTCTCAACTCTACAAGCAGCTAGAGTTTGAGTATTAATTAAACTATAGTACAGAGGTTCAAGATTAAGGCAATAAACGAATAACCGAAATATTTGAATCTCTTTTTCGAAGCTGAAGGCGACGATGAAAAAAACGAGGGCCGAGTATGAACTGGAGAAGTTTCTAAAACGAGAGTTACTTCAGAGTCTGTACGAGAGATGTTGGTACCCTAGGTATGTTCTCGTAAAATTCGACCGATTCCTGAAGGAGCGCATGCTTCATAAATGAGAGAATCCAAAGCAATTTTGCTACGCATGGCGACTTAGAGATACATTACCCTGCTAAACCCAGTTTCACATGCTAGGAAGCCATCGCTGTTGCTTTCAGTAGTGTACGCTTCGGAGTCTGTACTGCTTTGTTTCTGTAATGTCTCGTGAATTTGCTGGTGGAGATGGTAGCGACGGAACATCAGGAAGGTCATCATCTGAGAGCAGTGAGGAAGAGGAAAACGAGTACGAGATGTTCTGGAGGGCCACAATTGCAAGTAATATGGCCAGGTTCGAGGCGGTTCAGAAAGCAGCCGATGATCTGTAAGTACCAAAGAATTTACGAAACCCTATTTTAGTATTCTATGCGTGTTCAATTTACAATGTCGAGTGCTTTTACTGTGTAGTAATTGCATCCCCTAGGTTATTTTTCTCGAAGTATGTGCCTTAAGAATGATTAGGGTTTTCAATATACACCCTTTTTTAAATGTTCAATTGTAAGAGACGTACTGCAGTGCCGTAGACGCAGTCGTTGTGAATAGTGATGTGGTTATGTCGAGCAGGAATTTCGACATTCGTAGTGTCTCTAAAAAAAGAAATCCAAAACCGAAGGAACAGGCAGATACAGAGAGACGTCGCAGCTGTAGAATAGTAAAGAAAACTACGGTGGATAAAACTAAAAGAGACATTTTGAAGGAACCTGATGATCGTCCAGTGGATGAGGATGAGTTAAGTGAGCAGCTGCTGCGCCATGAAGAACACGGTAACCTTTACACCCTACTCAAGTCAACATTTTTTTATCTTATTTCTGCAGCGATGACTGTAAACTCATATGTACCTACTTTCCTATTCGTTTTCATACGTTCAATGAAGAAATTCTATGGCCCCTTAATTCTAAATCATGTATGATGTGTATTTACTAGAGTACAGAATCTGGGTTTGGGGTATAAATGTTTTCGGAATCTGAAATGAATCAATGAACGAGCACGGGGTTTGCACGGGGTTTGCCAGGTAAATTTAATAACAAATAAACGAGCATGGTATTTCATCTCTGAAATAATGTTCATTTTGTTTTGCATGCATTTAGATTGCTTTCGTATAGACTCTTTGTATTCGGTTCTCTTTAATTTCTTAAAAAAATGAACTAGAATTCTCAGATTGCGAGGCAGTACGAGGCAGTGAGAGGAGTCCCCACGATCACGACAGAGCTCGCAAGAGGTACAAACAATCCAATGTGAATGTGAAGACAGGAGAGCAAAGCAGTCGCTGGAGAAATGCACCACCCGAGGAAGGTATAACCGTGATTCCAATGTCATCATCACAGAAAGGGTACTCGGAGAGGTTGGTTACACCAAGAGCGCCGAGTCAGTTCCAGGCTCCTGGCAGATGGGCGTGGGTACCTATTCCTCCACGCCATCAAGTTCTAGGTATGTACGATTCGATGTATGATTTTTCACAGGGGACGATACCACCTAATTGGCACTCTGAAAACCATGCCCAAAATCCTGGAACAAACATCGAAGAGAATACGAAGGCAGATTCAATGAAAGCTAGTGATGACTGTCCTTCTTCTTTGAAAGAAGAGTCTGTGAAGCGAAGAGTCTGAAGGTCCAGAAAAAAAGAGGCAGAGGAGGAGTCCATACGACGAGAAGATGCAGGGTTGAGACCGTATGCAGTACAGGTACGATCCTCCGGACTTATTGATGCTGGCTGTAAGGGGCACTTGGAGTGGCAGCAATTTGTACATGATATGACACCACGTATGTTAGACATGAGTGTCATTAAATACGAGGACCAACTGGAGAGTTCCAGAAAGATGTTAAGAGAAAGCTTATTCGCAAAATTCGAGTTTTTGGATCATCAAGTGACGGAGAGATCATTCGACACTATGATAAAAACCTGGCTGCGTAGAGACCGGGAAAGAGTCAAGAGGTTTCACTTTGGGAAAAGCAAGGCACCAGATAAATATCTTCCGAATCAATGGGAGGCTTTGAAGCAGTACTAGGGCACGGACAGTTCGAAGCAGAAATCAGAGAAAATGGCGGAGACCCGTCGCAAAGTTGGTTACAACCCCCGCGTTGGTAGGCACGGCTACGCAGGCAAGGAAGCGCAGTTGGTAAGTTCTCGAACTTGAGAGAGTTGCATCCACAAAAAACTGAACAGGTTTCCCATTCCATATTGCGGAGGTAGTGGAAAATCTGACGGTGCGTACTCTAATATTTACCAAGTCTTTGATCTCACATCTCAATGCTATTTGGACTTGAGTACGGTACGGGAATTAACGTTGATAATTAGTGATGCACAGAAGAGCAGTTCCTCAAAACCCCCAGGTGTCGCAGACAGAGCCGAAAATCTAGAGTCGTCTCAGGACAATCCTCCAAGTTCGGTAAGGCACACAGACTTAGCGTATCTCGTTTGTTTGGTAAATCTGTAATATCAGTCTCCCTCAGCATATGTAGTGTTTGTTGTCGGTTTGTAAGGGAGTTTGTATAATATGTCTTAGAATTACATGTGGAAAGTGTTGATTTCCATGGTATAACATTTTTATTTGCAGGAGCTTGCAATGATAGGGGTGCATGGGATGATCTCTCAGGAGACTAAACTCTCATGTTTGTCGTAATTAATTTTAAATGCATTTTTTTTTAAAATTCAATGCTGGAAATCATTGACTGCTGGTTCCCTCTGGGTATTGTCACTCTGTGCTAAGTGTTCGGTATTAGATTGCTGGTAGTGTTTTCTTTCTATGTCGTTCATATTTGTCACTAGTATTTCACAATCTTTACTGTAAATAATAGAGCACAAATAACTAGTCGACTGAAGTGAATCGAGTATGTGTCCACTTCAGAACATGGAGAAACAGCAGGCTTGGCGATTATCAACGATGGAACGTAATCAAGTTGAGACCAATAAAAGACTAGACGAGAGCAATAAAAGACTGGATGATGTTCTGAAGACTAACATGAACCTGCAGCAAATGCTTTTGTCTGTCTTGAGTAACATATCAGGTAAAGATAATAGAAAAGATGGTATTGCGGATAGCTGCACTGTACAGATACGAGGGGAGACATCAGAGAATGGAGCGGGGAACATACCCGGCGTGAATGCTTCTTCGGGAGAAAAAGAATACAGCGAACAATGGTGGAACGATTTAGATCGCAAGTCCGGTGATGAAGGTGCTGTAAAAAATGTAGAGAGGAACGAGGTTTCAGCGTCTGGAAGACCACAATCGCAGGTGAGCCTCAATATAAACCGGACCTCATTTGACATAAATTGAATTCGATTCCAAAATGTACAAATAAGTGATGGTTTTATTCTAATGATGTATATTTTTTTAAACAAAATTTGAATACCAGTTTTTTTTGATATATAATTTGGTAGTGAGTGTTTCATGGAATTCATACCAACGACATGTGAAGGTGAACGCCGTCTGCTTACTTTCTTGAATAATCTGCTTAGACGCTGGATCATGTATATTAACAGGAATATTGTTTTAACAATGATGCAGATTGTAATTCCACGATGTTGAAATTCATTTGCAATTTGGGAAATTAGTAACTGGACTCTTTTGGTTATGTCGTGTATATTACTGACTTCGTGGGAATGTTGACAACGACCCGGAGATTGTTCTAAGCTGGGATTCTTTTTCTCTGGAATTGTGACAGAAACGAACGATGAAATCAAGGAAAACAAACAGAGATCATAGAGAGTTTTCAGATGAAGAGAAGGTAATCTGAGTTGAAGAAATTTTGCAGAATGCTGTTGTTGTTTATGTCTATTCTGAGAACGTAAAAAAACCAGAAACATATGAATTTCTTTACTCCTTTTTTAATTTTCTTGACGGCATGATCAGTACTTTGTAGAAGAAGACAGGTAGCCGACTTAGTGTGTTTCAATGTATATGGTAATTTTTGAAAAACATGAATAAAAGGTTAAAAAAATCAAATTAAATTAAAAGAACAAAAAACCGAATGGTACTGTCTTACAATGTACACTTGTATGCATTGTCGTGAAGAAGCTGTAAAACCTGTTTTCCTGTGTTCGGAATCAATGTTCGAATCAAAAGAAGTCATGAACATGTGAATGCTCTCAAGTTCTTTAACAAACAGGTAAGCATATTATGTTCGACTGAAAATCTAAACTGATATGGAGTTGTCGTTTTCGTTATCGACAAATCATTTCACTGAACCATTGCAGATCATGCGTAGTATCCTTAGCTTTCTTATGGTATTTGTGTGCAGGTTGAAACTCCGATATTGGAAGTGTCGGGGTCTATGAAAGAAAGAAAGGTAATCGACCGAACCTGTACACTAGATCTTTGAGTTTTTTTAATATGAATTTTATTATGTACCGTAGAGGTTCTCTTTATGTTTATAATCTCATCTTGTTCGAAAGCAAACCATCTGATAATGCACATGACGGTATTGTTCGAATGATAAACTCATATCTTTCTTTAAACGTGCTTTGTGTATATTTTAATTGTTTTGTCTTTGCATCTACTACTCTGTGCGTTTCGCATAACTTATCTATTCATGTGTTTTGACGAACATCCTAGCAAATTCTGTATTCCTGACTGCTTGTCTGTATGCAGCTTAAGTCGCAAACTGTAAGTCGACACTGTTATTTTAAGGAATGTTATGACCAACTAAGTTTATGGTAGTACACAGAGTAATTGTATTCCATAAATACTGTACATTTAATCTAATTGAAGGTGGTCGCTGGTAGTACACAAGCGATCGAGGGTTGAGTAGTGATTGAGTGAAGAAGGAAAAATTAGATCTTTTTTATGCAACAGAAATAAGATGTTTTTTTGGACTGCAAGTGCTACGATTTGAATCTTAATCATCTTTCATTAACTTTATCTTGAATGTGAGACGCAGATGAGGCTTTCTTCAGAAAAGGGGAGGCGTGCCATACATGGTGAAAAAGGAAAGGTACGTAAGGGACTCAGACTAAGTTCGGCACACGAATGTACATGGCATTATGTTAGGACATAGAGTAAATTTCGTGATGTCTGGGAAAGAGATCCATACAGCGTTCACACTCTGACATTATATGTTTTGCAGCTTCGAATAGGAGACAGAGTATGGTTGGGAGACACAAAAGACGGAAACATTGAAGTGGCAACAGGAACTGTTATTGGATTCGCTGGGCAAGGTGTTTTCCATACTCGTCCAATTCCGGAGGACTACATCCGTGTCAACATTGAAGAGGTATTTAAAAATATTCCACTCATGTTCCCTGTCGAAGACGCTGATCAACTAAACCTTGATGACGCACGGGGTTCAAGTGTGCTATGGCATGCTGGACTCACTTCAGCTAAAGAGTAGCTGTATAACATTCCGATGTGATCTTTGGAATGCACAATACAGAGGTGGCATGTGTTTGGACCCTAGTCAGTACAGTTTAAGCTTCTTAGTGGAGTGTACTATGTAGACGTCTGTGAGTACAAGCCGTAGTAGTGTTATGTTACGACTCATTGGTTCGCTATTCTGAGTCCCTATCAATGTCGTTACATTTTAGTTTATAAGCTTATCCATAAGAATAGGAGCACTGATGGTGCACAGAATTAAAGTGTAGTCTCAGGCCCAGACGTTGTGAACAGGGCACTCTATGTTAAGGATACACTATTTTATATACCGTAATATACGTATACCGGAATATTGTTTTTTTGCATTTACATGAGTAACCGAGAACGAACTAACGCGTGTCCAAATTAGCCACACGGTTTCTCTGAATTTAAATAATTAATTATTTGCTCTTCAGCATTCATCAAATTAATTGTAATCTAAACACGTGTCAGTAGCGGACTGGAAAACAACAAGCACGACCAGAAGTGATCGAAATACAGAACCGTCGCTCACTATGACACGTGACGAACCACGGTGACGCGGTCCACGCGAAGTTCGGTAAGAACGAACAGTCCAGTGGGTTGGATTCGTTGATTCCGGGTTCGAACCTGGTCATTCTCACCATGTTCGTAAGAGGATCATAGTGGACGTTCTAAAAAATTCTGATTTCCCGAGAATTCCTATGTAAGTCTTGTTGATTAAGGCATGTACTGCGTTCTCTGATTTCGCAACTGCCGGGGCTTCCGCGCCTTCGCGGCAAAACTGGTCCTCAACGACTCAGACCAGTTAATGACAGGGTCATATGGACAGGAACTTTCCAAGTCATTTTTTGTACCAGAGAGTCTCAAATGACGTAAAAGACAGTCCTTAATGCAGTCTTTAATTCTCGAATTTCTACTAGTGTTGTGAAATGTTATACATGACACACATTATTAAGCATGATAGCTCCAAGTGGATCCATGTCGATTCTTCGAAAAAAAATCAACCACAAATAAAAGCTGGCACAACATAAACTGATATCGTTCACGCACGAAACAAAACGTCCCATTAATTGATATGCAAGAATGTAAACTTTTATATAAAGATGTTTGAAGGTTATTTATTTGAAGCCCTTAACTTCTTTAAGTACATGGTAGACGAGCTCGAAGAGCAATTGAAGGTTGCCTTCATGTTCGAAGAGGGGCATTCTCTACATATTTAAGCCGATCTTGTTCCTTCATTGTCTAACTCTTAATCGTCTGACCCTGAATCATTGTTACGTAAGGGTCCTTGACCTCACCTGAAGGTATCTTATATAGTCCAACGCACCACGTCTTCAGACCAACAATCCACTCTAATCTATCCTCTACATGACGCTTCCTCGCCCTACACACACATCTTAGCGCCCAACATACTTGAAAATTGGTAATCCAGATGTAATGGCCATTAAGATTGCAGCAACCCTTTGCAAGAGAGGGTTTCCATCAACATTGGCCTAAGCTTAGTTAACACAATGTCCTCAAGCAAATTGTCTATAAGCAACTTCTCTACTCTTGGCGGATAGCATTGGTTGGAACAATGACTGGAAACGTCTCCGTGTTAGTCGTCCTTAATGATAGGGTATGGTACCCGCCTGTTATGCTTTAACTAGTATGTCACCGCCCGCAATCTTTCCAAATGCACCACGAAGTTCATTTTCTCATGGATGAAGTGAACCTCTACATTATCCTCCTCAGACACTATCGTAATTGGTATCATTTAGAGCTATTAGAAGATTTGGTGGGATTATTGTCAATAAAGATGGCTTATCCTTCAATTGTTAGTTCCACGGACTATGAAGAAGATACAAAGTTTTCTAGTTGTGTTAGATACTATTGATGATTAATAGAATTTTATGCAAAACGCCCTACCTCTCTCACAAAGCTACTTCAGAGGAACATGGAAATTAATATGGACTGCGATACGTCAAGAGGCTTCTGAGAAGCTAAAGGTCACCCTATCATTTGAACCTATCCTTTCAGCACCTAGAAGGGATCAGATTTTTCATGTTACACTTGATGCATCTTGATGGTGCTAGGTACAATCTTGTAATAGGAGGGAAGTGAAGGTGGAGAGAAACCTCTATTTTCTAAGTCAACAAATGAATGTAGCAAGAAAGGACTACACCACCACAGAAAGAGAAGCATAGGCGGTGGTATATGCTTGCTAGAAATTTTGTCATTACTCGTAAGGGTACAAGACCATTTTCCACACGAATCATGATACCTTCAAGTATGTGATCAACAAGCCCAATATTGCAATGTTGATTGCTACAAGGATCTTCTTGCTTCAAGTATTCAGCTATGAAGTATTGGTAAAGCCTAGCAAAGCCAACTAAAATGTATGTTACCTTTCTCAATTATATGAAGGGAAACCTATCTTAGATATCTAACCTCGATACCTAAATCAGTTTGCATATCTCACCCTCCTTGGAAAAACCAAAATAACTTGAAAATAGTAATGTTGGACCCTACACTTTCTAATGGCGGCATGCAAATATTTCTCTTAAGTGACCTACCACAAACTGCTGGCAAATTTTATTGATATCACGTTCACGTCTCTACTATTTGTTCGAGTCTCGTTGTGTGTATCTGCACAACAACATGCGTGGTGGAGCATTAAGGTTTTGTGATTGTGGCTATCGTGGTAGAGCCCTCTCTAATGGTACAGGCAGCTCTGTTGGGTTTTGTGGGGGTGGTCGACGAGTGACTGCTTCTATAGTAGTTGCTCTTTGTGCGAGCCAAAAATTGGTTGTACCTTAAATTTCATCCTTTGTTCAGCAGCCTACCTCAATACCTGATACGTTTGATCATGGTACATGCCCTTGTAATCGTAAACGCAAAGCAAAGCCAGAATCTTAGCAAAGGCGACAATGCACATACATGATGCGGCTGGTGAAGAATTGCAGCTGCTCCGAGAAGTGCATCACCATGCCCAATGTAATCTCCCCATTGATTAGTACAATTTATTGTAAACAGTATGAAGACATTCGGAACTGGGCTACCCACTTCTCTCACTTTGCATCAATGATTGTTGTTTCAAAGTACACATAAGGTTCACATCAATTTCCTTTTCCTATCTCTAGCCTTGACGCAGTTAAATTTTTCAATTTACAGCATTGCATTCATGACCATGTTTGATTTCGGATCCATTAAGCTATCAAAGATAATAAAGCAAATGACTGGAAGATATAATTATGCTCTTAATGGTCATGCGGTCTGTGTTCCAAGCATTGGTGTTGTCAACCAAGGTTGCAACTCTCTCAATGTGAGAAAATGTGTTGATATTGATCACATCAATGTCGATTGATTATATGTTCTACATGTTATCAAAAGGCACAATATTCCCAGCCACTATCTTCAAAGCCAATTGTCGACAAAACTCACCTACATGCTATTGTTGTTGTTCATAATGAGGTATGGAAGGGATTCATGCGGCAACATCATTCGTAATCATTCTAGAGGATGATTGCGGCCAATGACAGCCAAGTGCAATTCAATCCAAACCATCTCAAATCTATTATCACACATTGAAGATTCCATGATCTGTTCACTTTGAAATTTGGCTACTTGTGTTTTTACAAACCAACGACAGACAAATGTAGGACTAGTTTGTTGTGGAAAGCCTACATTGACTTGCTTGGAAGCAATGAATTTATGGCTGCAGCAATTGCCGACTACAAACACCACTGCTTGATGGCCCAAATGGGTTACCAAGTCATTGCCTTTGATAGCAAAAAGGCAATGGAGTCTTGAAAATGCGAGTCACGCAATCGATCAAAATAGATCGATTTGACCATCAAAAAAAGTTCAATGTCCCATACTTGGTGACAAAGCAAGCTTGCTTTGGCCATCAACTCAATGTGTTCAATTTTGGAGTGTTCAACGTATACTTGGGGAAACATCACTTTCACTTGTGGTTTGAATATGATGGTGCGTATGGATCTGATGAAACCATTGCTTGTTTGATTAATTTGCTAGAAAATGAAGGTAATGCAATGGGACTGGGAATTTAGAACCTGATCTCCAATTCTTGTGGCAACCAAAACAAGAACCAATCTATGTTGTCATTTGCTTCTAAGCTGGCACGTGTGGGATGTCCTTTCCATTAATTTAACAAGGTCAGCATCAAGTTTCCAAAAGTCAGGCACACCTTTTTGCCAAACGATTGTGACTTTGGCGTGATTTCTGAGTATGTATAGCGTCATGACTACTACGACCCCAACAATCCCTACAAATTGATTAAGAATGCTTTTCGTGACAAGGATCCGCAAAAGGTGATAGTGATGACCCGTGACAAGTTCTTGAACTATGATGAGCACTGTGAAGCTCGCAATAAGAACAGCCTATTGAAGGCCAAGTTTCTTGGCAGCATCAATTAGAAATATCCCATCCCCGTCAACTTGAAGGACAATGCGTAGTGGATCAACTTTGGTCGATACCAAGACTTGTCGCAAATTGGCAAAATGTAGATTTGGAATTCACTTATAACAACCAAAGATTGGCAGAATTATTACACTTTTTAACCCGACAGCAATATTCAAAATGTCTTCTTGCAAATAAAAAATGACCCGCCATGCTCATTGGATGCCGTCAAGATGCAGTCCTGCGTCAAACTAACAGCCTCAATTCTGGTTAGATTTTGTCACATGTATCCCGCGCCGCAACTTCTTGACCTTCAAGAAGAGCAGCTCGTTGTTACAGCAATGAACGAGTCTATAAGGGCATCAAAAAAAGTATTAGAATAAATCTTGACCAGTTTGACTGTTAGTCTCAAATGCATATTAAGTATAGTAGTGAAGCATCAACTTCTTCACGAAAACTTGAACTGGGTTTTTTATTTTGAATATAAGCAGTTCGAGGTGTTTAAATGGAATTGTTTGATGAAGGACTTGTGGTTACTCATGCATTTAAAAAAGGAGAAGAGATGATGAGTAACGTACAAGAAAAGCTCCAAGTCAAGTTTCAATAGATATCAATTTCTGAGGAATCTATGAACACACCTAGCCAAATGTATTTTAAACCAGTTTGGTTTTTCTATAGAGGGTGAGATATGCAAAAGTAGAGGAAAAGACAGCGGAAGATACACAAGAAGATGTACGAACCACGTCGCAAAGATACCAGCCTCTAGCCTGCCTTTGACTTTTCACCTAATTTCTAGGGCACCTCCACCACTTTCTCAGAAAGGTGAGAAGCGCCTCCATCTCCATCACTTTTTCCCCAAAAATTGCAAGTTAGTCACTTGAACACCCCTCTTGCACCGGATGTCTCGAAGAAAGTGGATGGCATTCGGGTATTTTCCAAGCCTTACGGGCATAATGAGCAAGAAGCGCCGCTTGTGGCTGTGCTTTTGCCTCCAAACCATGTGGCCCATCGTTTGAAGATGAACTTAAGAAGCTTAAGGCCAAGTTGAAGAAGCAGAAGGTTAAGAAGTAGGATTTTGATTAGATCTTAATTTTGGATTTATTAGGCAAGTAATTTGGAAGCAATGCATTGGTGGCATTTGTCTTTTTGCTTAGATTTATCATTGGCTCTTAATTTGAAACTAATGGGTTAGTTGTCAACCTGTGATTCTAATCTTTGCTTTGGTGGTGTAGTGGATGTCTTTTTGATATAAGAAAGGATCATTTTGGCAACTCTTGTAAAAGTTTGTCGTGTAAGTGTTATTCTTTTGTTTTAGATCTTATGTATACTTTACTCACGATTTGAATCATGTCTTGAATTCATGAACAATACAAGTGATCCATCCTTCCTCTTTTGATATTATATGGCTGGTAAGCAATGTTTGGTCACTGAGTAGGTAGTTACGTTAGTATATAATTATTGGTCATGAGGTCAATGACAATCCTTATTTAGGTACCTATGTACCAAGGTCTGTTTAAAATGCCCTAGCTTTATGCGTAGTATACACTTCATAGAGTTTGGCAGTGTTAGAGCGCCCATATCCTACGCATGGTGCATAGGATCTTGCTTTTGGTGTAAATGGTGTACATGTTCTTGTATCAAGTATGGTGTACATGTTTTCTTAAGGAATGGGTGGAAACGCCATATTTGAGCTGATTTGCTAGCTAGGGAAGACCAAGTGTAGAAAAGAAGAAAGACGAAGAGAAGAAGTAGAAAGAACACCACTTTATTGTTGGAGGTAATCCCTACATATATGGTAGTCTTCTTTCCATCCAATCTAGCCAAATTAGGCTTTGACATAGAATGAGAGTAGATAGACGAGTCAATAGTAGAGGGACGTTCTACGCTAGCCATCCACTTGCCCAAACCTACATGTAGACATATATGTCGATATTAAGTAGACGGTCTAGGGTCCTCATGTGCCTTCCATGAACTATAGGTTGGAATCTACTACGGACGAAAAGAATCATCTTTTATCCCTGCCAAAGTATTGGTTATCGAGGAATAGCGATAAACAATCTCACTCTATGTGATCTGTAGAACAACAGACGCTACCTATTGCAAAGGTAGGATCTATGACTTTGCTTTCTTTTATTGTACAATAGCCGTTGGTTCTTCATGGAAACAAACTTGGCATGGTTTTGACGTGCTACACATTATTTTTGATAAATTGAGTGGATACAAATCTATTATGTTGCAACAATCATCATGACTATAAAATAATATACAAAAAGACAATTTGTCATTTTATGTCAAGTTGTTCTACCTTATTAATGATAGTATCTATTCACAATATAAATTAGAGAACTCAAGAATATTTGAAGTTTCAAATTATTGATTATTACTTAGGATAATTTTGGTTTTTTCTCAATTAGTTCTTCTATTCTAGAGAAATGATTATAGAACTACATTGCTTGCTTTTAAAGTTGTGGTTTGTCATGTTAGAGAGCTTTAACAGTTTGAGCAAAACATTAGTAATGCCTAAGGTGGTTCTTCTTATCTTCTACTATATGGATGTATACATGGGATGTTTTTCTTATTACTTTTTCTTTTTGGATCTTGTCACTAGAATTGACAATTTTTAGTTGTATTTTAATGACATATGCTAAAGATAATTAAGACTTATCATATGACCAAAGTCAAAATTGATATCGAAAGATTACAGAAGTCATTTGATTAATCTATATCAATAAAATAACCATGTGTGTTTGGATGTGAATTCCACAATGAACCTTACATGAAACACAATTGATTTGTCTTTTCAAAACATGCAACATTTTTCACTACTTCAAAAGTTGTTTATGTATTATTTTAAAAATTCAAATTATCTACTATGTATGTTTTGACACTGTCTATAATTATATATATATATATATATATATATATATATATATATATATATATATATATATATATATATATATATATATATTATGCAATTTATAAATGCATACATGATTTTTTTTCAAATCCTTCAAATCTTGGTATGTTTTTCTTTAAATATAATTTAAAGTTATTTTAGATATGAACTTGAATCTAAAACTAATATAGTCAATGTAAATATAATCTGCCACATTATGAAAATTTCATATAATGATGTGTATATTTTCACAAAGTCTATGTATTATCATGCTTTCATATTTTCATTCAATCACAGTAATTTTTAATACAAGTTAACAATAACTTCAAAAATTTATGTGTCAATTATAGAAAACTTGTGTAAAACTTTGCATGCCCAATAGAAAAATCTTAGGATAATACTATATTAAGCAATGATTCGTGGTGATTCATAGGCCACCACATAATCTAGTTCAATGTTAATAATTTTATAAGCCAACCTTTTATTGTCTAATTTTTCATAATGTAGGTATCAAAACATTAAAACTAAAATTTATGTTTTCTTAATTATAGGTTATAGATATGGAAAAAGAAAAAGAAAGAGCAATGCGGCAAATTGAAATTTTAAAACTATATATTGAAACTCTCAAAAAAGAAATTGAAGATTGGCAAGAAAAGACAAAAAAAGCTGAATCAAAATATGACGAAGTTGAATTAGAGTTGGAAGGAACAAAAGACATGTTAGCATCCAAAAGATCTGAATGTGAAAGGTATATTTATATTCATATACAAAATTTAAATTTTAATATATTTATATATTGAAGATCAAATACATTGTTATTGGTCTTTGTAGATCATATGTACGTAAAAATTCTATTCATTAACAAAATCTAATACAATCTTACATAATATTGTTTAAGTGACCAAGTTATATCAAACTTCTTGTATACATCATATTTTATGAGTTCTTATTAATCATAAGCTTACATCAAATCATAAAGTTCATACAAAGTTTCCATTTGATAGTTAAGCCCATTGATGGGTATTAAAACAGTTTTATTTAAATATATATAGTTTTTAATTATTATAAAATAATTTTACTGATTTTTTGATGTTTTAAGGATTTATATAAAACATCATAAAATGGTTGAGTAGCTATATGAAAACCTAGTATACGATCAATACATTACAAAGGATTTTTACAAATTATGTTTATTAAGCAATGATTAACTGTAGTTGTAAATAATAAGGCCAAAGCAAGAGTTGTGAACATAAAATAAGATTATAATGATATGTTTCAAGGTGTAAAAGAATGAAATAATCACGGTTCATCTTTGAAATGGTCTCAAAAATTTAATTGCACTAATTGATGTTTGAATATGTAAAAGTCTTTTCAAAAAGAATTCTAATTTAACCCATAGATGTATAGAAACGATTCTTACAAGATCAAAATTTTAAATTTTTAAACCAAATTTTAATAAATTAATATAATTTTTTTTTGGAAGTTCGAGAGTTTCTATCTTTGAACATTGCATACAAAAAGATGATTATTTATTGGTTATTAGCTTTATAATCATTGCATTCACTTATGTTTTATGTCTTATTTCAAATTAGAAGCAACTATTGGACATTATATTAAAATGAAAATAATTTAATTAATAAAAATTAATTAAATTTGAGGATTTGGATATTATAGTTATCCACCTTAATTTGAGATACCTTATAGTTATCTTTTACAAATGTTAAAACCATTGAAATTACCTATAATGGTCTTCAATTGGAAGTAACTTGCCATGATATAAATGTGTATGTTTATAATTGTTTTGGTTTGACATGTTAGCCTCTACATTATCCTCCTCAGACCTTGTAGTCTGTGGGTTCCATTGACTCCACTCAATGTGCAAACCCATTAAATTTTGGCACTTGTAAAGGAAAAACCCAAATCGCGAGTAAAACAAAGTCCACCACCTTTACCGATGGTAGTGCACTCCCATTGATTCCAAAAGTTCTCTACTTTGGGGAAAAAGTGTATGTGCCCTAGCATAGGAGCAGGTTCTCTCATTGTGGAGGTGTGCAGCTAATGTGCGAAGTAATGTAGCTCCACTATGGAGACTCCCGTCTCTATAATAACCCCCTGTGGTTTAATTGCCCCACCTTCGAATAGCCGTGCCAGCGCGAGACGCACGAGACTGGCCCCACGGCCCTCCTTTACCTTCTTTTCCTTCTGAGACTGATTTCTTCCGCACGGTCTCGGGTTTTTTTCTGTTCAAAACGTGCCCCTGTCTCGCATGGGCCCTCCGCCATGTACGTCATGTTCAGCCCCGTGCTACCTCGGCAGTCTCGAGACCCCCTTCCACATCGGCAGTCTCGAGACCCCCTTCCACATCAGCAGTCTTGAGACCCCCTTCCACCTCAGTTGTCTGGAGACCCCCCTTGCCACCTCGGTAGTCTTGCCACATCACCCTCAGTCTCGTCTGTGAGGGCCTTATCAAAGAGGGGGTATACGAGTGGAGACGCACCTCCCCCTTGTTGTTTTTGTCTCTCTGAAGCGATGTTGAGACGCTAGTAGATTCCTTTAGGGTTATTGTAGGGAGCCCAAATTCGAGGTGTGATATGGATTTTTTGGCTGCATCCTTTGTTTAACAGGTTGTTGTCGATCTTGACGCATCTTGGATTAGTGCATACGAGCGACAATTCATTTTACAAAATCTTATCCCACTTCAACTCATTCGAGACCAGGTCCAACAATGCTCTGATGGTCCTTTCACGAACAAGGATCTGAAGTGGGATTACAAGGGTTTGAAGCGTGGTGCTGCGTTGCCTATATCCCGTGGCTAAGGTACGAGGACTTTGTGCTAGGCGAGTCCTCAAAGCGGTCCAATGTGCAGATGAAGTTCCTCAAGCGCGAGACAGAGAGACACAAAGGATCCCATCCGCGACTAGACACTCCATTGTTGTCCATCAGATATGCTATATTTTGCTAGGTTGTGTATTAGTACTTTTTTTACTGTAGAGATGGGTCTCGTGCATGATTTGTAGTGACGGGTCTTGTGCATGATTCTGTAGCGATGGATCTCATGCATGATTCTATAGCGTTGGGTCTCGTTCATGATTCTGAAGTGACCCTTTCGTTGTCTACTAGACTAGAGTGTGAGTTTGGGTCTCAAGACAAGATATTTTGGAAGTCACTGAAGAGATGATGACGCAACGACAAAAGTACACGAAGAAAGGTAAAAACATTCCACACGGGCTTGGTCGGAGGGGACCGAGACTCTCAGCGGCTATGAAGGAGGGGTCTTGGAAGCGTGGCTGCAAGTGTGCCATTTATGTGAGATGGGTGTTTTATCTCCGAGACGTTGTACAGATTGTCCTTCAAAATCCTTGCCACACGAATGGTGAAGGACTGATTGTGCACGGTATGGTGAAGGATGGCGAGAGGTCTCGCTTCACATCCAACATGTCTCCCGAGACAAGAGCATTTGTGGAAGAGAACCTGTGTCTCGGTGTCTTGATTGCGAAGATTAAAAGCATGCACATGAAATTGGTGTTGAAACTGCGGGCTTAGGGCGCCCCTCCCTCCCGGAATCACTTCATATAAGACTGGAACATCCGCAACATAGCGGTGAAGGTGAATCAGGCTGTGTACCAAAAGGACGAGAACGACGTTGAATTGGTCCGCATGTGGATTCAAGCAAATCGAGACATTGTGTTCTACTATCAGGAACTGAACTCTAGCCTTGTTCCGGGATCTTTAACGAGTGACAACATGCCATTTGTTATAGGCATTCAAACTAATTTTATGTTCCAAATAATGCTTGAGCACGGCCAAAATAGTGCCGTCTCGATTGATGCAACGTTTGGTACAAACGAGAAGAAGGTAAGCTATTATTCGGTCAGGTATCAAGATGGTAGGAAAAACAGGTTTTTGTGTCTCGTAGATAGGCAAGACAGATCTTTACATGTGCTAAGATCTTTTCAATGCAGTTTCCACTATACACGGGGAAAGTTCGTATGTGAGCGGAGAGCGTAGAGCGGAGAGCGGAGAGCATAGAATGGAGAGCACAGAATTGACAATTAGCAAAATTTTTAAAAGCAAAGTAGACCCTATAATTGTGGGAAATTACTAAATTAAGGCTTGATTTTGACACTTTTTTTAGAAAAAGAGTATATTACCGTGGAAATCAGGGTTATCTCTGGTATGAATTTATTACGTTTGTTCTCTTAGATACAAATTAGGGCTGATGTCATGATGACGTCATGCATATATTTTGTTAGATTTGTCATGGGTTTAGGCAAGATACAATGATCAGGCGTTAAGTTTTAGATCAAACAAATAATTCTTTCGTAGGATTATGTAAATGCACAAGGAAAAAAACAAATTTGAAAGAACATAAAGGAGGCAAGGTTTCAAAACTTCCTGGAATATTTCAAAATTCGTGTATAATATCTTAACTGCTGAAACCAAGATATACCTTGTTAGAGTCCTTGTCTTCATCAAAGATTACTCTGTCTACCTAGGCAACGAAGCATCTTCATTTGAGTGATACAAGTAGGAGATTTTTCATCATGAAACAGCACTTGGTAAGCAAGGTTCTAGAGAAGGAGGTCACTCTTGGTTTCTTTAGCTTGTTTAGGGGTGGCGTATTAGGATAGTGACACGGTCCTTGGCATTCTGTGCTGTATGCGAAGGTAGCGTAGGAGTTCGGGGGGGTCAATCTGCAAGCTTCCGTGGAACGTTTTAAGACTACAACAATTTAGTGTGTTGCGCGATGCCGAAGGTGTGTAATGCGAGATCGAGGAGGACGAGAGCGGCTGTAGGCTTGCCTCCAAAGGCACCGGCGAGTTATGAGGAGCTGCGGCCGTGGCTGCTGGAGGTGGAGCGCGCCAGGGAACGAGGCATGGACCTGCCACCGTTTAGGCACATCGGAAGCCTCCATGTTGGTGAAGGTGAATGGCGTTGGACAGTGCTTTGTACCAATGAGCTTCTCCGTATTATGGAGTTGTCTCTAATCCCGTATCCCTTGCTATCGAACGTCGATGAGAATCCAGTTGTTCAGCTGCCCGAAGTGATCATATCGGATGGCGAAACTTGCTGGTTTGATATGGACAAGAGTTGGACTGTATATCCTCCGAAAGATTAGTACTGTGAAGTCTAGTGGGGTGTTCGAATACATTCCTTTAGATTTGGTCCCTTATTGGATCTAGATACGAGTATTCCAGCACGATGGTTTAAGATAATTTAGACGATTCTAGGAATAAGACAACTCGAAACCAACTAAAAGAAATGGTCTTAAAAGTTCGTGGAATATTTCAGAGTTCGTGTACAATAATGGAGTAGCAGAAACCAAGATGTACACCAAGTCAAGAGTAGGTAACATGGCTATGGAAATGTGGGATTTTGAATGATTAAAAAATAAATTACAGCGCAATTAAAATTTTGAGCATTTCTTTTGTAACATTTCATTCTTCATATTATATTTTGAGCATTACAGTTGTGACATTCCATCCTTTACCAACACGGAGAGGAATTGGAAATAAGAATCATACCAAATTTAGGTTTAGGGTAGTAGAGTAGACGAAGGATTACGCAATGAACTCCAATTAAATCAAATCAAATCAAATGAAAACAACAGTAGACCGAAGCCTCCTTCAAACTCACAACATGCTACAGTCGCTACTTTCACTCTCAGAACTAGATGACTCTGAATCTCCTTCTACCGCCTCGTCATCGACGAACAGAAGGGCCCTGGGATCAAAAGTAGTTGGCCGACTAGGAACATATGTTAGGGCTCCAGATTGAAACGCCTGTGCTAAGCCCTCTGCGTAGTCCGGAAGTATGAAAGGCTGAATCGGGCTGGAATGAAGACGCCACGATGGAGTAGACACTGCTCTTGGCCCACGTGGCGGTGTTGCTGAAACTACTCTGCAATAGAGAACCGATTGTGGTTACATCGAGTACGTAGAGCTGCAAAGAGAAGTAATGCTTGGATAATTTGAACAAAGAATAGAAGACTTACACCACTTATCAGGCCTTGGTCTCTTTGGAGGGGCTTCGCCTGCTGCTGCCGGCCTAGGATGCTTAGGAGGGCCCATGGCGGATGGTTTGAGAAGGGCGTTGAATATGGCTTCGTCCTCCTCAAAAGCGAGAATGTGACGACCAATAGCCTGGGAAGCCTTGATGGAGGCCCCTGAAACTCGGAGAGAAACAAAGAAATGAGAAACTGTGGGAAAAACAAGAGGAATAATTAAGCAGAGATATGCATGAATAGTTACCTGTTCCAGCATTCCAATCAAGAACTATGTCGCTGGGCTTCGACAGCTCCTCAATTATGCCCTGCATCATCTCAGGGGATTTCTCCCTTGGGCCTCTCCACGGCACCTCCCCATTCATGAGCTGCGATTCCACATCGGTGAAGTTGAAAATAGCATCACTCTCGGTAATGTTGAGGAGCCCATGTATCAGCTCGGATTTCTTCGTCTGGAAGGAGAAAATACTGCCTCTACGAACGTAGACGCGAATCCAGAACCGCATAGTCTGCAGTCAAGCAAAACTACTGAGTAAAATTAAGCGGAAGGGTTATCAGTAAGTAAAGAGAAGGGTATGTTTAGGGAAAGTACCAAGTTCTCGGGGTTCGTAGGAGAAGTAAGGCCGAGGACATTGACGCCCCACCAGTCCTTGAAAAGCACGTAGTCACCACCAGCAGCTTCTTCGTCGATATCCTTAGCCAGCTTCTGATCAGTGTTGTAGATGAGGCAGATGGCACCATCTTTCTGCAGGTAATTATCTGCAAAATGGAAGATGTCGAACACATAATCCTTCTCGCGAGAGTTCCAAGGCGGAATACTCGTGGGGGGAACGGAAACGGATGGGACCGGAAGATTCTCAGGGATGTCGGCAATGATCAAGTCGACTCCCAGATGGTCCTCTTGTTTGCACTGGTCCGGAACTCTGTTTTTGCGGCCTGCTCCAAACTTGAGGAAACAAGAAAGCAGAGTTAGTAACTACATAGCGAGTAGAGGTGGCAGAATCCATTGAATGTCAAAATATCGGAACATACCTTGCGAATGAAGTCTTGAGTCTTGATCCAATCCGGGTCGCCACCTTTTCTCTCCTGTCTCTTATTTCGCCGCAACATGGAATCCACAGATGAGTTGAAAACAGAAACATGTGTGGAAATCGAAGCTCCAGCGGAAGAAGTTGTTTGAGGATATAGTTTGGCCTTCCTCTGCTCAAGGAGACCTCTGGTGATCTCCGAAGCACTGATCGAGGAAGGACTCGGTGAAGAAGTTGAAGAAGGCTTCGTAACCACATTACCTGGAGAGGGCTCTGGTGCCGTCTGCTCTGGAGCGGATGACGCCGCACCAGTTTGCTGTGAAGCTTGTGAATGTGATCGCAAAGATTTCAGACGCCGAGCTCTCCCTTTCTTCGGTGGAGGAGCCGATGATTGGTCTTCAGGGCCTTTGTCATCTTCAGGACCATCCACCGTCTCTTCGACCACCACCTCACCCCCATCGTGTAAAGTCTTGACGTTCACCTCCGAGTCAATTGTGAAACCACGATAGCAATCAAGATACTAGCATCCAGCATCCAAATGAGGAGCTTTGTACCTTTTCAACTGCTGGGGAGAATAGATACACTGGTCCGAGGTTGTTTGCGTCCAAGCACGGAAGTAGTTGGGGAGCTGCTGGACGGTGATGGCCCCCTTCAAAAGAAGCTCTCGCTTGAAGTACCTAAGGGATGAAATTTAGAAGGTTAGTAGCATAGAAAGCTATAGCAAATAATAATATGCAAATGCAAAACAGTTACGTAACATACCGGAAAATAACCCGTTTGACAACTTCAGCAGTTCCAGGGAATTTAGCAAAGTTGGACTTCTTGTCGAAGGGCTTCTCAGCCTTCTTTCCAATGAACGTAGGGAAGGCCTTGTCCCATAACATAATACGTGAACTCTCGACATAGTCGCCCGGCTGTTGGACCTCAGGACATGCCCTCCAATCGATCTTGAGGTTCTCCGCCTTAAAAATGTCCTCGACCTCGTTGACGACGGCTTCCTCCAACTGTAATACAGAATTCAAATAAGTACCAATGAGAAAAGAATTCAGAAAGCATGTTTTAATTGGTAAGGCATATTTTGAAACCATACCCCAGCCCAGAATGAAGCCCTGTTCAACCAAGGGTCGAAATCAGTATCCTTGAATCCGGGCGGTGGAAATCTGTAAGATATTCTGGAACTCAGAGATGAGTTCCACCACCTCAGCCACCGAACCTTGTATTTGGGCTCAACGGCCGCCGGACAGATCTTCTGGAGCTTATCGAGGGACATCTCCGGTTTAGAGTTTAGACTGTAATGCCGATTGATCTGCCAGGTATATAGAAGTATTAGAAAATATTATATCAAAACATTGTAACAATTCCAAATACTTAACTGAAATTCAATGAAGGTGTTACCTCATTTAGGAAGTCATCTCCGTTTCTGGGATTTGCAATTGCCAAGTACTTGGTGAAGTCCTTATTCTTAATGGAGTCCACCATTTTCTCAGTCCCGTCATTCATGACATCCCAAACCGCAGATGCAGTCTGTTCATCCGCCGGCGTCTTCTCCTTGTAGGCCTTAGCTGCTTCATCCGAGGCCACAGCAATTTCCCGCTGTAGAAGGATGACTAATTTTTAGAGAATTCATAAATGAACGAAATAAAACTTTCAAAGAATGAGTGGAGATAAAACGACCGAAGACAGAGAGGAGTTATAACTTACTCGGTAAAGAAATGCGATGAAAACTCGAGTAGTCAAGGGAAACCATGACGGGTTCGGTGGCTTGTTCTTCAAACAAGCATCGTATTCTTCAGGGTTCAGGAGGTCCTTGAACTCCTCCAGCTTCATCATACCGAATGAGCGGATTCGAAACAATTTTGCTGGGAGATTACTCTTCACGTGGTCATTCTCAGTCGACCTGAATATCAATTTAGTAAGTAAGTGTAAAGAAATATGATAGAAAAAGACTTCAAATGGATAACAAATAGTAAAGAGTTTTAAACGTACCAGTTGATGTCGTGCATGGCATGCAAGAGATTGCCCACATGGCCACGGGGGTCAAGTACAATGCAATGCACTGAGATGTGCCAGGATGGGTCGTCCTGATGATGCTTGTTGATATGCCGGAGCCATGCGGAGAGGCGATGGTTACCCTCCCAGACAAAAAACATCTTGTGCGAGAACTGAATCAAGTCCTCGTCACCAGAGATATCATCATCAAAACGATCACTCGCTGCCCTCCAGAAAGGGCTCCAAGTGGCCATGACCTCCGCCGTCACATTCTTCGTTTGCTCTTCAGTGTTGTACATGGAGATGTACATGACGCGGTCCCCATCTCTGTATCCCTTAACAAACTCCCGCTCCAAGTGTTGTACCCCCATTTCACCCACTGGTCGAACCTTGGCCATTGGGATCATCCTGCATAGGGGCACAAGCATTCTCGACTTATGCGTGGGTTTGATCCTGAGGTTGTTGATGACAGCGTTGGAGTCCAGCTTGTATTGTATACGATGCTGCAATTCTCCTTCTATAGCAGTCTTCAAGTCAGTTGGGCAAGATGGTTTTGCCAACACATCTTGTGTTTGAGTAACCTGCCAAGAGGTGTGCAGATTAAGAGAGGAATCACAATCAAAGGAAGTCATGCAAAGAATACAAGTATGTAAAAGAAAGTAACAATATATCTTCATACTGTCATTTCTTTTGTAACAAATCAATCGTCATCTGCGCTTGGGGGAACTATCTACGTGATGCTCGACTATAGTACTCCTTAGACTGTCTACAGTTCCAGTGACGGCGCCTCCTCCAAAACCGCCTGGTTTGCTGAACTGGGCACGGCAGAATTGCCGGTAGAGCAAACACCACATGGGCTGGCCTTCTGACTCTGATAGGCGAGGAAGGAGAGGGTGGAGACATAGGCGGTGAGTCCTCTAGAGGGGAAGTGGGCATGTAGGCCAGCGACGTAGGCTCATACACTGGCGAGGTGGGCAAGTACACGGGAGAAGTAGGCATGTACTGTGGAGAGTGGACCTCAAAAGGTCCACTATCTCCAACTACAGGGTTGTCTACATCACAGGTACAATAAGGCTGATCAAATGAATCTAAGAGATCAGAAACATTGATAACTGAAATAGGGGAGGTCGCGGACATCTCAGGAGCATCTGAATATACCTAGAGTAGAAGAAATGAATAGAGGGTTATATACCACTTTAAAAATATATGTAAGCAATGAATCAAAGAACAGAAGTCAAGTACGTAAAACTAGTAACGTACCTCGGTCTCAGCTGGAGTTGGGACTTCACGTTGACTTCCCATATTATCCTCAGAAGATTCCTAATTCATACACAAAGAAATTGACTATGAATGAAAAAACAACTATAAAGACAATTAAATGTGAATAATCATCCATCAAACCTCCATTCACTAAAAAGGATTAACACAATACTAAAACAAATAAATCCAGAAGCTCAACATAAATTACAACTACACCTTACTAATTTAACGCATAAAAAGAAATGCTCGAGGGGGAGCCCGAAGCTACTGTCGTCAACGACAGTAGCAGGAGCCTCCTCATTTTCCTTTTTTTTAATTTTGCAAAGTGCTTCATCGGCCCACCCCAAGGGGGCGAGCCTCGGCAGCGGGCATGCTCGAGGGGGAGCCCCAAGCTACTGTCGTCAACGACAGTAGCACGAGCCTCCTCATTTTTCTCTTTCTTTTTTTTGGAAAAGTGCTTCATCGGCACACCCCAAGGGGGCGAGCCTCGGCAGCGGGCATGCTCGAGGGGGAGCCCCAAGCTACTGTCGTCAACGACAGTAGCACGAGCCTCCTCATTTTCCTTTTTTTTAATTTTGAAAAGTGCTTCATCGGCCCACCCCAAGGGGGCGAGCCTCGGCAGCGGGCATGCTCGAGGGGGAGCCCCAAGCTACTGTCGTCAACGACAGTAGCAGGAGCCTCCTCATTTTCCTTTTTTTTTATTTTGAAAAGTGCTTCATCGGCCCACCCCAAGGGGCGAGCCTCGGCAGCGGGCATGCTCGAGGGGGAGCCCCAAGCTACTGTCATCAACGACAGTAGCAGGAGCCTCCTCATAATCCTTTTTTTTTATTTTGAAAAATGCTTCATCGGCCCACCCCAAGGGGGCGAGCCTCGGCAGCGGGCATGCTCGAGGGGGAGCCCCAAGCTACTGTCGTCAACGACAGTAGCACGAGCCTCCTCATTATCCTTTTTTTTAATTTTGGAAAATGCTTCATCGGCCCACCCCAAGGGGGCGAGCCTCGGCCGCGGGCATGCTCGAGGGGCAGCCCCATGCTACTGTCGTCAACGACAGTAGCAGGAGCCTCCTCATTTTCCTCTTTCTTTTTTTTTGAAAAGTGCTTCATCGGCCCACCCCAAGGGGGCGAGCCTCGGCAGCGGGCATGCTCGAGGGGGAGCCCCAAGCTACTGTCGTCAATGACAGTAGGTGGAGCCTCCTCATTATCCTTTTTTTTAATTTTGGAAAATGCTTCATCGGCCCACCCCAAGGGGGCGAGCCTCGGCCGCGGGCATGCTCGAGGGGGAGCCCCATGCTACTGTCGTCAACGACAGTAGCAGGAGCCTCCTCATTTTCCTCTTTCTTTTTTTTTGAAAAATGCTTCATCGGCCCACCCCAAGGGGGCGAGCCTCGGCAGCGGGCATGCTCGAGGGGGAGCCCCAAGCTACTGTCGTCAACGACAGTAGCAGGAGCCTCCTCATAATCCTTTTTTTTAATTTTGAAAAATGCTTCATCGGCCCACCCCAAGGGGACGAGCCTCGGCAGCGGGCATGCTCGAGGAGGAGCCCCAAGCTACTATCGTCAACGACAGTAGCACGAGCCTCCTCATTATCCTTTTTTTTAATTTTGAAAAGTGCTTCATTGGCCCACCCCAAGGGGTGAGCCTCGGCCGCGGGCATGCTCGAGGGGCAGCCCCAAGCTACTGTCGTCAACGACAATAGCAGGAGCCTCCTCATTTTCCTTTTTTTTAATTTTGAAAAGTGCTTCATCGGCCCACCCCAAGGGGTGAGCCTCGGCCGCGGGCATGCTCGAGGGGCAGCCCCAAGCTACTGTCGTCAACGACAGTAGCGGGAGCCTCCTCATATTCCTATTTTTGATTTTGAAAAATGCTTCATTGGCCCACCCCAAGGGGTGATGCTCGGCCGCGGGCATGCTCGAGGGGGAGCCTGTCTCTCTCCCTAACTCTCTCCCTGTCCATCTCCCCGCGGCCACTCCCTGTCCCTCTCCCTTACCCTCCCCCTGCCCATCTCTCTCGCGGCTATTCCCTGTCCCTCTCCCTTACCCTCTCCCTGCCCATCTCCCTCGTGACTATTCGCTGTCCCTCTCCCTAACCCACTCCCTGTCCATCTCCCTCGCGGCCACTCCGTGTCCCTCTCCCTAACTCTCTTCGTGTCCATCTCCCCGCGGCCTCTCCCTGTCCCTCTCCCTAATCCACTACGCAATCCAATCCCCATCCCGCACCCAATTCAAAACCCACAACCCGAACTTAGAACCCGAAGCAAACAATCAACCCACAACCCGAACTTCCAACCCAAAACCCACGATCCAAAGCTACAACAAAAACCCCAAGCAGCAACCTTGACTCGCATTGCACCCATGTCAATCCGCAAAGAGGTTCCAATCCCCATAATCCTCAACACCCAGCACTTAGAATAATCATCTCATAATCATTATTTGCCACATCCCCATCAATCCGTACGACAAAATCCGTACCCCAAGCATTCAAACCGCATTACACCAAGCAATCATACCTCATCTCCATCTTCCCGTTCTCCCTCCTCATCGTCCTTATCAGTTCTCTCCTGCTCCTCAGGAAACCCAGGCGGCGCGAGCTGCTCCTCTGCTCCTCCGAGCTCCTCCACCGCCATCTCGACAACAGCCTCCTCCGCGGCCTCTGCACCGACCTCCGCCTGCTCCTCACCTGCTCTCAGAAGCCCTGCCCTCACCTGCTCCTCCCTCGCAGCCATTGCAAACCCTCCTTCTCCTGCTCCCAATATCTCGATTCTCGCTCTCCTCGCGATGGCAGCCAAATGGTCGAGTTCACGACCCTCTTCAGAAGGTGAGTCAAAAGTCCGATCTCCCTCTACCCTTATCCTTTGGTTACTCTACACATTTATTTTAAACATTTACAGTCGTGAGTGCTACCGTATGTGAGTTTAAGCAGATGCTTCGGTACTTTAGATTGATTCATTGTCAATAGAAATGCGTCTACTCTTTAGAATGTTGAATTAATTTAAACAATGCACAGCAGTCAAGACGGTGTAAAAATGCTTACCGTTCCGGAGTTAAAATGTAAATTTGTTTGAGATCCCAACTCCCCTGTCAAAATTTCATTGAAGCTAATAGACGGTTGCGGTGACTCAACTCTTTGACTACAATTAAAAACTAATTCTTCCGTCATGGCCTCAAGTGCTTCTCCACTTAAACCTACCTCCTGCTCGTGATTACTGACTACGGTGTTCTCTAAATACTCTTCCTTGTCCTCCACTATAGAGTCTAGAATGACTTTGCGAATGCTAGAAAATTTCAAGGCTAATGGCAGACCTGCTCCTCTCCTTTTCAGTGGTGCACTCAAATGGTCACCTTCCAAAACTACCTTCTTACGTGACTCTCTCCTCTTCCTCGCTCTCCTATCCGTAAAATCTGTACGACCTGATTTTCGTCTACATTTAGGAGTAACATAAGTGGAGGGAGATGGCCCTCCACTCTGCTTCATGTGTCTAACCAAAGGAAGAACTCTCTCACAAAAAGGCTCTCTTGAGAACTTCCTCCCGGCTTAAATACCTATAACGTACAGCCCAAAAAAGATATAGAATCTTAACCATTGACACATTTCCTACCCTCTCTATATTAAGAGTAACAATAACAATTCTATAAATGAAGTAAAATTTAAAATATCAACCTTTTAATAATAAATCTAAATCCAAGCACACTATAAATTAAAAGATCTGATTCAAGCACTTCAAAGCATGCTTATTTTCATATTTATTGTTTTAAATGTACAATTAAAATGACGGCTCATTCTAATCTTATAAAACAGCATGACAAATAAAATCCGCTTCACGATTCAAATTGTTAAAGTCTAGTTCTAAAATTCTATCGTCATATACTTAGACCTGC
The DNA here is from genome assembly GCA_014871385.1 of Ceratodon purpureus. NCBI lineage: Eukaryota > Viridiplantae > Streptophyta > Bryopsida > Pseudoditrichales > Ditrichaceae > Ceratodon > Ceratodon purpureus. Next base: position 1,739,173 of record CM026426.1, read on the forward strand.
AAAAAGTGGCATTGTAATTAGTTAGCGCCGTCTCTCTTAAATCTTACATTTGTTACCTAACAGAATGAATCATTCTCCAGCTGTTCACATAGACATTCCAACCTGAATAAAATGATCAACAGCGATGCATCATTCCTCTCACTTTGATCTCACGATATCGCTTCGCTACTTCACTCACTCTTCTACTCTCTGCGTCTGCAAGCATGGGGATGCTCTGTCTGTATGCCCAAGGCATGGGCATCCCTCTTAGGTTTTGCGTAGATGACGATGGTCTAGCTACAGTTTCCTCTCTTCGCCTTAGTCTTAGATTCCAATTCCGTGAGGATTCTATCAGTATAGAGGAGGAGATCTTTGATGACGTTACTGCGGAGGTTACCCACACCCTCGGGCAACCTTCAGTGAGAGATGAAAACAATATGTTGCAGTGGAGACTCTTCCCTGGGTCCTATAGAGTCTATGGTCTTACTGATTCTCTGATGGCTGCATCCACTGAGATCCTCACCCCCCGCCGCTCTTCTACTTGCACAATTCAGACTCCCTTACCTCGTGATGTCAAGATCAAAGTCGAGCCCGGTACTGAGACTTCCGATGTAGAAAAACCTCCTCCTCCGTCCGTCATATCCCTCTCCTCTGATGATGAATTCAGTCCCGTCAAGTTGGTGCTTAAGGTCCACGCTGATGCTCCTCCTTCCAATGTCTCCCCTCCATTGTCCCAAGTCACAGTTAGCATTGTTCCGCTCCTTAAGGAGATTGCTAAGACGCGTGGGTCCAAAAACATTTTGAAGAAGATAGACTATTCCACTATTAGACACGAGAGAGTAGAGTACTTGCCTGCGAAGTTTGATGGTCCGGTTCTTTTTAAGTTGCCACCAGCTGCTGTAGGATCCTCTAAGCTCGCTGCCAAGTCAATGCAGGGAATGGACAAACGATACGACGGACACTTGTGGACCAAGACCATCACAACAAACATCAAAAACGACTTCGGACTCTCTTTTCGAAGTTCCACCAGCGTCGGATGGCTGCGTTGCACGAACGAGGAGTGTGACTTCCTCAAGCGTGTTCCCAAGATCTTCGAGGTTAACGAGACTGAGTTCGAAGGCTCTACCCTGCAAGCTTTTCTCATGGATCAGCCTCCTCCATCTGACTCCACGCTAGTGTGCAAGGTATGTAAAGTACCTCCATCATGTGTAGCTACATGCGAGGCTAAGATTTATTACGTTGTGGGCAAACCTAATCAGACTAGAGCTTGTATTCACATAGGAACATATGATCATCCTATGAAAGTAGGAGACTACAGAGACTCTAAAGCAGAGATTAGTAGCTTAATAGAAGAGCAGGTAGAGATGAACAACAAAGCAACAAAGAGCGCCGTTGTCCTGGAGGCGAGCAAACTCCTCATCGGGAGCTACCTTCTACAGCCCGAGGATGCACCACCGAGGAAGCTGACGATGGAGGAGCTGGTTCCTATTTTGGATCGTTGCAAAGACATGGCGTCACCAAACATCCGCAACAAAGTCGCCACCTTCAAAAAATTCAAAAGGTACGGAATCATGGACGGTATTACCAAGCTCCGTGGAAACAGTCTCTGGGCGTATGTCCAGGAGAATAGGTTTCCTGGTCAGGGATCTATACGTGACAAAGTCTTCGTCTTGAAAATGTCGGAGGTCGGGCCGGGAAGTGGTGTCGACTTGGTCAGCCGAATGCAAGCTGGTGGAGATTTGGAGAACGCATGGATCATGTTCAACCATGTTAAACGCGTGAAAGATCGGTCGACGATGGCGTGCCATATGTACGACGCCACCTACTGCCGCGTGATGACAATCGCCACTTGCGACATGCAGTCCGAAGACACGGAGGCCCAGCTCGTCTTCTGGAAAAACCTCAACCTGGTCATGAAGATCAATGGCGTTGCAGCGCCGAACTTCAAGGGGTTCATGGCGGATAACGCACATGCGAATTGGAATGCAGTGCGAATCCTTTACGGCAATGGCAACAAAGAAGACCCAATGGAGGACCGGGAGAGGTCGTGCTTGTTCCACTGGACTCAGAACATGGTGGCGTATACGCAGAAGCACTTCCCCGAAGAACTCTGGGAACAGCACATGAAGATGTGCACTCAGTACAAGAATGCGACCAGCATGGCAGAGGCGGAAACTCTGTACCACGCGTTGCGAGCATGGTGGGCATCCACCGGGGTCGTTGGCGAGAGCGGGCTCATTAAACTCGATCAGTGGCTGTCATTCTGGCACCACCGCTTCCACCAGTGGGGGGGATTCACGACCGAGGTATTATCTCTGCACTCTGTTTTGATGTTTTTGATACTGGTTTCCTAGCCCTAACCTACAAAACTCTAATCCGTGAATCTAACGTCACCTACTGTCAAATCTGCAGAAATTCACGAAAGAAGAACTCACAGAGATGCCCACCTGTAACCTCGCCGAAACAGTTCACAACAAGTGGCTCCAAGCTTCTGGAAACAACGAGAACGACCTCTACGTTGCTACCGTGGACGATTTCGTTCGGGCTTTTCTTCAGGTTGTTAACTACTACCAGTTCCTCAAAGGTGACGTCGGCGGAACAGGACCGTCCAAGAAGGAACTCACGCTCCGGATGGCTGAACGCAACGCGAAGAAATGGGGAAATCCTACACTGCTCGATAAGCCCATGCTCGATATGCCAGGCGCGGATGAGTTCTGCACCCGCCAACCTATCATGCCTGGAGCGGAAGTCTTCGGTTCACAGAAGCGAAAAGCCGACGTCCCCATCGGAGCTGACGAGGAGTCTCATCGCCCGGACAAGACAAACTTCTCACGCCCAAGAGGCCCAAGACGTGCCGTCAGGGCTCGCCCTATGCAGATGCCCGTCATTGTGGAAGACGACTCCGAACACGACACCGAGGTAGAAGGTACCCAATCTCCTGCCCAGGAAGTTGATTCCCCTTTACCTTCACCTGTGAACAAGGGCGGCATTCGCCATGTCAACGCGGTTGAAGAAACCAAGGTCGACGTGAACGAGTGGCACATTTCCAGACTTCACAAACTTTCTGCGAAGTGCTGCTTGGCCCAAAGAGCTGAAACGAAGAAGAAGTGCACTGAGAGAATCGTCAGGGGGCCCCATTGCACAGCTGCACCGACCTACACTGGGCTTTGGACTAACTATCGCAGGAACACAGTCGAGAAGACAGAGTTCTTCTTCTGCTCCGACGATATTGAGCGCTGCGTGAAAGGCTCTAAGCGCAAGTGGGTAGCGCATTACTCAAAGGACTAGGAATTCCCCTCCATTCCAGAGGTCTAGCCAATGAAACTAGGTACTAACCTAAAACTGACTGAGATTCTTGCCCTCGAAGCAGCAGGCTTTCAACTTCCGCCGAAGAAACCGGTCTCCCCAAGACGCCTCTTCTCCTCTGCCCCGCCCCCTACAAATCTCAGCTCGGTGTCAGTCCCTGCAGACGCTGACCGCTACCCAGGCAAGAGAGACGGCAAGATGGTGAAGCGCACTGCCAGTCGTCCCAATCCGGCGCAGCGACTCTCCATGGGCTCCTCCGAGTCACTCAAAGCGCGCCTCCGTTCCGTCACCATGATACGTGAGCCGGGCCACGGTTGCATCATTGGGCTGGATTCGGGCGTCGCTCCACACATCACACGGTACCAGATTACTATCAGTTCTTACCCTGGTTGCACTTGTCCTGCATTCCAGAAGACGATGACTACGTTCCGAGGCAGGACTCAGTTCACGTATTGTAAGCACCTTTACTACATACTCTTGAAGGTCTGCAACCGTGATCCCGAAGCCGAGCTATTCATCCATGCGCCTACCTTTAGCTTCAACGAGGTCAAGCTTCTCCTAGAGAGTGGAATCTTGCGTCACCCCTTGGCGAAGAAGTAGGTAGCCCTCCTACTTTAGAACTGCCATTCCCACAATGGCCATTTGTCACGTAGTGAATGATTTTAGTAATATACCATGTACTAAGTCAGCTATTCAGAAGCTGTATTGACTTTTTCATTATATTAAAGGTTTTGTCGTTCACATTGATTGCATTCTATTTCAATACGTTCTATCTTGAACAAGTGCACTATATACCTCGTATACTCTGACATGTACCCTTTATTACAGCAAACATATACTTGTTATTAGATGTCCTAATCTTCAAACCTAACACGTTTAGGGTTGCCCACTACACTATCAGCAGGATTGCGAACCTCTGACTGTACTACATGACAAACTACATTCGCGTTCACTTTCGTTCCCACACTTGGCAAGTGTCCTTGGTATGAACGTTTCAGCAATGGCCCACCTCCCCGCCTCCGATTCACTGATTCCCTGGAATAGGTTCCCCTTGGGATCTTTCCAACCTTGGAGTATGCATGAGGTTGCAAAGGCACATCTGCGTTCTCCTCCAACACTCTGATATCATCCGAATTTTCTGAACGTGGAGGGTCAGCTCTTACATCCGGTTGTACGTCAACATCCGTTGTCAAAGGACGCCCTTGGCTGTTGGCCATCACCTCTTCTTCGTCCTCGACCTCAACATATGGTTGAAATGGACAAACATCGTCAGCAAGTGATACAACAATATCTCTAACGTCTTCCATAACTGCTGTCCCGCACTATGGAAAAGAGCTTCACAAAACACCAACAGAAAAGAGGAAGAGACATACAATAATCCCACCTTAAATATCCGTGAAGATGATGCTTGGCGCCCTTGAAAATCGGCTTTTCATTGATTTGAAAGTTGTCGTCCTAAAATGAATGAAATAGGATGAGGGTTGAGCAGAAGTCATTTAGCATTTAAAATTTAAAAAAAAAAAAAAAAAAAAAAAATGAAATTATAAAAGCCAAAAAAAAAAAAAAAAAAAAAAAAAAAAAAAAACATTTATAAAAAACGAAATTAGAAAAATAAAAGTAAACAAAAGGAAAAATAAATATTAAGGTTGAAAAAAATATGAAGGCGATAGAAAAAATAAAAGAGAAAATCAAATGAAAGAGAATTAAAGGAAAGGACTCTTTTGACCCCTTTAACAAGATAGATAGAATAATGGAAGTTAATATAAAAAATAAAAGAAATAAAAAAGTTGTAAGGCATGTAGACTATGGCGGATGAATTCTAGCAATGTTAAGGAAATTAAATGTTACTTGATTCCTTTTAAGAGGTTCAATACCAATACATTTTAAGTAGTAATTTGCATATAAATTTGAGGAGATAAGGGGAATTAATGTATGCCTGAACTAGTTTGAAGGAGCTCGAGCATAGTAATTGGTGCACGCTATAAAATTAATCACCAAGATTAGAGAAAACGAACTACAAATTCAATGAAAATACTGTAATTAGTCCACGGTTATAGGGTCAATAAAATTACTAAAATTAGTAACTTTCCAAAAATATACTAAGAATATTCGAATCTTCTAATTTTATAATTTATTTTTAGTAAAAAATCTGCTATTTTAAGGTTCTGTCCCCCATTCTGTGCTCTCCGCTCTCCAAATCTGCGCTCACCGCTCTCCGCTCTGCGCTCTCCGCTCACGTACAAGCTACGTCCCACTATACACCATGATGATCTTTGACAAATGGCAAAATGGATGCCCGGGTGCTTACGTGGTGACGTCTCGCAGTAAGCACTTGGATCTTGCTCTGTTGGTGCTAGCCTTGAAGACCAAAATGGTTGCAGCTCTTCCTGAGTGGCGTCCAAATTGCTTCATCGTCGACGATGCCCAGGTGGAGATAAACTGCCTCAGGTATTTTTTTTAAACTCTTCCCCTCCAGTGGTTTTTTTTTTAAATTTATTTTTTGTTCACCCTTCTTCTTTCTTCTTGTTATTATTTATCTTTTATTTTTTTCTTTATTTTTTTTCACCCCTCCTCTTTCTTCTTCTTCTTCATCTTATTTCGAGACAGATTCTATTTGTTTTTTTTTCACCCTTCTTTGTTCTTCTTGTTTTTATTCCTTCTTTCCATTTTTTTTTAATTATTATTTTTTTAAATATTTTTTAACCCTTCCTCTTTCTTCTTCTTCTTCTTATTCCGAGACAGAGTTTATATGTTTTTTTTCCACCCTTCTTCTTTGTTCTTGTCTTTAATCACTTTTTATTTATTTATTTTTTCACCCCTCGTCTTTCTTCTTCTTCTTATTCCGAGACAGATTTTCTTTTTCTATTTTCCCACCCTTCTTAATTCCTCTTGTCTTTAATCCCTTTTTATTTTTATTTTTATTTTTTCACTCTCTTCTTTTCTTTTGATGTTATTCGGTGAGAGATTCTTTATGTTTTTTTGTTTCACTGTTCTCTTTCTTCTTGTTCTTATTTCCAAGACAGATTCCCTCTTCTGTATTGTCTCGTTCTTTTCCATTCCGAGGCGCAGGCAGATATGGCCCAAATGCTTGGTGTTTCTCTGCCTATGGCATGTGCCTGAATCATGGCAGAAAAACGCTTGATCCAAAACCAAATGAATCGTCACGTGTGCATGGGCACTTCACGAGCTCGATAAACTCATTTACCTCTCGAAATCACCTATACCGGGGATGTCATTACTAGAGTATGCGAGACAGAGGTTTTCTTTCATCATAACCAAAGTGTCTGGTGCTACGGCGTTCTGGAGCTATGTAAAAACAACGTGGATGAATAAACTTGACATGTGGGTGACAAGTAATTGCAATATCCTACCTGCAAGGTAGGATACAAATGTAGCAATCGAGTCGTCCCATAGTAACCTGAAGGCAGTGTTAAAAGCATCTCACGGAAGGCTTGTAGGGAGACGTGTGAACTGGCTTATTGATAAATTGACGAATGATGTCATAAACGGATACAAATTTAATGCGTACGTGAAAGAAAACGGCTTCAAAGGCAACCGGAAGAGGGAACGTGAGGGAATAAATTCACTTCTACAAGCCCAAAAGATCCCAAATCACTGCATCTCACTTCCAACCAAAGCTAGAGAACCGGCTTATGTTTGTTCTAGCAAGAGGCCACACCTTTTCTATGCTGTGCATAATCCCGAGACAAAGCGGGGATGTTGTGATTGCCCTCACTCAATGAAGGGCAATCTGTGCAAACACTAGTTAAAGGTGCTTAGGATGTTGCGTCCTAACCTTGCTAAAGGAGACATCGTGAAATGTGTGGGACTCTTTATGGTACGTCTTGAGGCGGTTTACCGCAGCTAGAACAGTTCCCCGAACTACCCGAATTTGAACCCGAAGTAGAAGCCGAGACAAAACAGGAGCCTTCCCCGAAAACCGTCTTGCTCGAGGCCGAGCGAGAAGGTTCACGTCCCCCCCCCCCCCCCCCCTACAAAAAACGAAGACGAGTGTCTCGACGACAGCATCGACCGTCTGGTGCCGCCATCCATGACCGAGTCTCAAAGCACCGTCTTCTGAAGAGGCACTTAGAGGACAAGCTACGCCCTATGGATGCCAGACACGCTGCTATGGAGCTTCAAATAGCACGAGGTGTGCTTCATTCGGCACAAAGGGAGGATGCACAGTTCATTGGAAACGACGCAAACGATAGCATGACTCCTCGCCGGCGCCGAGACATTTTAAGTAGCCCTTTCAGCTCCTCTAAGAACACAAGACAACGCCTCTAAATTTGCAAAAGGTATCTACATTCAATTAAAATCACAGGCGATTTGTGTAGCAATATTCTCCGCATGAAACATCCATGAATGGGGAGAGTGACAATGGGAATAGGGGAAGGCTTCGAGACAGTGAGATGATGAACCGAAGACACTTTGGTGTAGTGTGAATTAAATTCTTATACAAAAAAAGGTTTCAGTCTCGTAGTGAATACCTACATTGTTTGGTCTTTGCTATACCTCTCGCTATACATTGATGAAAAAAACACCCCACGATGCACTAAAAGGAAAATCTATGCTTGATATGTACACCTAAACGGCGCAAGAGAAGCTCTGTGTATTAAAACCCCCCGCATCCTATACCGCAAAATACTTACACTCGGCGTGAATTCCTCATGACAAATTGTGGAGAGCCTTCAATCTCGCCCGAAAATCCTGCCTCAACTTCAAATCGGCTGCCTACCTTGCCTTTTTTTTCCACCTCCTCTTCTGACTCTGGAAACGAAGGTGCCCGAACATCAACATCCCGTACGGCTTTGATGGGCCCCAAAACCTCGTCAAGACCGTATATGATGCAATCACCTTCCTGTCTCGCCCAAGTCGGTATAGTGGTTTGCCGGTCATCCACTCTATTCTTGTAGATGTTTGGCCGGTTTAGTGGTCATGGATACCAATCATCTGGCCTGACTGTCTCGCAATACAGGAGCTGCAAAAAAAAAGAGCCGAGACAGCTCCATCCCATTGTTGCCATTCCATACTGTCCCAGATGTTCGACGACTTGAAGAGGTTAGGGTCCCGCACTTGCAATCCCGGTACTGCAAGTACTACAAAAACATAGTGATCAGCAGGTAGCCGCACTCCCAATCCGCTTTTTGTCCCGGACCCTGCACTGATCTCCATGGCCGAGTGACGAGCATGACCCACTCTCTCGAACCTGGCCTAAGACCTCACGCTACACCCCATGCAGACATGACAATGAGGAAAAACTCATCGAAGGCCTTCGTGTGGTGTACCTGGTTCCGGGTCCCCATCAAGTACGTCCCTTTGTTGTCCACAACTAAGAGACTCCAGTGTTGCTTGTCCACATACGAAACAATGAGAGTGTTCTCTCTACCCGAGACCCCTTCCAGCCACTTCATTCCGACGTCACCCATCCACTCCCAACTGCCTTGATTTTCGCAAATGAAAAAGAGGAGTAACCCAGTCAGCTGAGCGCTTGCGACGTGGATCTTTTCCTTAAGCCACTAAGGAGATCATAGTGCCAATGAACAGAGTCAAAGCTCCAGAAAATGGTCTTCCAGCATTTGAGACGCGTTCATTATATACTCCCAGTCTTCCCGATTGGTGGGGACTACAACTTGGCACCGCAGGCCTCCTGAGAAGAACACTTCCCAGTCAATCTCCACGGTCTCGCTTCCACATGTATCTCCAGATGGCTTCTTTCTGGGCTTCAACCTGATGTTCAACTCCTTCAAGATAGCGGACCATGACAAGGCTGCCACTTCTTCCGCGAACTCATTCCCCATTTCCCCCAGTGACGCAGTACTCTCTCCCAATGAAACCTCGGGATTCATGAATCTGTATTCAAGTTGCCTTGGTGGATTGATTTAGAACACCATCGGGTCTTGTTCAGCCAATGCTGGTGTCCTCTGCTGCACCAACGCGAGACCTAAATCTAGGGTTGCTCGAGCGGCAAGGGGCTGCGGTACCAGTGAGTCTTGCGCGTGTCCAAGTTCGTCAGACTCCTGGAGCAACAAGGCCTGCTCCTGCGCTGCTGCACCAAGCATGTGCATGGGTCTCGAGGAACCTTCTTGTTCTCTCAGGCCTCCGCTTGCTTGACCACTTAAACTTGAACCAAGACGAGGCCATTTGCACATATCCCACCTCTTCTTAGCGACGTACCACACCGTCGTCGAGACATTATCCGAGCACAAAATTTCGTCTCGGAAACCCTTAACTGAAGCTGCAGCTGCAAACGTTGCTCTTGTTAGATATTACGTAATCCATCAGATTAACCAAACTACTTGTAACATACAGTATTCAGCAAATATGCTCCAGTCGAAGCTGCAATGAAAGGCTTCTTAGGACTAGCGGCGGTGATCAGGGCCCTTGCCTCTTCTCTTACATGCTTCCATGTCAGTGGTGGCATCCTCCGAGACAGCAGACTGTTGTTTGTACACATGTGGTACAGAGGATGCCACCCCCACACGCATCTTTCCATGTCCACCGCTATTGTCTCGTCCCGCCGACGTACTTGGTCTCGTACCGCCGACGTCCTTGGCCTCGTACCCACTCCTCCCACTCTCAACGGATACGGTTTTGCGTCTCTTCCTATCTCGCGAGATGCTCGGTAATTACGGCCATATTAGCAAAATACCTATGCGTCTCAACGCATTCAGTACGTTTCTGCTAGCCTTGGCATCTCCACCCTCCAGACACGATATGGTGTCATTCACCTTCTGCACATCCTCGACCGTGTACCTCTCCGGTTGGTGCATAGGAGCCGAACATATAAATATAACACGAAAACTGCTAGAACGGGTTACATCATTTCCGTCGAGACACCCTAAGCCGTCCTCACTACAGAGCAGTTAATTGTTCACCTGGCGTTTCAGACGAGAAAATTTTCCTTCGGCCTCGCATAACGCATCCTCAGAGGTCTCCAGCTTCTGAATGGCCAAGACCTTCTGCAACATCTCCTCAGCTGTCCAGGACGTGCACGCCCTTGTCTTGTCCCTCGTGAGAGCGCAGTCCGTATGAATGGCGAGACCGGTTCACGGAAGCGGAGTTGGTGGTGGAAGGATGACTTCTAGGATTTCTGTCTCAGGGCCTGTTGGAATCGCATGAGGACCTCCACGCGCTGCAATCTCAAGCGCTCCCTCTCCGAGACGGATTCCTTCTCTCCCGGAAATTCACCCGAGACTTTTGAGAGAGCTTCCTTGGCTACCATAGCATCACCTTGGTAATTGGATTCCATGTCTTGGACACTATAGTCAACCTTCACTGACTGACCCTAATGCAGAACTGTCTTGCATTGTCTCCGCCCTCGGCTCGTCTCTAGCCATGCCTTCTTGACCCAAATCAATGACTATTCCACTGCTGTCACCTCCACAGCTCTGATCCTCGCGCAGGCACGAGATCGGCGGAATCTTCTCGGCCTTTACTAGAGCCTTCACCACCTATCTGCAGTCTTGACATGTTCGGCAGTGCGTCTCAGAGCGAGATCGAGAAACCCGTTGGAGACTGGTGTACCTAGCTTACACTTCTCGGAGGTTGAGGCAGTATGACCCGTCTCGTAGGTTCAGGCAAGCCAGCACCACCTGACTCGTCCCCTTCGTCTATTTGCAGGACTTGCTGAGGCTTTCGATTAGCCTTGTCTCGCGACTTCTTGGACCTCTGGAATGTGACTCCCTCCAAGCGGTTGTCATCATTTGCGTCCAACGGGCTTGTGCTTAACCTCCTAGGCTCCTTCTTCGGAGTTGTGTCCAGTGGCTGACCGTCTGGATGCTTTTTCCACCAGTCTGCGATTAGATTCCTCGGAGTTACATTGTCCCTTTCAACCAACCGGTTCGGCTAGTTCCGCTCCAATGCTGTGGGGTAAAACTTCAAACCATTGTGTCCAATCGGCGGTGGTTGTTGAGACGGTGTTTCTGCATCAACTTCTTTCCACTGTGAGGGCATTCCTTGTAGTAAAAAAATTTGTGGTCAAAGAATATCAGAGGCGAGTGAAATTTGACGAGCATTCAAGCCCATATCGCCTCGGTCCACGTATCTAGGTAATGGTTCTTGTCTATGGTGATTCGCTCCTGGACGACATCGTCTTGGCACTAAATCCTTGGAGACTGCAGCACAGGGTCGCTAAAAATCTGACGCACTATTCTGTCCTACGGATATGAATTCCCTTAAACATATCACGGACTATGGTTAGTTGAAGGAAACATAAACTAATAGTCAAAACTTAGCGAGATGTCTCTCGACTCATTCACGAGACCTTGGGACCATACTAAAAGTACGTGTGACATTTTCAACGTTGAAGGTATGTCTCGATCGTCCATTTAATGAGACTGATGGATATAGAATGACGGTGAACACTCCAACAAATACTGCGTGACGCAAGCCTTGGAGTAATAAACCATACCTGATAAGCGCAAGACAATTCACAATTACCTAGACTCTAAATAGAGTAACATCGGAACTGTAAACTCATGTCTCCGTAACAACTCAGCAAAACAGTGGAATCCAAACATTAGCTATAATTTCAGAAGGTTGAACAAAACACGGAGCCCAACCTTGGACAGACCACAATTCACACATACTAATACAACACAAACAATGCTAAACATCAATTGCACAAAATTAGAATGAAGGCACTCACAATTGTTCCGTGAACGGTAGCGCTACTCTCCACCTGATATCGATCCCCGAGTACGCTTACACCGTGCTAAACCCTAAACCCTCGAACAAGCCCTGCTTAAAATAAAGGCGAGAGAGAACCTGAACGAGACCCCGACTACAAAACAACCCCGACTCCATACACAACAACATGAAAACGAATATATATATATATATATATATATATATATATATATATATATATATTATAAGGGGGGTAGGAGCCATACGAGAAGAAGACGATCTGTACAACCACCATCGTGAACAGCCGTCGTGCCATGTTGATGTCGTTCGGAAAGACGAACCACTTTAGAGAGACAAAAACGGTGAGGGAGAAATGCGTCTCCACTCGTATATCCCTTCTCGGATGAGGTCCTCACAGACGAGACTGTGGGTGATGTGGGAAGACTGCCAAAGTGGCACGGGGCTGAACATGACCTACATGGCGGAGGGCCCATGCAAGATAGGGGCAGGTGTTGAACAAAAAAAAAACCCGAGACCACGCGGAAGAAATTGGTCTCGGAAGGAAAAGAAGGTGAAGAGGGGCCATGGGGTCAGTCTCGTGCGTCTTGTGCTGACACGGCTATTCGAGGGCGGGGCAATTAAGACCACCGGGGGATATAGAGACGGGGTACGGAGACACACATGAGGAAGGCTTGCGTTCTCATATTTCATCTGCTTTTCCGTCCACGCAAAGTGGCCTATTCCCACGTGGGACGTATCTTTTATAAATCGGCCGAACAGGTGAGCCTGCCATCAAACTCTTGACTCAATGTGGTAGCAACATGATTTTTTACTGCCGTGACATTAAATTCATAATGATTGCGGAATCCAAATTCGAAACAAATCCGGCATGAACAAAGAGACTTGAATAGAATTCTTACACTTCCTCGCATAGAGTACGCCTATTTTGATGCATATTTTGCCTACCGTCTTGCCTTAGTTCCACATTGCAATGTAGTCGTTACACTTGCAAAGGAGCCTATGACAGGATTTCCGAGTCAAAAATGGGGAGATACTCACCGGCTTTCTAAAATCCAATTGCACTTCATGGTAGCCTAGGCCACATCCTTTTGCACTTTGGGAGCTTATACAACAAAGGTTTGTCTAAACGGACTCGCACCCCAATTGCAAAGAGAAATCACCGCTCTTTCATGTTAGGATTGATATGTTGCGTTCAAAGGCAATCATAACATACTGGTCAAAGTCCTCTTAGGCTAATAGGTTTGGTGGCGAACCACGCTGGATAGAATGTGTGATCGGAGAGTACGAGCTTGGAGCACACGGTCCATGGCATGAGTGCGTTGTCTAGCGCAATTGTGATTCTTGCTTCAAACTTAGATGCTTTAATGAATAGAGATGTACTTGCAAGTTGGGTCACCTTCGGAGGAAGTACATCACTCTGGACGATGCGGTGCGTGAGAAACAGTATGCATGCCGCTACAAGCCATTTGTTCTGCCAATGGTTGAACACACTTGCCCATGCCTTCTCTTACTGCCCACTCAAGAATTATCTTCTCTTCGCGAAATTCTGGAACACTACACGGCATCTGCAGAGTGGCTGTGCAATTTACACTACTTGCTAGAGTCTCCCATTAAACTTCCTCTGCCGTAGCTAGATACCAAACGACGTCGACATAGACGTTAGGACTGCACTGTGATTGTTACGTTCTGAGATCTGAATCAATATGCTTGTCGACACTCAACCTTACATCACAGAATAGTTAAACTCAATTCCAAAAACCGGTTGGATACAAAGTGATGACGGATCGTTTCCAGATTTAATATTACTCAATCACTAACTTCTAGACAACATGTAAACCAAAGCATAACACGAGTCGACCTTAATCACATGAGACGATGTACATGTAAACGAACTGGACCTTTGACGTTCATGGTATTATAAGAGAATGCGTAACGAAGCACTTCCTCTGAGAGGTATTTGTATACAAGTGACAAGTAACTGTTTGTGTCTGTAACTGCTACTGTAACTGTTACGATGAGATCGTAACATTACCCCCCCAATTTCGGAGCCTTGGGATGTCTGCGATGAAATTCTCGTACAGCATCTTGTGCATTCTTTAGATTTATAGCTGGCTCCCAAGAGTTCTCTTCCGGACCATATCCCGTCCAGGACACTAAATACTGAAGCTTCTTGCCTCGGCCAAAGAATCTAGAGTCTATCACCTGCTCAACCTTGTATTCCAGCTCTCCGTCGACAATTATCAGAGGTGGTGGTGGTTTCTGTTTTCGTCCAGGAATTGAGTCATCAGTATATTTTTCAAGTAAGGAAACGTGGAACACGTCGTGGATTCGTAACGTCTTTGGCAGTCTCAACTGGTATACTACATTTGATAACTTAGCGAGAATTGGATAAGGACCCAAAATTTTTGCTGTGAGCTTCCGTGATGGAGCTGAGGTAGCAATGTTATCATGGTGAAGTAGCACCTTGTCTCCCACTTCAAAAATATGATGGACATGCCTAGCTTGATTGTATTTTCTCTTGGCTTGATCCCCAGCAATTTGAAGCATGACTTTTATTTCCTCATGGATGGCGTGCAAATATCGAATGCAATCTTCTGCAGCAAGAACTATTGAATTTGATGACGATGTAAATGGTATGGACGGATGATAGCCATAAGTCGCATAGAAGGGTGACATGCTTGTAGCTGAATGACTTGCATTATTGTAAGCGAATTCCGCTAAAGGTAATAAGTCTGACCAGTCATCTTGTTGCCTTGTGGTGAACATGCGCAGGTATTGCTCGAGAACCTGATTAACACATTCTGTCTGCCCATCGGACTGAGGATGGATCGCTGTTGTTGGAGACGGTCGAATGCGCAGAAGTTCGTATAATCTTCTTAAGAATTTAGAAACAAAGATTGGTCCTTTGTCAGAAATAATGTTGTCAAGTACACCATGATGCTTCTATACATGGTGGAGATATAGATTGGCAACTCCTTTGGAATCAATCTTCTCATTGGTTGCAATAAAATGAGCAAGTTTTGTGTTCTTATCTAAGACCACCATAATAGCATCATAACTATTGTTGTTTGGTAATTTGACAATAAAATCAATAGTGACTCGTTTTCATAGAGCTTGAGCGGGTGGAATAGGCTGCAATAATCCATAAGGTACATGATGTTTTGCTTTTGATCGCTGACAGGTATCGCATCCATCAACATATCGATGAACGTACTTTCGAAGAGTTGGCCAGTAGAAGCTCCGTGCTACCAGATCCAGAGTTTTTGCACGACCTTGGTGTCCCGCAATTGGAGAATCATGTCGGGATCTCAATATTTGTCGACGGAGTTCATCGTTGTCTGGTACATAAGCAGTATTTCGAAACCAGAGAATTCTGTCGCTGAAATTATGCAAAGAGAGCTGGCGACGAATGCTAGACAGGGCTTGATCTCCTCCATTTTCAAAATATGCCACCATTGGTTGGAGTACAAGATGTGTTCTGGTTCCTGATCGAATGTGTTCAAAAATTTCTTGATCTGTCTAAGTTGTTTCGCAAATCTTAAAAGAGGTCGAGGTTGCTCTAGGGCTTCGTCTATGACATCAGTACGTCGTGAAAGGGCGTCAGCTCGTGTATTCATAGATCCTGGTCGATGCTCAATTACAAAAAGGAAAGAAGATAATATTTCAGACCATCGAGCCTGCCGTCTATCTAATTGTTTTGTCGTTAAAAAATACTCAAGATTTTTGTGGTCAGAAATCACTCGTACCTCATGTGGTGAACCTTCTAAATAAACTCTCCAATCCCGAAAAGCATGAACTATACTTAAAAGCTCTTTATCGTGAATATTGTAGTTTTGTTCAGTAGGAGACATTTTTGAGCTGCGGTAAGCACAAGGGTGAAGGTGACCGTATGTCTCATGTTGAGAAAGAATTCCACCGGTTGTTGTATCAGAAGCATCGGTCTCATTAATAAATGGTCGTTGGAAATCTGGATGTAGCAGTACCGGTGCTTGGCAAAAACGGAGCCGAAGTTCATTGAAGGCGTCATCGGCTTGCTTATTCCAAGAAAATGATTGATCTTTTCGTGTCAAGGTTGTGAGAGGAACAGCTATACGTGAATAATCCAAGATGAATCGACGATAAAAGTTAGCAAAGCCTAAAAATGATTGCACTTCCTTAATGTTCTTTGGTGTAGGCCAATATTTAATAGTTTGTATCTTATCTTAGCACATTTCTAGTCCTTTTGAAGAAACGGTCATACCCAAGAATTTGACCGAAGAGCGATGGAATTCACACTTTGAAAGTTTAACATAAAAACCATGATTCTTCAGTCTTTGTAAGACATCTCGTACTACTTGTTGATGTTCTTCAATCTTTTTGAAAAAATTAATATATCATCCAGATAAATGACCACCGAAATGTCCAAAAGATCGGCAAAAATGTTTTGCATGTGCACTTGAAATTGAGCAGGAGCATTTGTTAAGCCAAATGGCATCACCAAATATTCAAACAATCCATATCTGGTTTTAAAAGTTGTTTTGAACTCATGTCCTGGGGCCATCCGAATCCTATGGTAGGCTTGATGTATGTCTAGTTTGGTGAATATGCGGGCTCCCCCCAACCGATTTGTTAATTCCAGGATAAGCGGTAACGGATAGATATTTCTAATTGTGACTTTGTTGAGATTTCTGTAGTCAATACATACTCGAATCGACCCATCTTTCTTTTTAGCAAACACAATGGGAGCCGAAACCGGGGACTTGGATCGTCGAACCTATCCTTTTCCTAAGTTCTCATCTAAATACTTTCTAAGTTCCTCCAATTCAGCTGGGGACATATGTTGTAAGCCTGTGTTCTTCGGTTCCTGACCTTCTATAAATTCTATCTTCATATCAGATGGCTCATGTTCTGGGAGTTCATTTGAGGATTTTTCGCTAAAAACCTCATATAAGTCCCTGTATTCAGTTGGAATACCTTCCAAATCATCCTTAGTGCCCTTTGCGTCCATATCGTTGACCTCAGATATGACCAAAGTATATAATTCTGCACTTTTGGCTGAGCGTTTGATTCCTGCGGCTGAAACAAAAGCATGCTTTGAGTTAGCTGTGACGACCTCATCTTTTGTCGTGCAGCTTCTTTGCAAGGCAATTGGAGTGTGCTCTGGAATCTTTTGAGCTTTGTAATTTCTATCAACCAAATTTGGGCATGAACCAGCCCATTCACAAGTTGATGATTGTAAGCAATTGGCCTGGTAGTAAGCTGAATCAAATATAACTTTCTTTTCCGACCAACAAATAGTTGGGTCATGACAAACCAGCCAAGGAGTGCCTAATATGCAAGGATATCTTCCGGTATTTGTTAAATCTGCTACTAATATTTCTTCATGATCTGCTACATTTAACTGAACTGTAGCTTCATGCGTAATAAGTCCTGAATTAATTACTCTTCCATCAATGACTTGTACCTCTCGAGGAATGGTTTTTAAACGAATCGTTGCTTGACACTTGCGAGCAAAATCTGGATGCATAAACAACCCAGTAGCTCCGGAATCCACTAAAGGTTCTGCCAATAATGAATTAATTCTACCATAAGTCAAATGAGCTCCGGGATCTATGGTAGCTCGTAAATACAAGGGATCTGATACATGTCCCATTGGCGGCCGATGCACATTACTTTTCCGTTGTGCAGCTGAACATTTGCTAGCCATTAGAGCCGCCAAGTTCTTAACAGCGCCCGGGTACTGAGTTGATCGGCTCAGTCCCGGGCTATATCTTTTCCCAACTCTCCAAAATTTTCAGTGATGCCTCCAGATGCCAACAATGATAAAGGTTTTGACGGATTGGTGGGGCATCTTGTCCGTATATGGCCTATGAGCCCACAACCCCAACATCTTCCTTCTTTCTGATATTCGAGGCGTTGTGCAGCAGTCCTGGCTAATGCGGTCATCACCCGAGTTGCATCTAACTCCATTGGCACCGGCCCAGACGAAGTAAAGGTCGTTGGAAATTTACCAATAGAATCCCTGGAAGTTGACTGTAACAATTTTGAGTTTCCTTGAGGAGGTTGCACATACGAAATTGATGGCCTTCTTATTTGCTTCCGTGTCCACAATCTTTCGTCAATCCGAGAAGCCATAGCAATCCACTCCTGGAGTCCTTGTGGTTGGGTTTCTGCTGTAGCAACTGAATCCAGGATCTCATCCTTTAGTCCTGCACGAAATCTTGCTATACGGCTGGGTTCATTCCAGTCTACTTGAGCCGCATGCTCGTTGAAACTCGAGACATAAGCTGCCACCGAGCCAGTTTGTTTAATTTTTCCAAGGCAGTCTTCCGCATTTCCTTTTCGATCAATCTCTCCATATACCGAAATGACAGCCACTCGAAAAGCATCATAATTTGTTAATAATTGATGCCGTCGTCCCTTATCCAACGCTTGCAACAGAGGCATCGCCCAATTTTCTGCTGCACCACTCATGTAAGAAAGAGCGTATGCTACTTTAGTCTCGTCTCGAGAGTAGGTGATTGGCTTACTGTGGAATACAAGGCGGAGCTGTGCAAACCATCGATATACTTCCCCACCCCTCCTGCCTGCAAATCTCTCAGGTTCAGCAACTTTTGACTCCTTCTCCCTAAGCCCCGTGTACCCACATCCTGCGGAGCTCAACGGATTTCGTTCAATGGGTTGTGTAGGAGTAGATGATGAAACTTGAGGTGGTGCCAGAGCCCGCTCCGAAAGCTGTTGCACCATATGTGGAATGGCTGATTGAAAAACCGTTTCAATTTGCTGTTGAATAAATTGAGCCCATTCTGATCCAATATTTTTTGGGATCCGAGGCCCTTGTCCCGCCTCTAGACCATCACGATCCATGTTGTAGAAATGTAGCTTCTGAAATTAGACAGGAGTCCAATGTTACAGCACTCCTTTAATTTCTCAACTTCTCACAAAATAATATATAACCTTCGAGTCTCGTTCTGAGTGTGGACAATTCGGCACGCATTCTAATGTTACGTTCCGAGATCTGAATCAATATGCTTGTCGACACTCAACCTTGCATCACAGAATAGTTAAACTCAATTTTAAAAACCGGTTGGATACAAAGTGATGACGGATCGTTTCCAGATTTAATATTACTCAATCACTAACTTCCAGACAACATGTAAACCAAAGCATAACACGAGTCGACCTTAATCACATGAGACGATGTACATGTAAACGAACTGGACCTTTGACGTTCATGGTATTATAAGAGAATGCGTAACGAAGCACTTCCTCTGAGAGGTATTTGTATACAAGTGACGAGTAACTGTTTGTGTCTGTAACTGCTACTGTAACTGTTACGATGAGATCGTAACAGTGATATTGAGAACTCCATCAAATTAGTTGTCAGTATTGGTTCAGGGTTCTCACATTTAAATCCTTCTGCGTTTTAGCTATAATATTTTGGGTTAGCTTCCAGGGTATGCAATAGCTAGCCTTGCACGTGGATTACATTCTAGGCTAGAGGACTCTCCATTGTTTGCGCGGAGTCCATCCCCTGTATGAGAAAGAGGTTCATTGACGCTTACAGAGTGAAGATAGAGGGTTCAGCGCTAATTGGAACTGTAATGTTAGGGGTGCTCATTTTAATAAAGCTTGTAATGGGCGAATTTACTGCAAAGCAGGAAGTCTATTGATGATTTGCGGAGTGTTACAACCAGCAGTCTTATACTGCGGAGAACCTGATGGACAGGTGTCCATGGTGAACTTTCATCTAAAGGATGAAACCCTAATCTACGAGGGATGAAAGTGCTGATACCCCCCCTTAAGCTAAACGCGGCAGTGTTTAGGTTAAACACTTTGCATTTTGCAATTGGCATCGTCGGTGACGATCATTGTCGATTTTTGGAACTCAATCCGCGAGAATGATGTGCTGCGTGGGAATCGGAGAGGTTTGAGGGAGATTTGTCTTCTGTTGGCGTGGGCGGTGGCTGCTCTTTTGTTGCATGTCTGCGAGTATGTCTTCGAGTGTCTTGACCGCCGCTTGGGAGAGAACCGGATCGCGCGCGAGGGTTTCGTTGCTGATGAAGATTTGCGAGCAGAACTGCAGGAATCCGACAGGAAGGTTGTGAGAGAAGAGCGGTCGCAACGATCGTTGCAGGCGCTGCCGAGACAGGAGGAGGGAAAATTCTACGCGATCAGGAAAGGAAGAACTACAGGAATCGTGCGCAGTTGGGAGGAGTGTAAGAGGAGTGTACACCGACATAGAGGGGCGGAGTACAAGTCATTTGGAACATTAGCAGAGGCAGAAGTATATCTGCGAGCATAGTTGAGTCGTGCGAGCAGATTAGGGTAATTGACCTAGGCTCAGATTAGGTCATCTACTTTGAGGTTTGTTTTCAGAAACTGTAGACTGTAGATGTTAATGTTCTTGCGATGTAGCTCGAACTTGACTCTTCCTAGGGACTTTGTCAATAAGTCAGCTGGTTGCTGAGCTGTGTTAATATACTTGAGATCAATCTCTCCTTGCTGCAACCTTTCTCTCACGAAATGGTAGTGTATCTCTATATGTTTGCTACGGGCATGGAAAACGGGATTACGAGCCAGTTTCAAGGCAGATTGATTATCACAGCTGATAGGTAATGGAGTATGTACTAAGCTGGAGGTGATTTCAGGGTTTGCCTGATATACAGGAACTGTTGCGGAAGGGAGGAGCTTGAGTTTGGTGAGGAGACGCGACAGCCAGACCCCTTCCTGGACGCCATCGCTCAAGGACTTGTACTCGGATTCGGTGGAGGATCTTGATATGGTCAATTGTCGTTTCGATTGCCAAGATACGGGACCTCTTGCAGCCAAAAACAGGTATGCTCCAATGCTCCTTCGTGTGTCGAGACAAGTAGCCCAGTCTGCGTCTGTAAAACCTTGAATTGATAACATAGGATTATTGCTATAAAATATTCCATAATCTGAAGTGGATAGTATGTACCTTAGAATGTGCATAGCTGAGTCCAAGTGTTGCTGTTGGGGTGCAGCCATATATGATGCGATGCGGTTGACAGCGAAAGCTAAATCGGGTCTGGTTATGGTTAGAAAGATAAACTTTCCTACCAGTTGGGAGTATGCGGTAGAATCCACTGACTGTGTGTTGGTTTCAGAGGATAGGGTTTGTCCGGCCGGGAGAGGTGTCTTGGCAGGTTTAAGGTCCTTGGGAGCGAACTCATTCAGAATGGATAGGACGTATTCATGTTGATGAATGACAATGCCATGAGGAAGATAATCAAAGGTAATACCTAGATATTTTTTAATTAATCCTAAGTCGGTCATATCATACGTCTCTTGCAAAAACGATTTGAGCCATTTTATCATTTTTGAGCAACTGCCTGTGATAAAAAGATCATCCACGTATAATAGTAGAAGAAGTACATGTTTGTCCTTGTGAAGGAAGTAGAGGTTCGGGTCGAAGTTGCTGCGATGGAGCCCTAGGTTTCGGAGTGAAGCATCGATCCTTTCGTACCAAGCCCTGGGAGATTGTTTTAAGCCATAAAGCAAGCGGAGGAGACGACATACCTTTGTTTCTTGTCCTGGGGCGATGAACCCTGGAGGCTGATGCATGAAGACTGGTTCCTTCAACACTCCGTGGAGGAATGCTGTACGGACATCCATGTGGTGTATGGGCCATTGGCGAGAGGAGGGACTGCTACTATGGTCCTGATTGTCGCCCATTTGATGACTGGTGCAAAGGTCTCATCGAAGTCGAGCCCGGGTTGCTGTTCAAAGCCACGAGCAACTAGCCGAGCCTTCTTGGTAGGTAAGCTTCCTGAGGGACCTTCTTTAATTTTGTAAACCCATTTGCAAGTAATGGGTCGAATTCCGTGTGGTAAATTTTCTAATCTCCAGGTCTAATTTTTATGGATGCTATCCATCTCTTTTTGCATGGCATCACACCACCCGGGATCTAACTTGGCTTGTGAAAATGTGATGTTGTCCGGGTTGGGGATGGGGGCAGGTTGCACCGCAGGTTCAGAGAGTGCTAAGGCTTGGCAATCAGGAGAATCTGCGCTAAGATAGACTACATAGTCGTCTAATCGGAAATTATGAGCCCTGTTTCCGGAGCTTCTGCGAAGTGGAGCACTGGTTTCGGCTTCGACACTGGGAACACTGGTTTCGGCTTCGACATTGGGAGGAGATGGGGTATGGGAAATGGGTGAGTTAGGAGTATATGGAGAGGGTGAAGGTTGGACTGGACTGATGGACTGAGAAGGAGAGGGATATGGTGAATTTTGTGGACTAAGTGGATCGGGAGTAGTTGTGGAGACTGGGACGGAAGACTGGATGGGATCGGTTTGACTCGGTAGCAGGTCGAGGTAGCTTGGACTGATCTGTGGAGGGCTAGAGAGGTAGGTGAATTGGTTCTCGTTAAAGAGTACGTCTCTGCTCACTACGATTTTCCTGGTTGCTGGATTCCAACATCTGTAGGCCTTCGAGTTTTCGTCATAACCGAGGAAGATTGTAGGGAAAGACTTGGCGTCTAGTTTGGTTCGTCTTTCCTTCGGTATGTGAACAAACGCTAGGCAACCCAGGACTCTTAGATGGGCTATGTTAGGCTTGACTCCCAAGAAGGCTTCTTCAGGAGTGGTTCTTGACAGGGCACGACAGGGTAACCTATTCTGGAAATAGTTAACAGCCATAGCAATCTCATCCCATAAGAAGCGTGGGATACGCGTACCTGATACGACGCTTCTGATGCCCTCGAGGAGACTTCGATTTTTGCGCTCTGCCGTTCCATTTTGCTCAGGTGAGTATCCGGAGGTTAATTGCTGATGGATGCCATGTGTCTCACAGTAAGTTCTGAACTCGTGTGAGACATATTCTCCACCACGGTCGGAGCGTAGGATCTTGATTTTTAGAGAGGGTGTCTCAACAAGTTGTCTAAATTTGTTGAAAAAGGAGATTGTCTGGGATTTATGGGATAGAAAGTACAACCAAGTTTTGCGAGAATAGTCATCAATAAAGGTTAGAATATACCTGCAGTTTGATCTCGTTGGTGTGTCTAGGGGGCCGCATAAGTCACTGTGTACTAGTTGAAGGGGAGAACTAGAAAATGTAGTTCTAATTTTTGGAAAACTTTCTCTGTGATGTTTGCCAAGTGCACAGTTAGAACAGAATCGTTTTAAATAAGGAAGAGCAGGAATACCGTTTACTAACCTCTGTCGTGACATGTGGTACAGACTTTGGCAGTTCACGTGAGCCAACTTGCGGTGCCAGAGGTCTGTCATTTCTTCTTGGGAGGTTGCCATCTTGTTGTTTTCCAGGTGAGCCGGTTGCAGCGTCTTGGTGCTTGACTCTGAATTTCCGTGTTCGCATGCTTTGTTGGAACTTGGTTAAATGGCACCCGGTTGTGTTGTTGTGAGCTGAGTGTCTGATGCTGATGAGTCAATGTGTTTGTCACTTGCAGGTTCTGAATCACCTCGTACTGGCTCGGAGTGAGTTGAGAAACTGTCTGGTGAGGAGCTGATGGCCGGTTCTGGTGATGTTGTTGCTAAGCAAGAGGTTTGGCTTGTGAGTAATGCCTTGGCTGATAGTTTGTATAATTTAGTGCGAGGGTCTCTCGCAGCTGTAAGGAAAAATCTGTCAGGTTGTTTGATGCAAAAAATAAGACACAATTTTGAAGAAAAAAGAATTTTGTGCCCTAGATCAGTTAATCTACCAACTGAGATAAGATTAGTTTTAACACCAGGCACATAGAGAACATCTTTGAGCGTTTTGGTATTAGAATCTGAAAAAGTGACATTTCCTTTGTAGGATACGAGGAGCACTTGCCCAGCAGCAGTGCGAATGCTAGATACAGTGGAGCTAGAGGGAGAGGATACTACTCTCGAATTGCCTGTGACATGTGAGCTGGCTCCTGAGTCGAGAAACCATGGATCTTCATCGACAGAGAAGGCGCTCATGCATGCGTTCAAGGCTGCTTCGGTCTCTTCGTCTTCATCGTTGGGTTCTTCATCTGATAGCTCTTCCAAGGTAATGTAAGAGCTCTCGCTAGTCCTTAATGTTGAGAGTTGTATCTGAAGATCTCTGATCTGTTTCTCTACTTTTGTAACTTCACAATCTGCCTCTACATGACCTGTTTTTCCGCACTTACGACAAACCCGTGTCTGTCCGTTGTAGGTGCGTCCACGTCCTCGAGAGAAGCGGCCGCCTCGAGAGCCTCTGGAGCCGCGAGTGAAACTACTTCTGCCTACTGTGCGGTTAGGGTAGTAGTAGCCATCGTTTCTGTTAGTATACAGGTTCTCTTCGATTTCCTGTCTGGAATCTAGAGATCTGGAACTCTCCTCATGTAAAAGAGATCCCTGCAACTCTTGAAATGTGGGAGTACGCTCTCTCCCTTGTTGAACAATTTTAAAAGTTGCCCAGCTTTTCGGTAAAGTAGAGAGTACCTTGTCTACGAGATCTTCATCTGTGATGACTACTCCTAGACTTGCTAACTGTGTGATCAGTGAGTTGACTTCTTGTAAGTGTGAATCTAGACTTGTACCTTTGGACATGCGCAAAGAGTAGAGTTTCCCCTTTAGGGCTAGACGTCTGGAGGGACTTTGCACATCATAAAGTGTTCTAAGTTTCTCCCAGATCTGAAGTGGATCTGTTAAATGAATGACATGTAGAAGAATGGAATCTTTTACCGTTGCAATGATTATGCGGCATGCTTGAATCCGATTGCTGAGATCGGGATCGTCCTGTGTTCTCGAAGTGGTGATGTGTGGATTTCGAAGCTGCTGTCTTGGACCTCGCAGCAAGTGTTGTTGTTCCGGAGTCTTCGCTGGAACTGCTGGACGGCGTGGTGGTCGCTTCCTCAGGTAACACGAACTTCCAGAGCCCTTCCTGCATGAGTAGCATCTTGAGCTTGTAGCTCCATAAGATGTAGTTGCTTTGACCTTCTAGCTTCATGGACTCTGGGACTTCCCTATTGTGATCCATTGCTGCTTCTAGTTGAAAATGAAATACTAGATCTACGATCTGAAATTTCTGCTACCGAGTTCTAACGCTCTGATACCATATTGCAAAGCAGGAAGTCTATTGATGATTTGCGGAGTGTTACAACCAGCAGTCTTATACTGCGGAGAACCTGATGGACAGGTGTCCATGGTGAACTTTCATCTAAAGGATGAAACCCTAATCTACGAGGGATGAAAGTGCTGATAGAATTACATACCTTCAAGGTTGCAACTTAGGCTAGAGAGGACAATCAGTTGTTCACCCTGTATTGTAACCGCGTATTAGATAGAGGTTCTTATTTTATCGTATCACGCTGCCAAGCTCCGGACCAGCAACGCATACACATGCAGGATTCGAAGTTGTTAGAGTGGAAGCTTGCGGTTGCGGAACATAATGATTGGACAAAACTTCCTTGTCCATGTTGCATACAAATGCGGGAGGCGGAGCTCACCATCGCCTCGTACAAGCGGTGTCTGAAGACGAACTGGCAACATCCATGGTTCTACGGAGCCATTGAGATGCGTACACGTTCTTATTGTTGTGCATGTGTAGTTTTGAAATTTTGTCATCTGAGTGTGTATTGTCTTAGTAATTTAGAGTCGCTCACTAGAACAGTGCCAAGCTTCCATTGCATGTTCCGCAATAAATCTCTAGGACAAAACAAGGGTAAGGTTTTTGTTTATAAATTGTTTTTGTATAGTCCAGGAAGGTGTGGACTTGGTGAAGCGCATGCAGCCTAGTGGTGACCTTCAAGACTTTTGGGTCATGTTTGACTATGTGAAACAAGTCTCAAACTAGACAACTATGGCATGCCATGTATATGACAGCAAGTTGTGTATAGTAATAATCATTTTCGATTCTTAAAGGCACGATTCTAAAGATGTTGTACAGACTTGTTTTGGCTCTCAGTCAACAGAGTTATGCAAAATAATGGATTCATGAATAAAAGTTTTAAGGTCTTCATGGCTCATAGTGTTGGAGGCAACTGGCAAGTTGATCGCGAAGTGTAGGTTAACAAAGATCCCAATGTACGTATGGGGGACCGTGAATGCACGCATTTGTTACATTGGACAAAGTACCTTCGAAGGGCAACCTCTTCAAACATCTTACCAAGTTTCCAAGACGAGCATATTGCCATGTGCAATGTCTAGAAGGATGCAAAGACTCAAGAAGAAGCGGAAGCACGGTATTACATCATTTAGGGTTAGTGGCTTTTATTTGTCATCACAACTAAAGATGGAAGACTATCTCTAAACAATTGGATACCCTTTTGATACAAAAAATGATGTGGCTCTATGCAACTTGTTGATTTTTGTAATTTTTCATTTGATTCTACAAGCACAAACTCTCTTAAAATTCATATGTTAGAAAATTACTCATTCTTGCATTTGCCTTTCCTAGGAACTGACTCTGGAAAAAAGAACAGTCATGCCTTCATGCAATCTTGCAGAATCAATCCACAACAGTGGCTCCAACAATCTAGGAATATAATGATATGTTGTATGAAGCTACAGTAGACAACTTCATTTGCACGTTCATGCAAATTACAAGTTACTGATTCTAGCTAAATGGAGGAAAAGAAGGTAAGAGCCTTGACAAAGGAGAGCTGCGGTTGCGCCACCCACAATGCTTAGGGGACCCTAAATTAATTGTCAAGGCGGTGAACTCCTACCCTAGGGCTGAAACATATAGACAAGAATGGAGGACTTGAGTGCGCTGAGATTTTAAGGTCTACAAAATGCAAGTTAGGCTTGCCACCTCGTTCAAATCATGATTCTTATTGCTTGGATTCTATGAATTCCTTCATACGTCATATTGTACTAGGTCCACTAGGGCATTGAAGAGGCTTTATCAAAACTTGATTTCGATGTCCAACACAATACTTATATCTTGGAAATTGATTGCAATCCTTTCAAATAACACATTGTTTGGCTTTCAAGCAAATTTTCACGCAAATGTTAAACCATGCTCGCTCATACCACTAAGAAATGTGAAACCAATGTGGGATGTGGTCCACACGGTCCCCTTGCGTCTATATATATATTGGCAAAATGAAGGAGTACTCAACTCGTCGGAACGTTTCTACATCCAGGGACCCTGGGACTATGTTGTTCAAGTAAAAAATCAACGCCCCCGCATTTAAATTTTCCTACCACTCAGATTCTTCTATAGTCAATGCATTGCAAATGGAGATCTCGTCTTGAGTCATCTGCATAATCTATTTATGCTGATCCATGACCAATTTTCCTTTGCCGTTCCATCTAAACCCAAGGAGATGAGTTCCTAATTGGAACTTCCTCGCACTTTCATCCCAATAGCCATCCAACACATGGTAAAAGAAATTCCCCTTCCCTTTGTCCGACCTTTTTGTTCCAATCAAATTGTTGCACAACCTTTCAACTTCTGCTGGATCATTTTCCCAACCAAATTGGGTGCTCTTATTGTTTTTGTACGTTGAATGTTCCATCATATACCAACTTCAAATCATGTCTTCACCCCACAAACACGGCATCACTGGTGTATTAATCGGATTTTTCTCCCAACATATTGGCATGTAGGGTACCAATCTAAATACTTCATAAAGATGCTCATAAAATGGAGGCTTGTATATTGCACAAAACCTACGTGTCAAGGCACAGGAAATGAGGCACATTGGAAGATACGTGCACTAACATGATCCCAATGACCTACCTCCTTCTAGCCCAAATGGATTTTTACAAATGGAACAACAAGTTCCATCAATCACAAATGGCGCAAGTTTTGGCCAGAGGATCCTAGGCTCCTTTTCATGATAAAATTTTGCAGTCTTATAACTCCAACCCGCAATATCAGATCTATAGCATTGCTTGGGGTCTTCAAAGTAGGCAAGTGATCTAGGAACATTGAATCCATATTTGCCAACGAAATAAGTCTAAAATCCCTCTTCTGATTGTGTTGCATGTATTTGTTATCAACTTTCTTGAACTCACTAAACAATTGCTTAGCACGGTCCACACTCATAATGCATGCAACCTTCTGTTGGTAAATATTTGCTCATTTCCTCAAGTTGACTCTTAAGAATGTCATGGGTAGCCTGTAAGACTATGACGTCATCAAAAAAGGCACTTGTGGAAGTCTAGTCGTTATTGGAAAAGGGAATGAATTCTAGGTTTCTTAAGAATTCATTGCTACTAGAAGTTGCGGTTGAAAAGGCACCAGTAGGCTTGGTGGTGGCAGGGCACAGTTAAGTCAAGGATGTCCAAAAAAGTTGTCCCAGGTACAATTTCAGCTCATGCAAGTGTGTCAAACATGTCCATCTTCTAAATAAAGTTAAGTATAAGAACGCCAAATGTGGTTTCAATTTACAGTCATTTGCATTGAAGAATATTAATAGTTTTTAATAGATATTTCAGTTGAAAAAGTAAGTTGTGTCCTAATTATACAAAATCCTCAGACACAATCATTCAATACATCAAATGATCACATTTTGGTACCATTCTTGGATATGACTTACATGTACTTGTGTATTATATAAAATAGTTGGTTTGACAAATAAAAAATAATGATTTTTGCACCATGATGCCTGCAAATCCCACCAATATGCGATTTACTGTGGAGGGTTCAATGATCCAATTATGTATACAATATTTTTAAATGATTTTTTACTCTTTGTAAATGATAAAAATGGAAAAAATAAGGAACTTTGTATGTTTCAACCAATAATCACCTTAATAGACTTGACAAAAAGTGATACCCATACCTTGGCCGTGTATGGCAAAGGAATTGACAACCTCCGCTTCATTGGAGTGTGAACGGTTTTGTGGATACCAGTTGTAGCCGTATTAATAACGGCGGCCAAATCAATATCATCCAATCCAGGGCTATCTCGTGGAACAACTTGGCTAACATCTTGTACTGTAATTGAGTTTATGGCAGCGACAAGATGTTCTATTTCTTCTCTTTGCTTCTTGATAGTCTCATTTTGTGTCTCTGCTTTGAGGCACATTTCCTCAATTGTCTTCTGTAGGTTAGCAATTATTTCATCCTTTAGATTGAGCTGACCAATCAAACCATCATCTTCTTGTGGTTGGGCCCTGTCCTCATTCATTACCACGTCCATCAGAGTTGCAAGTGTTGCATCCACATCTACACCAACATTGCTAGGGCCCAAAGAATTTATTGGAAGAAGACGAGTTCCGGCCACCAAGGATTCAGCTCATGCGGCCACAAAGGATTCAGCTGCGAAGCCGTGCCATCCTAGCTGCTTCTGCTGCTTTCATGGTGGAAATCTTACGTTCTGGCATTTCATCTAAGTCACTATCCTTTTCTGATGCGCTTCACTCTATAGCAACCCCTCTACCATGCTTGTTTGGATTATCGAAGCTTTTGATGACACCTTCGGGGAATTTTATTACACTCCTAGGTATAGAAACGTCTAGTGGGTGACACTTGATACCCAACACATGTTTGATCAACCTTCAATCCATTACCTTTCGACGTACAAGTTTAGCAAACACCATTTTGCACACGAAGAATAGAGCCTCGCTTTTGTTTGGGATTGGTACATTGTATAGATATTGTATCACCTCCAAACACTGTTGCACAAACACAGGGCACAAGCAATATTTCAAATTCACTTTGTTTGTAGTACGGTTTGCATTATGGCGACGTAGTCGGAATTTCTTGCCGATGTCGCATCATTCAATAAATTGCTCGCACGTAGAGTAAGGCCATGGTTTTGCTTCGTCTTCCGACCTTGAAATGCAAGCTTCGCAAGATTTTGCAAGACTTAGATCCTCTATTGGTGTATGTCACCCCTCCCTATCCGGATTGCAGCCTTTTCCCGCTTTTTGGCCTATGCTTCTATCACCACATTCTCTTGAGGTTGATCCATTCGAACTCAGCCCACCACCGTCGCTAAAGATCTTTGAAGTTGTTTAAACTACCTAATCTACGATTATCCTCAATAACTCAATGATATTTACGGTACATCAACATTTAAAAGCATCATCAAATCAATTTTGCCACCTCTATAGACAATCCATAGTGCACATGCTTGTGAGTGAATGAAATGGTATCTCCACCTGAATACCAAGCAAATAGCTACCGTGAGGCTGTTGAAGGCAAGGTGCCTAAGTGGGGAGGTGAGAAATGAGGAGAGGAGGAGGCCTTTTATACTCACGGGTGTAGAAAGTGTGGGTGCACGCACCCGCCGCGGCATGGGCGCAAGCAGCTATCCTACGCGTGCAGGCGGGTAGGGTAGGGCAGGTGTTGGGCAAGTATTATCAGGCGCAAGCGGATTTCAAACGGGCCTGAGCAAGTCTCGGCAGGCGGGAAACAAGCGCGAGCACACGCGGGGACAGGCACAAGCACGAGGAAACGCGCGCGAGCAAACGGGGTCGGCGCCTACTCGCGGGGACTGTCATGTATACGTTGGGACAGGCGCTCACACGCGGGGACAGGCACAAGCACGAGGAAACGCGCGCGAGCAAACGGGGTCGGCGCCTACTCGCGGGGACTGTCATGTATACGTTGGAACAGGCGCTCACACGTGGGGACATACCATACTATGGTGACCTTGTGTGAAATTTAATAAGCAGTTGCACTATGTAATTTTTTAAGGCACTGTAGCTTGTCATACAAGCATGTCGAGTTTGTCTTGTATAGACACGTCCGTTACATTCTTCACGTCACTCAACAATGGCTAGGACCCCCTATCCCCCCCCCCCCCCCCCCCCCTCCGGTCTGTTTATGAAGACAACCCTAAAGACAATGTGTAAGTAGACGATGAGATAAGCTAGACAACTCCTAGTTGAAAATGGATGGACTGGAGTTATACAACTTTAAGATTATAACAAGTCACTTAAGTAAGACAATTCTATCTTTAGTGCATTGGAGCTAGAGTAGTCGAACGAGGGAACATGTGCACAAAAGCTAGATAACTCAAGATGAGGTACACTAGAATGATACTATATTATATTCAAATGTAAAAAAGGCTTAGAAGGATAAGACTACTCTAGATATAGAAATAAAATTACTGAAAGTGATAAGACCACTCTGGAAACAAAAGTAAAGATTTGAAGATTTATAAGTTAGATCCAATTTTGGTATAAGCAACAAAAAGACTAGTAGTAGACTCTAGTTTTCTTTAAAAAAAAAAATTTAAAAATTATAAGGCTCGAGGTGTGAAGGTAAAAACACTTCTTATATAATTTCTTCATATAGTTGGGTGGCTAAACTTGAGACCAATTTATTTGGTCCTTATTTTCTTAGTAGTATTATTGTTTATATTTTGGGTCTCTTTAAGTCATCATTGCCTTGATTTTTTGGTATTGTGAAGTATTGGTGAAAATTGGTGGCAAGTTTGTTGCATGTTTGTTATAAACTATGTTATCATTACCACTGAATTCCTAACTTTGGTTAATCTCTTCTTTTAGAATCTCTAGCTATTGTTACTTTTTTACAATTTTGAGGTAAGTATTGTTGACTTGTAAAGTATTTCTTTTATAAATATGATGTTAATAGTAGGTTCTTTTTCAAATTTCATTGCAAAAAGAAAAGCCGTTGCTTAAGTAAATAAAAAATAATTCTATACTTGCTTATAGAAGAAACTTCGCAACGCAACAAGGCTTGGCTACTTGATAGATGTTCAATCACTTTCAGCACGTGGTAAATAAAACAATAATAATTTTCTAAGTGTATTTATATAAAAATAAATTAAAATAATATTTGATTTGAGAAATGATTGTAAAAAGATTTCTTATCAAAGTTATAATATATTAAAAAAATCCATTATTTTATCTCTAATTCTAATTCAAATGACAAGTGTTTGGATCCTTGCAGCTTACATCATTGAATAGCAGTGTTAATCATTGAAACAAATTGAACCACATTTGTAAGATATCAACTTGGAGTTTTCAAGAAGTTGAATTTAATATGATCTTTAGTATTTAATTTTATTTCATTTAAAATTTGATACATCACTTGAAAATATTGATTGTTTTTTATTTGAATATATATATTTTTTTCAATGATAGATATTTTACTAACTCATGTCAATTCTCTTAAAAACCAAAGTTTGTCTTTTTTGCTCGGCTTGTACCTTGTCTATCTTAAAGAAAAGCAAGTGGCAAATTGCCTGTTTGTTGTTGGTGGTCACTTTGATCATTCGAGCAATTTCCAATTCTTTAGCAAATTAAAATTTGAGTTACAGCAAATAATGGTAGTTTGATATACGATAGTGATGTTGTCGTGTCGATGGTCATTTCGACATAGACGTAATTGAGGAATTTATAAAGCTGTTGGTGTTGGATTGAATAAATTAGTTTGGACAAATACTGTGAGTTTATATCATTGGTCTTAAAGAGGTGTGTATTGCATACAATGTGGCAGTTGAATAGGAAACTAAAAATCAGTCAAAGTAGGTGAAAATTTACCAAAATCTCACGTAATTTGAAGAAGTCAAAATTGATAGAGATGTTTCAAAATAATCTTTAAAACGTAAGAAAGAGTGAAGATTTAATAACTAAGACCAAATAAATTATTGAATGAAGAAGATAGATTAGAACATTCAAAGGAGTGAATTAGGATTAACAAATCAATTACATGTAAGCTCATTTAACGCCAACTAGCAAGCAACACACAATATAGTTATATATTGATCTAATTATAAGTTGATGGTAGATTATTGTTTTTTTCTACATACCTTACGGTCTCCTTTACTTCTAGCTCAGCTCCAGTCCATACAAGAGAGCCGCAAGTACTCTCTTGGTGCTCATTGTAGCCATACGCTCTTCCCCAATCCGCTCAACAATACGGATATGGTTGCAAGCCCAAAGAGCTTGCCTCAACAAAGAATTACCAACAATATAGTCAAGCTTTGCCTAGAGATGGTGTTGCATTGCAAAGTCAATCAAAAATTCAAAGCCATAGTGAAGCCAAAAGTGGGACTTAAAAGCAATCTATTTTTTCCTCCGTGGCCAACCTTGCCTTTATTGAGTGTTTCATATACTCCACTCTTATTGTCAAAAATTAATCCCCATATTCTTCCATTGGCTACATCCATAGCAAATTGCATATTTGTCTTCTCTATGGCAACTTCAAAACTAATTTGACTAGTGTAATTTTTGCCTAATTCAAAAATTACAATCTAGCTATGTGATTGAAAAATTAATTGCATAGGTGGATTCAAGCATACATAGTCTACTTCAGTTTTTCAAATGTAGTAGAAAAATTGAAATAGACTATGTATGCTTAATTTTTTTTTCCAATGTAGTCTACTTCATAGTAAACATTTTGACTAGCAGTTAGCCTACTAATTAACAAGTCCAAATGAAGAGAAAAAAAATGTTTTAACCTAGAAAATCTTTGAAAATTTACCACTAGTTCTACCATTGGATAGGCACCTTTTAAAAAATTAATAGGTTTTGGGGGCCTTTTCAGAGATTCAAACAACTCTCTTCAAGCCCAAAGGTAGAATTTTCTTTGGAAGATGAAATTTTAATTAATATTGCTCAAAATTTATATGAATGAAGATTCATAGCCACTCTACAGCTCATACATTACCTCTCCATGCTTGGCTGAAGTGATAATGGACCCTCTCTTTCAAAATACTAGAGATTTGGCAATTTTGCTTATTTCTTTCGTTTTCCAATTTATTTTCAAACTTTGATGGTACTTCTTAAGTATATGAATATGACAAAGAATAAAAGATAAAGTAGTGCTATAAAATTCAATTTAGACCTAAAATTAGCAATTGGACCTCTAAATGGTGGTATTTAAACCTTTGTAGTCCATACTTAGTCAACTTTGTCTTTTACTTGGATAATATATAGATAAAACGATGAAGGGCCATTTTAGCCACTTACAGGCTTATTAAATTTGGTTAGAAAAAAATGAAATATTTATGTCACTCATTGCAATTTGAAGGTTCTTAAACATTCAAGATGTAGATAGAGGAGTGGACTTTACAAAATTTGATGAAAGGGTTGCATGAAGTGATATTGGATATGGCATGGCTAAAACAAGTGGATGCATGGATTGCATGCAAGGAAGAAGCAATGCATCGAAAACTTGACAAGGGAGAAATTTTCTCCATCAAAGATAAGAGAATTTTACCAAGTTTTTTTTCGCTTTGTCATTTACAAATGTAAAGATGTCAAAGACACTGAAATACAAGAAGAGTAGGTTGAGGCTAGAATAATAGTTGAACAGAGAAACTAACAAGAGCTTCAATCAACAAGAAGATTATATGAACAACACCAACAAAGGTGTGCTAGAGCTCTAAGAAATGCGTTGTTGAAAGTGAAGGACTCTTCAGCCGCGACTCCAATATATATCCTAGCCTAGAAGATCCCGAGATCCAATAGTTTGATCTCTATGTCAGACTTCAAAACATCCTCCACACAATGTGTCGAGTTCCATAGGAGTAACTCTTCTTAACTTAAGCAATATCATCAATGCTCTAGCATCTGCATCAAGGCTTACGTGGTTAGGAGTTGTATTTAATGGTTCGGCCACAAGCTCCAATCAAGGTCGTATGTGATGCTCTAAATCCTCTACTTCATTAGACAAGTTTTATACAAATGCACTTGAAACTTGTGCTGCAGGCTCGTCAACGGAGTCTTCTTCTTCTAACTCCTTTAATACTCAAATTTTTTACATCATAACAAAGGACAAGGACTTTTTCCTATCTTAGAACAATGACAACATACTAATGAAAGTTGTGAATTGGCTCCATCACCTTTATACAAAGTTTTGATCCTTCACTAAAAGAAGGTATCATGGCCTAGGTCTAGGTTTTTTTGGATAGAGTCAATGACACTTCTATACCTTTTGTTATACATTGGCAAGACTTTTGGCTGGCTTCCACATTTGTTCATTGATATCATACCTGCTCCAATGTACAAGCTGTTCCAACTTCTCTTGCTTTTGTTGGAAATTTAATACCTTTTCCACCTCAATTTCTTTACAGTTTTTGATCTCAATACTAGGTGGCAGACATCGTATCCTTCTAAGAGAAGACGATTCTTGGTAAGGCTACAACAAAGAAACATGAAAGACTATATGTACCTTTATAATAGCGGGTAACTCCAAATGACATGCCACTGGATTGACTTGCTTTTGAATAGGAAATGGTCCTAACCTCTAGTAGTCCAACTTATCTCATGGTTGCTTGATCTTGATAATTCATCGAGGCAGCCACACTTTATCTCCAAGCTTGAAGGTAGGTGCATGTTTCTAAAGCGTATCAACAATTGTCTTGTAAGATTCTTAAGGAGCTTGCAATTGAAGCTTCAACGTGGTGTAAAGCTTTGATAGATGCTTCACAAATCCTTTTATAGCACGATTGTTATTTGTTGATAGACTCAATAATTCAAGCTTTGCAAGTTAGTGAAAAATAGTGTTTGCTAAGTCGATGCATAGAAGGTGTTGTATATGCAGATTTTGCTAGCAGATGATATGTAGTCTAATTATCTTGCTGATAGTTGATGTTGCATCGTAGATACTACTCCAAGACTTGGTTCACCGGTGCTATTTGGCCATCTGTTTGAAGATGGAAAGTTGAAGAAAGCTTGATATCCACCTTAAGTGTCTCAAAATGGGATCTCCAAAACTTCAATACAAATTCGGTCCATAGATTTGAAATGATATTATCCCCTAAGCCTGGTATCGATATACATTTTTCTAAAAAAAGACTTGTTGTGTCATCACTCGATGATGTCTTCTTGCATGGAACAAAGTGCACCATCTTTGTAGACCAATCCACCACAATAAGAATGTTGTCTAATAAGTTTGATGGTGGGACATTTGTGAAGAAGTCCTTAAAAATTGAAGACCATTGTTGATGCAAAATAGGTAGAGGTTGTAGAAGTCTATAAGGGCAATGCCAAGGTTTGTTGGATCTGGATCAAATGTCACAAGAGAGTAAAAAACCTTTGACACCCTTCCACATTGAGGCCACCAAAAACCTTAGGATATAAGCTCAAAGGTTAGATTAAATTCAAAATGTCCAATAGCTAGGAAGTCGTGTCGAGATTAAAGCACTCAAAGTCATGCTAGCCCTTTTGAAATGTACAATCATTCTTCAAAGTGTAAAGATCTCCATCCTCCTTGAACTTGTCATCACTGTCACGTTTTTTGATATTTAGGGCTACAAAATCTTCAACTATTGCAAAACGACCCTGATTTAGGAAATCACTTTGGATTGGTGCAATATTTTGCAAAAAGACCAAATTGCTCTAGCTTAAACAACGTTGTACATCATTGATGAACTGTTGCTTCTCTTTCCTTTGGTACCAAATATGATCTTCTTGACAATGCATCAATCCTAGGTCAATAAGTGATAACAATATGAAACCGAGATATTGATATATTCCATTGAGCTTGACGATGATTTAGAACCTAAGCAGAGATAAAGTACTCCAAGTTCTTGTGGTTTGTAAATACAGTTAGTGGATGCATAGCCCCTTCAAAGAAATGATATCATTCTTGGAAAGAATCCATTGTAATAATAAGTTCTTTGTCATAGATCTCATAGTTGATCTTTGCTGCAATGAAGCTTTTTATCTATGTGCATGTGTGAGAGTATAGCTTCCAAAGCAAAATTTGAAGCATATGTTTCCAAATAAAAATCTTTTGCAAAGTCTGGATGTACCAAAATTGGAGTTGTAGTACATGCCACCTTAAGATCTTGAATGCTTTCTCTGTTGATGGTCCCCATTCAAATTTGTCCTTGCATGTTAACCGAGCGAGTGGAGCAGCAACTCAAAAGTAATTCGTGATGAAGATCTAATAGAAAATTGCAAAGACAAGATAGCACTATACGTCTCTAACTTTCCTTCAAACTACCCAAGCCACAATTGTCTCTACCTTCTTGGGGTTCATCATTAAGCTTTTTGTTGTTGCAACAAATCCTAAAAACTCCATATCTATTTGATGAACTAAGCACTTCTTTATCTTGGCATAGAGCCCTTGCTTGTGTAGATTTTAGAGAACCAAACAAGCGTGATGCTCATGTTCTTCTTTGTTCTTGAAGAATATCAAAATATCATTTAAATAGATGACTGCGAAATTGTCTAGGTGCTCCCAAAAAATGTCTATCATCATTTGTTGAAAGACTACTAGAGCATTGGTAAGACCAAAAGGCATGACATCATACTTAAAATAACATATCTTGTTCCAAAAAAATTCCCATTCATCTCTTTCCTTGATTTACATGAGGTTCTAAGCTCTTGTTAGATCAATCTTTGAAGAAATCCTTGCTCATTCAATCTATTCTAGAAGGCCTGAAATCAAGGGTGTCAAGTGAGCATTCTCCTTTGTCACCTTATTGAGACCTCAATAATCCACACACATTTGCAACAAACCATCTTTCTTCTTTACATATAAGATTGGTGCTCCAGCTGCCAACTTTGATTGACAAATGAAGTTCTTGGCTTTTTTCTCATAAACATACTTTTGCAACTCCGCCAACTTTGGGCCAAAAGATTGTAGATTGGGCCAAAAGATTTTTGTGCTCTTTCTTGCAAGTCTTTAGCATAGTCATATAGTCAATATTCCGATAGAGTGTCTACGCTCTTCTTTCAAAATATGTCTAAAAAATCCTTATACTGCTTTGGTAAATTTGTTTTCAAAATCTTCTCTCCGCTGATTAAAGTTGCATAAATGGCAAAAGGTGTGCCGTCCTTGGAAGATTTCATAGACGCTCTTGGTCCAATAATTAAGGGTTTCTTGATTTCACATAGTATATTCTCATATTGTCCTATGAAGAATGTCACTCTCTACAATCTCCAATCTACAAAAGGCATATGCATCTCTAACCATGAAAGACCAAGAATGATTGGCTTTGATGGGGTTCTTATTATGTTGCAAACAATATAACTACTATAGCCTATAAATACTACTTCTAACGGTTTTGATTTTTGAATCATACTACTTGATAATAAATATCGACCATCTATCACTTCTACATGGAAGGATTTAGATTTTCATTTTAGAAAAATCTTGTGACACTTGAAAATTTCTTTGTTTAAGATCTTAAACTCAATCTGATCTCATTGACAAAACCTCAAAACTTTGAACGCATAGCATCAAATGTTTCTAGGAAACTAATCTAGGGCTCTATTTATTTCAGAACCATGGTTTTTGTTGAAATAGTGGCAAAGATGCTTCTTTTAGTGCTGAAACTTGAGGATGAAGGAATCAAGGTTTGCACCATCTCTAATGCTCCATAAATATGAATCCTTGCTATGAATCCTTCAATGTTTTCCGGTTCTTTGTTGTTTTGTACCAACAACATCCATGATGGTGTCCAACTTAAACTTAAAACTCTAAGTCACATTAATATCTTGACCCCTAACCATTTTAAGAATATATATATATATATATATATATATATATATATATATATATATATATATATATATATATTTATGTATATTTCTTTAAAAAGATAATATGGAGTTAAAAGAGCATTCTGCAAAACCTAAAAATTATTAATCTCATAATACACTCATTCTTCTTGAAGTAAGCGTATTATCTCTCAATACACTCACTTTAAGAAGAAAAAGGCTTTGATATTGTAACAGAAGAGATATCAGTGTAGCGGTAAGTAATCCGCAACCTCGATAATGCTAGTACACCTTGAAGGAGAATGGGAATTTACATCGATATGAATATTATTAGCTTTGATACTTAGGATGAGTTCAACGTCAACAAATTGTTAACGATATGGGAATACAAGAAGAGTGGTATGAGGCTAGAAGAATTGTTGAAGAAAGTAACTAACAAGAGCTTGAATAAACTAAAAGAATACAAAAATAATATCAAGAAACTTGAGCTAGAGTTCTATGAGATGCATTGTCAAGATTGAAGAATACTACAACTATATACTCTAGGCTAAGAATCTTCTAGAGGAGCTTCCACCGACTAAGAAGCCACTTGGACAACTTCTATCAACTAAGAAGCTTTTGAAGCTGCCGTCAACTTTCAATAAATTTTCTAAATTTTTTTAAAGATTTCTTTCTAAGACATATTATATATTAGTTTCTAGAGGATTCTAGAGGCCTTGTCTCTACAGAAGATGTGATACAATATTTAAGAAAGTGTTTTTTATACATTTAAGTGAAGTCAAGAATGAGATTAATGATAGTGAATCTATAAAAAGAAGAAATGAACTTTTATGCAAATTCAAAGATGTACCCATCAAACAATTAATAGGTTGCCACCTAACAATGATGCCCATGATGTAATATATTTAGCTATTGATGTCACTCTCATAGCCAAGACATCGTTTCACTATTCTTTGCTTCATATATAGAACTTGAGAGTCAATTTTAGGAATTTTTTGAGCAAAGGTTACATTATACCTAGCAATTGGAAAAGCTTTGTAGTCTTTGTTAAGAAGAAAGATGAACTATTGAGAATATTAGTGGACTGATATGGTCTAAATGAACCCACTATAAAAAAATAAAAAATAAAATTCTGTCCAATGTTGATTATATTCTTGATGACTTACAACAACCAAAAACAATATTTGAAGAGTGGATATTTTCAAAATTCAAATTTGAAAAATTAACATGAAGAAAGTGGATTTAGTTCACTTGGGTCATTACGAATATGTTTTAATGCCTTCTGCACTTTCAATTGCTCATGATACATTTATGGTTTTAATGAATTAATTATTTTGTGATCATTTAGGTAAATTTATCCTTGTATTCTTCATAAATATGGAGGAATATAAGGAGCATTTCAAACAAGTTTAGGAAATTTTGAGAGCAAATATGTTATATGCTTTGCCAAGTAAGTGTGCGTTCTTTACATTTTTTATTTAATTCTTTGGTCATTTATTCTCAAGTAATGAAGTCTCTAAAAATTTGAGAAAGGTCAAAGTACTCGCAAATACCAAATATTAAGATTCGATTCAGAACTTTTGAAAGTCTTGGAAAAACTCAAAATCTTGTTTTAACCAATATGGATCCTTTAAAATGAAACATTATCCTATGTTACAACGCTAATGATTTAGCTATTGGTGCAATTTTGATGGAAGATAAGAAGTTGGTTGCTTATGAATCTTATAAGTTCAATTTTACTTAAGTAAATAATTTAGAACATGAAAAGGAATTACCTGTGGTGATCCATTTTTACTAGATTTGGAAATACTATCTACTGGAGGTAAAGTTTAAAATAGAAAAAAACCATCAAATTTTGAAATATTTATCAACCCAATCAACTTGTCTGGAGCATAGGATTGGTGGATGAAATTGTCACAAGAGTTTGATTGTTACATAGAGGTTGTTAAAAGTAAGATAAATGTGGTAGCTCATGCTCTTTCCCAAAGACCGACAACAAATACTCTTTCATGCATTAGAAATTCTTTGATGGATGAGACTAAAATGCATTGTCACGCTAATGATCATTTCTTTAAGCTTCCACTTGAAAGCTTGTTTAAGGAAGCTAGTACCATTGATGAGATCAATAAAATTATTCCTTTGAGTTGAAAAAAGAGTTTCAACATTCTAATGGTAGAATCTATGTTCCCAACTTTGGTGAACATAGACTTCATGTCATGAAGAATCTTCATTAAATTCAACTAGCATATTATTTAGGTTTTCCAAAGACTTATATGAAAGTCAAGCATCAATGATATAGTCTAGGATGAAAGTGTTTGATAAATAACACAACAATAGTTGTTTAAAATATTGAGTCTCTAAATCAAAACAAGTAATGTGTGCTAGCTTATTGCAACCACTTGATGTTTCTAATTTAAAATCTGAATCAACCAGTATGGATTCAATTGTTGTATTGCCTAAGACTTAAAGTAACTTTGATAGTACCATGGTGGTTGTAGATGGACTAACCAAGATACCTCATTTAATTCCCACAATTACCATTGAAACTGCTTATGGAGCAGCTGAGTTAAAAATAAGAGAATTTTCTTAGAAGACCATTGAATTCTACGTGAGATTATAAGTGATAGGGATTGCAACTTTGTGAGAGAATTTTGGACTGCAATTTTTTAATTGTATGGGACTGAAATATAGCTAAGAATTTCTCATCATCTTGATAAACAAAGAGAACAAACAAAATTCTTAAGGATATGCTAAGAATGTATGTTGATAAGAAACAAAACTCATGAGATAAGTGGTTGCTTATGATTGAGTTTGCATACAATGATCATATTTATAGTAGGAATGGAGTAAGTCCATTCTATGTTTTATACGGCCAATAATGTAGGACCGCCATTACACTCTCTACTCCTAGTAATAGATTAGAAAGCATTGATAACATGGTTCGAGAAATGAGTGAAATGAAAAAGTTAGCAAAGTTGGCTATGAAGACTACCTAAGATAGAGATAAACATCGTGATTATGAAAAAGGTTTTTTTGGGAATTTTTAGTGGGTGATGAAGTATTTTTTAAATGTAGCTCTCAAGTAGTATTGGATTGAAGATTGGTAAGTCAAGGAAGTTATCTTTTGTGTTTTGTATTCCTTTTGAGTATCTAAAGAGGATGAAACAAGTAGCTTTTAAATTGAGGTTACTTGAAAATTTGCAAGCACATGGTGTCTTTTTAATAAGCTTGTTGAGAAAGTATGCCTTTGATCTTAATCTTATTTTGCTCGATCTCTCAAAACTTTCACCTCACGAAGATCTTCCTCCTGAACTTAAAAAGAATATGAAGATGGGATATCAACATCTAATGAACTAAACCTTTTGTAGATTCTATCTCAAGTCAAAAGATTATCATGAAGAAGAAGCTTTTTGAGAAAAAAAAATCAATACCCGAAAGAACTAACCTAATTTTGTCATTGAGAATAATACATGTAATGGAAGGAGAAGATTGTAAGGTATCTATGGATATTTGATGGATGAATGAATTGTCCAATTACACGTGGCAGTGTAAAAGCAGAAGAGGAAAAGAACAAGACAATTCTTAACTAAAGTTGAGTTGACTAGATTTAGACAACTTTGACTCACCAATATGTGCAGTAGAATTAAATAGCTCTTGGTTAAGTGCAATGGAACTAGAGCACTCTAGATTGAGAACATATGCACAAGATCAACTCAACTGAAGATGAGGTGCACTTGAGCTATACTACTCTAGATTGAGAATGTGCAGAAGAATCAAGCAATCCAAAATGATGTGCAGTAGAATTATATTACTCAAAGAATTACAACAACTACCGCTATTGAAGTAAAGGATTGAAAGACATATAATTTAGATCCAATTTTGGAATAAAAAATAAAGAGACTAGAAGTAGTCTATAGTTCTACCAAAAAACACCATAATATAAGGTTTGGAGGTGAGAACATAGAGACACTTTTTTTTTGAGATCTCTTCTTTATGGTTAAGTGGCTTAGCTAAGACCAATATATAATTGGTCCTTGTTTGTATTTAGTTATTATTATGTATATATATTTTGAGTTCCTCCAACTCATGACTTCTTTGATTTTTTAGAGTTGTGAAGTATTGATAAGAATTAATAGCACGCTTGTTGAAGTTTCAAGAAAAATCTCTCAAAGTAATTGATTAAGTGTCTGCAGGTCTGTCCTATCTAGTTGGAAGTTCTTATATGTTGATTATCTGGCATATTAGAAGTATTTTTAGATAATCCAATATTATGAAAATTTATTACTTTTGGCAATAAAAAATTTGAACAAATTTTTTATTTTTTTTGTGAGAATATTTTGTTTGATCATTAGCTAGTAAAAAAGATTTCAAAAACCACATGGCCCATTGTTATTGGACATTAAATTTGAACTTTGGGGGATTTGCACGAATCCTTAGTCATCTATTCTCTGATTACAGAAAAAAGTCAAATGTTAATCAGAAAAAAAGTCAAATGAACAAATACACTCACTGTGAAGCCCCTAGGCTCTTGATGAGTCAAGAGAACAAACACTCATATATACACAAGTTAAAGCCTGTAGAGTCTTACTGACCAAAAGAACATACATGCTTATCTACATGATTTTATATGAATCAGATTAATTAACATGGAATGTCTGTAGACTACTATAAATAATACTGTATGTTGTATGATTAAAATTCATTAGCTCTGTAGTATTGATATTTGAGCAAAATATGTTTATTGTTTATTGTAATACAAATTTGTTTGAAATGTAAAGCAACCTCTGATTTGTAGCACATATTAATTATAAGTAGAATTCGTTCTAATTTAATAATCAAACATTGAATAAGTCAACTTTGAATTTTTTGTTTATAAATTAAAAAAATAATCTGATGTTAGTACAAGAGAATTGTACATATTGTATAGGGAAATCAAAAAGAAGGAACGAATTGATAAAGATTCAAAACTACTGAAAGCTGAATTGGCATCTAAAGAAAACGAACTCAAAATTCAAACCATTCAGTATGATGCAAGCCAGAACCAGATATTGCATTTGAATGAAGCTATAAATGAAGCAAAGAATGTAGCTGAAAAAGCTTCTAAGGAACTACAACTCATGAATACGCGGGTTTGAAATTTGATTTTTAATATTGGGTCAATAAGAACAGTAAATTGAATAACAAAAAAGGTCTGCGTTTGTCTTGAATTCAGTTTTATTCATATACTCAAGTTTCTCAATGCTAAGAAATACACACACACACCTCTATCTATCTGTCTATCTGTCTATCTGTCTATCTGTCTATCTGTCTATTTGTCTATTTGTCTATCTGTCTATCTGTCTATCTGTCTATCTGTCTATCTGTCTATCTGTCTATCTGTCTATCTGTCTATCTGTCTATCTGTCTATCTGTCTATCTGTCTATCTGTCTATCTGTCTCTATATATATAATTCTCTATGTA
The DNA here is from genome assembly GCA_014871385.1 of Ceratodon purpureus. NCBI lineage: Eukaryota > Viridiplantae > Streptophyta > Bryopsida > Pseudoditrichales > Ditrichaceae > Ceratodon > Ceratodon purpureus. Next base: position 1,782,853 of record CM026426.1, read on the forward strand.
TTTTTTGAACAAACCGTATTAATATATATGATTGACATAATAAATTCAATTATAATCAACTATAAAATTTACTGATAACTTATATTCAAAGAATGAAGGGATTTTATAATAAGAAGGCACTTGGTAATAGATGGAAATAGAAACCCCAAAGTAAACTTTATCTTGAATCTTAAATTATGCACCTTTCTTGGATGTTTGAATATCCTTGAATAATAATAATTTTCTTAAATTTTGAATTAAAAAAAATGATTTAAAAGCCTTGATTTAAAATAATTTATTCTTTATGTTTTTTAAGTGTAGAATATAATATCCTAGTCAACAATTCGATCAAAGAAAAGATTTATCTATACTATCAATTAAATAAAAAAAAGGTTCTAAAGAAATTTTTTCACTCTTAAAACAATTATAAGTAAGAAAATTATATGAATTTCTTATGAGAAAATTACATTTTGAAAAGACATAGAAATGAAATATTTGTATTGACTATTAGTTTTCTGTTCAAATTTTATACTTCTAAAAAATCTAAAATTTAATATAATTTTTTAGTTTTTTTAAGCGTACAGGATTTTTGAAAAGAAATTATGAAAGCATTTATAATGTGCATTGTGTGAAAATATACCAAAGACAACTATTAAGAATTTTGTAATAAAATATTCATTACAAATAATTGAAGAATTTTAAAGACGCTTAACGTAGTTAAAACATTGCATCTCTTATATAGATACACAAAATTAATTAGATTTGTAGAATCAGCTAGATGCATGGGCAGACAAACACTCATTTTTTTAATAGTATAGATTCTAAAAAAAATTCTATAGAAATATTTTTATATTATAGCTTCCTAAAAAATATCCATTTGCTGCACATGATATACATAGACATCCACAAAGCAAATTTTCGAAAAATATCTTTTGTTAGATCAAAGGTGTATTAATATATTTATCTATTAAATAACCAATTTTACAAAACATATTTCTTGAAACCTAATTTATGTGTTTTTTTTATAAAAATGCAACCATTTTTAGTACTAAAACCTATTTTATATGTTTTTTTTACTTTTTTTGATTACTTCCTTTATTTTTTGATGAAATCTATGTTGTACATTTTTCAACTTTACATAATGCATGTTATTGATGCATTCATAATTTCTTATAGAAAAACTTAGAAATCTTGAAGATAAAAAATAACTCGACAATTTCTTTTTTAAAATACAAGTTTGAATTTGATACTAACATGGTTAATTAGATTACCTCTGCACAATATCAAATTTTTATATTTTTTTTATGTGAATACTTTTAAAAAGTGTACATTCTAATATGAATTTTAATGCTTTTTGTTTTTTAAAGGATTCAAAAAAATTCAGTTAATTTTGGAAGAATATTATATTATTATTACCTTATTAAAATTTGAATTGCATGGAAGCAATTTCTACTCTGTTGATGTAAGGACATCTTGATGTAGTGGGTTTATAAGGGATTTTAAGTGTATGATCTTATAATATATTACATAAGTGATTATGAATTGTTGCCATATGTGCTAAAGATTTTTGGTGGCCGACAAGCCACATAATAATCTAGTCTTATTAAAAATACTTGATTTCTTTATAGAATTTTCATAATAACAGTGTTTATTAGATTCATTTGCATGATTATTAAAAATTAGGATTAGTACTGAGTATTTACAGTCAATTCATAGATGGAGAAATTAAATGGAGATATGGAAGAACAAATAAGTACAAACACGCAGTTACTGGCAGAAAATAGTCAAAAGTTGGTAGAGCTAAAAATGAAGGAAGAGGAAATTGAGAATCAAATACAAGAAGTAATAAGAGTTAATAAGGTCTGATCATTTTTATCTGAAAATACTTATCCCTTTCAAGAAATTGTTCATACTTGTGGATGTTTTGAATATCTAAGTTTATTAAATACTAAGTACCAAAAATATTAATACAATATTAGCATATTTCTAGATGGTTTGACCTATTCTTACATAGAAATAAAATGTAATAAATCATATGATATAAATTGTTAATTAATCATGTGGTTATAGTTTATGAATTTTAAAGTAAATTTACAAAATAATGAATAACGTGGATAGTTACGTGAAGCCGCAGTCTTCAAAGTTAAAGCAATTGAATCTGCTCGAGATGAATTATACAAAGAAATTGAGTTAATATCTGAACAAAAAATAAAAGTTGAGAAAGATTTGGAAGATCAAAAAAAACTTGTAGAACAACAAAAAAGGCGTGTTGATGAAATAACAAGAGAGAAAGATATGATTATTAAATTAAAGACCCAAGTGCGTATTGATAATCATTTCCATAATAAATTAGAAGGAATAATAATTTTCAAATAATTCTGTACACACGTGATTGTGTGAATTATGTTTTCATGTTTTGAACAAAGAGTATCCAGTTCATATAAAAGTCCGATTTACATTAGCATTATCATTAAAATATATAATATACACAATCTTCAGAAAAGATGAAACTTTGAAATTAATATAATAAATGTATAGCTAAGATCCAATGAAATTGAAGATTATGAATCCTTATTCAAAATTATGTTTAGAATATGAATCTGGAATAAAAGTATTTAATATCAAATTGTATATATAATAGTTCTATGTTGAATGCAAATACTTAAATGGTTCATAGTAAAAATGATTGTAGACAGATATAGAAATCAAAAAGCAAATTGACGCAGTGAAAGTTGGACACGTGGCTCTTAAAAACCTTGAACTTGAAATAAGTTTATACAAACGTGCAAGTATAAAACAAGACGGTGAAATAAAAGTTCTTGAAAAACAAAGCATGAAATACTCTACTGAAGCATCTATAGCTCAATCAAAATTTGACCAAGTAAGCATTGTTATATGCACTTCATTTATGTATCAAATTATTAATTTTCATCATTTATACGTTGTTTTAAGACATGGATAAATGTAAGAAGATGTAGCTTTCATAAGGAAATATGATCAGGTTTAAAATAATAAAATGAATTCTAGGAATGGAAAAAATCAAGTAAAATAGAATTTAAAAAATATCTTCAAAATTTAAAATTGTTAATGAATGAAACATTGTTTACATCCTTCTATACAGGCTCAAGATCTTGTAAGAAACCGTGATAGTCAAATTATAGATCTTCAAAAGAAGCTTGAAAATTTTGATGTTGTACTTCGTCAACAATTGAACATAAATGAAGCAATACGAAGTGAAAGGAATGTATATAGTAAAAACTTAGTGACAGCTCAAGATGAGATTAAAGAAATGAAACGCAAGTTTAAAATGATGAGTCATCTTATAGAACAACTCAAAGAAGAATTAAATTCAAAAGATGTTGCACTTATTAAAGAACACTTTGATCTCCTAAAGGTGATCAAATCCCAACAATTCTCTTCTTTTATGGTTATATCTATATTACTGGTACTTTTGAGATGCACTAAAAACTAATTTAAATTTACCAACCATTCATTCAACTTCGTTTTTGGTTGTTTTCTTTAAATTTATATTGTATCCTTGAGAATCTATATAATATTGAAATGACTACTATATATCATATATGATATCATTAATCAATAAAATATAATTCAATATTTTTAAGTCACTTTCACATTCTTTAATGGATTATAAGATGTATGAATAATTTTCTCATTAAAAACAAGCTCAATTCTAATTTTACCTTTCAAACAATTTAAATTTCAAGTATGTGGTAATTAGACATGTGATAATAAACCTCATGAACCGACTTTAATGTCTTCTAATACAAATTGGCCACAATAACTTTGCTCCAGTAGACAAACTTAAGATACAATAAAATTTTGGGCAAACTTAAATGTAAAACTCCTTGTGTTAAATTTTAATTTGAAATAATTAATTATTAGTATACCTTCAAAATGTTAATGCAGTAAATCTATAGAATTAATTATTACAGCATTCGAAATTGTCAAAATTTTGAAGAATAAGTGATATATAAGGTCAATAATGACTTTACATACTACATTCATTGCCTTAATTTTGCAACATTACTTTTGTATATTAAATTCACTTTAAATTTCATCATTAATTTGATGATGTTTTTATTCAAACTATTGTTTAGCATTAAATTTACAATTGTATCAAATCTCCCTTGCTTCTATCACGAACTCTCAACATACTTCACAACGATAAAACAACAAGGCAATTATGAGAATATATATATATATATATATATATATATATATATATATATATATATATATATATATATATATATATATATATATATATATATATATATATATATATATATGTATTTCATGATAACTGAATACAAACAAGGACCACATATACATTGATACTAGGCTAAGCCACCCAACCATAAAAAAGAGACCCCAGTGAAAGTGTGTCTCTACCTGCTCTAATACAAGCTTTACATTTTTATTACTTCCATCACTCATTAAAAATTCACCAAAAATCCTTTTTCATAATCATGATGTTTATCTCTATCTTAAGCAGTCTTCATAGCCAACTTTGCTAATTTTTTCATTTCACTCATTTCTCGAACCATGTTATCAATGCTTTCTAATCTATTACTAGGAGTAGAGAGTGTAATGGCGGTCCTACATTATTGGCCGTATAAAACATAGAATGGACTTACTCCATTCCTACTATAAATATGATCATTGTATGCAAACTCAACCATAAGCAACCACTTATCTCATGAGTTTTGTTTCTTATCAACATACATTCTTAGCATATCCTTAAGAATTTTGTTTGTTCTCTTTGTTTATCAAGATGATGAGCAATGCTTAGTGAAATTTTAGTCCTACAAAATATGATCCAAGCTTCGCAAAAATATCCACATGGTTGCATGCACTCTACAAGGTTCATTCTTAATTTGGATCCCTCTTGCAACATTTTGAATACAAACACGTTTTTATCGTCTGCACTTTGGACTAACAACTTGTTTCCCTGGACAAAATTTCACTTCATAAAGACTCAAAAAGCAGATATCCTCTCCGAGTTCCTCAACTTTTTAATGGACTAGAATGTTGTGATATAATTTGAACATGTCGTTCAACCCCTTGAGATTTAGCAAGGACTTAAGTTCCCTATAGGTGAAAGAAAATGTTCACTTATGTACTCTTTGTTGGACTCTACTGCTATAGCAAATACGTTTTATGTTGGATCTTCTGAAGATGTTTCTGGCCAAGTCTCATAATGTGTATTTTGTTTTCTCCGAACTCAATATAGTCAACAAGATGGTCATGGAAGCCCAAATAGATGAAAGTGCCGGTTATGTTGGCCTTGCCATACACATAATACACTTTGGTTTTGAAGAAGAAGGTGGTAGACCTTGATGCCTCAGGTTTAGACTACCTTATTGACAAGAATTGCCAATGCAACAAATTTTTTAAAATGCATTATCACAGCCCTAGTGACCACTCTTTTGCCTTGCACAACTTATTATTCTTTCCGCTTTAGTGATGTATCCAATTCTTTATGCCAGATTTAAGATCAATGTTGTTATCACATTGTCTACATTGAAGAGGAGAACATATGGATTTCTTTACTTCTTCTCATTGTGCATCTTCAATTTGTGACAACAATACCATCCTTAAGTTTTGACTACAATATTAGCCTTGTTTTAGAGACAATTATAGTGTCTCATGCATACAAGATGGCCATGGACCTTGAGTCAAGTTGCACTTGCCTATACTTTAAAGAGATGTTTGTGAAGCTTTTAGTAAGCAACCTCCATCGGTTCCAAGGAAGCACCTCTACCACATTTTCAAGATCATTTGCAACTTAAATCAATTACAAGACACTTTCATTTGTAGCCCTAGGTTGAGCTTCAATAAGGTGAATATAATCATGGATGATGGCCTTCTTTGATGCACAACAATGTGAAATTACTTTTAAGACGTCTGTCATAGTCTTCTTCAATAGATGGGCACAGCTCTGGCAATGGCAAAGCACAACATCGAGCATCGAGGAGGCTGGTCATGTAAGGAGAATGCAGTAATTTCTTGCTCAGATTCGCACGAGAGTTTGTTATAAGTGAACAACTAAATCATGAGCTCTCAAATTTTTAAGATCTAGATCTAAGTATGTGACTAAAATGTAGATCTAAGTAGTCGCTAAAATGTAGCGACTCTCAAGTTGAAGATGAACTTAGGCATGCTCGATCCAAGCCTGTATGTTATATGTTCGAGCCTTGGTGGATAGATACCAGAGAAGAGAAATTCTACATTGCAACAACACCCACTCTGCTCACAAAAGAACAACATTCCAACAATTGCAATGTAAAACTATGCCTGTGCTGCAGACTCAACAATAGTATGACACTAAGTGGACATACTCACCTCTCCATCCCAATATGCATTATAACTGTCAAGTTTTTTAAATTTCATGCATTATACAAAGATGTAAGTTATACTACACTCGACCCTATCCAAACACACCCACAAGAAAACACTACAGTACGTGCAAAAAGGGGTCTCCAAAAGGCCATGTAAGCTTGCCCAAGTTAGGTGAACCCCCTACCCAAAAGCCCCTCTGCCGCTCGCAGCAAATGCCAGAATCGCTGCCCGCAGAGTTAAGAAGGCGTCTTAATGGTATCGGGATGGGGTTGCGGGGCGGGGTCGGTGTGCCTAGTGGCGCGGAGGTGGCTATGTTGTTCAGTGAACCACAACTCCTTGCATTTACTGACCTTGAAGCCCGAGTTGAAGGAGAGATGACATGAGATTGGTGCCAACAGTTTCAAGATTCGAAGTTTGCTGCCACAACGGGAAGAAGCCATGAAGCTTGGCCGGGACTAGGTTGGTCTCCCCACCTACGAATGGGGGTGAAACAAAGTTGGGTGCGTAGAATTTGGGTGTTGCAGAATCGAAGACCCCATTCTAAGGTGGAATTCAAGGAATTAGAGGGAAAGAATGACAACTAAACCCGTGAGCGGTTTTTTACAGATACGCGATGGCAGCAATTACAAATTCGAGCAGCAAGCATTGGAAGGGTGTTCTTGCAACTCCTACTGCCGTGGACCGAAGACATACTGTAAGTGTTGTTTTCTCTATGAGAAGTTTGGGTCGTGCATGGCTTGTACTAGGGTAGATGATGCTCTTCATTTCATTTTGCAATATCCTTGAGTGGCTATGGTATAGGGTTTGGTTGTTGAGAACTCTGGAGTTTTGGGTATTTGGCAATCTTAAGAACGTTTTTCTTCATACTTCCAGTCCGATCCGAGCCATATAGAGCTTGAAGCATTACTTTGGATTTTTGGACTCTCGATGGCAGCAAGAGTGGCGGAGCCTTCAAGCTACCGTGTTGGACTTTCGCTTCATGCACGCTATACACCACTTGTTAGGCGAGGTTCATTGCAATCCAAGCAAGCCTGCCCATCAACTTTTCTAGGACGGAGGGCAGCCGGGGATACAAACATTGACTTGTGGATCGATGGCAGCATTTACCCGGTTGATCCAGGAATAGGGAAGCCACCTCCATTCAAAACTCTTAGGGATTGCCTAGAATTCATATGCCATGGAGAGCGAGGTCTGTACGGATATGCACGCAGATTGGGGATTGGTGATGGAGGAGGACCTACACAGCGTGAGTTGGAAATGCACTGCCGACATTTTGAAGAAGAACTGTGGAAGGTGAGAGACGACCTGGCTGGCAGCAGAGTGAGGCTTGACCATTATAGGGACATTGAGGATACATGCATGCAGTTGCGGAATGAATTGGAGACTATTTGTGGCGAGATAAGCAGCATGGAGAGAAATCATGGCATGACAGTGCAAGGCTTGGAGACCGAGGTGCGTCGCTGGCAGCAAGCAAGTGAGCGCCTATAGGAGGGGCCCAACCCTTTCAAGGACACGCCTATGGAGATGCAACGTAGGGCTCGACTGCTCAGGGGGATTCATTAGTTGAATCATGATTCGGGGTGGGCAAAACCCAGAGTGAAGCTTGTTAGGACGCATTTGCAACCGCATCTTGTGGATGGTGTCAACGACAACAACCGGGTCAACCATGAAAAGCAACAACTTCATGGGGATAAAGCCTCCCAAACAGGAACTGTTGTAGCGATAGCAAAGATACTGTCTAGGCATGAAGGTCGAACCCTCACAACTCAACCATCTATGGAGCATGTTAAGAGAAAGATTGCTAGTAACGTCCTCAAGGCAATTGGAAAAAGGGTAGGGCCCGGTAATATTCTTGCTGCCTGCGACCATGCAGGGGTGTCTTATCGAGGCTATGGTGCTATTTACCAAGCCGTGAAGGATCCAGTTTGGACTTTGACCAAGGATATGAAACCCAACATACTACCTAGTCCCTACCACGTTAGAAGGCTTCGACAAGAGCTGAATGCGAACTTGCCACAATTTATTGGCCAGTACTACCACGCTGACGGAAGGATGGAGCTGCCAACAGAGTCAAAGAAAAGCAAGAAATCCAAGGAGCAGCAAAAGGAGGTGGTCTTGGATGAAAAAAATTCACTATTCACGGACCTTGAGGTGGTCCAGCAGAGCATGGTCATCTTTTATGGCATCACGGAATCAGGTATGCATCCTCTTCATATCCTGTTAGTGCCAAGGTGAATGTCTGTTTGGTGCTAGCACCTGCATTGTGTGTCTTTAACAAAGGAAGCTAATTCGATTGCATCAGACAAACATTCTCACGTGAGGAGATTTTTGCAGAGTTGGAAGGGGCTCCGTTGATATTTGTCCTCAAACTGGATGAGGCAGAGATTGTAAACGGGAAAAAATTTGAACCTGTTAGCATCATGTTGATGAACAAGGCATTGGATGCTAAAATTTAGATGGACCACGAGAGGTACTTCTTAGTACAATCCGAGCAGGAGATTTGGCCAGTTGCCACGTTCGAAGTCGAGAAGGAGTCCTACGATGTTCTCTCATGGATATTTAAAATATCAAACTTACCAGCTGTGATTGCAGCACAGTCAAATGGCCAGAGACTACAGGTCCCCGGAGTTGGTGAATTCTATGTGGAGTGGCACCTTGCAGCAGACATGAAGACAATTAAATGCATGTATGGGCTTCAGTCTGGGCCTGCATGTGTAATGAACTGCATATACAGCGACCAAAAGAGGATTAAGCCCACAGTGGGGACAGCAAATGCTGCCATCAAAAGCCGTGGTAAAGCAAACTGGGTGGGGGACTATTTTCCAGCAGCGTACCAGACGAACCTTGTGACATGACAACATCTACTAGGTGGAGGCCTATCCTGCCAATTCCTTTGTTCAGAGTGCACATTTGTACACTGCATGCCGTGGTTCGATTGACGGAGAAGATTGTGCACATGCATATCATGTATGTTTGGAACATACAGAATCAGAGACTTAGGGCTACTGCAATTGAACAAATGGAGAAGTCGTTGTCCGCGATTGGGGCTCATGGTGGAAACGTGGAGATTAAAAGGGACCCAAAGCTGAGTGGCAACACTAGAAACGTGCCATAGAAACCATCTCTGAGTGGTGTTGTTGCCAGCAGACTTTTTAGGCCAAGCGTTTGGTCTGGCAATGATAAGGCCTAGAAGGATATTTGTCAAGCTGAGAATAATAATGCCGGAAGTGGAGCTGACCGCATTGCAAAGTATTAGATGTGGCAAGCCTTTGAAGAGGTCGTACCATATTTGACCGGATTGGTGTTGACAGCAGAGCAAAGGATGCAGTTCAAACAAAAGAGACACAAGTGGGGAAAGGCATACTTGAAGGCCTTCAGAGAGGAGCATGTTACCCACTACATGGTATGCTCTCCGCTGTGTCTGTTGATGCTTTCAGTCTTTCTTCAGTGGCCGCCTACTTGACCTCAGCAAGCCACTTTTAACTTCCTTCTTGTTGTTGACAGCACGTAATTGTAAGGCACTCTTCTTGGTTTGTGGATCACTATGGGAGCCTAGGAGTCTGGAGTTGCCAAGGTATGGAGAAATCACACCATCAAGCGAAGGCGGCACATCAAGCACATACAGCCCATGGTGGTGGGAAAGCCCGTATTAGTGCGATTCTCCAACAATTCCAGCATTGGTACCGAAACATACAACACCGATATAGGAAGAAAATGGAGATCCAGGGAGCTGTACCTGATCCAGCTAACGGACCACGGGCCGTAGCGGCATCCAGGAGACGCAAGTGGTGGCATCAATCAAACGCTGCCAACGCCTGCGAGGAGTGGAGGTCAAGGAGGAGGCGTGTTGGGGGAGCATATGTTATTGAAGAAGTCGTGGAGGGCAAAGGAGATGGCTTTGCGGAAGAAGAGCCGGAATGGAATGCCAACGGGGATATGGTTGGAAGTGGGGGCGAGGAAGATGAACAGAGGGACGCTGCTGGCAACTATGTGGACATCGAGGATGCTGGCAACAGGGATGCCGAGGAGGATCTTGCCTCCGATGTTGACATTGAACATGCTGACAGCGACTAGGGGGCTCAGAGCTTGAGGCATAGTTGATATGTTTTTTCTTCGTATACAATGTTTCGTAGAAGGGTAATGTTGTAGAGAAGTAATACCTATCATTTCAAATGTATCCTATAGAGAGTATAATGAATCGAATAGTTTCATGGACGCTGAAATTGTCTTCAAATGTATATTTTCTTCTTATAAACAAAAATGAAAAAATAAACATTCAGGCAATACACTTTCTAAATTTAAGAGATGTGCGAGTACATAGTCAAGGATACATCCACAATACTCAGGCAAATAAGACTGGAGTTCTTTTCTAGAGATCTTACATTTGGAATATCATGTTTAAATATAAAAAATATGGATGTTATTTATAAAAATAGTTATAACTGGGTGGGGCAAATTTTAAACTTTAAAGTATGTTCTCTTATAAAGTTATCTTGTTTTCAAATCCACTTCTCCCAATTTTGGATCATATATCATTTTATTTTTAAATTTCTGAATTTTATGTCTCACAATGTATTCTTTCAGACCTTTAGAGGGAAGTAGAATAGGCTAAATCATAATAATTTGATTTGGTTTGTTTTAATTTATATCAATAAATATAGTCTATAAGACCGGGACAAGGAGAGAAGCTCATTCATTATTATTTCTTCTTAGATATATTTTAGAGGTCTTTTGCAGATTTTATTTATTTTTATTTACATTTTGTTTTTATTATGTCATATTTTAATTTTTTCCTTCCAATTTAAGATAGTATTCTTATCGTTCATTATTTTAGGTTTTGTTTTGTTTCGGTTTTTATTATGTTGTAGTGTTGTTTTGTTTTTTTGGTTTCTTTTTTGAGGTATCATGTCTCATTTTTTTAAAAAAACTTTTCCCAATTTCCTTTAATTTTTTGGTGAATTTACTGCCTTAACCGCTTCGTTCACAGTTACCAGACCCGATCTTGTAAAATTACAAGCTCTACTATGAAGAGTTTTCGATACAAACTCTACTTGGTTCAAAATGGCCAGCGCCTCCATTAGGAGATATTTGGGGTCTCAAAGGCGCCCTCTAAGGCAGCCCGTGTTGTTATTTTGATTTTCGTATTCATTAAATTTTTTTATCTTTTCTTAATTCCCTTCAATGTTCTCCTGAATTTATTGCCTCAACTGCTTCGTTCACAGTTATAAGACCCGGTCTTGTAAGATTACAACCTCTACTACGGGGAGTTTTCAATACAAACTCTATTGGGTTCAACAGGTCATGGGACCTTCACATTAGGTGCAAAATGAGGTCTCCAATGGGCCCTCTCAGGTATCCCGTGGTGGGGGAGTCTTTGCCATTAATACAGTTACAAATATCCCCACTGCCAGTAGCAGGAATCAACGTGTAATCTCCTGATCGACAATCAAAAGATTAGGAGATACCACCTCCAAATTCATTCAGAATTTGTTGGGAGGTACTTTTTATTCATACAATACGTAATATCCCACTTCAATGTAATGAAATGCTCCTTGAATTCATGAGCTTGGCATAGAAAGGGCTATCACTTCTTCTGATGGATGCCATTGATGACAAATAAATTGAAATAATTGGAGGTTTTTTAATAGTCTAGATTAACTGCATAATATGTATTATACATTTAATCTCAAGTTTATTGTGAGGATTTTGATGACAAAATTTCAAGTTAAAAAATAGACGTACATTGAAATCAATCCTTTGGCATGCATCAAGAGAAGAGGAGGTCAATTTCCAAAAACAATTATGCGGTGTCTTCAACAAATATACTTAGACTTAAAACCTCTGAAGAGGTGGAGTACCTAATACCTAAGATGCAGGACTAGCTCAAGGGCGTACATAGCGTGTTGTTTATGGTTCACTCTGGGCAACTAATGAATACGATATTTTCCTTAATTATCATGAAATCCTATTAAACTAAAGGATGATTTTAGTTTTATTAATAACAAACCGTAATTGGAGAAACTTCGTGAATAAGGAATGAATAAAATCAAAGTCAAATATGACTACAATTGCATTGCTCTTTATAGTTAAAAAATTATTCTCATAACTCATTTTCTTACTTTGCCCTTCAAATAGTAAGGTAGAGTTTTTATTATTAAGAAATTCTATTAGTTTGAAATAACTAAAAAAATAAAAAATAAAAACACTTGGTAGGAAAAGTGGGAAATATGAAAAAAAAATTAAAAAATTAAATAATGGTATCAAAGACACTTTTCCGTTAAGATATTCTAGAATAAATTATAATTATCACGACCCCTTATAGAACTTACATAAGTCATTTCCCCTCAATTTAGCGAATATGAATAATAATTCATAGAACTTTTTTTTTTTTCAAATTTTTTTTTTCCTCATATCTATAAAATGATGTTTTCTAAGTTCCTTTGTGATTTTCAATTATAGATATTGTAGAATGAATTGTACTTGTTGTTTATTCCCTTGATAATTAAGAATTAGTGGTTTCCCCATATTTCCATGTACTTTTTGTTTTCATTTGGTTTATATTGTGTCTTCATCCCATTTATTTAATTTAGTTCCATTTTATTTGTTTCAATTTCTCAATTTAGTCAATTTTTATTTTAGTAATTTTCTCAATTTTTTTTTTTTTCCTAATTTTTGTTTATTTTTAAGTTTCAAAATAGGGAGTCTATCATGTCTTCATTCAATTTTTTTTGCAGCAAACAAGAGCTTTTTTTAATATCTATCATTATTGAAAATTTTCCGATTTCAGACAGCTCTCTTATCTTTCATCATGTAAGATTTTGTTTTGTTTTGGTTTTTATAATATTCTACCGTTTTTTTTATTTTTTTTTTCTTTTCATTGTTTAACATTTCCCATTCTCCTAAAATTAGGTTAAAAAATTTATGATATTTTTTTACATTAAGTACCTTAATGGTTTTCTGTTTTTTAATTATATTCTTATTTCATTTTTTATTTTAATTTTAGAGTCGCACGAAACATCAAAGAGAATGTCTATTATTTTTTGGACTTTTCCCAATTTTCTTGAATTTTTTTCCAGATCTCTAATATTTTTATTTCCCCAAGAATTATTAAATAGAAATAATAATTCCCCTAAAATAAAATAGAGTACTTGGTACAAAGGGTAAAAATACGAAAATAACTTATAAAAAAAAATAGTAGAATCAAATGCACTTTTCCGTGGAGTTATTACAGAATATAATATAAGATTTTCATAAACTATACAAGTCATATTCTTCAATTTATCAAATATGAATAATAATCTATACACTTTTTTATTTTTCAAATATCATTTTTTTCTCATTTCACAGCAATTGATGTTTTCGAAAGTTCCTTTGAGAACTACTAATTAATAAAATTATAGATTACATTATTTTCCTTCTTCTCTCAATTTTTGTTAAGTTTCCTAACAGTTCTTATTTTTGAGTTTGCTTTGTTTTGGTCTTTATTTATTTTTTTCCATTTTTTGTCTTTTTTTTTCCCCGACTTTTGTTTCTTTTTTTCCCCTCCCATTTCTTATATTTTTTCAGAGTTTCTGACAATTTCTGAAAACTTTTTTGTCCCTTTTTTTATGGTTTTTTTTGAAATTTTCTCAATTTCTTCGAATTATTTTCAAAATTTAGGATGTGGGGTTTTTTTTTTTCTCCGACATTGATTTTTTAATTTAGTTAGTTTTCCAACTTCTCTTATTTTTTCTTGAATACAGGTATTTTATTTGGTACAAATAAGGTATTCTCATTTGGTTCTTATTATGTCTTCATTTGATTTTTTAAATTTTTCTTCCCTTTTCATTTTTAAATTTAGTTAGTTTCTCAACTTCTCTTTCTTTTCTTCTAGATGCAAGTGTTTTTAAAATCGCCAAATAAGGTTTTAGTTTCAGCTGGTCTTTATTATGTCTTCATTTGTTTTAATTTTCCTTCCAATTTCAGATAATTCTCTTATCTTTCAATTTCTTTTATTGGGATTTTTATCTTGTTTTTATTTTTATTTTATTTATCCGATATTTTTTACCGATATATATATTTTTTTGATTTATTTATTTATTTATTTATTTATTCCAAGAATTCTTAATGTGATGGGACATGGTAGAGAGGGCTGCATTATAATGGGCGTCGGTCACCCCCCTATGACCGTGGCGCCCAATCCCGCGCGAGGTAGAGAGGGAGAGGAGCGCTCCCCTTCCCCCTTCTTGCCCTCGTTGCTGCCAGCAACCCCTCCGTGCTGAAGGCAACGACTTGGAGGGGAGGTGCTGCACCGCGGAGGAAGAGCTCAGATCCAACTCGTGCAAAGAGGGGAGGGCGTGAAAGGAGAGGGGGCCTGGAGTTGCTTGGACGAAGGGAGCCGCGAGTGCGGAGGAGGACGGAGGAAGGAGGGAGGAGAGCTACAGGAAGAAGGGAGCTGAGGGCGCGGAGGGGGGGAGTTGCGAGCGCGGAGGAGGAGAGCTGCGGACGCGGAGGAGGAGACCCGAGAGGCGGCGCGTGAGAGGTGATGCGGAGGGCGCGCCGTGCTGAAGCTGAGCTGCAGAGGGAAACAACGAGGAGGGGTTCTGTGGCGACGAGCAGCTGCAGGCAGTGAGGAGGAACGAACGACAGCTGCAAGGTAGAAGGAGCGCGCAGTTCAGGTAACAATTTCATTTGGTCATTTCGGCATGCTTCATTGAGCTCAGCTGCCTTGCTAAGCTGAGTCTACTTTGCAAGAAGTAGTCACTTTGTTTCTACTTGCAAATGGTTGTATCAAGATGGTTGTGTAATTGGTTGTGTAAATGAATGTGTGATGAACTGTATGCAAGAAGCTTTCCTTCACGTGTTGCAGCTGTGTGTCCTGTGAAGTTTAGAATTTAAACATTGAATATACTCTCTTTCCTACTTCACTATTTACGTAGGACTTAGAGTGCGTCGATTTTAGTTGATATGCTGTCATCTCTAACAAGAAGTGGTTGTGCCGCAGCCATGGTTGCTGGCAACAAAGAGGAGCCGGTTGACACGCCATGGAACCTCCCATTCAACCTGAAGTCGCTACCGGAGGATGTGGCATCCAAGCTCGTGGTGATAGCTCCCTTTCTTCTTGGAAGGAAGAGGGCAAAGTACGACAGCTAGTTCTTCAACCGCACACTTGGCCTCTACAACAGTGGGATTCCCTTCTCCGAGCTCAGCAGTGACAAGCTATGCAAGAAATCCTTGTTCATAGAGACATGGCCGGAGCGGTTAGGAGGGCGCCACTACATTGCTTATTGCAGTGACCAGCAGGCTATGGCTGCTTACACAGAGCAACATGCCAAGGTGTATGAAGGGGAAGGCCCAGAAAACAACACATTTGGTACCTTCTTTCTTCGAGGTTGTCATCTGACCTTTGAGTTGGAAGGCGGAGAAGGGGGCTGCCCGCAACCCTCTCAAGCTCACACCCCGAGCCTTGAGAGAGCAGATCGAGGCCATCATCGACGTGCTCGCTGGCGACATCGATGACAAGCCCTCTGCTGGCAACACATCCTTGGCCATGAGGGAGTCGACACTTAACCTAGCCATGGCGTCCTTATTACCGGGAGCAGCACCAAGGGAGGGCCTGGAGTACAGGGAGCTCAGGGTCGCACTTGAAGCACGCTCAGGGCGAAGGCGGCTTTGGAGAGTGATGAGGAAAGCCTGCCCAAGTCTTCCCTTGCTGTCAGCAGGTATGAAGACCGACCCACCTCGGATCTGAAGGCGAAGTTGGACCGGGCCAAGACCAAGAAAGTGAGAGTTCAGGCCAACCTTGCGAAGAAGGAGGCTCAGAGGGAGGTGAATCTTGGAGATTTGCGAACGAGCAAGGCTTTCTTGAAGGAGAATGAGGATGAGGAGAACCGGTTCTATGAGGATGTGGCCGCCCACCGTGCTGCCAGCATCAAGGCCAGGGCCGCTGGCAACGCAGAAGAGAAGAAGCGTATGGATGCTTTGGCCCGTCTTGGTGGTGATCAGATGGCCAATGCGATCAAGGCTGCCCACGAAGCCCAACATCGCATTGACAACAAGGAGAAGCAGCTACCAGCATTGGTGGGGGATGTTGAGAAGTCCAAGGCTGAGGTCGGGGTTCTTAGTGTGGAGATCATGTCCCTCGAGCTGGCAGCAACATTCATACGGCCAAAGATTGTGCTCCAACACGTGCCATCCAAGTTTCGAGCCCTCCCCATTCAGGTTTCAGACCCTTGCTCCTTTTGTGCCCGGTACTTTGTTGATGCCGCTTGTGTATCCTTGACATGCGGTTGCTTGACACACCCACATTGCATGTTTGAGGTTGTCTTCTCGCTTGACGCCAAGTGTAGCCGTTGCTGCCGCTCTTTGAGAGGGGGGTGGCTTGGGCAATGGGGATTTCCACTGCATGAGTCAGCTCAAGCGGAGCTCCACCACCTCCAGGAGGTTCTCAAGTTCGAGGTGGGAGTACCAGACTTCTAGAGCTCCTTTGCTGGCAGCAAGAGGGCGGCTGAGCGTACTTCTCTTCCTTCGGAGGACGACCACGTCAGGAAGAAGACTCGTTTTGAAGAAGTTGAGGGGGCTTCTGATCCGCTTGTCATCACCAAGACCTCCGCTCAGCCCGTGGTATCTGGGGCGACGTTGCTGCCAGCAGCCGTAGGGGATGCCAATGGTGTTGCCAACACCCAGAAGTCAGGCGACCTGAGCTTCCTCCAGGTGACACAAGCCCCTCCATGTGAGGAGGCCGAGGACACGGGCTTTCATGGTGGTGGACTCAGCGGTAGTGCCACAGATTTCGGGTGGACATCTTTAGGCCCGACTCAAGCTGCACTGAACAAGCTTGTTGATGCCATCGCGACCTCAGCAGTGCCATAGACTTTTGTGGTTTTTTTGTTGATTGTGCCATAGCGGATTAGTATTATTAGCGGCATTTACGTTATTCCACGTTTTATTTTCATCTGCTGCCTTGATTTCCAACTCTATGTTTGCATCTGCGGTGCCAGCAAGTAGTTGGTGGCAGCAGTGTCTAAGTAGTTCCGATAGTGAGGGGTCAGACTTTCTGGAAACCGAACCTCCTTTCTTTGAACACTTATGATCAATGTCATCCTATTGTATTTGCATTTTGTACATGTGGCTGCCACCTTGGTCGTGATTCTGTGAAAGTCGCCATTGTCTTGAACCCTAATCTTTGCTGCTAGCAAGATGTTCTAGAAGTAGACTTGCATTCATCAAGGGAGAAGGTTATAGACCGGTCTGGGGATGATAAAACATATATTTAACCATACATGATGTCGCAAGCACAATACATAGTCCCTTACAAGGGTAAAAAATCATACTTGCATCGGTTTACTGTGGACAATAAAGGTAGAAAATACTGTGGGCTGACTTGTGAAGACCCTGATAGAACACCCTAATGCCGTGGTAAACAAATTGCTGTCCTACACTTCCACTATCTTGATGGTTTTGGGAACCGCCACATCACCAAGAAGTACACGCCTCTCATTACGTATGTTTATCTACATCAATGCTTCCCAAAAACTATGTTAGTGCTGTCATGCTGGCACCAAGTATCAGCACCTTGCGTATCTAAAACCAATGGACTGATGTTGCTTACATGTACCTTTTTTTCACGAGAACCGTCTGCTTCCACCAAAACCATATTGTACTCTTTGGGGTCATCGTCTCCAAGCGTCATTGCAATATCATGGCGCAAGTGGGATACAGGCCATGCCTTGCCCACTTCAAATGCTGGCATTGGTCTCCTTCTAAATGTTCAACAGACTTCCACCATCTCCACCTCTGGTAGATGGTCAATCGCATCCCACCTGTTGTTGGCAGCACCCCTAAACCTTGTATACTAGAACCTGGTGTATAGTGTCTGCCTGCCCACATGGTATCGGAAGACAATGCTGGACCTATTCACAACACACTTGCTAACATCCTAGCCAATGTGAAACTTCTCAGCCCATCCAGGATTCATTAGACTACTTAGGAGTGCCTCAGACGGAGAGTGTAGAACAAAGAGTGTAGGAGTCCGCCGAATGTTGTCACATGCGATTGCAAACAAGTCCATCATAACGTGGACAGGCAAAAACCATTGCTCATGGGCGAAACTACTACCAGTGGACGCTTTCATCGCATTGGAAAAATCTGCTGTCAGAAGGCTTCAGAGGTGTGCATGTCCGGCAAAGGCCACTCGACGTCGTTGAAACCAGGGAGCAGGATTGGTTCTATCCTCCCGTACAACGTAGGCTCTACCGGAGGAAAATATACGCCACCAAGGAAGAATGTACCCGTGTCCAACAAGTCTGTATGGCTTTGGCCGTTCCGCGTCGCCTCCCGAATCTCTGCATGGAGCACAAGAATGGAACCGATGATAGATGTGGGGTGCACCCAATCATCAAAGTGCGAGGAGTATAGGTAGTTGGCCGTGCATTGCCTACTCGCTCGCACAGCGGGATCCAAGCTTAATTGGCGAGGCTGATACGCATGCCGCACAAGCACCTTATCAAGGTTGCTTGCTCCACGCACACCAGGTGTCCAGGAGAAATCCATGATCTGAGCCTTGAAGGCCCCACAAAAATTATCTCCACCATGCCGCCTTGCCTCTCTACCCCAAGGCCCCTCCGACTTTGGTTGCAGCAGAATCCATGAATCCAGGTCCAGCCTCAATGGGATCCAATTGCCATGGACGTCTTGATCGTTGTGCAAAATTACCCTCTGAACTAGCGATTTTGGCCGTCTAGTCATGCTTCACTAAACCCCAAGGTATTGGGAGACACAGTAATGAACTATAACATCTCCCTTTCATACCAACCAAGGCGAGGGAACATGCTGCCAACACAGGAAAAAACACATTTGCATAGTTTGAGCACTTGATGACAACAAAATCATGAGTTTGTAATTAAAGACAAAGTTTTCCATAATCCTACCTAGTCACAACATTGCCCCCAGGAGGCAACGAAGCCTGGATCATGTCAAACCTGAGAATTGATCAAAACGTAGAAAAGTTACCTAGTTTTGCAGCTCGCTGGCAACGAACGGCACTTTAAGTTGACAGCCAAGAAAGCCGCACTTCCACCTTGAATCAAGATGTCCTACTCAAGCAAAATTCGCTACGTATACAACACCGAATACTCCAAATCACCTGGACAACTCGCAGTAAGTGCCAACTCTTGCTGCTTGCACCGAACTCCTCAAATCACGTGTTTCTCCCTTGGCACTAACCTGTGTTGGCTGCCTCCAATTTCCAAGATCACGTAGACACCTCGCTTCAAAAATGCGCTACCTATACCACATCGACTCTCCCAAGTTAGCTGGAATCCTCGCAGCCCCAACTCCAGCTGGCTGCATCTAATTTCCCAAATGGCACGCTTCTCCCGCAGCGCTAGCCCCTGCTGGCTGCACTCAGTCTCTATACGAGTCCAAAAATCTTTGGCACTCGAAGCTGCACTCGTTGTTGGTGGAGGAGGAAGGTGGGCGGTCTCATAATTTCCTCATACAAAGTGCTGGCAGAAAGTTTGCTGACACGAGCAGGCGGGCTTGGGATCCGGTCCTTACTCCGCCAGAATGCTATTAGCCCGCCACTATAGCAGCGCCCAACACACGCCCTTCGCAAAGGTCATTGGTTCGACCCCCTGCGGCGGGGTTGCTGGCACCACGGTGGCACGTCAAGTGCCTCGTCAAAAGTGCACAGGCAGCTTGTTTTTTTCCTCTCACGTGCCGGCTTACACGATCTTTTGGAGATTTCTTTTTGCACATAATGGATGCTTGAAGACCCTAACATATAACAACCATCCCATTCACATTGACATTGCCACTTGGATCTACTTGAGTGAGGACTTCCTTGTCAATGATATAAACCATAACGAGAACTTCCCTAGAAACAAAGACCACAATGCACACCATCTGGACACAGAAGCCAACTGTATGTGTAGTACCTACACCACAAAAATAATCACACCATTGACACAAAAGTTTATATTGATGTAGAAGTCTATAATAACACAAAGGATTACTTCAACATTACTAGCACATGCAGGCAAACTTAGCAACAACACCAACATCAACCGATAGCATCCACATCACAGACACCAATCTACACATATGGATTTGGGGTCAATAGAACAAGCCGAGAGCGCCAACATGAGAACTTTAACACATCAAGAAGACATGGCATCAACGCCCACAACACAAAAAGTGGAGGCACCACTTACAATACAGAAACTTGCAGCAACAATAACAGACATGCCCGCACTAGCATCACTGATGCGGCAACTTTTGCACCAAAATCTCAACCAATTTCCACTATGACAACTACATTATCACCAACACTGCCACTAGGCTCTACACCAACGCTTCGATCTGCTCCCTCAATGTTGGGGGTGAAAGCTTCATCGGATTCCTTGCAGCCAGCTTCTCACGTGCCTTTTGTAGGACTTCTGCCTTCCAGGCAAAGTTGACGTCCTTGCCCTCCTCAAAAAACAAGTGGCACGCTCGAAGGAAGGAAGTCCTAAATGTGCCATTGTCAGGGTCACCTCCATTAATCTTCCGGTGGATCTGCAAGTAGGTCCTCACCGCCTCCCCATCTTCACAGTTGGCGACGTGGTGCCGCCTAGATGATCGATCCGGCCATTTATTTAAGGACGCTGATTTCTTGTAATGCTTGTCGCTGTTGAGGTTCCGGAACTTGTAGCCACGGTTGGAGAGCCCCAAGATGCGATGGAAGAAGTTTTTGTTGTAGTCAGCTGTCAGCCTACCCAGCAAAAATGGAGCGAGGTGGTGGAGCTGATCTATGAGTGCAGGAGGTAAGACTTGGACATTTAATGACTTGTCCCACGGCGTCTTCACCGCGGCGCCGTCCTTGCTCTCAGCAACCTCCAGGTTGTCTCTCTTCACCCCTTGGTCAATGTCATCCTCCTCCCAAGAAGCACCTACCTTCTCTTTTCTGCGACTCAACATCCCTGGCGCTGGTATTCCAAAAACAACAAATTTAAATTTCGGATCGCGTATGGCAACAGAAAGGAGGAAAATGCCGAGGGATTACTATAGCGGATTAGATATTTAAGCTTTGCAACAACAAATCTACAAAACCGAGAAATTTGGTGGCCACTGATGAACAACTCTGTTGTCTTTGCCATGGCCGATACGCTCCAATACAAGAAAAAGAAGCCAAGAAGAAAAAGAAGTAATGGGTAACAACTTACCTCGCAATGCTTCAGTGTCGGCGCTTAAAGACGTGCAGCTCGCCGCCCCTCCCTCCGCGCTTGACAATGCGCCCGCTCCTCGCGCTGCATCTCCACTCGCCCCGCGGCTCGCAGCTCCACCCCGCTCCTTCCACTACAGCTCCTGACCGGCTCCTCACGCCATAGCTCCACCACGCTCCTCACTGCGCAGCTCCATCCCGCTCTTTCCGCTGCAGCTCCATCCCGCTCCTTGCGCCGTAGCTCTCCCCCTTGCTGTCGAAGCTGCTGCTCTACCCTGCTTGTCACGCTGCAGCTCTTGATCGGCTCCTCACGCCACAGCTCTATTACGCTCCTCACAACGCAACTCCACCCAGCTCCTTCCGCTGTAGTCCTTGCCTTGGAGCTCCCCCCCCCCCCCCTCCGCTGGCGACGCTACTACTCCACCCTTCTCCTCGCGATGCAGCTCCACCCGCTCCTCTCGCCACACCTCTTGACCCGCTCCTCACGCTGCAGCTTCGACTGCCGCAGAATCACCACAACCCCCTCCTCCACGGCCCGCTCTTCTTTCTATAGCTGCACTGACCAAAAAATCTCCACGGCCCCCTCCTCCCAAGTCGATGATGGCGCTACTCTTCTGCACTTGCCGCGGTCCTCAATGGCACAAAGGGGGTGCGTGATCATGACAACTTCTTAAGCTCATACCATCTCCACGGCGGCCACAACACTGCCTTGTTAGTGCAATTGCGAGGGCGTTTGCTGGAAGCAAGAAGACGGCCAAAGTAGAGACAGGCGAAGAACACTGTTGGAATCAACCGTCTGCGCCGTAGGGGAACAATGCCGAAATGAGAGAGGCGGAAAGTCTTGCTAGAGTCAACCACTTGCGACATTTGGGAACAAGGCGGAGCGTACTTGCCATGGACAACGTGCTTTAAGGGGAGGTTGAGACTCTTAAACAACGTTTAGCAAGGGAAGCTTAAGGAGTTGGTGGGAACCTCACATTGACCTTAATTGCCAATTATTGCCACGACCTTACACCTCAATTCCCCATTTGATGTTGATTCAAGGAAAATTGCCTCACAATTTAAAATTTAAATTTAAGGGTGACTAGTACATATGACTACTAAGACACATTCATTGATTTCCTCATTATGGAGAGTAATAATTGCTTGGATTGGTCATTCTAGTGAAATAACCAGAAAATATGTTTAGGGGAGAACCATGGTCTAATCTATGTAAATGAAAACCTTGTTGGCAGCCGCATTCTACATGGCCACAACATAATTACTAAAACGCATTTCACTCAATTCACACACGGATGTTGGAAGCTTCGTCACTATCCACATTGTTGCCAGCGTCTTCATTGTCGGTGGAGTTGCTACCTACCTCAGGATCCCTCATTATGGAGATTAATATTTGCTTGGATTAGCCACTTTAGTGAATTACTGAAAAAATCCGAAACATTTGACAAATCTATCTATGGATGGCTATTGAAGAATAAACCCAAAAAACATGTTTACGGAATAACCGTGGTCTAACCTATCTAAATACAAACATTGGTGGCAGCAACATTCTATATGTCCATATAGTGAGTTTAGGACGCATTGCATTCAATTCACACACGGATGTTGGCAACATCATCACTGTCCACGTTTTTTCCAGCATCCTCATCGTCAATTGAGTTCTAACCTTCCTCAAGATCCACATTGTTGCCAGCCTCCTCACAGTCCTCTTCGTTGGCGGAATCCGATGCTTGGACATTGTCGCGCCTACCACCTCCGACCAAGTCATCACACACCCAAGCATTGCCAATACATCGTTGTCTAGACTACCAATTCAGCAACGCCTTGGCAGCATTTGATTGATGCCACAGCTCGCGCCTTCTACACACAGCTGCGAACCTTGCTTCATCAATCAGGGTACTGAGAACTCTGGTGCATTCTAGTTTCTTGTTATACCAATGTTGTAATATTGGGTACCAATGCTAGAATTGTTGCAAAACAACACTGATGCGCTCTTTGCCATTACCATGAGCTTTATGCGCTTGATTTGCTGCCTTTGCTTGATGATGAGATTTCTCATACCTTGGCAACTCTAGACGGACATACTACCGTATTCCTCCACAAACTAACTAGCGTGCCTCACAAGTACATGCTCTCAACAGCCAGAACAATGCTAAAAGTAGTTGGCAAATTGAAGAAAGTAAGCTATGCCATCAATTCCTAAATAATCTCAAAAATCGGTACAAAACTCATCATGTAATGGGAAAGATGCTCCTCTCCAAAGGCTTTTAAAAATGTCGTTCCCCACGTTTCTATCTTCCCTTTGAACTAGAGTTGTTGTTTTGTTGTCAACACCAAATCGCTCAAGTATGGTAGAACCTCTTCAAAGGCTTGCCACATAGCAGCCCTTGCCCTACAATTTGCACCACCGAGACTATTATTACTCTCGGATTGACATATGTCTTTCAAGGCCTTGTCATTGTCAGACCAAACGCTTGGTCTGAAAAGTCTGTTGGCAACAATGCCACTGAAAGATGGTTTCTATTACACATTCCTTGTGCTGCCACTCACCTTTAATTCCTTTCTAATCTCTACATTGCCACCATGAGCCTGATCGTTGACAAGGACTTCTCCATGTGCTCTATTGCTGTAGCCCTGAGTCTTTGATCTTGTATGTTCCAGACACAAATGATATGCTAATGCACAAATTTCTCTATTTATCAAACATGGGCATGTAGTGTACAAATGTGCACTCTATACAATGGAATTGGCAAGATAGGCAGCTGCCTTGTATGTGCACGCATGTCACAAGGTTCTGGTGCCGCAGAGTTGGCAAACAGTCCTCCCACCTAGTTGGGTTTAGCACGTTTTCTGATGGTAGCATTCGCCTAACTTGTTGTCCCTACGGCAGGCTTAACCATGTTTTGCTCATAGTATATGTAGTTCATTACACATGAAGGCTCGGATTGAATCCCGTACATACACTTGATAGTCTTCATATCCGCGGCAAGGTGCCACTCCACATGGATTTCACCAACATCGACGACTTGAAGTTTTTAGCCATTGGACTCTGCTATAATCACAGCTAGGAACTTGGATTTCCCAAATATCCAAGAGAGAACTTCGTAGGACTCCTTTTCCACTTGGAAGGTTGCAACTAATCAAATTTCTTGCTCCGATTGGATTGAGGAAAATAGGGCATAGTCCTTCTGAATGTTTGTGTGGAGTGCCATAGTCATCAATGTGATGCTGACACATTCAAATTTCTTGCCATTCACAATCTTAGCCTCGTCCAATTTCATGAAAAATACCACCAGTGCCTCTCTCAACTTTGTGGAAACATGGCAAGTGGTTGTGAGGGCTCACTACATCTCGATAAATGCATCAGCTGACAGCAAATATTGAAAACAACAAACTGCGGTGTTTACATAACTGATGGAAGGAACACATCTTTTTCGTGATTCCGTAGAAGAACACCATGCTTCTTTGGGCAACCTCAAGGCTTGTGAAAAGGGAATTCTTCTTAGTCAAGACAACCTCTTTTACCATGTCCTCGCATGTCTTGTTCTTCTAAGAAATTCATGGCAGCGTCAATTGACCTTCACCATGGTAGTATTTGCCAATATACTGGGGCAAGTTTGCATTCAACTCTTGCTGAAGGAGTTTCACATGATAAAGGCTTGGTAAAATACTGCCGCTCACTCGTTTGTTGAGATCAACAATGAGAGCCTTGACAACTTTGTAGATAGCATCATATCCCCAATGGAAAACCCCTGCCTAGTTGCAAGCAGCAAGAATATTGTCTATTCCTTTATTCTTACCAATCGATTTAAGCACATTGTTGGCAATCTTTGCCATAGCAAGCTGAGAAGTGAGGGCTACACCTTCATGCTTTGACAGAATTCGAGCTAGTGCTACTACGGTTCTACTTTGGGACTCTTTATCCCCCCACATCGTTGACGCCGACACTCCACTCAATTTCTGTTGACAGCACACTGCACCACATCTGGCAGCAGCAGTGCCGGCATAAGCTTCACTCTTGCTTTGGTTCCACCTGATCTAGCACTATAAGAATCTCGTGTTTTTTGAGACATCCAGAATCATGTTCAAAAAAACAAGTGGACCCATCCGAAAAAACATGCAGACATCTCCGTAGCCCGCGCGTCTCCCGGTGATTTTGGGGGGCAGTGAAGTGTGCAACGTGGACGCCACGTCCACAACACATTAGCGGACTTTTTTTTGGGCAGTGCCACATGGGAGGAGGATGTCATCGCCGCCATGGTGACGTGGCAGACCACGTAGACCCGCCATTTTCTGACGTGGCGGCGCAAAATTCTGACGTATTAGCCGCGTAGGTGTGACGTGGCCTGCCACATAAGCTTAGTTTTTGGGGATTTTTTAGTTCAAAATGCATTACTGTAGACGTCACCGGGGACATCACCGTGGTTTCGATACGTCTATGTGGTGATACCGTGATGTCTACGCCAATGTTTGTGCAGACATGAACTCTGTCCAACATTTGTTGTAGTGGACATCTCCATAATGTAGAATTTGCCATGGTTGACATGGCCATGTCAACGTGTACGGGATGTTTGGAAGGGTGTTTTTGCAGACATGAGGGTGTTTTTGGAAGACATGCGAGTGTTTTTGCAGACATGAGGTTGTGTTTGCAAACATGAAGGTGTCTTTGCAACCACAAAGGTGTCTTTGCAGCCATGAAGGTGGCATTTGATTACAAGGAAGTGAAGGAAAGAAGATCACATGAAGAATGGAAAAAGGGAGGAAAGGATAGAAGATCACAAGAAGAAATGAACAAGGGAGGAAAGGAAATAAGAAGATGGAGAGCAAGAATGAAGTTAGGAAAAAAAACCCCTCGGACTTTTTGAAGTACCATTCAGTTTTTAGGTTGTAATTTCTCCATCCTAGCTTGGATTGGGGCGTGCCTTAGCTTTCTGGAAAGCTAAGTTGATTTTGCATCGACCTACAAAATCTCAGAAGCATAGGATATAAATCCTAGGACTGATTGCTAAAAATCCGAGACCCTTCCTCCAGCCACGCTCCATTAACAACCCCAAGTTTGGGAAGCCATATCTCACTCTCTATAACTTGGAATTGGACGTGCTTACTACCAATGAAACGCCCTACAAGAGATCTACAATTTTTTTAATTCTTACTTTATTTGGACAAGAAACGAGTGACTGATAGGGAAAATAATGGGAGACACTCCATGGAGTAGGAAGAAAACACAAAAAGTTTGAAAACAAGCTCTCAAATACAAGATTAGAAGCCGCCAAAGTGGCAGCTCACCCTAACCCTACCAAGGCTTAAAGCCCTTATCCAAGGATGAATGCTGCCATCAATAAATGTAGAATGGATGAATGAACGTCACCATGTCTCGACAGATGTCTATGTTGACATCTTCCAAGACATGCGGATGTCTTTGAAAATGAAATAAAGAAGAAATATGATATTGTAAATTTTATTTACAAAGAAAAAATAAATAAAAAGGTTCTTCAATCCCTCTCGGCCTTTTTTTGCTCCCTTTGCTGACCCTGCCCTTCTTGTGGATTTTTTCAGTGCGGGCAGGAAGTTACCGTGCAACCCAATAATTTCGGGCCCATTTTACCGTCTGTCAAAACCAGGCTTTTGTCGATGTGGCAATTTTGTGTTTAGAAGGATGTCCTCTGCCTCGTCCCAATAGACGGGGACGTTTCTCTAGACGTCTTTACGTTTTTTAGCTAGCGTGCCCGTGTTTGGGCACGATAAGCCCAGCTTATCTCAGAAAACCCGCTAACGTCCTCACGATCCTCAAGACATGATTGACCGACACAGAGACATGACAGAAACACAACCATGTTTTTTGAGAACATCCTCAAATACACAGGTTTCTTATAATGAAGGTTTCAACTTGTAAATCCCTCCAAGAGCCCAAGCCCTACGTTGCATGCCCATGGGGGTCTCCTTTTCAAAGTTGGCCCTCTGCTAGCAGCGCTCAAGATCTTCTTGGAGACTTTGCACATGGCACTCCAATTGCTCCTCCCTTTGGGCATGGCAATCGCGGACAGCCTATAATTTAGCCCGCAAATTCGTGCGTGTTTTCTCTATCTCAATGCAACGCATTCTCCCCATTTGAAGATCTTGAGCCACCCTTGAGTTGCTGGCAACAGCTTCGCCTCTAAGCAGAAGCACTTCTTCACTTAACCGTCTCAACCGGATCCACGTCTCCTCTTGTGTAGGACCATGTACACAACGATACATCAGCTTGTATGTATTTCCTTAGAGACCCTGCTCTCCATGGCATATGAATTCAATGAAATCTTTAAGAGTTTTGATTGGAGGTGGCTTCGTTGTTAGGGGGTCAACAAGGTAAATGTCTCCATTGATCGACAAGTCAATGTTGGTGTCTCTAAGACACCTCTCTGCTGGAAACGAGCTTTTCATGCGCAGCTCCACTTGTTTAGAACCTCAAGTGATGACCAAGGCATAGCATGCGTCCAGTGAAACTTGAGGATTGGACTGAGTGCTACGTGCAGCCCATGCTGCCATCGTGAACCTAAAAATTCAAACACTTGATTGAATCTCCTCTGGGCAACTTAGTGACCTGTAGCCAATCAAGAAAACTTGTTATGATTCTGGGACACCTCCAACGCCCAAAACAAACTCTGAACAAACTCTCTAAACCGTAATTATAGTTGCTCGACAACCAAATTCACAATCACAACTACTTCTAATATAGTTCGGTAAAAAACGGGCCAGACCTTCAACCTGGAAACCTAACCTGTTAGAAACCATTGTGGCAGCAAGGTCTGATGGCACCAAATTTCAAATTTCTAAAACCCATTAACCTACAAACACCCCATACAGCTTCATCGTGGCAACTCACCTTCCCTTCAAGTACATCAATTTGCATCTCTTTGATAAAAGCAATGTCGATGACTAAGAATGAGCCTTCGGCGCCGTTGTTGTCAGCGGACGCCAGAAACAAATTAATCTGAAACCCAATTTTGCACCATTGATCTCGGGCGCCATCGTCATTTGGAATCTTTTGAGCAAATCACATTGAATTGTACGTGTCATAGTGGCATAATTGAATTGTGGGAAGCAGAACTACGCGCTGCGTTTTCTTGGTGTTGAACGGCGTAGAGCCGGTGGCGCCATCACGCCCAAACCGTTGTAGCAACAAATCGAAGAAACCATGGATCAAGGCAATGGATCAAGGGAGTTTATTATTCGCAGAGCTATAAATTCCATTCCTTGGCACTCACCGAACACCGTCGACACCTCGGTGTCAACGAGGCAAAACCCAGCCATGCAACTCTCTTCCGATTCTTGTCAGGCCGCTGCAAGCAGCGTTTGCTCCTCGTGCTGACAGCAACAGAGGGGTGTTATGGCAAGAAGCCCACCTAATCCGGGTTGTCTTACAAGGCCTTTTGGAGACCCCAAATTTCTCCTAATGGTTTGTCAAAGTAGAAGTTTCATAGCCTAAGCTCTAAACTCTGTGAACCAAGAAGTCCTTGAATACTCTTCTACAAATATTCTTATACTATTTTGAATCTCCTAACTCCGTCATAATTCTAAGTGCCACCGTCTTTGTAACTCCTTATTCGCCGAGGTGGCCTTGGTCTTCTACCAAGTATAATTCCCTATCTTCCATTATGGCCGTGATCTTCGGCCGTGTGTCACTCCTTGTTTTCCGTGTGGCTGTGATCCTTGATAGAGTAACATATGAGCTTCTTCTTTTGGTTTTTTGCCCGATGCACAATTCTCTGCTGACTGCTGTATCGAGGAAGTGCTGTCGCTTCAGACATATCCTTTTCTTTTGCGTCTCCAGGGTCTTTGTCCTCGTTGTCCTCTTCCTCATGTTTGTCCTCATATCTCCGGTTGTACAACAAAAATCCTTGCCTAATTCAATGCTGATAGCCCCTATGATGAGAGCATACATCCTCTCTAATGTCCCCTTTGATTTTTTGCACATCACTTGCAACATGACCATTTTCCATTCAACCAAGAACTCAAATTTTCAACAAACTGTACCCACGGGGGATTCACTAAGCAGAAGAGCTAGAAACTAGCAAAGAACAAATATACGGTATTTTTTATTCCATTGGCCTAAAAATTATAAAAATGTTTGTTTTATTATAGGGCTTGAGAAAGTATGAGAGATAAATTATAAGTAATGTAGGGTGCATATTTTTAGTTCATGTTATAAGTTTTTAATATTAATATAGTATGCCATATATTAATTAATCTTGACTAGAATCCAAAATGAGTGGATGTGATAGGCTTTAGGATATTTGAGACCAGGGTTTATGATGTTTAAAAGTAGGGTCTAGGGTACAGGGTTTGGATTAAGGCGGTTTTGACTATCGGATGGAGGGTTTTGTATGGACAGTTTAGATCTGGGCGGGAGAATTGGGGGGTTTCACGTGGTCTCGCGCAAGAGTGTCTGATCCGCTTCCCACGACAATACTTGGCGGCAAGGTTCCCGGTTTATGTCAACGGATTCAAGATGCTATCAAACTATGTTGTGCGGGACGAAGTGTGAGACACAGGAGAGGAAGAGAGTTTGTCCCTGTTGTAAGCAATGGCATGGTAATTGAAGTTGGAAGTCTGGTTCAAGGCTGGAGGATTCATGTGTGATGCTACTTCGTTGGGAGCTTTGAGGTGAGCTTTAACAGACCTTGTCGATGTGAATGGTGATTGGCAATGATGTGAGTGTTAGGTTTTCAGTGGTTTCTGTTTGTGAAGCATGTGTATCATTTGGGTATAGCATGGAATTCTACTTAGGGAGACTTTTGGTGAGGAGTGTAGTTTGATCTCCGATGTAAGTCAATTGGGTTTCATGGTTGCTTTCATGCAGTGGGGCACCGTATCGATTATGAGGTTTATTTAGATGGCAGCCATTGTTTGATGCGGATGTTGCTCCTAGAGTGATGTTGTAATCAGCAAGCTCAAGAGGACATAAGGAAGGAGAGGAGAGAAGAGGAGTATTGTGGTGAGGCGACCAGGTCTAGCCATAGCAGAGTTGGCTGCTCGAGATAGTCGTATTGCAGTGCGCAGGGCGCGTATGGCAGCAAGGCTCTTGGCTGCAAACAAGGCTAAAAAAGATCGTGAGTTTTTCTCTCCTGTTCTCGGCATATCTTTTGTTTGTACTCGTGGTTCTGTGTTAGTTGATTCAGGTGCGCCAATGACATGCGGATTCTTCAGATAGACCTAATTTTGTTTTTGTTGTGTTACGGTTTGACGGTGAATTGTGTCTAAGAGGTGGTGAAATCTTTCTTGTTCTAGAAGGCAATTTGAGAATCCTTGTCGTTGTGGTTTATTGCCCAAGTTGACAAGGCGTTCTTACAATGCTCTTGGATTGCGGTAGTTTTGTAATTTGGATTTTTGATGTAACTGTTAAGAAGTTTGAGACAATGTTGCAAGATCTCTGCATAATTCCAATCTGACTTGTGTCGGAATCCATTTTCTGTGACATGACATGTTCTGAGTTACTACAACATTTTGGTCTTTTGCGTGCTCAGAGGGATTTGGAATTGTAATTAGCTGTGTTTACGTCTGAGTGGATGATCTGAAAGGAGTTTTGCTTCAAAACGTCACCCACGTACAAGCTTTAAGAGTCAAAGACCCATCTTCTTCTATGTTACAAAATCGCAGGTCAGACTCATATCAAAAGTAAAGATAAATATTTTTGACTTCTCTTCTAAACTTATCTTTGGGGTTAATTTTTCAGATTGCAAGTCAAGGGCAGAAATTGAAAAGGATGCAAGAGTGGGTGACAGAAAACTGTCGAGTTCCCTCCACAGTCTTGCTGATTTCAAGGTACACAATTTTTGGGTTTCTCTTTCATGGTACAGGGTGTAAGACCACACTATATAATGATTAGACATGACTGGTGGACTTATATGTGAACTTTTCTGACAGCAAACATCAGCTTGCAGTAGTGGTCGGAAATAGATTAAGAAAACTGCTTGTAATTCTGCACATAATATGGATATATGGCCTTTTGAACCCCCTTAGGTGACCCTGGATCCTAATGTAAAATTTGCACATAAGTGTTTCATGTAAATAGTTTTTCTGTTCTGGATTTCTGCTCCGCAAGAAAAGCTCAAGGAGGAAGTGAAGACAGTGCCTGAAAATGCCGATTTCCAAGAGTACGGAATCAGGTTGTTTAAGAGTCTAGTTTTTGAGATTGTTTGAGTTAGGCTGTTAATGCATGCGAATTGTGAATATTGTATTGCAGAGCAGTTTTTGTATGTCCAATTTTGAATGTTTGTGTTTTAATGAATGTTCTACATTTTTGTAAAAATTGATTGCAGTTTCTATATTCGTTGGCATTTGTTTGATTTTGTATTAGCTCCTAGCTTAAACCATCTAAGACTAATTTTTTTAACTAACTTAACATGCAATGTATTCCCCAAAAGAAGTTTATAATAAAAACAATGGTACAATCAATTGAGCAAAACAGGGGTATTATATAATTGAACATAGTACAATATTAGTCCCATCAAAATAATACCCCCCTAAAAATACCTAGTGTTCACTGTTTGCAGCTAGTTCTAGATTTACACACTAAGTGCTGCCCCCCCCCCCCCCCCCCCCCCCCCCCCCCCCCTTAAGACTGTACCCTACTAAAAAGAACAATTATGTCACAAATAATAACATAAATAGCTAGCAATTCATAGAGTAGTCAAACCAGAGTCAAAGCTAATAGTAAATAACTTAATGCTTGTCCGTAGTAGAAAACCAGTTGCTACATACAACTACTAGTAATTCACTTAAATTGTGGACTTTTCAAGAAGACAAATCAACTAGTACTCACTCTTTGTAACAACTCTAGGTTACATACTTCTGTGAAACGATGACATCGATGTAATTGAGATAAAGTTTGTGATTTTTTGGTATTTACTACAAGAATCAACTGTTGAGAATAGTTAACACATGAGTGAAAATATCTGACATATACTAAGGATCACAAATAGTCCATCCTAATCCATACATGGCCATATTTGAAATAATGTTGTTAGTAAGAGCTTACATATGATATAAATCACAACAACAACAACATAGCAAAACAAATGAGGCCACTCAAACAGTAGTAGATAGAAGCCTTAGATTGTAACACGCTATAAAGGATAACCTTAGGATGGTACTTTGAAGGAACCTCACAATTGTCCTCAAAGTCGTTGCTATCCTAGTATAAGCTTGAAAATCAATAGACTTGACACAACATCCAAGAGAGAAAATTAATATAGCTAAGTTCAATCCCATAGAAAACAGATGATATCTCTAGCTTACTAAATTTGGCTTATTTGGGCCCAATAAAACTAGCTCCAAAAAGAAAATAGGTCCAAAAAATTATAATTTGACTCACTAGAGGGGTTTTGAACTTGAACCTTTATATATTTATTTTTATTTTTATTTTTTATTTTTATGTTTGTAGAACCCATTTTTTTGTTCTAAATGACAAAGCGTTATTAGTTTGAGAAATGACATCTGAAGATTATTATAACAAAATTTGTTAGAATGATTCTTTAAACAAAATGTTCATACCTCACAAAGCTAGCCGTTTGTGAGCTCTAGGATTGCCACAACAATTAGTTTTGACATTAGAGTCATTTGTAAAGGCATCCGGTATTTGACTTAGATACCATGGGTTTTGCTTTATTGTATTATCTTTTTTACTTCAAATAGTTGGGAGACATGGAAGAACTTCGTGGTCTCACTATATTCTGTGTGTAAGAGCTTAGTGGTCTCTAAACTCAAGGAAAATTAGTTTTCAAGGATGGAATGACGGCAAAACTAGTTTTCCTTGAGTTTAGAGACCACCAAGCTTTTACACACCAAATGTAGTGAGACCAACAAGTTCTTCCATGCTTACCAACTATTTGAAGTAAAATAATAATACAATAAAGGAAAACTCATGGTATCTTTTTAAAACACAAGGTGACTTTAAGGATAACTCTATTTTCATTTGAAGTGTATGAGCCCTTTTCTTACCTGCGACTTTCATCGCAGCTGGCTTTTCACCAGGTGAAATTTCTCCTTCCGTTTGCTCCTGGAGTTGGCGGACGCCTTCGTTTGTAGCGAGACTAAGTTCATGCTGAATATGGAATACCTACACGACAATTGCAGTGCAGTTAGACTAGTAACTAATAATAGAATTGTAAACATTAGTATTAATTCAAAGAATGCGCAACATACCAAAACCAATGAGGACTTTCAAAATTCCTTGAAAACCCACAAACTCCACACAATCTACCCCAAAAACCGAATGCCCAAACCTTTTCACCCAAACCAAAAAATACCAACCGTCTTCACAGCACCACAGAACTATGAATCCATTCAAGTGACTGCAGTTTGCAGTATGAGCACTGAATGTTCACCGTCCAATATCAGGCTTTTATCTTGATGTCCTTGCACTTCACTGCACACTTTGATGATTCACATCTTTCAACAACATTCTTAAAGTTAGAAACTGCTGGTGTTTAATTACCCAATACACACCTTGTTTCAACATAAGTTTATTATAATTACAAGATAGTTTACACCTCATTTATAACGAGCTTCTTTCTTTGAGTTGTAGCCTATGCCTTCTCTCCCTTACTGCGCATTCATCAACAGTTGATATCCAGCAATCCATTCTAGCCGTAGCACATCATTGCCCATGTTGGTCCACCTTCACCATTCTAGAAACTCATATTCATGTGGCCTTGTAATCGAGTTACGCTAACTAAGCTACATGTTTTCATTTTCACAAACATGATCATCAAAGTCCCACTTCATGACAGAGCAGAACACATCAGAGAATAGAATTAAACTCCAGATGAAACCACTGTTGGCACGTTCACAGGACACATATTTGGGATTGAGGATCGAGTTAGAATGTAACAGTAGCAGTTAAATGACACTGAGCAGGATCTGTCGAGAGACATGCTAGAGCCAAACATATTTCTGCAAAAACTCCAAGATAAAACCAGGCCTATACATTGAATCCTACTGCAAACCAAAGAGTGAGAAGTAGTCGCTTGAGATTCAAGCTCTTCATTACTAGATTTTGACCCCGTTTGCTACGTTTGGGTTTTCATTAAAGCCTCGTCTGGGGTGTAACTCTAGCTACGTTTTTGCTAAAACGTATGTTTAGAAGCTAGGATTTAGCAAAAACGTAGCTAGAGTTACACCCAAGACGAGGCTTTAATGAAAACCCAAACATAGCAAACAGGGTCAAATTCTAGTAGTGCTTGTCGAGAAACAATCCTCTATCAGTTGCGCAAAAAGCAACATCGAAGTTCTCCTTCTCTATTCCAAACTCATAGTTTCGGTTCCAAAACATCGACTTTAGGTGTGCTTGTTTACAGGCATTTGTCATCTTGGTAAATTAAAGTTCTTTTAAATACAAACATGCATCATAGATATGCGGGCGTTTCACATTACAATTCTATGTTTTGGTCCTGAAATTTATCAAAAGTATTAAATAACAGATTAGAACGTGACATTGCCTTACTTCACACAACACCAAGTTACTACAGGTGAAGAACATAAATTCAATACATTCCCAGTCTTTGAGACATCTTGAGAGAAAAGTACGAAGGATGAGGGCAATTTTGGGGGAGCTTGAGACTTATGGACTAGAGAGTCCTGCATTGATGGATAATTTTCTAGCAATGTTGAATGAGACGAAAGGGATGTTTGCGTCATTGAAGGTTAAAGCTGATGATGGTTTACTACATCCATTATCTCAACCGTCGTTCAAGGTTGTAGCTGGTCCAAAAAATCTGAGGAAGTTTAAGGCCTACTCCGAAATTGGAGCAAAGAAGCGCGGTGGACAGTCAAGAAAATGAA
Organism: Ceratodon purpureus; assembly: GCA_014871385.1. Classification (NCBI taxonomy): domain Eukaryota; kingdom Viridiplantae; phylum Streptophyta; class Bryopsida; order Pseudoditrichales; family Ditrichaceae; genus Ceratodon; species Ceratodon purpureus. Next base: position 1,818,197 of record CM026426.1, read on the forward strand.
ACTCTTAGAAATTCAGATCCGGACAGCTACTTGTACATTACACATGTATTATATAATAAACTCTCACTCTCATTTCATTACTGTATTTTTGGTATTCTGGCCTGTATTTGTGATGTTTTCCCCCCTGTCCAAAGTTTCCTTGATCGGTCAAACCAGAAACACGCACCCCTGTCAGAAACTGCTCCCTTTGGTTCATTCGGGTATTTTTAAGGCAAACTTTGAAGACTGCACCTTATGATTTTATTTCTCATTTAATTATGCTTTGTGTCTTATTCGTTTAATCTTTCGCATATTCATTTCCAATACACCCCCATCCCCGTCTACTTTCTTCCCTTCACTTTGACCCCCTTTGGTTTTTTTCTTATTTTTTACTTTTATTTATTTATTTATGTTTTTTTTCTGATTTCTGTTGAAACTTCTAAACTCCCCTCCAATACACCCCAATTCCCGTCCACTCTCTCCCCCTTACACTGTCTTGAATCTCTATCTTTGTTTATTTTATTTTTATTTTTATTTTTTCCCTTTTTCCTGTTGAAACGTCGAAACTCCCCTTCCATACACCCCAATCCCTGTCTACTCTCTCCCCCCTACTCTGTTTTGAATTTTTTCTTTTTTTCTTTTGGGGGTTTAGGGTTCTCATCCCATATCCTTCCAATTTTTATTTTTTTTGGGGTTTGTTTCTTCAAATTAACGACTTATTTCTGTTTTTTTTCTTTTTTTAGGGGGGGGCTCTATTGCATATTATCCTTTTTTTCCTTATTAATTATTTTTTTCCTCCTAACCTGTTCTTCTTCTCTTCTACCTTTTTTTACCACTTTTTTTTTCCTTCTTGGGTTCCTATTTTGTTAACCCAACTCCTCTTCTCCCAATGTCCCCATTCTCCCTACCTTCGCTTTCCATTTTTCTTTTCTTTTTATTTTTTTAACTTTTTTTTTCCTTCTTGGGTTCTTGTTTTGTTAACCCAACTCCTCTTCTCCCAATCTCCCCATTCCCCCTACCTTTGCTTATTGATGCTTCCCTCATTCATTTTTTTTTAAAAAAAATTCCCCCTTTTTTTTTCCCTTCTCGAGACCCTCTTCGTTACCCCAATTCCTTCTCTCCCAATCTCCCTACTTCCCCTCCATTCACTTCCATCCTTCATTACTTTGGTTTTTTTTTTTTTTTTTTTTCCCCTTTTTTTTCCCCCCTTTTTTTTCCTCTAATCATTATCTCCCTCAAGGTTAATTTTGGTCCCACCATTGCTATTTGTTTTTTTTTCACCTTTTCCTTCAAGACAGGGTTGAAGTTCATATATTTGTTTATTTGTAAATTTCATTCCGGACGGATAAACCCAGCCCAGGACAGGTGTCTCGTAGTCGGAGGTAGACGAAAGGGGATAACCATGTAGACATGGATATTCACGTAAGCGCTGGAAGCAAGTCACCGTATCTGTGTTTGTTTCATGTCTATTGGAAAAGTAAGGATATTCCAACTGTAGAGGATAAAAAAACATGTCTCTTAGAACTACCTAAATCCGGGGCAAATGTGCCACATAACAAAAATTGGTCTTATACCGAACCATGGAACCAGTCTAACTAAACCAAGGGACCATACTCCCCTGTCCAAGGGAAATCAGCCATCTGTCCAAGAGAAATCAGAAACTTTCCCCGCCAACTGTCCCTTTCTGTGCAAACTGTGAAGTTCCTCCACTGCGGCTTGGAGATTGCCCATGGCGTCCTCCGGGAGGAGCGTGCCCAAACATTCCTGAAGACAAAACAATCCCGGAGGATGTCCAGGTCCCGCCGGTACTAATCGGGGGTCGACATCGGGGAACATTTGCTTGGCCGCAGCGATGGCGTCCATCTTCACACCGTGTCGTCTCAAGGCAAGCGCACGAGTCCGCGGGGATTGGACCATCGTCGGTCATGAGTCTTCTCCCCCTTCGCCTCCCTCCAATGCTGGTGCCTCTGGCTGCAGCCCCGCCCCTATTCCCCGAGCGTCTTGACTGGAAGAGCCGTGAACCCTTACCCTCGGCATATTGCCTCCGCCCGGACTTGGGGTCCCGTTGAGATGCCTCCTCCTGTCCCTCTCCGTTTTTTCATCCTGTAGCCCGCCCTCTTTGCGCCCCCCTCCCCCTCCACTGGACTCCCAGCCAGCCCCATTCTCCCTTCTTCTCTCGGAGTTCCGCCCTTTTCTTTCTCTGTTGGAGGCTGCGGCTCCCCAGCTCCATCTCCTCCTCCCTCTTCTCCCTCACGTTCCCTACCGGCCTCCTTCTTCGTCTCTACTCCCGCAGGTTTTCCCTGTCCAGATTTCTTCCCCACTTCCGAAGGTTCTCCCTGTCCGGATTTTCCGCCCTGCCCCTTAGGCGCTTTCCCCTTCTCCTTACCACCGGTCTTCCCCTCCTTCGATTCCTTCCCTTCTCTCATTTTCCACAATATCTCGGCCAAACATGGCCCATCATCCACCTCGTCGGTGAGAAGACGACGCATAGCCGCGGGAACCCCCTCGGCCCCGACAGTCGTCTTCAGCCCATCTCCGGTTCGACCACCTACATCCTCCACAGGAGTCTCTCCTCCTCCCCCCCTCCCCCCCCCCCTCCTCCCCCGTCCCCTATCTCACCCTGTCCGTCGTCTTCATCACTACCCTCAGACCCCAACCACCCGATTCCTCCGTCGCTGCTCTCCTTGCCGCCACCATCTTCCCTGCTTCTGGGCACCCACTCCCCGCTACTTCTCTCGTCCCCTCGGCAGTCTCTATTCCCCCCCCCCGATTGTTCCCCCCTCGGCTGCTTCGTCTTTCTCCATACCAGCCCCTTAACCTCCCCGCCCCCATCCGTAGCTCTCTTCAGTCTTCTCTTCCTCGCCCCTATCTTCCCATCCGTCCCCTGTGCCGTTCCGCTGACTCCCTTTAAAGTTTCCTTAGCCCCGCCATCGCTCCGACCCCTTTTGCTCCTCCTCACACCGACTTCCCTATGCTCCACTTCGTCGAGACTACTAGTTCGACTATCTCCTTCCTCCTCCCTTCAACCGCTGGGATGGGCTGTGTGTTGGCGTCTGAGTCGACTCCCTCGCTCTCGGATTCTGAGGGGGTTCTCTCTCGTTTCTTCCCCTTACCCTTCCCCTTCGCACTCCCCTTCACCTTCGGCTACTCTTGTTGCTTCCAAAGCATTTGCCATGGAATGGGCAAGTCGTACTTGAGAAACACCGCCCTGGCCACCTTGTTTCCTCCTATACCCTTGGCTTGATAAATCTTAAGTGGCCCGCATTCCTCGTAGCAGTAACACTCACAATACTCCATCTTCCTATGCAAACCGAGAGTCGCCTTATCCACAAATTCCATGTCGCAGTATTTACAGACGAATGGAATTTTGAATCTCCCTTTGCCCTTCTCGTGCATTGGCTCCACCTCACGCCTGTAGAGAAGGTTCACCTCCTCCATGAGCCAGTCGTGCTCGGACATGGTGAAGGCGTCCCAGTTCGGTTCATATCCCGCACCCACCCTCGTGCAGACGACAACCTCTTCCAAACCAAATTTACCCTGCACCAACAACTATGAAATCGACGCCCACGGGTTACTAGTTATCCTATACCTGAAAATTACTAAAGCAGCTAAGAACCATAAATATCGTAGACAGCAAAAAACAAATAGAGAAACACCTCTAGATAGGGCTGACCGACTTACCCCTTCACCATCCTTGGTTCTTGTGTGGCAATTTTATTCTGCAACTCTTGGGAAAGTGTCGGTGGCCCTGCCCCATAAAACGTCCACTGCATCATCTTTGGGAGCTTACTCATGTCCGGTGTGTCTGGGCTAGTAATCTGCATGAACCCAGTGAAAAGCATTGTGAATCTCTGAATCAGGACAGGCAGGGAGATTGAAAAGAAGAAGAAACCCCGACGGGTCTAAGGCAGTGCAGATGGCATCCTGGATAGGGTCGCACACATAAAACTGAGGGGAAAAAATTGGAAGGAATCGACTTCCAGTTAAGCCCGGAAATATAACCGGGATGAAGCGAAAAAAAAAAAAACTTCCCTACCCCTAAGGGTGGGTGGGCGGGACATCCCTTTACATGGCAGCTTTTATCACCTTCCTCACCAAATTTCATTCTCAATCAGCCCATTCTCAATTCAAACCTAATCAAATCTGTACACTCTCTTGTAATTCCAAATTACCAGTATAGACACATAGTGCTTTTCACCAGAAAATTCTCAATCAACACACTACTTATAATATAGTAGTGTATGACAAAACAATCCAAATAATAGAGAAAAGTTTGTCTTAAAAACTGACAATACAAGATCAAACACAAAATAGTTTGAGTCTCCAGAAATCTTCTCATCCCTTGAATGTTGGTGTAGTAAAGTAAGAAAAATCCAGAGGTAAAGGACCTCACTTGTCCCCATAAACACAACCAAAACCACAGTTAGGATTATTTTTGTAGACAAGGTGTCAACAGCCCTTTACAGCTTGTTATTGCAGTCACAAGAAAAATCAAACCCTACACCAAACATACAAATCAAAGGGAGAGATGAAAGAGTCTAATTGCAATCATAAATTAGAAGACCTGAGTAGTAGTTCCACCAGACTCAGCCATGTTGCACTTTGCTTCAGCTCTACACCACCATATACCAAATCTTCACAAGCTCTAAAAATCTCTCACACACATGTAGCAAACTAGATTTACTTTCAAAGCAGACAAGTAAACAGATGCATATGGCCAAGAAACTCCCATGGTTTTATACCCTCAAAGAAGTTTCTAGAGATTCACTTGTTTGTTATATGGACAGGAATAGCCTCGCTGGTCCAATCATCTCTGACCCTTAGATGAAGGTTAACCTAGATCAAATGGTCATATATTAGTGACTTGCTAGAGTAAAGTTCAAGCTTGTAGTAAGCCCCAAGTAAAGTAAGCTTCAAGTTTGGAGTAACTACCAGTAAACCATGTGTAAGGGAGGTGGGTGGGTTTCACTAATTTACACCTTATTCAGCATATCATGCCATAATAAAGTGACTATGTAATTGCTTGCAAAGTTTTACAAGTAATGTGCAAATTTATTTTGCAAGCCTACATAACTGAAGAGTGCAACTTCTATCTGAATCATTGTAATAAAAACCTTATTTAGAAAATAAATTCTAAATTAAATACGGGTATAAGATCTTCCCAATATTTAAAAAAGAAAAAAAAGAAAAAAAAACAAACAAATAAACCATATAATTAGTTAAGAACTCTTCACGTGACTCACGACAAAGAGTGTAAAGACACCGAGGTATGTTGAAGTGTAAAAAACCAACCAATGAAACCAAAGATTGAAATATAAAAGCCACAGCGCCAAGAAGGGAAAAAAAAATTAACGGAGGTAAAGACAGAGCGAGAGTGAATAAGACAGCAATGAAAGGAAAACTTCATTTAAAAAAAAAACCATAAACTGACTTACAGCTGAAACAGCGCTATTGAAGGTAGAAGAAAGAGATGTAGTGGTGTAAACTGAAAGGGAAAAAGAGAAAAAGAGAAAAAAAAAAAATTTAAAAAATTATTAAAAGAAACATGACAGCCAAAGAAGGACACACCAGGACAGAACCACCCTAAAGTAACATTCAGTTAGGAGGAAAAACACAGAAAGCAAGCAATGAGATAAACAGGATTAAGGACGATGATAAGAGAAACTGTCAGTAAAGGTATACAAAAATAAAACCCACGAGATTAACTTCACAGCATGAACTTAAAGGGGACGGAACACACCTCGACAAGGACACCAGGACAGGAGGAGAGGAACGGACACCGGACAGGAGTCCAGACATGGGGAGGACGTCATGAAGACAGCGCCGTGACGATGAGGCAGTAACCCTAGACAAAGACGAACTGAAGACACTGTAGGAAGAGTGGTAGAGGAATAGAGGACACAAACATCAGAAACCCAGAGAGAAGAGAAGTACAGATGACACATACTACACGAAACATCGAACAGAAACGAGGAAAATAGACGAGGCTGGCGGGACTGGGAACAGTAAACTGCAAAGACTAATCATTAGAAACCCTTAATGGAACATCCTAAACACAGTGAAAGGGTGGGAAAACATAACGACTTAATGCAAGAACATAGGGAGACAATTCTCAGGGACGGCATGGTGACCTATGTTACATACTCCTTAACCTCGAGCTCAAAACAATAGACGACCAACTCAATGCAAGACACCAGGACAGCAAAAACCATACAACATGTGGAGAAGGACCGAACCTTGTCTTTGACCTATAAGGCCAGCGGATGACTAGGAGTCTTAGACTACCTAAAACAGAAGGAGGTCCTAGAATTTGGAAGGCATCGGTTACACACAAAACAACACATAAAAAATAGAAAACAAATAACAAAAAAAATGAACTTACAAGATGCTTCAACTTCTTCTTCAACGCTACTCCAAGCTGCGGACCAACTTCAAAAGCGCTGCGATCACCTCCTTCGCCCACACCCTAAAACGCCTCGGCTATGCCACATACACCAACTCCTCCACGTAAACCAGGAGGCCGTCGCTCATCATCGTGCCCTCATACAGCAAGATTGTCGGGGTGTCACAGCACGCATTGTCCCCATAGTCGCCTTCGTGACACCCCCCCCCCCCCCCCCCATTGCGTCAAACCTTAGGTCAAAGCTTGAATGAGATGGCACAAACCCTACACCCCATTCGGACCTCGCAAAACACTACAGACACGGGGGGTGCGAGAGAGATGACGAGAAGGTGGATGACGGGTTCGATCAGGATGACCGTCGCGAGCGGTGGATGACGGGCTCACCGGGCGGGGGGGCCGAGTGCGGTCGCGGGGATGGACCACGCGCGCGGGGGCGCAGGCGAGAGCGGGGCCAGGTGGGTTGGAGAACAAGGACGCGGGATGGGAACGGCGGGGTGAGGGAACGGGGTGAGAGACCCCCATCGGACGCTGCTCCTGCCCTCGAGCGGGGCGGCTGCACCGCTTGATGGGGGTAAATAGAGAGACCCGATGTTTTGAGACCAAAACATCACTGACGAACAGAGAACTTGTTCTACACGTACTACAGAGAACTCCCATAAAGGTACATAAATTTAGATCGTTTGATATAAGGGCACTTTAACCTAGGAGAGTTACTTCTTATTCAACCAAATCATAGTGCTAATTCCATTGAGCAGTCTATGCAAAGGTGGAACACTCAACGATTAAAAATCAAGGGACATTCAAAGTAACTTACCTAGAAGATGAAGTTGGTAAAGACGTGTAGGTTTAACCCCTAATTGACCAAAGTCCTAGAATGGGCGTTTTTGAAATTTGGGCAGGTTCCTAAAAATTCAAATTTACTTGAATTTTTTTGAATTTTTTTGTGGAAAAAGGTTTTTTTAAAAGGTTTATTAGGATATTTTTTAAATTTTTTTTGGATGAAGTGAGCAAAAGTTATGCTCCTCTGAGCATAAAACGCCCTTCCACGGGCACGCTCTCGGCCACTGTGAATGCAGCAATTTCTGCCCGAAACTGCCCAAAACTGCCCAAAACTGCCAAAATCTGCCCAAATCTGCCTAAAGACAAACCTTTGAAATTCCACCAAAAATCGAGTTTTTAGTTTTTTCCAAAAATAAAAATTTCTACATGTAGAAGAGCCATTAGAGCATGTTTCCACCGTTTGGATTTTTAATCCAAGGATTTTTCATATGCTATTTTTATTGTAAAAAAACGGCCCTTGTATGTGGATTTCAGCATACCCCCTTGTGGAAATTGATGATTTTCTCAAGGTTCTACATCTTGCATGGGTATGAGATTTTGTGGACATGTACCTAACTCACCTAGGAACAAGAATCTGAAGAAACGCCATCCAAATCGTCTCAAAAAAATGGTTTTTTTGGACCCCAAAATACTGCTGTCCTCTTTTCGCAAGGTAAAAAAAGATTTTTTTTTCAACTTTGAATGTTATAATCTCTCAAATGGTAAGGAATGAGATTGTGAGATTTGACATGCACATAGACATAGAAGTTAGATACAAGATCTTACGGTTGGAAATACCAAAATTAGTTTTGATTTTGCACTATCCAGCTTGCTTTCAAAAGGGACTATTTGGTGGCAGTTTTGAGCAAGAACATCCTTGGTCAATTAGGGGTTAATGTAAACCGCGTCTTCTGCCTAGACTTTTTGTATGTCTGTTTTAGGCCTGATGGTGTTGGTATGTCTTTGTACTGTTCAAGTGGTATAAGACCATACTTTTGTACCATGAAAAGAATATGGCCAGTGTTGGTCTTGACATGAGAGTCTTCAGTATGTCTATACACAGAAGATAATCATAAAACATTAACACTTTTTTTTAGAAAGTAGTGTTTAGGGACCAAAACGTCTAGACTGTCATCTAATTAACTATAAAGTATATCAATTTTCAACCACTTCAAAGGAAAGATTATATGATGAATAGTGCGCAAATTCAGTCATCTCATTCTGAGCATCAAATTTGAGGGTTCACTGTCTGAAGCAAGAAAAGGTTTTAATGACAACTACTTTATAGCAATACTGATTAGTGGACAGTGTTTTGGTCCCAACATGGTTGAATCGCCTTGAAAACGGAAAGAAAATACAAGTAGAAGTATTTAAAGTCACCTCATTTCGGTGCCAAAATATCCTATGTGAACAAATGCCATCGAGTTCTAAAATGCACCCCTAATGGTGTTTTGGCCCCGAAACACCTTTGTTGACCTCCAAGAGCATGTTCTAGTCAATGCCTGATTGCAAAAGAATAGTAATCAAATTATAAAAATTACCAAATAAAAGAACTTTAGTTCCAGATTCTGAACAATGCCTTCGCAAATTAAACAATTTTGATATATGTTGGGGGGGAAGCACAATAAGGTGGACCACCAAGTGCAATATGTGATCACTAGGAAGTGAATATGAAGTGTGCTATTTTTTATAGCTCAAAGCTGATTTTGAGCATTTTGGTGTAGTTTTTGAGCATTTTTGTCACTTTTTAAGGTTTCATAAAGTGTCTTACAGGCATCTCCATAAAAAAACATCTTCAATTGAAACTTTATATGACCCCTAGTTCTAAATCATGAAAATGAACTTTTCCAAAGTCTTAATTTCTTCATTTGGGGCCCTCTATTGTCTTTAGAGGATGTTTTTTCCAATTTAAAAAACAATGTTTGATGAAAAAAACCTCACAAAAAGTTTCACCAAAAACAACGTTTTAAAAACATCCTAGGTCACTTTTCGCCAATCTAGGATTGCAAACACGCTCACTTGGATCATTTCTACAAGCGTAATGTACAAACGAAGGGCCCCGCAAAGTCAAAAGTGATTTCTGTCAAAACTACAATGTAATACGGTCACTTTTTCAAATGACTGCATTCACTTTGTTCAACTTTGTGGTGTTCATAGAGGTGTCTCAACTCAACAACTACGAATGCAAATTTTGGAAGTTGTAGTACATCAAGTCTACTTTCCGTATCCCAAACTGAATTTCCCATCAAGAAATTTTAGATGCCACTTTCTAGCATGTTTACACAACGGGCTGAAATTGGCAATGAGCTAAGCACTTTTGTGGTCCACTTTATTGTGCTTTTCCCCGTTGTTCTTTAAGAAATCACTTCTAAGAAATTGTTAATCCTGTAACACCAACTATTCTACAAAGGCAATAGTCCTCTCATGTGAGTTTCAGTGCCAAAATACTCATATTGAGTACAATCAATTCATATTCTATGAGCTCATTTTAACAAGACATATACCACTCTCATTCATCTCATACTCCGGACAAGCAACAGAGCATTATTCAACTCAAGTCGACATCTCCAACCGCGGCAATGCATTACCTAGAACAAGTTGACGTCTCTAATAGCATCACAGCTTGATCCTAAAAAATTGATACGTTTCAAGAGCGGCAGAGAATGACACAAAAGAAATAGACGACTCCAAGGGCGGCTAAGCACTGCACTAAAACAGCGGTTTGTGTGAAGGAGTGGCAGACCATTCACGCCCCACACCATGCACCCAAACAACCAGTCGACATAGCAGATGAAAGAGAGCACAATTCAAAGAAACGCAAGTGCGGCATATGAAGCATATTATGCACAATCCAAGACATTACACCCTCTAGACACCAGGCGCAACATGCAAAATCCCGAACATCTCCACGTCGAAACAAACACCAGAACATGCAAACAGCCCGACAAGTAAGCCGACCAAACACAATCCGAGGGGAGTTATGCAAGCACACATCCAGAGACTCTCGCGACACAAACCCCGGCTATGTGGCGGCTCATTTCCGTCCTTGCACGGCAAAACTGACCAAGCGCCACGCGGTGCAGACCCTATTGCTCCAAGGAATTCCGCTGCTTCACTCTTGCATGCGATCCATGCAGTTGCCGTCCCGGGGTGCGGGGCTACCCTGCTCAAAGACAAAATTGCAATCCAACACATTGATCCTTAGCCCCGCAAAATAGAAGCACGTCCCAGCGCCGTTGTGGTATACTCTTAACCCCGCAAGCACCCATGACGGATGTCCGTGACATACCACCCTACGAAATGCCTGGCGTTCTTCAAGCATGGACCTAGCAACGCCACATCGGAGAACGCTAAATGCTCCGTAGGGAAGGATAAGGCGGGATGGCGCGCCTCGGCTTCCACCGTGGCACGCCACCGTGGACGGCCCCGTTTTCCCCGCGCCCCGCCTCCAGGGTAACTCCGCGCCCCCGTAAATCCGAACTCCGCGTTACACTGTGACATAACCACAACTCCCGTGACACTAAACGCTGAATGTGCCCGTGACACTAAAATTTTCTACTGACCGCGATCCAGAAAAAGTGACGTCACGCCACGTCAGTCGTCTCTCACCTCCCACAGGCGACTACGGATTAGGGTTACCCAGTGTTTTGTGTTCTCGTCGTTTGGGTATGATTGTTACGGATGAAGTGCGATTTGAAGGTTGTTGGGTTTAGGGTTTCTAGTCGAAGTTATTGTAGATTGTAGGGATTGTACGTTTTGTTGGTTAATTGCTCCCACCGCTTCGTGTTTCTGCTGTGTTAAATCGGTCCGAGATGGAGGTTTAGCATAATTACGCAATCATAATGCTGGGAGGGCTGGAGATGACATCTATGGCACGGGGCGAGAGCTCTGTCTTCATGTTGGAGAAGGAGCTACTCTGTGGACATCGTCGCTATGGAGGTAAGTTGTGTTTTTTTCCGAGATTATGCGTATCCCTCCAATCCGGTTTCCCTGCATTGCTTGTTATCGTAATGGAATTTGATACTTTCCACATTGCTGACCTTCGAGTTACATCCAGGAGCTCCGTGGAGACATCGCCGGACCCCGAATTTGCATTCTGGAGCATTCCAAGGTGGGGTTCCATCTTCTGGGTTTAGGGTTTGATGTTGCTCGCGATTTCTACATGTTACATGACTGTTTTAGGGTCTTGAAATGTTGCATTCTTCGCGGGATTTTAGCACCACATTAGGTATGTCAACTCCCGCCATACTCCACTTACTTCAGTGAATGTAATATGGAAGTTGCGCCAATTTCAGTTGTATTGTGGGGATGTTCCGGGTGCTGACGTAGAGGTTGTTGCAGGGACGATGTCCAAAACCTTGAGGAGGACTGGTATTTTTCAGAGGTGCTGTGCTGAAGCGGATGCGGTACTCTTATTGGGGTCGTGAGTAGGTTTAGGTATTACTTGTTTTTTCCAGCAGGGTGTGTAAAGTGTGGAGCGGATACAGCAGTTTTCAAGGCTACCGATATGGCGATGGAGCCTGTGACACTGAATGTCGTCATCTACGGGTATTCCTATGAAGTGAAGTATCCCAGTCAGCGGAGGGTGGAGGATCTGCAAACCGAATTTGCCACGATGTGCAAAGGGAAGAAGAAGGACGACGGGGTTTGGAAATTCTTCGTCTGTATACATTGCGGGAAGAACGACTTCAGCAATAAAATGATGTTGAATTGTCACAGGTACATCGAAGGCTGCTCGGGAGCTACGTATCCGGACGGGACCATGGCGCTCTTGCTCCCTTATCCTGATTTCAAGAGAGGAGAAGGGAAACGAGTGGAGGTTTTGTGCAAGAAGGCATCACCCTCGAAGAAGACAGTTACAAGTAAAGGAGTGAACTCGAGGGATAGAGGGGGGCAGAGTCTAGCTGTGGGCGGGAGTTCTACTGCGAATGGTGTTGAAGGATTGGATGCGATTCAGCTAGTGGAAGGAAAAATGCCGATTGCAGTAGACCTGATTTACAAGAGAGTATCGGCTACAGAGGAGCAGCCGAAATTGGGTGCGGATGGGAAGAAGGTTCAGAAGAAGGTCTCCAATGCAGCTCCATCACCGGCCAAGGGCTGCAGAAAGAGTGCCATGCCTGGACCTCGTGAACCACCGGCTGCTAGGAGTGCTGACAGGGACGACCCCGTCGCCGAAGGTTTAGGGCCAGTGGAAGAGATCTGTGACGCTGAAGATGCTGACGAAGACATAGACGTCTTTCGGGTACCTAAAAAAAACACTGTCGATGTAAAGGTAGCTGCAGTCCAGAGATTAATGTCACCCGAAGCGTCTCCACCGCTGGAGACTGTGACGATAGACAAAATCGCCACTTGTACTCGCACGGGTTTACAAGGTACCATGTCAATAGTGCCTTGTAACACCAATGTGCAGGTACAGATGTCACCGGATCCGGATGTAGACAATCAGACTCGCGGGCCCACTATCAAAGAAACCCTAAAGCGAAAAGCAGAAGAGAAGAAGGTAGGGAAGAATTGTCGCAAGAAGAAAAAGCCCCTGAAAATTCACAATGGCGGTGAGCCATCGACTTTGGAGGTAAGCGACAAACAGATAGCAATCGATCTTTTACGTGATAGGTTCTGTGTTAAGTATAGAGTTCCCGACATCCGTTTACGGGCAAACGTTTCAGATTGTATAGATAGACAGTTCCAAGAGGTCGAGGTCAGTAGACAGAAACCCTGTAACGTTATAGAGGAAATGATGCAGTGTCACAGTGGACTCCATGCGGGAGACGACCTCCCTGTCCTCGATAGTCCGTCACAGCAGCGTGTAGAAGTATCGCGGTTGGAACCTGAGGATGAATTAAGGAGGATGGCAGTTTGGGACGACGAATTCAGAAACGCCAACGACCTCCAACAGTACTGGGCTGACGGGAAGGGCTGTCCTGGACCGTTCACACATCAACCAAATGCATACAAGAAGTTCCAGCGCAGGCAAAAACGTCTCAGGGAGATTGAAAAGGACCACGTGATGAAGCAATGCAGTGAATCGGAGTCAGTGCAGCGCCATCCGCCTCCGCCCTTGCGTCCCGAGGAACCCCAAATGCCCGGTTTGTATTACTTGAGGGAGATCGGAGAGGACGTGACACTGCCCTGGTCATGGGAGTGTGACACTGGAGAGGAGTTTGTGAACCGCTGGAATGAAGACATTACCCGGGAAGAATTTAGGGATAAATTGATGCGCCTGACGTATTGGTGGTCCCGTAAAAAGGTTAGTCACAAATTTATGGAAATTCTCTTAGTGTTTAGGTTGTATGTTTACTCTGTTTCTAAGGTTTCTGCATTGTTTTTGAATGTTAATACTTTGTTTCCTCGCAGGGGGATAAGAAGGCACCACTGCCGGCGGCTGTGGTTCAAGCTGTTTCGAAATCGATTGATGCGCTCGTTGAGAGTGTCGAAGACGTCGCTCCTTATGAAGACCTGCCTGCCTTAGGACAATATGTCCAGTGGAGGGTTGACTTCGACCGATACCAGATAGCACTAGATGCCAATCGGGTGGAATTGCGTCAGGCAAAAATGAAGCGAGCCAGTATGGCGAGGATGCATTTCAGGGAGAAGAACGGTTGCCTGTACGAAGAGGCACACTGGGATTGGTCGCCACTTTGGCGGATTATATTGTGAGACCCGGACCTTCTAAACAAAATGCGTGGGTTACCTTGGCGACACGATGGTGAGTTCTACCTGTGTAATTTATATGATGTTTAGCTCGTCCTTTGATATACTTCGAGCATGGATAAGAATAGGTTGCAGATTATATACGTTTAGGTTATTGTTGTATAATGTTCACAGAGTTATCGCTTGCTGATATCCTGTTCTGTGCATTAGCCGTGGAGGCTAAAGTAATTCGGAGATCCCTTTGCGAAAACCGGGTCGAACCAGCAACACCAACACCATTGCTTTACGTAATCCGCGTCCTCTTCAAATCACAGTACGGTCCCTACAAATTAATCACTTGTCCTTTCTATGGGTTAACCGAGGGTATCGTCCGGAGGGAGTGCGGATTCGTCCTCAACATCCACCGTCCTTTGTCTACTTTCCTGACCGAGGGACTGTGCACGTATTCTGGAGTTCCCTTCAGGATCGGGGAGATGCTGCGAGAGAGGGTAATAGATGAAGTGAACAAGATAAACAAAGGAGAAGGTCAGGAAATAGTGGAGAACCTGCTCGGGTGGGTTCACAGGGTGCGATTGAGAGCAGTACAAGACTTGGCGGTCTGTCAAGCTATGGAATTCACCCATATCTGGGTTAATTCTTCTCATGAGCAGTGGATGGAGCACCAGAAGACGTGGGATTGGATATTGAGGACTCGGGAGGAGCACAATATTGGATGGGTTCCGAGTGTGCAGACCCCAAGCTGGAATCCAGGCGTCGCGGCATTAAGACTTCGTATCCAGGAATCGGTTTGCGACATCAGCGAGACGTTGAAAAAAGAGGACACAACATACTGGATGGTGTGCGCTAAACAGTTCTGTAATACAGTAGGGTTTGAAGAAGAACACTCAACATGGGTGGGTGGAATACCAGGATCCAAGAAGGATGTACTTGACACGGTCCCGCCAACACGTGTAGGCGATGCGGAATGTACAGCCCAAGCGGATAAGCAGACCCCCATTTCAGCACATACGGTGATGCTTACCAAGACTTCAATCTCAGAATCAATGAACAGAGACACAGAAGGGGGGGAGAAGGACATGCACTGTGATTCTAAAACCGTACCTGAGACCGGAGTAAATATTGACCTTAAGTCGGTCCCCCGTGTTCGTATAGAAGCCACGACAATGGAGTCAAGTACAATTACGGCTACACTACCCGTCTCCCACGGTCATGGCCACTAGGGTGCGAACATACCCAGTGTCACGACATCCGAAGAGGTAAAATCTGTTGGCACTGAGGTTGATGTTGATGGCAGTGTAACGGGATTCTCTCCAAGACCTTACCTCATCGCTCCCGCCGGATGCATTGACAGTGTCGTCGACGGTTTACCATTGCTCCCCGAATGTCCCCCATATGAGCAGGCATTCAGTGTCACAGTTCGGTCTTCGGATGTGCAGAGATCAGTGTCATCCCACTCCGATATGACTGAGGGAGGTCCTAGTGACAGTGTCACAGTGGTGGCCAAGGTCATAGAAGGGAAAGGGTTACATTCAGCCACGGTTGAAGGGAACAACTTGAACCCTACGGTGACATCAGACCCTTCAGTTACACTGTCAACATCGCGTACCTCGGAGAAAGATTCTGAAGCCACCGTGACACTGGGTGACACTATCCATGTGCTCCCTGTCTCTGGTGAGGGAAACTCTATGCCCACTGTCTTCCCTGAAATCCGCGACATTCTTGAGGGGGACTCTTCGCCATCGGTTGTAACTCCGTTGTTGACACTAAGTCAATTCCACAATACTGCTAACGCAGGTGACGATATGGTGGTGGAGGAAACAACGTTTTTGCAAGATCCAAGTTTCCACCAGTGGGTGAAGGGAAATCCAGAGGAAGCTATGCGAACCCCATACAAAGGTGTCTCCATTGTACCCGGGAACAGTGATTCAGAGGTGACACTGGTGGAGAAAGACTCTGCGTGCCGGAATCTGAGTTCTACGTTCGATGAGGAAGACGATCTCCAAGTCACTACTGCCGAGCTTGTGAGCTTATCCCAGCGGACCGAAAAGAAAAGGAAGAACACTGACGAAGAAGTCCACAGCGTTGAGGATAAGGACGTTGCGACTGTCGTGGCAGCAGCTCCGTGGCCAGGTTGTGCTATAGTCCGAGTTGAGGATGTTACTGTCATGACATTGTCTCAAGCTTACAATTACTTACACATCGAGGACTTCTTGCAGACAATGCCGGGGCGACAGGGAAAGAAGGACGGCGCAGTTGACGTGGTGTTCTTTAGTGAGAAGAACAAAGAGCTAGAGGTGAAGTTCCAAGAGATAAGAGATCTCAAGCGAGTACGGACGCGGCTTGGGAATAATAT
This sequence comes from Ceratodon purpureus, assembly GCA_014871385.1. Lineage (NCBI taxonomy): Eukaryota > Viridiplantae > Streptophyta > Bryopsida > Pseudoditrichales > Ditrichaceae > Ceratodon > Ceratodon purpureus. The sequence goes on from CM026426.1 coordinate 1,834,402, forward strand.
CGTGGATTTTGTCATGTCTCGCCTGTATTTTCAGTACCCTGCTAACAACAGGCACGAGATTATGTTTGCTCTCAGTCGGGTCAGTTCTACTTTTAGATGTTCAATGTCGGACCATGATGGTATGCTGAAATGGGCGAGGAAGTTTCTCCAGCCAGCACCTCCTGTGGGAGTTCATTAGGTGAAGGAAGTGTTTTTGCCATGAGTGGGTGAAGACCACTGGTCTCTTTTGGTTTTTCAATATGATAAGGTGGTGCATTTGGACTCCGCGGAGGGTGACTGTCATAAGCCGGATGGGATACATAGTTCGTTTGTTCAATGGATCTCCAGAGTATGGCTGAGCCTCCGTGGTGTCGAACCTTATGATGTTCCTCTGGGGAAGGTGGAGGCGTTGCGTCAAACGGGCGATTACGAGTGTGGACACCACACAATTCGAAATACCATTTTGTATCTCAAGGTAAGCCAGCACCAGAACCCTGTACCGAATCTTATGTACTGACTGTTTGCTTCTCTCTTCGGAATAAATCCAGTAGAATGCTCTCTGACTTTGTGGTTACTGATTTGCAGTTCCGAGCGTGGCCTTCTTCGAAGAAGGTTGAATTGATGAGAAGTGCACTGATGGCCCCTTTCACTCCAAAAGTCACGAACATGGAGATCCTATGTCTGCAAGCACGGGAACTAGACAGTGCACGCCGTGACACTAGATTTAGGGCACCCTTCTGTGTTCCTCGGAAAAAGTGAATGGTTACTGACTTACTGCTGCTGTTTAAATATCATACAGTGGTAGGCCTTGACTCAGCGCAAAACGTTTTTTCATCAGTTATGTGACCATAACAGTACATGCTTGTGAGGTTGCAATTTAAGCTTTCATTTCGAACGACCTTAGTTCTCCTTGGTTGTACTGTAAGTTGTTGCTGGTGTCAGTCAATGTTTCCATGGACACAGTGACACTGAAATGAACCATTTTGACTTACCAATATCAAATAGTGAGTAACGCTAGGAGATCACATTGACTCACAGTATTTGATGTAAACCCAAATACATGCAATGGAATCATATCAATTTGGGAAGTAAAAACTACATGGAGTAGTTACAAAAATTTAAAAAAGATAGTTCATTAAAAATCAGAATTGTAACTCTAAGTTTACTTCCAATGACATATATCGTCTCATTACAGTCTCCAGTGAACTAGTAATAAGTTCTATACATCTAAAGGAGAAAGACTCACTGTCACAGTGTACCTTGTGTTGCATAGTGTCACAGTGTTATGAACGTATTACACTTCGTACAACTCAATGATTAATAATTGCGCGACAAGAGGGCAGTGATTACGAAGATGGATATTTTATTACTGTTCTTGACGAAGCTGGATTTGTTCTCCAAATACAAATTGAGAATTGCATAGAACAAACGTAGAACTAATTGCACAAAAATAAAAAACTCAACTACTATGTATACATGATATCATAGAGCTGCAACCACATATCATGGTCTTCTTCTCACATGACGTTTTCTTCCACATTGACCGCCCTTGCAATAGTGACGCGTATGTACTCGTAGGTTGTACTCCCTTGAACCGTTCGCTCCCGCAGAAGAGAACCACCTTCTTCTTTTCAGGAGCCTTTGATGTAACACCTAAAGGATGTGCCCTTTTACGCTTCAGCTCGGCATGTCCTGATGTCAAAGGCGGAGGGTATAGTCGATCATTACGCACAGGCACAACCGTGACACTGGAAGTCGGAACAGAGAGACCCGTTGTCGGGACAGCTACGTCGACGTAGTCGGCCATTCTAGCTAGGAACTCCAGTACTTCTGATTCTAGACCTTCCATCCCTAATTTCCCAAGTGTGCAACGACAATAGAGCAACCTAGGTCACAGCCTAAGAAATGGACCTCCTAAAGACAGAGTGCAAGAGAGGGTCCGAAGCGAAGAAGTGATCGCTTATATACAGGCAAAGAGGAAGTATGACAGATGAACGTCCCACGTTCTTCTCCATTGGGAACTTCGCAACTTCCGAAATTGTGAACCATAAATCTAATATAGTTATAGATTGTAGCCGTGGGCAATAAGGACCGGAATATAGTAAAGTGAATATTAATAATAAATATTGATTGAGTAAACATAATTGTAGTGCTTAAACATTTCCAAAGTAATTAATAGAGTTTATTTTTTTAGAATATACATTACTAAGGGGATACTCTCGTAAGTAAAAGAGGATTCAAATGTAGTGTGTATTAACCATAATAGTTATATAGGTGATTTCTAATGCATGAATATGATTCTATACATTAAAGAAATATAATGTTAGACGTTATGTAAAAAACACATATACTCTTTCAATATGTACATGGATATATAAGTATATATGAACGTACATGTAAGTTTTTTGTAATATTCTTTAAAATTTTATTTGGGTTAAATTTATTATATTATTTTATGTGTTGTACATGTACTTCAACCTTTATAAAATGTATAAAATAATTAATTTCACTTTGTTTCAATTTTATTATTATACGTATATAAAGAACGAGTGACAATAACAAATATCAATGGAAACACCTCTACAAGAAATACAATCATTAATTATCGAATATGAATCTGGTTTAAATGTGTATTATGAATTTTTAGTCTCACGTTTTAATCCTTGCTTGTGATTGTAAATCTCTAGTCATCATACCTTAATAAGTAAAGTCATGATTATTAAATTAGAAATTCAAATGGATTCGCAAAGTCTTCTGTAGGACTAAAGAGTATATATTGACGTATATTAAAACCCAGAAAATGGCTTGCATTGGAGGTTCATAGAAGTTTTCAAATCTAATTAAATGAGTTAACGGGAGAGGGCTAAGTACATAATAAGCTGGTTATTTTAATTATAAGTTGGGTCGCAGAGTGAACTATAAATTTTTTTTGGACTCTATTTGAATCACAGAATACGAAAAAAGTAGCTGAAATCATAACTACTGGAGATAACACATGAAATGACACAGTGTCACCTAATGACCGTTATACTAAGCAACTTCAGTGTCACAGACAAGATGACCGCAAGGGCTTCAATTGATTATATCTGACATAGTGAGAAATGATACATTGTACGAACAGCTCAATGTACGGAAATATAGGTGACACTGTAATAACCTACTTCGCACTGTAATTACTTAGGTTGTCCCATTCATGTTCACCGAGTCCACCGTGAAATTGACGCATAATCCATTGCACTTCAGTTTCGTCGTCATCAACAGATTCTTCAGAGCACGATTGCGGGGTCTGGGCAGACAGGTCATCCACTTCTGTGTCTGTTCTCCCCCGGTGGACGGGAATGCCAAAACGGTCTCCACGTTGCTTCGACTTCCTCAATGTGCGATGAGAACACGGCATCGGACAACCTGAGCGAAAAACATTTCCCCCCTGTACAAGTCCGAAACTGCCATTAGGAAGTTCCTCTACGTCGCACGTCATAGCCATTTTCTTCCAAAGAAAAAGGAGTAGGAGTAACCCTAAACCAAGGACCAAAACCTCTATCGTATCAAACTCAAAGTGGAAAACAATGCGGATCATCTCTTCACCCTAAACAGACCCAAAATACAGAAAGAGGTAGGCGTCCAAAAGAAAGGGAGCCTTCCACCTGGTTGAAGGCAATATGAGGGACAAATTCGTGAACAGTGTCACGCTGAGAAAGCGTGAAGAAGAAGTCAGGTAGAGGATGGACTCTGTCACGAACGTTTCACTGGAACAGTAACGTTACCTAAAGACGACGTGCCACGGAGGACCCGCCGTGTTCGAGGAAGTCCTTTCGTCAAGCAAGCTTGAATCCCATTCCGTCATCGACAGTCTCAAATATCGGAGAACCAGCCATGGGATGGAGGGTCCCCTCCCTTTTCTTCACTTTCAGTCTCCTCAGTCGACCAAGCGTTTGGTTCAACACAGCCACGAGATGTTCCTGTAAAAATGAATCTTCTCCTACTACTTCGTGGAGGTGGATAAACTGTTGTCGCAGAGTCTCCGGTAGATCAAGAGGACGCCTCCTTTGAGGAGTCGTAATGGGAGTTTGAGGCACTGATGTGTGATCAGGTAAAGGAATATACACATCAACTGGTACCTTCATCTGAGCCCTGCTCGGTGTTAATAATTGTTGTAATCCTCCGTTAACATTACCAGCCATTCTCCCACAGTATCGTGCAATCGTGCCTTCCGCTATCTCAGGATGCATCATCATAACAACTTTTACATGATGTTTACACATGTTACCACGTTGCGCCCAAATACAATTGCATACGCCCCACTCAGATCCCGGATTGTACACTGTGTACCGCATGTGTCGATGCGTTGTAGATGTCACCATGGCAGTGTCACCATCCTTCTCCGGCAACTTCACATCAGTGTTAGGTATTTGCCTTGCCTTCAAAATTGAATCTACCACTGTATCCTGCATTTTCTCTCCTTGGGCACAGTCCACAATGAAGGCCGCAGGTTTCCAATCAGGTTGTTCAGTGACCATTCTGGCGTTTAAAGCTTTCATCCATGGGGTTAGGTCAACTTCTGCACACTTGGATGTCAAAATGAATGCTACGGGGATGCCATTATGCCACTCGTCGAAAACCATGAGTGTATAAAGAGGGAACTGCACCGCCCATGTAATTTTAAAAAGGTCAGTGTCACAGACTTACAGCAGATCTAACAAACTATGTCAGAAGCTGAAAGAAACATAAGAGTGTCACAATTGTAGGAACTACTTACCTTCTTTTCGTTAGTACCAAAGGTTGCATCGACTGAAATCCCTCCATTGTGACCGTGCTGTAACATCATCTTCCGTTGCCACTCCGTTTGTATGCCAATAGAGAAAGGCATATTCGTACCTGTAAGTTCGCAAGGAATAGGAACTGGCTTCTCTTTATTGGATTCTGTGTAGTAGAATACCTTATCTGGATTTTTTTGAACCCACATTCGAACACTCTGTGCGTCGTTTTTGTGTAACATATAGGTCTCTTGAGCCAATTTACCAGAGATATTGCGAATGTCTTTAGTCGTGAGCAGTAGATCCCGTGTTATATCCCTCCCGTCGGCCTGATATTGTTTCAGAAGCTCTAAATGCTTCTTCATTATTTGATTGGAAGAGTCTTTCCGTCTTACACATTCCTCCACAAATGTCCGAATTTCAGGAGACAAGTGTGCGGAGAACGCGCTCCTATCCCCCAACTTCATCCCACCGTGCACGACCAGGCCGTCCCGATTCACATGTTTCCCCTGTATTATGCAAATTTCAGACACATGGGGCGCATGAAGGAGACTCTTCACAGTGAACTGTGCTAAACATCCACGTTTTATCAACCCCCCCCCCCCCACTTCTTCTTCAAGTCTCTCTTGCTTTTTGGACCCAGACGTGCCTTGAGTTTCCCATTCTTATGGAATTCCGCTTCGGCCTCTTCCACCAACTTCGATATGTCACCCAACTGTCCCCCTAATACTGCTTCTCCTTTCCCCCCGTCTCCTGTCCCAAGTAAGTTCGTTTGTGAGCAGACATCGTCGCCGTGGGTACACAGCGCAGACAGGAGTGGGATTAGACTGTCAGTGACACTAGAGCATTCCTATGAAAGGAGAACGTCAGTACTTGGTAGAGCTCCCACAGAATCGCAACCTTCGGAAGCCCTCTTTGGCGCCGTCTCCTGTATCCGTACTGTTCTCTCCTCCATCCCCTTGTGAAACTGATGATTTGGAGGGGACGCTCCCTTCTTTTTCCTCGGTGCTCGCTTCTTTGCAGGACCTCTAGTAGTAATCACGGGATCTGATGTCTGCGCACTTGTAAGCCGACCTCCGGAAGCACCTTCGGACGCTTCCGACTGTACCGCCGATTTTTTGGACCTTGGAGCCCTCTTCCTGACCACTTTGGGAGCCGCTACTTCAACTGTGACACTGGACTTTACACCTCTGTCATTGTCTTTCTTTTTCCGAGGCCCTCGCTTCTTTATTGCTCGCAGGGCTTGTGTGCATCTCCTCCTGTGCATGTAACTCATTCAGATCCGGAATCCCTGATGACAGAGGTGCCTGGACAGTGTCAGGAACCGAATGCTCAATCCCGGCATCTGGTACGGTTTTCTTACCTCGTCGCTTCTTTGGTAATGCAAGGGAACCAAACAGCGTCGACTCCATCACATCCGAAGGAACCCCAGGAGTTTTGGACTTAAATCTTTGTGGTGGTTTTCTCCCGTCTGGGTTTTTCACTCTTTTTGCACGTGCTTTACGTGTGGGAGCAATGGAGTTTCCTTCTGGAGCGCAATCGGGAGTGCGCTTCTTCTTCCTCGGCTTGGGCAATAGCTCCTCTGAAATTGGCTTCACAATGTGCAAGAAATCCTTCGGCCCGTACTCGCATCTATATCTGCAGAGATACTAAACGTTCCATAAGAACCCCTAATCCCTTCCAGACATGGGAATTGAAAAAAACGCCACATCCAGTACACTGTGACAGTACATGATTGACTTACCGGGTGAAATCGAGAGCAGTCTTGTGTCCTTCTCGGCTCTGATTGGGACGTCGATTCTCCTTGCTAGTTCGAAATCTGCAGTGCGCTCCCTCCCGGCCGCACTGCATACCCTCTACGAAATCTTGGACACGACTTGTAGGCACATAACATTGTTGCACAATGTGGGACTTCTTGTACTCTCCTCTAGGCGGTCGATATTGCAGCTCCCATCTCAAATCGCTTGGTCCGAAAGTGCCTGGGGGAGGATTCTGAACAAGTTCCTCAATGGCCTGGACTTGGAGCTTGTGAATGTCGTAAACACCAACATCTATGTCGACGCCATCTTCTAAACCTAGGTCGACGGTGGGGGACTGCGTATTCTTCCAATCCTCGGTCCCCATGTTGACAACGACGTTGGGTTCCTCAATATGCCATAACATCCTCACTCCAACCCTAAACCATAGATCTAAATTCTAAACATGTAAGACGTAGGAAAATAAACGTAGAGGAACACTGCAAGCCTTAGGTGACATTGAGCATTTTCAATCAGTATACATTGTAACTTGAAAAGCACGCAAGAACAAACCGTAACACGAGCTACAAAGGTATGGCACCAGAATTGCATTGTTTGGATTCGCATTGGAAAAAACACAGAACAAAGCTACCTGAACAAGCATAACACTGGGTAACCCTAATCGCATTCAGAACCCTAGTCGCCTGTGGGAGGTGAGAGACGACTGACGTGGCGTGACGTCACTTTTTCTGGATCGCGGTCAGTAGAAAATTTTAGTGTCACGGGCACATTCAGTGTTTAGTGTCACGGGAGTTGTGGTTATGTCACAGTGTAACGCGGAGTTCGGATTTACGGAGGCGCGGAATTACCCGGGAGGCGGGGCGCGGGGAAAACGGGGCCGTCCACGGTGGCGTGCCACGGTGGAAGCCGAGGCGCGCCGTCCCGCCTTATCCTTCCCTACGGAGCATTTAGCGTTCTCCCGCCACATTGCATTCAATGTTGCCGTCCCTTGTGCGTTTCTAGAGTTGAACATGGTTTGGAAAAGAGCTTTACATTGTGTGCACTGGGCTTTGGAGCAATTGATGGAGCTGCAATGGGGACTTCTCAGGTTTGATGAATTGCACGCTCCTCCGCAGTTGGATCATGTCAATTTCACATTCTCCTTCATACTTGCAGCTGTGGGAGCGACTCTCAAAAAACATTCCACAAAAGTATTGAAGTCGTGGAGAGCGGCCTCTGAGATGTCAAACTCTTGCACTTGTGCCGGTATAGTATCTCTTACTACTACAACCCTCTCATGCTCTGGGAGTTGTTTAGCTACTGCCATATTTGAATGATCACTCCTATGTGAAATGCCCTACTTTAGGGTTTTGAAAGATCCCCATCATCATGTGCTAAAGTTACCTACGCCAGCACCTTCTCTGTGTCCAGTGATTATCGCAGTCTATTAGACACATGGACTATTTAAAGGAGAAGGTCCTTCCAACAAATTACAGTAAACAGACATCCGTGAAGACATGGTTACATTCAGAGAAATGACACAAATGACATTACCAATATCAATTGTGAGGACGATGTGATGTCCATAGAGACAGCGATGTAGACATTGCCTGAAATATAACAATGACCTTTGTCTTACCTCATGACAACGAAATACGTCATGTCATAGACAACACTTGTATCGGATCCTGAAACTATCATTTCCATCATGCAAAGTAGAATGTTGTATCACGTTTGTGACATGAGCAAAGAATCTGACATGTGTGTGGTGTAAAAAGTACTTCAGCCTATACAGGTTTCTCCTAAACTATTGTGTGATATTATTGCACTTGCATAGTGAACAAATTTAGTACTATATTGTTGTCCTAGCTATGTTGTAGGAGTGAGGGAGCTATGTTACAACCGCATTAGATACAAACAACCATGCTAAGATTGAGGAGGAGTAGTGAGTGTTGTACTATTCCCGTCATACGATTTTGTACTACCCCTATCCTTTATTCGCCGAGACATCCTCAAGGACGTGTATGCTAACATTACTACGTATCAAAGGACATTGTCCAAGTTTTTGCTGACGGCCGCTAACTTCTTCTAACGTGCCTTAGTCAATGGCTGTGCCAAGACGCCATGCTGCATCACAAATGTGTGCGGCAATGTTTTCAGAGACGTTTCCGTGGACATCCCTGAACACGTTCTTTAAGAAACGGGCCCCATTGTTGCGGATGTCACCGCCAACAGGTTAGTAACAACATGCAAATGTCTAATTGGATGTCATAGCACACATTCGGAGTGATGCCATTAGGGATGACCTAGGAAAGACATGTGACATCCACTCACACATGAGTGTACATGGACGTTGTCTTCGATGTTTTTGGTGATGTTTCCAATGATGACTACAGAGACATCAGATGTGACGTCTGCTAAAACATCTTTCAGAATTTTTGTTAGAGACGTTGTTGCGTTTCTGAATCATTATTGCAGACATCTTGAAGGATGTCCACAGAGACATATAGACTGTATTCAAGTCATCGTGAATTGGATGTTTGCAGTGACGTCGACCCAAACATAATATGACGTGTCAATTTGTTCCACGTGAATTTGTGCTTGCCATGTTCCTGAAAAGCTATAAATTATAAAGTAAATAATATGTCCACGTTGGTTTGCTACCAAAACATTACAAAATCACAGTAATTTTTTTAGAATTCTAATTTGGCTGGAAAAGAGGTATTCTAATATTATATAAATCGATAAATATCATATTGATATTTAACTATAGAGTACTTAATTCAATAGGTCCAATTATATTACAAAATAATTATTTTTTTATTATATATAATAAGAATATTAATTTATATATTTTATTTTATTTTAAAAGTTTTACTTTTATGATAGAAAGATATTATACAAAGTAGACCAATCAAAAATCCTGAGAAAAGAGGATAATGAATATAATCAAAATATTCTTTATTTTTTATATTAAAAAATTTATTTTCATATAAAAACTAAAAATAAAAAATCTAAAAGAATGGTGCCTTTTTTGTTTTGAACTTGCATATTGCCGCCGGTTGTACTATTTTTATTTTACAGTTGGAGTGCTTTTTACCTTGCACACTAGTAACTTTCATTACATGATCTAAGGTAAAAAAGCAATTCGCTACGAGCATGGCAGTTTTGCGTCACCAAGGATGTCCTCGGTGACGTCCTCACAGATGGACAAGTTGCTACAAACATCGTGGTGTCTTTTGACTCACATGCATGTTTTAATACCTTTTCATCTCCACTATTCTATATCAAGGCGTGGACATCCTCACATTCGGGAAGACATGACTAGCTACCACCAAGACATCAAAAGATCACATCAATATGAATGGAGATTTAACAAATAACGTAATCTTCTTATAGTGTGCTCCGGACCACCCTCCCCAACTCAAGGCCCAATGTAATGCTAGAGGCCACCTAGGCTTCACCCGCATCTGAGTCGACAAAGGTGAGAGAAGTAATTGTCAACCTCAATGGGAGCGCAGATAATGGCTCATTGAGCGGGTCTTAGACTCAATCGGAGCCAAAGTCCTTAAGCCTACACTAATTGAGCGTAGCCATTGTGTACAAAGCCTGGTGACGGGAGCTCAACTGCCAACTGGACCAAGTCAAGAATGAGAACATTGACCATTTGGATTAGCAAACTCACCTCCACAATTCCCCCTCCCCCTTTCTTGCAGATATCCTCATGATTTTGAAACTACCTACACGGAATGTGAGAGGATAGAATGACTCTCAAAAGATTGGCCAGTTAAAAAGCTATCTAGGATCACTAAATCTAAATGTTGATATAACCTTAATCCAAGGATATAAGTTGCGTGGAGATAAAGTAGCTGACCTGGGCACGCTTTTAAATAGGTCAACAATTTACTTGTACAACAATGCAGAGCCTAGATACAGAGCTCTAGCTAATGGGCAAGGTGCAGGCTGTGGACGAACGACACTCTTCATAAACCACAAATGAAATCTCAAATAGCAGCTTCAGGTAGCCCATTTAAAGATAGAGCAATTTGGGTAGTTCTAAAAGGTATCCCTGGTGGAGAGTTAGGTATTCTAAACATCTATGCTCCTAATGATCAGCAAGAGAGAAAAGAATAATGGTTTATCCTCCAGCAAATCCTCTTTAAGGACATTAGGTGGATAATTAGAGGAGAATTTAATATGGTAGAAAAGGAGAGAGACAAATCTTCCTATTGTTTACTAGATTGATTAGCCCCTCAGAGAGGCTTACGTGGAAAGGTGTCAAATTAAACTTTAATGTGTGTGACACATTTGATGCAGGAAATGGCTTACATTTCTCTTAGGATAATGGTAGAGAAGATGGTCAAATGATACTAGCTAGATTAGACAGGTTCTATACCTTTTGTGACAACCCCTTTATTCCCACTTTAAAAATAAAAACATACTATATCAATGGTAAATGTGGTTTATCTGACCATCTACTTGTAGAACTTTCTCTAACACTAGGAGAGAAGACCAACAGGAAATCAAGGTGGAACATGAATGTTAAGTATATCAAGGAGTGTAAAGAAGTCAAGAAGATGTGGACTGATCTACCAACCACAACCCCCATCTTTTCCAAATTGAAAAGAGTAATTCATTACTAGATGCAATATTGTACTAACAAAGCAAAGGCAGCTAGGAAATCTGAAGTGGAACTGCGTCAGGAGTTAGAGATAGCATAGCAAGACCTACAGAGCGACCTCTTTTCCAGACCAAAGCAACTCAGGGTGGTTGTTCTCAAAGAAAAGCTCATAGAGCTAGACAAGGTGAAAGCTGAAGGGGCTAGGGTAAGGGTGCGAAACATGTGGAAATATAAAGGGGATGACTGTACTGCAAAGTTCTTTGCTTGGGTTAGGAAAAGACCAAGATTAATGGTCATCACAGGGTTGAGGGATGAGGATGGGACAGTAAGAACTCAACGACTAGAAATTGAGAACACTGCCCATACCTACTACAGTAAGTTATACGAGGCTCCATCAAGACCTAGGGCAAATTTGGTGGAGCAAGTCTTAGGCAACATCCCAAGGAGAATAACCAACAGCATGAATAGCTTACTTAGTAAAGAGTTAACAAATAGTGAGTTACGGAAAGGTGCCAAGCCTTTAGCTAAAGACAAGGTGCCTAGACTGGATGGCATTCATATCCAATTCACAGACAACATTGTGCTACTATTGGCCCTAAATTTCTTCAGATAGTGAATTAAAGTCTCCCGCAAGGAAAACTTCCCAAAGGCATGACAAAAGGACTCATCTCTGTAATTTTCAAGTCAGAACCTAGAGATGATTTGTCTAGCTTGAGACCAATTACTCTGCTAAACACATCCTACAAGACTTTAGCTAAAGCCCTGTAGTTGAGAATTAAGCCTATTTTAGGTAACAAAATAAACTCATAACAAATTGTCTTTATTCCCATGAGATCTATTTTAGACAATGTTCTAGTTACACATGAAACTATTAACATTGCCAAAAGATCCAAAAAACCACTTTTGTTCCTGAAAATAGACTTTAGAAAGGTTTTTAACAAAGTAGCCTTGGATTTCCTTTTCAATTGCCTTTCTAAGTTAGAGTTTTGTGACTACTATATCAATCTGGTTAGATTGTTGTTTAAAAGAGCTACAGCTGCAGTTCTCATAAACAAGAATAGTACTAAGCTTTTTAGCATTCAAAGAGGGGTAAGACAATGGTGTCCCCTTGCCCCCTCTTTCTTTATTACAGTTGCTAAAATCTTTAATATATTAGTGAAAGAGGCTGACTGCAATGGTGAGATAAAAAGCATTTTTCTCCCAAACTCTATCAAAACCTATATTATATTCCAAGTTGCTGGTGACACCTCTATGACCTTAAACATTAGCAATTTTGGTAGCATTAGGAACCTTATATCAATCCTAGGAGTTCATTTAACCCCTAAAGGTCTAAGGTGTTTTGGCACCTCCAAAACTGAAAACTGCAGATTTTGACCACCTTATGGAAATTGATGAAGTTTCCAATACAATTTGCTTTTTTGGTATTTCCAACCGTAAGATCTTCAACCTAACTACTTTCACTAACACCTTGTAAAATTTCAACCGTTGGTTCTTGACCATTTGTAAGATTATAAGAATCAAAGTTTACTGTTTCTTTTCTTTTGGCTTTGTCGGAAAGGCATAATCTAAATAGCGCCAAGGGAGACTTGATGATTATTACCCTAAACATTTTGCTCATATTTTTTTCCATGAAGTTGGGCACCTCTATGCAAAATTTTGGAGACTCATTTTGATTTTTTGGCCTTCGTGCAAATTATTTTCCAGAAGGAGGTAGAAAACGCACAATATGGTCAAACTTAAATAACATTAAAGATTTTTGGTTTGCAAAATAGTGAACGGTAAAAAGTTACATCTATGAATTTGTGAATTTTAGAAAAAACAAATTCTGAAAAATTCCTAAATCTGAAATTTTGACAATTTTTGAAAGGAGAAAATGTAAAATTACAAAAAAAATTGAAGCTTGTTCATGTAATTTTTGGAGGCTGCCCTTCTAAAAAAAACCTTGTTTTAAATTGCCCAAAGTTGACTTGAAACCTAAAATTTCTAGTTGAAGGTTCTAAAATTGGAATTTGACTTTGAAAATTTTACCATATACTCATTGCGGTAAAGGGAGCATCTAGTAAAAGTTTTAGGCAAAAATATTACTTTTAACCTCTTCATCTAGGCTGACCAAAATAGCAAAAAGCCATTTTGGCTTTCCTGGACCTTTAGGGGTTAAAAGTGTTTCGAGTCTAGAGATCAATTGGCACAAAAGCCATGCTTATTGGCTAAGCCCAACCAATAAACCTAGTTGGTTAGGTAACTATGGATGGCAATGGGCCAATGAGACAAAACTCCCAAAACTAATAGGTACACCATTTGGAATAGATCCATCCATAGAAAGTTCAGACAAATTTGTCAAAAAGCAAGCATATTGGAATTCCCAAAGACTATTAGAACCATGATAGTTAAACAGGTCCTTATATCTTCCCTTTGGTACTTTGTGTCAATTTTGTAAGGATCTGTTAAACTACTTGCCAAAATCAGAAGCCTACTTAAGAACTATTTATGGTCAGGGAAGGAGCATAGTGCTAAGAATAGAGTTAGTTGGGATGATTTCTATGTAAAGAAGAAAGTAAGAGGCCTAAGCCTCTTGGATCTTCAGGAAGCCTCTACAACTCTATTGTGCAAATGGATTATAGTAACTTATGCACCAGATGAATCCAATCTACAATTCATTCTGCGCAGTAAGTTATGGAAATGTCGGCAATATAAGGAGGGCAATTGGCCCCATAATCCCCAATGGGGACTAGTGGAAGGCCATACAACAATGTTTGGTTCAAAAAGTTGGAGTAAGATTCAGATGGCTTGGAAGAAATTAAATAGAAGGATAAGATCTTGTTCTCTAGAGTATCCAGCAGAGGTGTTGTCCACTTCTCTATGGTGGGACTACAAATACAAGGGAGGCCACCTCAGCCTCTCCAAAAATCAGGCATGCTCTCTTTTCTGTATAGGGGTGGAGACAATTAAAGACATGTCGAACACTGGGGAAAGCAAGGTTAAAACAGAGGGTGAGTTAACAAGTGAGCTCCAATTAACTTCGGAGGAGGGGAGCTTGCTCAGACCGCAACTGACAAAGGTGGAAAGCAATTTGGGACAAGTTCTCAGGTCATTGGATGAGGTCTTGAAACCTGATCAATAGGTAGGTGCTTTTTTGGAGGGACCCGAAGTTGATTATGAAGACAACACAAGAGTAGGACTCGAAAACCATGGTAGGCCACCAGACCTCACAGAGCCGATTTTCATTATTTTGGTCGGTCCAAGGTCACGTATGCTCTACAATTTGGATACAGAGGAGGCTATGCAGAAGTTAGCGAGCTAGCAAGGCAGGCATTAGGAGAAAAATGAGCTCAAAATAAGGCCGTGTAAGCCTGCCCTTTCTAGGTGAACCCCCTGCTTTGGGCACCTCTGCCGCTGGCAGCGGATGCCAGAGTTGCTGCCCGCACAGGACTGCGTGGCGCAATCACAACAAAGGTCCTCGGAATATTAGTTGAGACATGAATGATCGGCTTGGGGTTTGGTCCCAAATGGTCAGATTGTATCAGCCCGGCACTGTAGCTTGTGCCCTCCACACGCCTCGCGGGGAGGTCATTGGTTCGAGCCCCCGTGGCGGTTGCTCGCACCACGGTGGCACAGCCAGTGCCACGTCAAAAAGTACGCGGGCAGCGCCCGTTTTTTTCTCTCACGTGCCGCTTACACGGCCTTTTTGTGACCTGATTTTTCTCCTAATGTTCATGAGAGTGACGATAGCCCAAATTGATAAACACCAATCATCGAAATCTGAACATTACCTATACTATGGCATTCTAGGACAATCAACAGATATTGACCGAGCGTTGTGGAAGTGGGCATGTGGAACCACTTTAACAATGTATAGTTCTACGAGGGGAAAGTAACTCTTATCTAATAGGGAGACTTTGAAGAGGTCAATACAAGATAAACAGAGACATGAAGAGAAAAAATCCCTTTGCTCTACAATGGATGGAGATATGGAAATGGAACAGAAGTAAGAAGGAAGCTGGTTTAATGTGGTCCAATTGGCACTAAGCAGAGGCTACCAATACATGAAGGAGGAAGTAAAATCAAGGCATTGAAAAAGCGTGACAAATCTGCCCACTCAAGCCAGAGGAGTCAAACATTCATTGTTTTTATAAATGTATGTATGCTAAGGGATATGGAATCATTGGTTTTATCTAATGCATATCCTCTAATTTTGCAGGCTCGAATTTTTTGAATTAAATTGAATTCTACTGACTATTGCAACGTTTTTTTAGAAACTCAGTAGTTAAGGCCAAAGAGTTTCATTGCTTACGTACTAAACATACTCGGAACAATTGTGACACTCACCGTTGGGCCAACACAGGAATTACAATGTCTTTGGATAATCCAAATCTGAATTTTTTTTCCTTTGTTGCCATGTGTGAGCACCCAAAGTGCTCACTTTTATCTTTTTGCTCAAAAATCCATTAGTTTGGTAGGATTTTACATTTTTGTGTAAAAACGACCAAAACTAGATTAGTTAGACTTTTAGAAACTAAATTTCCTATTTTTACTAATTCCCTCCAAAATCCCTAAGTTTTAGTGCTCTAATTTCCCTTTGGTATTTCTTTCTCTTCATCCTCTAAATTCTATTTCTCTTTTAATTTTTATTTTTCATATTTCCATTTTTCCTTTGCTTCCTTTTCTTCTTATTTTTCTCATTATTTCTCTTTTTATTTTTTTATTTTTAGTTTCTCCAGAAAGTAAACATGCGCGCAAGTCAAGATGAGCTATTGCTGGTGAAGCATGAAATTTAATTTAGAAAGAATGGGAATGGGTACGATGAGGATCTTAGTCTAGAACTAGAAAAGTAGTGGGGGTCAGGATCGAAATATTTAGCGGTTAGTGGTATGTTGCAAATGAAAACTGCCAAATTACCAATTTAGTTTTGGAGATTTGAGATTTTTTCTATTTTAAAGCCAAAAATCCTACCTAAATATCATATTAGTATCACCAAGGGTTATACATAATTGTTGAATGACCTTGAGAAAAAAACGGTAATGGATAGATGACCTCTCAAGCTTAGGAAAATATGTTGAGACAGGAAAAAGCAAGTTGGGGGAGAGCACAATAAAGTGGACCACAAAGTGCAAAATGTGATCACTAAAAAGTGAATATGAAGTGTGCTGTTTTCTAAGGCTCAAAGCAGATTTTGAGCATTTTGGTGTAGTTTTTGGACATTTTAGTCATTTTGTGTCATAAGGTATCTTACGTGCATCTTCATAAAAAAAATATCCTCAATTGAAACTAAATTTAACCACTATATGTTTAAGAGGTATTCTAAAATAGTCAATTCATATACTCATTAATTGGTTTAGCATCAATTAACGGCAAAATTAAAAGTGATTTTGATCAAAACCCTACACTATTATGTTCACTTTCCAAAATGACTACATTCACTTTGCCCGACTTCGACATCTCTGTTTTCCATTGTAAACTCAAGAATAGGGGGGATAGCAAGAATAAGTAGCTGGACGAGAATCCTGGTGAGGGGCAGGGGGTGTTAGCGTCTAGGGAGTGGTGTTCAGCAAGCAAGCCTCGCGACCAGCCAGCCTCGAGATCGAGGACTGGCTCGGCCAGCGGGGGCCGTCGATCTAAAAGAGACAATCCTGGCCGCCCATTGGATTTGAGTGGGGCCCGTCGCGAGGGTCGCAGCCAGAGTGGATCGGGATCGGGATGTGCATGGTTCATGGTTCGCAGCATGGGGCATGGTTCGCAGCATGTGCATGGTCGCGGCATGGGGCATGGGGCATGGAGGCCATCGGGGTGGATGGTGATCCAAAAAAATTGTATGTCTCGCAAGTCCCTTACAGCAACTGAGCGGGGGAGCCTCTCGAATCCCACAGAGAGTACTATGAGGGGAGTAGTGGTGACTCCCCGCATGGGAGTGGTGGTGGTGGTGGTGGTGGTGGTGGTGGTGACGGTCACCACCGGGGGAATTTTGAGGGTGGTGACGGTCACCACCGGAGGCATTTTGGGGGTAATGAGGGTCACCACCGGGGGATTTTAATTTTTGGGGGTGGTGACGATCACCACCCGGGGGCATTTTAAATTTTGGGAGTGATTAACACCACCACCCGGGGGCATTTTAATTTTTGGGGGTGGTGACGGTCACCACCGGGGGCATTTGGGGGGTGGTGATGATCACCACTTGGAGATTTTAATTTTTGGGGGAGGTGACGGTCACCACCCGGGGGCATTTTAATTTTTGAAGGTGGTGACGGACACCACTCGGAGCATTTTAATTTTTAGGGGTGGTGACGGTCACCACCAAGGGCATTTTGGCGGTGGTGAGTGGAATCGGTATTAGTTAAATATAACATTCAATTAAACTAATATTATTTTCTATTGGTTGTGTAGATAAAGGAAGGATGAATGCGATTGTGTTCGGGGAATCGAATTGGTAGCAAAGTGTTGGAAGAATGGCCGAAGAGGGTGACATTTTTTGAGGTTCTCAACCTCAATGATTTTTTATCAGATGATGAAATTTCATTTGATTTTCCGGAACTTTTGGAAAATAATGAAGATGAAGAGTATGAGGAGCAAGTAATTAGGGTTCAAGAACCAAACTTGGACCCTTTTCAATTTCTCCATTCGACATACTATTCTTTCAAAAGGGAACTAGCAAATTACTTTGTGGAATGGACGAAAAGAAGTTGTTCCTTCGATAAACTCTATTATTGCCTTAGATCCAAATTTTGTTCGTCAAGAGAATAGCTCAGTGGAAGCTTGGCATAAAGCTATCCTAAAAAAGTGGGCCTTATATGGAAGGAATTTTGGGGTACGAGTACTTGCAAACGGTGAAAAGTGATTGTTCACTAAAAAGAATCCTTGCCTCAATGTTCCATACATTGACGAATGGCCGTCAATTGTTGAAGTTGCGCACCACCGGGAAGAAAGTCATTTAGCGTACAAAGATACCACTTTGCAAATCGTAAATGCAGGGTGGTTGGTAGGTGCGCAAGTAAATGGCATTCCAAAGCCATTCTTTGAAAAGGTGATAAATTCTTGCGGTAGATGTCACTTTGGGGAACATCGGGAAGAAAGGGGGGTACGTCGTTACCGACAGTACTCTGAGCGGTATTCAATGCCGTTGGCCGAATTGGAAGGGTTTATGAATAATTTGATGGCACAAAATTCTGTGCTCTTGAAACCTATTTATAGATACCAGAGAGTGACACCTTATCCACATGAAATGGTCGTTTATATTTGCCACCGTGGACAAAAATTTCAAGGTAAAACATGTGAAGATGAAGGCAATGGTGATAGGGTGCGGCAATGTTCTACTGCAAAATACGTGGGATGTAATTTTTGTGTGCGGGTTTTACATCCGGTTGAAGAGGATAGAACATCTGTTGCCTAAATTGCCTGAGGTACAACGCAACTTCAATGCATAGCAATGCAACTTCGTATAAAAGATTGATATATAATATACTTAATACTTTGTCATTTATTATTTTATATAATAAAAGTCTTTGAGGTGGTGGTTTTTATTACCATCATACTATGGTTATTGTGACTTTCCAAATTATTCATTTAATGTAATTCCAATTTTTATACATTTTCTAATTATGCATTATATATAATCTTTTAAAGACAATTCAAATGCATGTCTATCTGTTGAAGTTGGATATTCCATGAAGAAGTTACGGATTTTCAAAAAGATAGTTTCAATGTCTCTAACCGCAACACTATGAATTAATCACATTAGATACATTGAAACTATCATCTTTGAAAAAAATTAATTTATTCAAGCACTTGAAGTAATAGGGAAAGAAAAAAGTTACAATTTTTTTTTTTAATTCAAAAGAATTTTATTTATTATATAATTTTTAAAAAAATGATTAAAGTGAGCATTAAGCTTCAAATGATTAATTTTCAAATAATATTCCGTTTTATATTTTATCAAATTCAAAAATAAATATCATTAAATATTTTAATGAAGATTCATATAATCAATAAAAACATTACATAACTATAAGCGTAGTAAAATTAATTTAAAAGCCATGTCCTCCTTAATTAACCAACCCCAGCCCTTTCCCCCACAAAGCCCCACCCCCTACCTCAAGATCCAACCCAAGCCATTACACCTGATTACACACCCCTCAACCTCCCAAACCCCAGCCCCTAACTTACCCACGCCCAATTGCCTGATTAACCCACCATGCATCCAAGCCCCCAACCCCAAGCCATTACACCAAGTTACAAAAGCCCCCAAACCCCCAGCCCCTAACTTACTCCACGCATCAGCCTGCTCAGCCCACCATGCCCAAATCACCATGCCCAAATCACCATGCCCAAATCACCATGCCCAAATCACCATGCCCAAATCACCATGCCCAAATCACCATGCCCAAATCAGCCCAAATCACCATGCCCAAATCAGCCCAAATCACCATGCCCAAATCAGCCCAAATCACCATGCCCAAATCAGCCCAAATCACCATGCCCAAATCAGTGAAACAGTGCTCGCGGGCCCCATGCATACCCATCCAGATCACCATGCCCAAATCAGTGAAACAGTGCTCGTGGGCCCCATGCATACCCATCCAGATCACCATGCCATTGGTGCACAAATCAATCTCAGTGAACAGTGTTCTCGGGCCCCACTTCAATCGCGGGCCCCCACAATCTAACGGCCAGGATTGTCTCTTTTAGATCGACGGCTGAGATCTTCCTAGCCAGTCCTCGATTTCGAGGCTGGCTAGTGACGAGGCTTGTCCTGCAAGAATCCTGGAGTTTCGTTTTGCTTGACGACGCCCAAAGAGACGCTGCCTTCCCCTGTCACCTGGAGAAGACAAAAGCTCCCACAAGGTAAGCACACTCCATCTCATTTTCCTTTCAACGGATCTAAATCTCACTTCAAATTCCTTACCTGTTGCAGCATCTCTCCCTACCGGAAGTCTGCCGCTGGTTGCCGTAGCTCCGGTGTCCTGCTGCGAGACTGCTCGGAGACAATCTGGTGCCCTGTGCGACGCTTGGAGTCAACCACTCCCCTTGCCATCAACATCACCCCGGCAGTTTCAGAACTTCGGTGCCCACAACTTTTGATTCACGCACAGAACTAGGACTCAGCAACCTGTCAACGTCGGTGCTTCAACCGAGTGCTGCTAAAGAGCGCTCCTCATCTGTTGCTGCTGCCGGGCATAGTCTCACAATCTCACAAATCTCGATTACAACTGTGAGAGCATACACCTGTGGAGCAACTGGAGCCGGCTGCCACATCACCACACTACTCCGTTTCTATTCGCATTTCGCTTCTGCTGGAGCATCCCTCGCATCTGCGTTCACCTCCTGGCCGAAGCTGCTGGGTGCAACCTGCGTGAATTCTGCGGGACTAATCTGCCGACTGGGGAGCAATTTGTGGGAGAAATCTGCCGATTGGGGAGCAATCTGCAACGAATCACAACCAGCACTCACAAGAATTCAGAAAGACCTCCAGCTGCCTGAACAACGGCGACTGCTCTGTAGTCACCGAATACACGTGCTTCGACAACTTCGGAGCCGAAGCTCACTGACCCAGCAGCCAGCACGCCAGGCAAGTGCCGTAACCTCACTTTGTTTGTCCAAATTTGTTTTAAAAAATACTTCATGGTCCAAATCTTCATGGACACAAGCTTGCACCTGATCTCGTTGCAAAGTAAATTGCCGCAGCTGCAGCGTGCCCTTCACGTAAGTCCTCCCCATGTTCCACACACAAGCCCTTCCTATGCTCGTTTGAACAGTACCACAAGATTGCGTAAGAGCTGTGTGACACAGATCTCTACGTATGAGTTTCGGCCAAGGCTCGCAGCTGAACTACAATTGTCACGCAGAGAAACAAGTCGGAGAGGGAAGTCGGCCACCAAAACGACAACAACCGACAGTCCAGAGCTTGTACCTGCTTGCAAACAGCAGCTGCACCTGTTCCACGCTCCGTGGATTGAAGAACTGAGCAGATACAACGCAACGAGCAGCAACCGCAATGAGCAACGCAACTTTGGTCCTGAGCAACCGCAACGAATAACCGCAACTGAGCTTAGTGGAGTGCTGAGCAACCGCAACGATCAGCACCAAAGTGTAGAACGCAGAAGCAGCCCAAGGTCAAAGCGATCGAAAGTGGCTGGGATCAGCATACCTCACGCAGAACGGAGGAGCTTCAAACTCCAGACATATCGTGCTCATCAGCTTGCCGCATCTGCTTGGTGCACTCCCCCTGCCTCAACGACACCGAGCTCCACAGCTTCACCAAACCCTACAGGCCATACCATACCGTCTGCGTCCACAAGCCCCCACCTGCGGCCGTTGGTGTAGAAGTCCCACGAAGCAGTCTGCAACCGGGCCTGCCTCAGGCACCACCGAGACCCACTTCTTCAGGCAAGGTGTACAGCACAAGCAAGACCTTAACGCCGCCCACACACGAGAGAGAAGAAACGGGACTGGTGATATCGACAATTACCATCACCAAGATTGTTGCCGCAACAAGACAGCCAAGCCTGCACGGGGAGACAACAACTCTCCACGCAACTTGGCTGTGGGTGTGGTGGACAATCGGCGGAGCTGGAAACCCCAGGTAAGTCATCTTTACCTTTCTGATGCTTGTCGTTCTTTCTTCGAAAACCTAAGCATTATCTCAAAGGAATTAACAAACATAATCTATAACACCCAACAAACATAGAACATCATACCATCTGTAGAAACTCTAAATACAGCATTCAAATTCCTTTGTATCACTGTGCGTGGGCTTCGCCCCCTCCCCTGTCTGCATGCTTGAGGGTTTGGGACAGGCTTACCTGCCAAGCGCCGATCGTCGCCGCCCAAGCTCTAGCAACTAAGTTAGTCGCCGATCTCCGACAGCCACTCTCCCGCACCTCCATGCAAGCAGCATCAAAGAACTCACGCCGCGGCCCTCCCCGCCCTCACCAGTGCGGGACGAGCGGCGAGAGAAGCTCCCGCTCAGTGGACGACTCCTGCCACGGCACCGCTCTCGCAGGCGCTCCCCCCAACTCTCGTCAACAACTCTCAAACGGCATCTCGCCGCATGGACATGGACGAGATGTACGCAGCCTGCTCCGGCGATGAGGCAGTAACCATAGACGTTGAAACGCCCACACGGTGTTTTTGGCGGAGAAGGCAGCGAAAGACAAGCTCTTGGCCAACAGTGTGAGTAAATAAGCTAGAGTGACCTCGGTTGCGGAGACATGTCAAGCTGCGGCCCCGCCAACACAGCCACCGAATCCAGCGAAATTGTCCCCCACAGTCTCAGCCCTGCAAAGCCATCATTATAGGTTTTGGCTATGTTCAATCAGGAAGTGGAAGAGAAGCGGAACACCCTTAGTCAACATTTCCTTTACAAAATGAATGAAACTCCTGTTGGAATCTTCCACGCTCCTAAGGTAATGCGCTCAAAAACCGTCCCGGCCCAAAAACCGTCCCATAGGCTTTGACATAGGCTGTTCCTGAAACTGTGCAAAATCATTCTAATTCCGTCTATGGCTGCAGAAATTAAGTGCTTATGATTGGTGCAGAAACGTCCTATTCTCAGAATCCAAGTGGTCATATTAATCATGACTCTAGGGACGGTTAGTGGAGCACCTAGGGCTGAACATTCAAAAATTCATAGGAAATTGTAGACTTACTCAAAAAATGATTTTTTTTTTGGGATGACTTTGCACTACCTTTGCACTTCATCCAAAAATTATAAAAAAATTCCACCACTATTCCGAATGAGCAAACCTGAAATTCGGACGGTTTCTGAGCGCATTACCTTAAGTCCCGGGCACGCAAATACTAATTTTGCACAGAGGGGAGGTTGACGGCACAGCATCTATCCCATAGCAGTAATGACGTTTTGTATTCAAACTAATGAGACCCGTGCCGTTGAGCACATTGACTGCAGCTCGGTTTGTCTCCTCGACGGATTCCATCGTGGAACCGTCGAGTGAGACAAACATGCTCAATTGTAAGATAGACTAGTGGGACCCGTGTGCCGATGAGCACGTTGTCATTAGATTAATATTAAGGACTTTTAGAAACTCCAAATAATTTTATTAAAAAAAAATTAAAATTAAATATGAAGTATATTATATCCATTCCTTTGTTATGGATTTTGAATTCACGTCGACAGTACTGGTTTATTTTACATGGTTGTCTTTGTTGAATCCCATGAACATAGTGACAGATGACCCGTGCCGTTGAGCACATTGACCGCAACTTGGTATGTCTCCTTGACAGATTCCACCGCGGAACCGTCGTGTGAGACAAACCATCCTTAATTGTAAGATAGATTCATGCTTCCTCTCGCAGAGAGTATACATCTATCATTCGCACAGCGATTACAACCACCAGCGGGTGTCGAACCGACCACCTTCCGCCTACAAGGTGATAGACGACGGAGTCTTGTCCGTGCTGTATTTCTCATGGTATGGACTGAAAAACAAATAAATTCATATTTGGGATAGTGCACATGACTGTTACGTCAGGTTGAGCTGCCGTACCGCTCACGCGATGTGAGGCACCCTTTCCGGACGGGTGGGGTTATCTTACCCCTTACCGGATGCCTTACATCGAGTGAGCCCTTCCGGGTGGGGGCACACCCTTTGCAAAGGATTACAGTGGCCTTCCTAAGAGGATAATAATTCTATCCAAGTAAGAGAACTGATGGCCTTCTAGGCCATAGTCGTCTCAATAGATTCTTCTTCATGTTTTGCACTGCTTTCATATTGCTACACTTTCAATTGCCTTCAATCCCTATTTTTCACAATCATATTAAGAATTTTCTTAATAACAGAGTGGATGTTATGGATATTGCATGTGGTACTAATTTCATACTATTCATCATTATTTTATGTATGACTATGAGGAAGGGTGGAGATAAAGGTGTGCGCGCTGATAATCTGAAGCCCTATTTTTTCCATCCCTAAGTTGAAAGAGTTGCACTCCTCAAAGGCTTTAAAGCTTTTATTCTCCAATTGAACCTTTCCCAACAAATCCACACTAGGTAAAGTATGTAAAATTTACCATTAAATTTCTAACAATGAAAATATATCTATCGAGGTCATTACTGACTCTTTGATCGTAGTACCTTCTTATGATCTTTTCCTTTATTTTTAGCAAACTAGCTTTGATAAAGATGAATATTTTGAGATTGTTGATGTTCAAAAAGGTACTCACGAAAACCATGCCTATTTAGTTGTTTCAACTCCATCTCAAGCAAAGAAGACTTAAGACAATCAAGTATTTATTACCATGAAGTTTTAGAGGGGGAAACTATGAGAGGGCCATCTCTCTCTTTCGAGCAAAAGGCAAGGAAAAATGCTTTGATTCTAACCTTCTACAACCTTCCTATTTTTTTAAGTGTTGTTGACACCACTATTCAAATTTGTAGAATTCTTACTGCCAAAAATGTGAAAAGTGATGTTCTTACCTTGATGAAGGAAGCTATTGGAGAAAGCAATAAGAAGCTTAAGGTGGAGTTGCACAAGGACATGAAGACTTTGAAGAATGATATAATTAAGGATGCTTACAATTATGCAGATGACATCAATGAGAAACTCAAGAAGCAAATGCTTGACATCCAAGGTACATTGGCTTTGGCTCTTAGTGGAATGCAACATATTACTGGCTTGGTAGGTCCCATAATTTTCTCAAGGACAAGTCAAACGAGGATTGACCACAAACTGCTAAGGTAAAAAGTATTTACTTAAATATTATTTTGTATACGTATTTTTACTTAGTAACAGTATTAGACATTTAGAATATACTAAAGTAAATACGGCATATTACCGTATTATACAATATTTTAAATATTCTTTTAAATACAAATAAATTTATTATACTTTATACTTATACAAACACAACATCCAACCAAGTAATCTACTTTCATCCAAAATTTGGACTTCATCCAATACTTCATCCAAAATTTAGATATCATCCAAAAATGAGATATCATTCAAAGTCTACATTTCATCCAAAGTCCGATTTTTCATCCAAAATTCAGATATCATTCAAAATTTGAACTTCACTCTAAAACCAAACTTTACCCAAAATCAAAAGTTCATATACAATATAGACACAACCTTAATACAAAACATCACATCCAACTATTATATATCAAACATCAACCATACAACGGCCTCGGCCTAGCGGCCTCGCCAAAATACCAAACACAAATATCAAACTATAAATAATTCTACTCCCAATTCTATAATAGATTATACACCAATAGATGCTAATAAATATACTCACTTTTCAACTTTACATCTTGAAAACAAAATACCCGTATAACCTAACCTTTTCACTTCAACAACTTATACCTTAACAAAATACAAAAAGTTAAATAAGAAAAAACCTAAAACTCTGAGATACTATGGCTATCTTTTCATTAACACACTAGCTCTACTATAATGAAGAGACATAGAATTAAACCCCGGACCAATGCCTAACATTCTACGCACACACCCTTCTATAGACAAGAAAAGAGTTAAAACATACTTTACTCCCAATACAATAAAATTTTAACTCGAATACCAACACATTGCTAAAACATTCTAAACCATACTCAAACAAAACCATCCACTACACCTTCAAACAATTAATGCACACCCTTATTTATACCAATACATACAAACACAAAATCAATATGCACCTTCTCACATAATTTAGGCCTTAATTGTTACCATGAATGCTTCAATAAACATTTGTAGCAATACATTTGCACAACCTCAAATCCACAACTTTAATGACATATGGACCAACACATTACTAATAAGACTAGCCAACCTCCGTAACCCCTCCGAGCGCCACATTTCAACAAAACATCCATATACCAATTTCCTCAAAAACCATTAAGATATTATACACCCAAAAACACAATACACAATGAAATCTATAACTACATCCATAACCAAGAAAGACCACCAAACGTAATAGAACTCCAAAGAAAATTTCCATTTGTTCCACATAAACTTCTTACCGAATCTCTTAGATGCTTTGAAAGCCTAAACGAATACTCACATCCCCACCGACTTCCAAACATTTCCGCGTCACTACCAAGAGTAAATAACAATAATTACCATGAAACAAACATAATTACATGGAATGCATCATCTCTAAATACGGCATTACCAAACCTACAAAGCCTCATAGCTAATTCATCACAAAATACAGCAATCATTCACATTTAAGAAACTAAACTTACAGCAACAAAATCTACAAAATACATACAAAACCTTTTTCCCGACTATAAACTTATTTTCAACAATACCCACGCACTTATAAGATGTATCCAACAAAGAATGCCTTACACACCCGGTAGAGGCGGATTACTCACTCTAATACACAACAAATACGCTTTCCAGGGAAATATCACCATAATCCCTACCTCGGCTAACATTTCACCATACCTCCAAATAATACGAATAAATAACCAACCATTACAATCATGGCTTGTTATACATATGTACATGCCCACACATGTAGAAGACATCCGTCTCATTCCCCACATAAAATCAACCATAAATTCTAGCACATCCAAATCACACATGCACACTATGTGGAGACTTCAATCGAGATATATCATTGCATGGTAGACAAAACAACTACACAAATACGCCACCACAAGACGAAGACATCCAATGGAAAAACTTTACAGTATCTCTAAATCTTGAATACATTCCAACAAACACCACAATCTCTAGACAAGGTGGATATTAGTATACATCAACTCGCTTAATAGATGGCTTCTACATCAACTCATTAGATAACAACAGATATTCCTCTACAACAAATATAAACATGAATTTAAATTCAAACCACTATCCAGTAATTCTCTACATCCCCCACAATACACTACTTGCAAAAAATACACCCCCCATTACCAGTCCACAAATTAGAATTTCAAATCCAATACTAGCAAATAACCTAGAAAAATTCAATATAGAATTCTTTGAAAGAAACTCAACTAGAATAAATGAATTAAACCAATTATTAGAAGACCACAACCATCTTTCCCTCAACAATGGAAAATAGCTTGTATACTTGACAAAATTGTAGAAAAAATATCGGAAACAATAGAAAGAACATATAAAGCACCTCCATTACTAAATCTCACAAATCGAACAACACAACAAGGTGGTTTTTTACCCCAAAAATTAGCTAAAGAATGGAAAAAACACCTGTCTACATACCATCTCATCAGAAAAACCATAATGACCATATTCGTTATTTTGAGACAATTCTAGAACTTTGAGACTTATTGCCTATAATTTCAGCAATTGTTTTTAGACAATTTGAACTTTTTTTTGACTTTCTAATTATAGATTATCCTCGACTCGAGGATAATCTTCCCATATATAGTCAAAAAGTTTTTGACAAATATAGAATCAATCAAGAAATCAATGAAAAAGCTATAGTCAAGCATTAAATTGAGACTTTGAAAAGTCTCGATATAACGAATATGGTGTTCATATACATCGCAAAGAATGATCCCTAATGGCAAACACACCCAATACTAAACGAAATACACAATCATCAGTTTGTGCAAATTCCCCATTGACCAATAACAGACAATGTTCCAAATAAATGGATCGATACAATAGCAACCATTGCCAAAACTGCTAACAAAGAAGCTAGAAAAATCACAACAAAACACACTAAAGATTGTATTTATAAAGCAATCCCAAAATACCGGCAATTATATGAAAAAAGCCCGAAGAAAGTAAACAGAAAAGTCTTCAAAAACTCCGAGACGTCACCTCTAGACTCCATCATTGACAGACACAATAATATACTAACCAGCCCAGATGATATTGCTCAAGAAATATACATTCAACAATCCATCGGTAACCGTCCGACAGTTCCTACATGCCACCATCAAAATAAACACCCACCACACTGTACATGCAACGTCAGACAATACCCATGGCATGATCAAGACGGATGTACAATTGACAAACGCAGCGAACCACAAATTCCCTTACACACATACTTTGACCAATAAACAAATGATTTCTGCCTTAAAAACCTAGGAAACAACAAAGCCCCAGGCCCAGACAAAATCCCCAACTCAATTCTGAAAAATATGCCACCACGATTCCACAAACTACTTTTTTTATTCTTTAAACATTGTTACAAACAAAAACAAATTCCGGCTTTGTAGAAAACTAGCATGACGGTTTTACTCTACTAAAAAGGCGACCCATCACAACTAACAAACCATAGACCAATTGCATTAGCTAATACCATATACAAACTCTATACAAGTAAGCTAACCTCCATCCTTTCGGCCTACAATGAAAAATACCAAATATTACACGATAGCGAAGAAGGATTTAGAGCAGAAAGAGGAACATCCAGGCAACTACAACTCCTCATAGCTCCATTAGAAGACGCCCAATTTACAAATCAAGATATATACATTGTATACATTGACTTTAAAAATGCCTTTGGCTCAATTGACCACGCTAGACTACTAGCCATAATGAAAGACCTCGGATATCCTATGGATAACATAAATCTTATTGGAAATATCTACTCACAATCTACCACCATTTTCTCCGGAGAACACTTTGGAAAAACTCATACAAAGAGGCACAATCCAAGGAGATACTCTTAGCCCTTATTTATTCATCATATTCCTTGAACCTCTCCTTAGATGGCTACAACAAGGTGACAATGGCTACACTTTTGGTACATCCAAAGTAACAATATCTTCCGCAGCCTACGCAGACGACTTAGCAGCAATTGCCAACAAACTAGCATTGCTACAAATCCAACTGAATAAATTAGATATATTTTGTATATGGGCCGGAATGGACCTTGGCATCCCCAAATGTGTAGTAACTGGTTCCCCAAACAAGTCTAAAATGAATCCTATAGCGTTTAAAGCCCAGATACTAGCTACTAATATAAACTATAGAAACCAACCAATTCTTGTACTAGACCAACATGAGCCATACACATACCTTGGAATAATCCTCGCACCATCACTTAAATGGAAAACACAAATAAACACCACCACTGCCAAAGTCATCAAACGATGTCAAACCCTTGTAACTTGTCCAACCACTATGAAACAAAAAATCAATATGGTAGATACAGACATGTGTGCAGGCATTGCCTACAACTTTTATGCCGTACCATATTCTATACCGACTATCAAAAAAACTTGACAAAAAGATTATAGCGCTACATAAAACAATATACGGAATACCAAAATGTACATCCAATATTGCCACACAACTCCCTCATCATCTATTTGGTATTGAAGCATTTTCACTACAAATGCATACTTAACATGCATTGAGGAACAATTACAAAACGCCCTCAACGATAAAGGCAGACTTGGAAAACTTTACTATAGCTTAGTACAACATATACTTGCAAATTTTGGTGGATCAGAAGAGATACCTCGCATCAAATACCACCATTGTGTACGATCACCTATCACAAGAACACTGTTCTTACTCAAACATCACGCTAGAGTTCACCTAAAAAGCACAATCAACATCTTTCTACTAAATACGTCCCCACTCGAAACCGCATGGATGACAAAATCACAAAAATTACATGGATTAAATCCCAATACATCACTTAAACTACTACAAAAACTACTAACTTACAATATCCCAACACTAGAATAATTAACTTTACCCAATGGTAACACCTTTATGACTTCAAATGATTTTAAAAGATACCATGCAACACCCTCTAAACTCATCATTAGCGCATTAAATATTGCCAAACACTTGTTTTGCCATCCACCTTGCCGTCCAAGATGCCGTTTTCCTTGCCCCTATCATCGCCCCAGCAAACCTTCAAAGACGACTACATAATAATAAACTATAACATATCACCTCCACAACCAATTCCTCCCATACACCCTCCAAACCCACCCATTCAACTCCAACCACCTCCTCTAAACAATATACTTAAAAATCTTAGACAATTCCCTATCCATACAATACTTAATCACAAACATAGACAATTCAACGAACCGAATAGAATTAAGAAAAAAAAATACGACATACTTATGCCAATGGATCACACAAGATAACAATACTTACAACAAATGGCTTCCACAAAGAGACTTATTTCTTTGGAGCGATGACACCATTTGCAACCATATCACAGAAATACTCACCCAATATTACACCAATAACCAACACAAATATTTCTCTAATTTAATACAAGCTTACTTTTCTACCGAACAACCAAAAGACACTAGATACGTTATTCCTGCCACAACAATACCACTTGCACATATTTCTATTAATGAATGCAATCCAGAAAACGATAGTGAAACAAACAGCAATACTATCCAAACACAATTTGATGTTCACATATTTACGAAGATAATGGTAGACACCTCATCACAATCCCACAAAATAGACTAAGCTGGCTTTGGAAGCAATACCAACATGCTAGAAACACTCCACATGGCCATAAACCACCAACACAATCATTTGAAACTGAAATTGTTTGGTTATACTAAAGGTATACATACCGTATTTCAGAAAACGACCCACTTAAATGCGTAGAATATACGATACCAACTCAAATACTAAACTCTCTAATTACAACATTTAACATAACTAAGTCTTACTCCTCATCTCCAATTTCTTGCCCTACACAATTCACTCAATTTTAATCCCCATTTTCGAGAGACAAAATATTTGGCTCCCTTGGGACAGCATTTGACCATACATGGAATGGAATTGGATACGCCCATCCCCACAATGCTACAGATTTACAACAAACAATCCACTGGGCCGGACTAGCGGCCACACATGACTCTTATACAATAACCATAATCATCTCCCACGATATCAACAAGTATCAAAACTTTAACCCTGATATTGGCCCATTTCCAGACACACACATCGTTGCTCACTTCGCTGCGGACACCATTTCTTACGAAGAGTCCACAGTACCCCCAGAACTCAACCTTGAAAGAAAAGAACTTTTTACACTCAAATACTTTGCATCCATCACCAAAATAATAGCATTGACTCCCATGAACAACTGAACCAACTCAATCATATAGCAAA
This sequence comes from Ceratodon purpureus, assembly GCA_014871385.1. Lineage (NCBI taxonomy): Eukaryota > Viridiplantae > Streptophyta > Bryopsida > Pseudoditrichales > Ditrichaceae > Ceratodon > Ceratodon purpureus. The sequence continues at coordinate 1,865,537 of CM026426.1, forward strand.
CAACCTCAGAATCCCACAAATTTACACAAAAATTGTCCCTTCTACCCTCTTAAATAACCCTGTTATACCTAACAAAAAATAGTCTAAACTATATAATTCAAACACCCCCACCAAGGACCATATATCCATCCCACAAATTCAAAATTACCAAACAAATTACCATAAAATTTCCACCCACAATTTAGCTACTACACCGATGGCTCTTTTATACCCCCAGAGAAATTGGCCCAGGCGAATGGCTGAGAGAAAAAGCTGGATTCGGTATTTTCAGCCCTAAAGGCCTCAATATCCCCAAAAGATTACACAGTCACCAAAATATACTACGCGCTGAAATGATGGCAATTTACAAAACACTAAGAATTCTCAATACACAATTCCCTAACGAGCCAGCATATACATATACTGATTGTCTAAATGTATTATACTTACGTAACTCACAAATAAAAAACCCCACATTACACAACAGTCATCCAAATCAAGTCACACTTGCCTCCGGGATCAAAATATTACTCCAAAGAACACAACCAACTACAATATATAAAGTCAGAGCACACGTAGATATAGATGGCAACGAAGAAGCAGACAAACTAGCAAAATTTGGGACACGCAAAGCTCATAGAGAGGCTGAATACGCACACGAATTTGCCCATGCAACTCCCTACTACTTCCAAAAAAATGACTGGCCATCCATGATTTCTATTCCAAACAAAGGCCTCGTTCGAACCCTAGAAAAACAAATCAAGAAATATGATAGAGAAAACAACTTAAAAATAATGGCCATGTAAACCCCTAACATTTGCAAATGGACAGAAAGTGAAGATATAGACAATGAACTCTCCAATGAATTTTGGAATAACCCAGCTATTACAGACAAACAAAAATCATGCCTCATCAAATTCCGTACTGGAACTTACATAGGCCAAGCTAGAAAACAGATGTTCTTTGGCAGGGATAGATTCTCGTCTAACTCATGCCCAATTTGTAACTCTCCTGAACCGGACACATGGTTACACGTTCTACTCACATGCCTACAACAATACATTCACTCACACCGAGTCAAAAGACATAACAAAGCAGTCTAAGAAATTAGAAAACTACTTGTCTCACCTGAAAAATCTCGAAGCTTTATTCTTATGAATGCTGGTACCTTCAACGATAAACCCCCAGAAAATACCGTCCCTAATTGGCTACTACCTTGCATGTGTGGCACATAAGATGCCATTGCAACTCTCAATTTAGACCAGATATTCTCTACGTCAAAGACTTACCATACCAAAGCGACCCCCTACAGAAATTGACCCCAATTTCACCATACGATTCATCAAATTTACATACTGCAATGACCGATTCTCTCTAGAAACACTAGAAACCAAAACCAACAAATACACTGCCATTAATTTCCAGCATCATTGCTAAAGGTTGAAAAGTTGACCCCCTCATAGTTATCACAGCTGGCGCTAGAGCTACCACACACATCCCATCAATGAAACTACTAGAAAATCGATTCAAAATTTCCATGCCTACCATCAAAAACACCTTTAAAAATATTAATACAATTGCCATACAATATGCCATGTCTATCCTTCTTCACAAAAGAAGAATAGAAAACCACCAACTATTACCCGAGACATTGGATCCGTCCTCGTCCAAATTATAAAACAAATTTTTTTAGTAGGTAGAGCCACTTTATTTATATGTTAGCACACATGTGCAAAGTCTCTTGTCACTAGGTGGGCTGTTGGTTGGCACAGCACAATTCTTGCCTGCAATTTTTCACTTAGCAGTACCAAGTCACTTCATCCCCACACCTGCTCAAACGAGTCCATCAGGGTTCGAAATCCGGACCAGCTATACGAGACAAACGCTCACTGAACCTGGATCTCACCCAGTCGTGGAGGTTGACAGCGTCTGCTCTTGAGATTTCGAAAACACGTTGCCCTATGGTTAGCTCGAGTAGTACAATTCCAAATGCGAACACGTTGCTTGCAACAGTGAGTTGATTAATTTGAAAGTAATCAGGATCGATGTACCTGCATCCCAGCGAAACATGAGAGCCATTTTAGATAGATATTGCAGTCAGATACTAAACTGCCTATCAACAATTAAGCTGACAAGACATCTGTTAACATTGATCAGTTCAATGCTTTACCCCATGGTTCCTAGTGGTCTGGTTGAAACGTGAGTATTGAGTTCCGGAGATATTTGGGAAATGCCAAGTCTGCAAGCTTTGCCACATGGTATTGATCGAGTAATACGATTGACAGCTTGATATCTCTATGAATAACTGGAGGATTCTGCAAGCCAAAATCGAAGACAAATCAGTCATGGATTGGATGGTCATAAATTTAGAGGAGGTGCTGAGTAGATGCAGTTGGTAATACCACTAATATTGTGAAAAAAATGCCACCGTTATCTCAAATCCAAATGGAACGAATGTTCAGTTTAAAGTAAGTTCTCATCGCAAAGGAGTGAAGGTATTCCAAGCCCCGTGCTATACCAACTGCAAGTTCACGCCGCTGGGCTGCGTTTAGTCTTGGCTTCTCATTTTCCCCTGAAGATTCACCACAAATTTGCGTAGGATGATCAACGTCTTTGGTTTCTGGAAATGGTGAATTGCCACAGTTTTGAATCGGGTAGTGTAGCATCTACTAGATTAAATTAGAAACAACTTCTACAATGTTAACGTTTTGCCTCCCGTTTATAAATCCCCTGTTTAATTTTTTGTGTAATCTGCAGCGCACTCAAACTCTTCACAATGGATAACCGGGTCGACGCTCAACAGTATGGGAGATATGCCACGCCTACGGTGTCTTCAGTCGACGGTGAGTACCAACTTCTATGTTGCCTTCGCTGAATTCCAATGTCGTTGTGATATACTCTCATTTAGTACGCAACGAACCTGCACAGGACAAACAGAAGCCATTAGAACAAGTTTGAGGTCTCTGGAAGGCCCGTGCCGGGCAGGTCTGGGTCGAGGTGGAGGACAGTACCGGCAACCAAGGTGTGTCATCAGTCATGGTGCTATGTCGAGTACGGGGTGGATTGTGTAAGGGTGGTGACTAGTGGAATTGGAGTATGCCATGGTTTAATGTGGACAAGCGACAACTGCTGAGTGTAGGGAGCCTGAGTCAATCGGAATATAAGTAATCGAAAATATGACTCTGGGAGTACGTGAGCGGGACAGTTGCACATCCGGGAGTGCAATTGAGAATTCATTTTTTAATTAAACCACGAATATCTTCATGCTTGACCGTGGAGCACATTCAGCATCGACGGGGACAATCTTGGCGGGAGGCACACTGACTCTACAACATTCCCAATGTGACTCAGGGGGGAAGCACAATAAAGTGGACCACAAAAGTGGACGTCTCATTGCGAGTTTCAGCCCTTTTGCAAAAATTGCCCAAAAGTGATGGAAAGATGTAATTGAAGTCAATTTTTTTGCTAACATATGGATTCTCAACTTGGAAAAGTTTCATGCAAAGTAGACACTTTAAAGTTATTGTATAAGGGCTTCAAACCCAAGCAAAGTGAATGTAGTCATTTGAAAAAGTGGCTATAAACGAATCAAAAACTATCTAAAAATCACTTTTGTTGAAGTGGTGCCCTCTATATGTTTAAGATGTATTCTAAAATAGTCAAATCATATACTCATTAATTGGTTTAGGGTTCCAAAAGTACCGCCAGGATGTTTTTTAAGAGGGTCACTTCAGCGATACTTTTTGTCACTTTTTTCTCCAAACATTGTTTTTCAAATTGGAAAAAACATCCTCTAAAGACAATAGAGGGCACCAAATGAAGAAATTAAGACTTAGGAAAAGTTCATTTTCATGATTTAGAACTAGTGGTCAAATTAAGTTTCAATCAAAAATGGTTTTTTATGGAGATGCGAGTAAGATACCTTACGACGCCTTAAAAAGTGACTTAAATGCTCAAAACCACACCAAAATGCTCAAAATCAGATTTGAGCTTTGAAAAACAGCACACTTCATAATCACTTCCAAATGATCACATATTGCACTTTGTGGTCACTTTATTGTGCTTCCCCCCCCTCGGCAATATCCGATTTTCAATGTTGAGCGGGACAAGCGGTAGTTCAACTGAATGAGGCAGTTTATAGTATTCATGTGAATTTCAGTGAGTAAGTTGCGGGAGCGAACTTTTGCCTTCAGATGCTGCCATTGGTACACTGCGGAGCCGAAAAGTAGTTTGTTCAGATCATGTCACCGTTAGTGAGTGCTGCCGCAAGTTGTTGAGTTCTTCTCCCTGTTTGAGCGAGGTAGTGCAGTGAAGCAAGTATACTTGACAGTGAAATGTTCCTTTCCAAGGCTGCGGAGTTACAATTTTGGAGAGCGTATAAATAGGATGCAGAGCGAAGTAATGGATCAGGTGATAGATGTCGAGCTCGTTCAACCTGCTGCAGAAGTTCAGAGCGTGGTTTTGTTCAACTCCCAGGATGGTCATGGGCGATGGATTCCGATGCGTGTCGAGGTTGGGTCATGGGTAGCGTTGAAGGCAGCCAATCGGGGACCCTGGGCTCGTGATGCACGCACTCATGGGGATGAGTCATTTGCGGGTGCCTGGAAAGCAGAGGTCTTACGCTTCAGGTGGACTTCTTCAATGCGGCGTGGGAGGCATGTGATCAAGCTCGATGCTATCCAGGTGCGCCATGCGTATCAACGCCGACAACTTCATGTGGACCGGGTGTAAGCATGGTAAAGTGGACCAGTAAGTGCAATGTGTGATCACGAGAAAGTGAATATGAAGTGTGCTGTTTTTTGAAGCTCTAAGCTGATTTTGAGCATTTTGGTGTAGTTTTTTAGCATTTTAGTCACTTTTTAGGGTGTCACAAGGTATCTAATAAGCAACTTCATAAAAAGAACATCTTCAATTGATACTTAATTTGACCACTAGTTCTAAAGCATGAAAATAAACTTTTCCAAAGTTTTGATTTCTTCATTTGGGGCCCTCTATTGTCTTTAGAGGATGTTTTTTCCAATTTGAAAAACAATGTTCGGTGAAAAATAACTCACTTAAAGTACCGCGGAAGTGACCCTCTTAAAAAACATCCTTGCGACACTTTTGGAACCCTAAACCAATTGATGAGTATATGAATTGACTATTTTAGAATACCTCTTAAACATACAGAGGGCCCCCCATCATCAAAAGTGATTTTTAGATAGTTTTTGATTCTTTTTTAGCCACTTTTTCAAATGGTCACATTCACTTTGCTTGGACTTAAAGCCCTCATACAATAACTTAAAAGTGTCTACTTTGCATGAAACTTTTCCAAGTTGTACAAAAACAAGTTGAGAATCTATATTAGCAAAAAAATTTGACTTCAATAACATTTTTCCATCACTTTTGCATAATTTTAGCAAAAGGGCTGAAACTGACAAATAGTTAACCACTTTTTGGTACACTTTACCATGCTTACACCCGACCCTCTTGCCTCTGCCTTTGAGCCACGTGCATGCAACTTGTTGTACGCTTCCTATTGGGACGACTGGGTGCCGCCATCTTCGATCCTGGATGTGATTTTAGTTGTGCACCACGAGGTTGGAGAGGCTGGTCGCAATAGACGCAGCCACAAGCAATTGCTTGAGAACGGGACCTTCTTTTTGAAGGCCGTTTATGTTCCACGATCTGGCGAGGAGTTGTATAGGAGTCTGGAACCTCTCCCCCTCCCTGAGCTCACAGATGCCGCATGGCCTGTCCCGGATATGCATACATCAGAAGCCTTTCGTCTCAAGTTAGCGAAGGATATTGCTGTAGCAATGAAGGGTGGGACAGGCAACAAGGTAGCACGAGTCTAGTGGTTTATGCCCATTCATGTAATGGCAGATTTGTTCGGTGTAGCTGATGATATCCGCCGCACCCGTGCGATGTACATTTTCAACAAGCCTTCGGAGAGGCTCCTAGCCAGCGTGATGGACGTCGGATGGGACGAGAAGTGGCAGGTTGGGCGTGACATCGTGAAGACCGTAGTCAGCCGTGGAAGCATCAGGTTCTGTTTCCATGTTGCTCGCCAGACGTTGTACATGACCTTCTGCTATGTGAGGTTTTGGTGTGAAGGAGCTCAAAACTGGGTGGCGATGGATGAGGTGGTCATACCAGACATGGTGAGATGCATTGTGACGTTGGGCGACGAGGTGTTACCAGTATTTGAGGTGGCTAAGTCGTGGCCAGTGGCGCACATACGGGAGGAAATCGTGATTGTGCTCTCGCGGAACAACATTCCGGATTCTTACGACCTTGTTGTTGAGCATGCAGGTCAACGTGACAAGAAGGTGCGTAGGCTTGAAATTCGGATTAGTTTGCTCAGAATTGGGGTGTACTATTTTCAGAAAGAAAGTGGTTGGAGCTTTGTCTTGACCATCTAGTGACGGTGTTGTTTCAGATTAACCGCCGACTAGAAGGAAGTACCGAGATCGGAGCTGTTTTGCCAGCAAACGGGAGAGTGAAGATGGTGCCACGCTGATGCTGCAGCATTGTACTTGCTGTGTTTTAGTCTCGGCATAGACCGTATGCAGTTAGAATTTTGTACCGGGTTTAGGCACGCTACAGCATATGGTTTTTTCATATCCGCCTTGTGATTACCGCTCAAGAGAGATAGTATGCGGTGTAGTGTGAAAAGACTACGTAGTTGTATGTTGTGATGTTTGTTTCTCAGGCTGCCAATTTCTCTGCGAATATTACGTTTTTGAATATAATTATGATAAACTCATAGTGCTTCTGAGGTTCTCAACGTCCTTCTCTTCTTTGGGCTACTATGTTGTGGATAGTCATGCTTGGGTGGATTGAAGTGGTGGATACTTAGGTGAGATTCGGCACCATTGATGAACCACCAGAAGTATGCATCCACCTACTTGGTTTGCTGAAGCAGTGACAGCAAGAATATGTATTTGTCATTGGCAATGTCTCGATGTCGTACTTGTGAATCTCGAGGTTAGGACGAAGTTATAACGCAGCATGACTCACCTCTGCATTACGAGTAATATGCTAAAATCACACCCTGCGTACATGCAAGTATGGTGTTGGCTGGCGTAGTTAATTCCGGATTTTGGTTGTGATGCATTAGCTCAGGAAAAGTGATTGTTTATAAAAATCTACAAAGCTCTGATGATTTATTCTTATCTTTTTTTTTTAATTTCATTTGAGTGAATCAAAAATAATAAAATTCAAGAGATTGTGTCAAATATAACAAAATCTGAGTTCTGGTAATAGAAACTTAAATACATTTGCGAAGTAAAATAAACTGCCCATTATGTATTATAAATTAAAGTAATACCTGAATGGTAATTGAAGAAATCATTACAATTAATATCATGATTTGAATAAAATTTTCTTTCCTCAGTGAAATTGGCATTTTGTATTTGTGTTTTTTATATACAAATCAATGTAGAATAAAATTGAACTAATTAGTTTATAAATTATGTCAAATTGAACTAATTAGTTTATAAACTTGCAAATAATCTTTTTTTTAAATAATAATAATTATTTTAAAAAAAATGTCATAATTAGAGTGGGGAATAAATAGGATATTTCTGCAAATAATAACCTTGGAGGAAAAACAATAGTGTCAATGATGACATCGTACTCCCCACCTAAGATTTTTAAAAGCAAACCATTTGAAATAATTAAATCAGCTACAATATACAATTTTTTCTAAATAGTACAACTTTATTCTATTCTTACCGCTTTATTCCTTTCATCTCTCTATATTCCCTTCATCTCGCTTTATTCTCTCTCTCGCTTTATTCCCTTCATCCCCCTTTACTCCGTTCCTCATATTTTAAATTATTTTATTCCATTCTTCTCTCTTCCATTTCCCATTTCCCTTCGTCTTTCTTACAGCCATTCATTTTTCTTTGTTCCCTTCACCTTTCTTTTTTTCCGTCATCTCTATTCCCTTCATCTTCCTTCATTCCCTTCCTCCCGATTTTTTTTGTTTTCGTATAATTTCCTTCTTCTCTCTTATACCACTCATTTCCTTTCCCATTTCTTTATTTCCTTCATCCCTCTTTATCCCCTTCATCTTTCTCTATTGAAAACCTCCCATTTTTAAATTTTTTTGATCCCTTCTTCTTTCTTCTACCTCCCATTTCCTTTCCTTTTTTTCTTTAATTCCTTTGTCTTGATTCCCTCCATCTCTCCTTATACCCTTGTTCTCTCTTCCACCTCCCATTTTCCTTGATCTTTCTTTATTCCCCTCATCTATCTTTATTTACTTTATCTTTATTCCTTTCATCTTTATCCCCTTCATCTCTCTTTCTTCCCTTCATCATCATTTATTCCCTTCCTCACATTTTTTTATTTTTTTAACTTCCTTCTTCTCTCTTCCACCTCCCAATTCCTTTCTTCTCTCTTTTTTTCCTTCATCTATATTCCTTTCATCTCTCTTATTCCCTTATCATCTTTCTTTATTCCTTTCATCTTTCCCACTCTTCTCAAAAAAAATTCTTTCTTCCCTTCTTCTTTCTTTATTTCCTTCGTCTCTCCTTTTTCCCTTCCTTCCCTTTTTTTTATGTGTATTTCATTCTTCTTTATTCTTTCTCCCATTTGTCAGCCAAGCGGCTAATTTCATATTTGATATTAGTCTTGTATTTTTTATTTCTACATTTCTTTATTCTCTTTTATATTTTAAACATTTTAGAATGATGATATGTATTAAGAAGGACTGATAGGGTTATATTTTCATAAATGAATCTTTATATCCTCAACAACTTAACTAAGCGGTTTGAGACGGCCAAGAAGACTAAGTGTTCAGGTTCAGTGGCTTAAGGATTTACTGACTTACCAACTTTAGCACTGCTTTAACAATTATCCTTAGATCAAAGTAGCTTTTGTACATCTACAATAAGTCAGTTTTATTCCAAATCAGAAATTAGAAATTTATCAAAACAAGTTTTTACATTTGTAACCAATAAATACAATTGCATAATCCTTTGTGTTTTTGTTTTGAATGGAATCTGTTATGATCAGGGAGTTATGTATACGCCCCTTTCTATGTATACAAATAGATAGAACATTCGGGGTCACTCGATTTTGTTTTCTTAAAAATATTAAAACGTAAAGGTGAAAGTCTACAACAAGATCTAGCAGTGGAAGTTTCACCATCTCACTGAAACGGTAGATATAAAATTAAAGAAATTGTGCAAGAACGTCGTTTCTGTTGGATCTCGTAGGCCTCTGCGGTTGCTGAAGCATTGCTAGAAGTATATATACAGCACACAAAGAGGCTTTACTCCTTCACGCTCCCGAGGACACCGAAAGCCATCCACGCGCACAGCACAGTTCTCAATTTTCCAGTGTGTCACCGCTTTAGAACCTCAAAACACTACTATAGATACTCTAAAAGAAATGTAAACTCACAGCGACATCTCTGAAATACTACTTCCTCCACTTCTAGTCCCCTGCAACTGCTGACGCAACATTTAAGTATACAGGCTAGAACCAACTTCAATTAGAAATCCAACAAGCGGAACTTGTAAAAGATTAGATTTTCTTGAATCCATCGGATACCGCCATACAACCTCTGTTACGACAAATGATTTCTAAAAGAAGCTTTACAGTTAACTTCATCCCTGAAATTCTACCACTTCTAGTCAACTGCAAGTGCTGTCGGAATAAAAAAGGAAAACGGGCAGAAGCATCTTCAACCAAAAAGCAAACATTGGGAAACGGAGAAACTGTAAATGACAATTCTCAACTGTGCCACCGCTATATAAGAAATCCGTTACAAAGATAGAATTCTATATGAGAACAACTGCCCTTAAGTTGATCCCCATTCACCTTGCTCTACTAGTCAAATTCTTCCAACTGTCGCATTAGATAACTCAGCCGGCCACAATCAACTGAAGCTCAGAAAACACACCGAGCTACTACAACAATTGCACAAGGAGGTTAAAGAAACGAATGAGGGGGAATCCCAAAACATGCAACAACGGAAAACCATGAGATGCACAATAACAAGCCACGACTGTATCTCGCTATCAAGAATGCTAACAAGGAGGTCCATGCACTTATTACTACACATTGAAGAAAGACACAGGCAAAATTTGCACATGAAACTACAAGGAGAGGCTACTTCTAATATAGAATATTATTACGACATTGATAATGACAGTGTCTTAATGCAATCCATCGGACAATGTCGGTGAAACCTTGAACTTCTAGGAATGTCAAAGACAAAAAGAAAGGGAATCCAGTCTCGTCGACGGTCATTGGCGAGTTCAATCAATGTCTAAATTAAAACAAACAACACTTTGAGGAATCCGGCAAGCGCCGCAGAGGCACAAACCGAATCAAGTGGAATAAAAAACGACAGATTGCTGGAAACAAAAACCACTAAGTTCTCGTCCGGAGCATCTAACACCACTACTAGGTCCGAAGTCAAAATCAGTAACATTCAAAATCTGCTGAAGCTGTGTCCGAGGATCAGGGACAGTGGCAGAATGTCGATGCAGCCGCTGCGTCCTTCAGCCTGGCGATGGTGGGCTCAAGTGCTAGGGCCGCGTCATCTTTCACCGTGCCATCCCACTGTGCCACCCACGCCGCGTCGAGTGGACTTGCACAGAGAGTGCAATATGTCGTCCCCGTGTCTATCATCTCTACAACGCAGTAGCTATGGAAATGACAACCACAGGACGACGGAATTGCTGCTTTAGCGACGAAGCCCTTCCAGCACACTGGGATACACTTTGTTACTGCCAGTGTCAATTGAAGGGACGGATACGGCAACGGGGTAGTCGAATAGATAACGCGGACGCAAAACCAAGTTGTTGAGTCTGGTCTTCTTCAGGGCAGATTCTGCTGCGGCAACCTCTTCCTTCGACTTCGCGTGAGTGGCCTTCGCTTTGGCAAGTGGACCTGCTTCCTCGAGGAGAGTGCGGATGGTGTCTCGCGCGCACATTTGCTGCGGCTGTAATTCAGCCAACCTCAAAGATATCTCCTGCGCCACTTCGGCGTGCGCCTTGTAAGCAGCTGATGTCCCCGTACGATAGAGTCTCTTCTGCTCCAACATCACTGCGGCGCCCTCTGCTTCAAGCTTCGCCAGACGATGATCGGAGAGCGAGTTAACATCATCCATAGCCTTCAAATGTTCCTGATCAACATCGTGTAGAGCACGTGCTGTCGCAGCTTTTGCGGCCCGTGCGACCTCCAACTTCTTCTTGGCAGCTTGCACAGGAGAGAGCGCAGAGTCACTCGATGAAGCCCCTCCTGCCAAGTTCACAACAAGCTTGCACAATCCCTCAATTTGCTTACGTAGTGCCACTGGCCCGAGCTTTTTTGGGTTCTTCGTTGCTAGAGAGAATCTCCGGTTACGACAACCCAGCGCTTCGGCACCTCAGTTGACATCCTTATCGTGCACAAATGTAGCGTAGGAAGCCTTCAGAAATCGCATCGCATAGTAAGCATTGTCGGGTCGGTTCCCATACACACGATAATTGTGCTAAGAAAACAACTTTGCGAGGTCCTTGTCGGTGCATTGTGCAATCTCGTATCGATTCGGATGAGCTCCAGCCCGCCACACCTGCTTGATGTCGTCGTCGAGAATTTCGGGATAAACCTTCGGCACCTTGTCCACCATTGGTCCGCGGTGGCATGGCCCGACCTTCTCGTGGAAGAAAGCATCGTCGTACTCGGCGTCGCGGCCTCGAAGCACCATAGCAGCAGCAAGCAACTTTGCTTTCACCTCCTCTGGTATCCCGTCGAGGTCGAACGGGAGGTCGAATTTGAAGTTCCCGACATCGTGCGCCGCGCGATTGCAGCAAGGTCAATGTCCAGTTGCTCCAAAACTTGACCACCTCCATGCTCTTCATCTCCAGAATCCGTAACAACTGCCGGATTAGCCGCTGCCGGATTAGCCGCGGATTTCTCCTTCTTCGCGGGGCTGCAGGACTGTCCTGACTTTCTCTTCTTCTGTGGCGGTAGAGTTCTTGGATAAAAAAAACAAATTAATTAGAATGAACAGAGGTACGAGTACTCAAACAGGAATGCAACCTTATTTACAAAAAGCAGCAACCACGGTCAAGCACGGCAACCTACGTGAAAGCAACGGAGCGACCCTTCACTGATGTAAACAAGAGAGGGAGTGATGCGAGGACTGATGTAAACAAGAGAGGGAGTGATGCAAGGTCAGCGTTGTAGAGGGTGTTTTGTACAAGAGTATCTGCTGTGGTGAAGCTTCATCATGGACAATTGGGGGAGGATGCGTACAACTCTATGTATTAAATGTTCAATTGACAAGTTTAGTGTGGAAGTGCAAATGCAAAGAGTAGGAGAAGTGATTTCTTAGAGAGAGATCAGAATGATAAGATGATCTGACATGACACTTTGCTGAAACAAGCCGCACAAGTGTTTAAGATATTAATATCTACAGTGATGAAAGTGCTGTAAGCTAACAAAGTTGTTACAAGCTGAGGCCTACTTGTCGTGTGTAAGCATTAATGTTTTAATCATTATGCCATTTCCCATTCACACTCCAAATCCAGTCATGCTTCCACTAACGTTTTGTCTAGTAAGCAAGAAAGTTTTTAATTTTTAATTTCCATGACTTTCAATTGCACTATAGTAGAATATAATACACGGCTTTTGTCATAATATACTGTCAGATTAGTCTTATCCTATGTGTTTCATGTTTATGCAGACGATATATCGAATCCCTTAATTCATACGACGCATCTTTTATTTTGATTTTTGAGACCGAGAATATTTTAGGAAGTAATACTTATAAGTAAAACTAAATTCAAGAAACTAATGACACCTTCAATATCCGAAAACATTCCAAAAAATGTTCAACCAAAAAACGGAGAGGAAGGGAATGAAGAGAGATAAAGGGTATAAAGATGAAGGAAATGAAGAAAGAGGAAGGGGATGAAGAATCAAAAATGGGAAGAAGGAGAAAGAGGAATGACATAAAGATAGAAGAGGGGATTCAAGATAAAATACTGGGAGGAAGGAGAAAGATGAAGGAAATAAAGTAAGACAAAGGGATTAAAAATAAAGGAAATAAAGAAAGATGAGAGAAAATAGGAGGTAGAAGAAAGGGGAAGGGAATATTAATTTTTATTTTTTTTTTAAATTAAAAAAAATAAAAGGATTGGGGAGGAGGGGAATAACGAAAAACGAAGGGAATAATGATGGAGGACATAAAGAAAGATGAGAGAAAGGGTGGAAGTAGAAGGAAGGGGGGGGGGATTATATTTTTGGGAAAAAAAAAATGGCGGAGGGAGGGGGGGGGGGGGTTGGGGGGAGAGTTGGAAATGAAGAGAGCCTTCTCGGAATAATGATGAGGGAAATAATGAAATAAAGAGGTGAATAAGGGAGAAAAAAAATTAAAGGGGGGAAGGGAGAAAGATGAAGGAAATAAAGAAAAAATGAAGTGTGTAAAGATAAAACAATGGGAGGAAGGAGAAAGAAGAAGGCAATAAAGAAAGATGAAGGGGCTACAGATGAAGAACATAAAGAGAGTAGAAGGGGAATGAGAGGTAGTGGAAGGAAGAAGGAAATTAGGTTAAAAAAATAAAAATAAAAATAAAAGGAATGGGGAAGAGTGGAATAACAAAAGACAAAGGGAATAACGATGGAGGACATAAAGAAAGATGACAGAAAGCATGGAAGTAGAAGGAAGGGGGGGGGGGGGGGATTATATTTTTGGGAAAAAAAAATGGCGGAGAGAGGGGGGGGGGTTGGGGGGGAGAGATTGGAAATGAAGAGAGCCTTCTCAGAATAATGATGAGGGAAATAATGAAATAAAGAGGTGAATAAGGGAGAAAAAGAAGGGGGGAAGGAAGAAAGATGAAGGAAATAAAGAAAAATGAACTTATTAAAGATAAAACAATGGAAGGAAGGAGACAGAGCAAGGTGATAAAGAAAGGGGAGGGGATTACAGATGAAGGACAATAAAGAGAGTAGAAGGGGAATGAGAGGTAGTGGAAGGAAGAAGGAAATTAATTAAAAAAAAAATTTAAAAAAAAAAAAAAAAAGGAATGGGGAGGAGTGGAATAAGGAAAGACGAAGGGAATAACGATGAAGGAAATAAAGAAAGATGAGAGAAAGGGTGGAGGTAGAAGAAAGGGGAGGGAATAATGGAACGAAGTACAAAGCTTAATAGATTAAAGAAAGATGAGGGGATTAAAGAAACGTGAAGGGAATACCGATGTTCAAAAGTGGTGATACTAATTGCAATGGGATCCCCACATTTAAGGAATCATGTAACAAAATAAATAAATAAAAAGTTAGTTCAAATCCAAAATTTTCATCTTAAAGATTAGTTTATCATGCAACATGATATTCGTATGGACACCTGAGAGACATGCCAAATTATTAATCTACCTTGGATGTTACATTTGATAATTAATTGGTTAATGATGAAAACGCATGAATGACCAAAAACCATCGATCTAATATTTCTAAGTTCCATAACGGTCATCCAAGTGACAGTTTTTCATCCTTTTTTTTTCCTACTCTAAAGTTGTGATAAAATTATCTAATTTCATTAATGAATTCGTAAAATATTAATTTCACGGATGTTATGCCTCTTTAAAGTCCCATACATGGATATTGTGTGTGTATTCCGAAAATCCTTAATACAAGCAGTTAGAACACAGTTTTGACTATTTGGATGATCTTTACCTATGCTTGAGGTAAACTAATGTACTGTAGTTTGGCAATTCTGTTTTATAGTCCAAGTTAAATTTTTAACAAATATGTAAAAATGAGCGATTTATAGCTGGTATAAGATGAAGGGGTATTACCGTGGCTTCTTCTTGATTTTCCACGGTTTAAGATTTTCTCATCAAAGCTTGAATTATTCTTATAATTTTTTAGCACAATAATTAGTGTAAGGTTTTTGGTTGTCATATACATCTACATTAAATATTTTGTACATTTTTAGTATAACCCATAATTGATATGAATTTCTTTTGTTCGTTTTTATTAGAAATTTTATATTAATTGTATGATGAAACCGTTAATTTTTATTAAATTAACAGTTGTAGACAACATGTGTATGTAGGTAAGAAAAATTAGAAATTCATTTTTTACATAAATTATAGTAGCAAAAGAGTGCATCCAAAGTCAAAGTCTATTTTCGTGGTCATATGCTCTGGAATTTCCCGGTGAAGAAATAGGCATCCTTCATTTATTATAGTCACCGCGACTATAGTACGTCGTTGGATACAACTTTGGGATTACTGATTGGAGGGGAACGATCGTTGACTTCCAGCAGCATTGTACCAGGCAGAAAAAGGCGGCTGTTAGTGGACCTGTGGATAATGTTGAACCACACCATGGTAGTTCCAAAATGGGATCTCAGATTTTGTAGATTCTATACTGGGGGAGGCTCGTAATTTCTTATTACCTTGTTAATTTGAGTCCGATGGAGGGACTACAAAAGGCCTGACAGTGACTTTAGTGCTGTAAACAGAGTAGAGCACTCCATTTATGATTACAGCAACGAAGTAGGGGAGAGGAGTCCCTTGCATGATGGGACTTTTTGGGACTTGTTGCATCACTTCCTTGATTATGTACTCATAAGAATTCTACTATCTAATCAATGAAAATGAACAAGGTAGCACAAAGAGCGGGAATTCTTACTAGGTATAAGTTGAACTTTAAAAATTAAAACTTACTTATTGTAGATGTACATGATGACTATATTCGGATGCTAGTTTTAAACAAAAAAAATTTTGTTTATAGTTGAGGATATGTTGGAAGCACAGGTCACGGTTGAATAATCAAGTAACAACCATGGTTATACCCCTTCTTCTTGTGTTATGTTCGCACATTTTCCCTTTTTTTGGGAGTTTTAGATTATTTTGGCAAAACATGAATGGTATAGCGGTGGCACGCTACGTTTTGTTATGGGAATCGGTATACTGAAAATATTGTATGTGTATCTCTGGATTGCTTTTTTGCAATCTATGAGTAGACTAATTAATTGTTCGTCATTTTTTGGACTCACCCACTCCGTGAAATTAATATGTACTAAATGAAGGCCCACAAAATTAAATAAAGTTTTGATCATCAAACTTTCTCTCCAAAACTTGATATTTAACCATCTCTGATTTTTAACCATCCACAAGATATTTGTATGGGAATCTATGGGTTTGTATACAGTAGAAGGTTCTTTCTTGATTATGGAAATCTATGGTGGGTCTTCCATATTCTTTTATGAAAACTCATATTCAATACTTCTTCTAGTTGTCTGTTTCGCTACAAAATTAAAATTAATTACACTATAGAGTCAAACTGTAAAAAATTCAAAAATTAAATTTTTTCAAACAAACCAATTCTTGGGCTTGACATAGTTTCCAATTACAACATCCCCATGGGAAGTGACACTACGTTGACTTTGGGTCAGAGATTCAGTGGTTAAAGTCATCCATAATCCCCCGTACAGAAAGCGTACACACAGTAGAATCACACACAAACTTTGGATTCTTATCCTCTATGTTTGTTCATTAAACTAATCCGCATTGACAAACACTGTAAACGAGTAAAATGGTTACCTCCACTAAATTACTATTCACTCTTGCTTTGCACCCGGCAACTGCTGAAAGCATCACTACATGCCGTTGATCAGTAACCACGCCATAGCAAATATGGTAATCGGACCGTCGGATTTGCTGAGGGCGCAAGTGTGCGTTGTCGTGCTTAAAGCCCAAGGGACAGAGTACATGAAACGGCGGAGTGCTGCACATGTCCCATCGCGCCCGCCACTGTTCACTCCCACATCGTTGCTGTAATCATCATCCAAATGCCCCAGTGCTTGTAACAGTCGGGTCGCTTTATGTCCAGTAAATTTGTCCTTCAAATCTATATTCACATCCTTAAGGGCTCTTGAGTACCTATTGCTGGATACTAACCTGGATGAAGTTCAAATTTTCTCTACGATGTACCACGGTGTGATTCAGCATTGTCCACTGCTCTAATCGGAGCCGGAATAAACTCACCATTTGCTTAAAAAAAAATTTTAAAAAATTTTAAAATAAAAAATCGGGCCCGCTACAATCCATATGGTACAATGTTCCAAGAAGTGAAACGAAGCTCCTGATTAGTCGAGAAGCGCACCTGGGGAGGAACTCACTTATTATGGGCAAGGCTATGCGGCTTAATAAGTCAATTTAGAGTTGTTATTCCATTTATAACAACGTATAATATGCTTCTTCTGAAAGAATCAAAGTTTATAATAAATGAAATCTTATTAAGCTTTATTGTAATTTGAAATAATTTTTTTTATTAATTTAAACAAGGTGTAGCGCAAAAATATATCATAAAAATTCAAAGTGTACATATATTCAACTATCTTATATAAAATACTAAGTTACACTCAAGTACATCTGCATTTCCTTTTTACTTAAAATTTAAGCCATAACGTAGAAAAGTGTATTGTTGAGAGTACTCCGACGTACATCGAAGTTCTTCAATCAATACTAGACCCTAAACAAAAAGCTTCAACATAAAAACATCTAGCTTGAGAGAAGACAGAAAGAGAGAAAAAAGATTATCAAAATAATCCGCGACGATTTAGGAGTGTCTTATAACTACATATTCACTTATGGAAGGATTCAAACATTTACCTTATGTAAGGTTTAGGCCCTAAAAGTAAACTACAGTAAACTCTATGAATGGGCCCTAGATATTAAAGTGTACATCTCAAGAGTACTGTTGTGCATAGTATTTATTGCTACCTTCTATAAGCTTTGAATATGTATTTTTTATAATTAAAGATTAGCAATTTGAGTATCCGCTTGAATTTATAAAAATAAATATCTTACTTATTTATATTGAAATGTAAAAGTATACTTAAACTATTTTAATGTAAAAGACTGAAAGAAAAAGATGAAGACAAAACGATAAAGATAAAAAGACAAAGACAATACGAGAGAGCTAAAACGACAACGGCAAGAAGTCAAAGAAAAAAGTTATGGGAAAAAGTCATAATCAAGGTTAAGTCAAAAACAAATGGTGTCAATTGATTAGACTTATTCATTTAAATTTATAAGCAATTAAATGAAGAAGCAAATTTATTATAATTTAAAACTTTGTGATTTTCAGTGCGTGACCTCACATACAATATGATCGGGTTAATTTTTTCGTCAATCTCTCTACCAATTAATTCAACTTCTTCCAGCTTCTAGCTGTAATTTTGGCAAAGTTTCGACAATTCATGTCACCTTTCCAATGGGATCATTCGTGCTTAACAAAATCCTTCAATTTTCAGCGGATATTATGTGGTTTTTATTAAATTACTTATTGTCAATTTGGTATTTAAAAAAATACAATGGATGAGGGTAATTATGGACGTATATATCAATATAGTAAGATGGATATAGATGAAATTAATTACAAGTGAGATTTCAACCAAGTTCTATTTTTATATACTTTGGGGAGTAACTTGACAGCTCTAACATTGTACATGTCATTTCTTTGGAAATTGGGGAACTTTATGTCATCTATGACTTTGAAAAAATTTGACAAAATAAGCACCTATATTACTATTTCAGAACTCTTTTATTTCTTTGCCAATCTAATTATTACGTATGTTATGTATTTTTACAATACTTTGAGGATTCTGTTGTCATCCTTGTCATCAAAACATTTCATTGTATTGTCCACTACATTACTATTTATAAAAAATAGTACTTCCTAACCAATATAATTATTACAAATGTTTATTCTTTGAAAATTCTTTAAAAATACTTTAGACTATTATGATGTCATATTTGATATTATATAATCTTCTTCTAATATCCAGCTATATTACTATTCGAACCAATCTTCTATTTGTTAGCCACTCTAAATATGCCATTTTTTAATTTCTTTCTAATTTTTTTTTGAAAAAGTATAGGGTAATGCATTTCTTAAAAATAGGTCCACAAGTAATGGGATCACGGATACGGCGAACCCAAAACAGAAATTGCAATGTTCCATTTCTTCAAGTGCCGTTTGTGGTGAACGTTATTAAATTTAGCATTTGTAATATATCACTCTAACCAATCCTATACATGTAGGTTGTAGGGTTTGTACTCGAATACTGGTTCACAATGTCACTCCCATGGAATTTCCTTTAAGATATACAGAATTCTATGAATACAATGTATCAAATCGGACTTCCTCCAATCACAAGTTTTGTTTTAGATTTATCTCCCTAAATCTTCCAGGGAATAGTCCTGTTAAACACTGACGTATAGTAGGCGGGGGGGGGGGGGGGTGTTGTAGATGCTTACTCGGACAATACTTACTCGGACCATATTCTACGTCCGCGAACTTAGCGTGGGAATTTCAACATCTTCTGGGTTATGCTCTTATAAGGCCGCCTTCTCCTACTGCCCCGGAATGTGTTTAAATGTCGCCACGGTGAAGCATACTTTCATATACCATTTTGCAGTGGAGGTCCGCAAAGTTTCCAAATCACGCCCGCTGTGAGCATCCGCGCGCAAGTGTAGCTGCTGGAGTCCGAGTTTGCGATCACAGCGTATCCCTACTGCTTTCGACACATCGTAATTGCTCAGAGGTATACATTCTCATTGTTTGTTAGTCATATTTGATTGGAACTGCATGATGTTGCACCGTCCAGGTCCTTCCCATTGTGGTCTATATATGTGTAGGGAATATTGATGGATTTGCCTGATCACTTCTTTTTGTTTCTGTAACTTCGCTGCAGTTGCTAATCTAGAGACCAGAACGCAATGACGAGCAAGGGGAAGTCATTAGTTCTCCCCATATAGGAACGACGAACCTTCACACGGCCCTCTAACCCTGTGGCAGAAGCCTTTTGACCTCGCCAAGCTACCGAACACGATCACATCGGAGTTGACGAAGAGGACACCTCTTCTTTTAGGATCGGACAAGGCGTCATACAACAAACACTTTTTCAAGACTATTGGAGGCCTCTGCGGGTCTGGAATTGCAGTGGACAGCTTGGACAAAGAAGACCACGGAGTTCCAATTGAAGATTTAGTGACCACTTATCCGCTCAACCGTAATGGGAATCGTCACTCGATGAAGCTCATGACTGACCGCGCTGCAATGAACGAAGCCTTGGACATGTACCAGCGTGTTTATGGCGGCACACAGCCGGACAACGGTGAATTTGAGACTGCTTTTATTCATGGTCTTGTGCTGAACTTTCAACGGTCCACGAAGGTAGACTAAGTGAAGCACGCGTTGGAATTTGCGAAGAAACGCTTGGAGAACCCTCCGCTGAATCCTTAGAAGCTCACTCCACCATGTCTAAGAGAGAGCAAATACAAGAGATTATCAATGTCTTTCGCCATTACTTACGCATGGCGTACGCTGACCTTGATGCATCTACCGCACAGATGAGGCAACACAACTTATCGATAAAGCCCTCGGATTTTCCAGCACACACGCCGCGGCTATGTGAAATAGTAACCCCTGGTCGACAAGCACGCTCGGAAGAAATTGTAGCTGCTTTTTGTCATCCACATTTAGAAGAAAGCGTCACCCCGGTGCGACAAGCACGCAGCGCGGGTCGAGTTCAGATTGCGCGCCGAACCCTGTCACCTAGAGGACTGCCGCCAACGACCAACCAAGCAGATCCTGTTACTATCCTCAAGCAGAAGAGAACAAAGATGCAGTTGCAGCTGTCTTCACGTATGAAGAATCTCCGTGAAGCAGAACGTGATCTCGAGATTCTCCAAGCCTACAAGTGTGAGCTGGATTTGTCGGAGGAGGCAAACTGGGAGAGCATGGTGACCATACGCGCAAGAAAGAAGCTTCCGGGAAAGTCACCTGTAGAGCACAGCGCAATCGAGGAAGAGTTGCGATCGAAGACAACCACCGCGAGTTCCATCTCTAAGGAAGCTGCAGGCCTTGACAAGCAGAAGGTTGAGTTACAGGCTCGCATTGAAGTTGTTCGGAGATCCACACAGGAAGTGCAAGAGGCGCTTGGGGTCATAAGCGCCGAAATTGACGTGACAATTTTGCAGAGCACCAAGATTTGTCCTAAACAAATCTTCAGCAGGCTGCTAGTGACACCCTCGGACATATGCAAACTTGAAGCCGGGCTTCCGTGCGTTCTCTGTGCGCGTTTCTCGGTGGAAAACGCTATTGTATCACTCCTGTGTGGATGCTTGCTGCACCCTGTCTGCATGCTTAAAGTCGCGTTTTTGCCGGAGCCACGATGCCCTTTCTGCAGCCATGTGCTGGGTGAGCTGTGGCACGTCCAATGGGGATATACACCCACTAGCGTCGAGATGCTCTCCTCGGCATTAGGTGCTTGTAATGCAGGGATGAACGGTGCCGGGTGGATGAAGCCCCTGGACGAGTGGCTGCGCAGGAATGGGTGAAAGATTTGCTGAACTTTATGGGCAGTCAAGAGTCGGTGGCGAAACCCAAACGCTCACTCGCAATGGACAGGGAGAGCGACAATCAACCACTTCCAAAACGACCTCTCTTGGAGATCACGATGACACAGCCAATGGACCAAGGACTTACTTCAATTCTAGAAGAGATATCTGCCATCGGGATCTCTGCGGCAGAAGAAGCCTCAGCAGCGTCAATGCAAGAGACCTACTCCCATGTAGTAGAAATGATAAACGAGGAGTCGGTACCAATGTTGAAGGATGCGTAGTCCGTCATTGGTGAAGCAGGACCAGAGGCACCATAGACTCAGTTGGCCAACCGTAAACTAGCCATTTTGTAGATGCTCTGAACTGGTATGGTTTATTGTGATATGAATGTTTTGTCACTACTACGTAGCTGCAGCTTCAGTTTGTTCTCCTGATCCGAATGAGTTTGGTGAGTAGCCAAAAACTATAAGGTTGGACTTTAAACAATACTTTTTGTCGACGTTTATATAATATATATATATTTATATATATGATTATTATATGAATATTCCACGATGTACATCGTCGCTGTTGTGCATTGACTAGGTGGATTTTCCAAAGTGGACAGTTCTCTCTCTTGGGACTTTATTCAACTGATAGAGTCACCCTAATAAGATAAACCCATTCTTTGTGCCCTAAACCTTCCTATTTACATATTTCTTCTCGGTTGCAGTTTGAGTAAAAATGAATCTCATTAAAATCTCATTAAAAGCTCATTACATGATTTTTAAGCCCACATGTATATAAAATCCCTTTGTCTAAACTCAGACCAGCCTGGCAACTCCTTGAAGAAATGAACAAGGTACGACCAAGTAATTGGCGCTTACATGTGAAGCATTGTTCCTCTTAAGATTCTTTACAAGCATTTCACTTCTACTCTATACATGTTGTAAACACTTTTGCAGCTTTATGCTACACTCGGGAATACTAACGAGGCATCTTCAAACATCCACTTTTTTTCCGCTTGAAGTCAATAATGTAAAGCATAATTGACATAGAATCTGATTGATTTTGAACTACCGAAAGATAACACACAATATAAAAAAAATTTAACATGCCGACAAGGACTGTAATGAATTTCCAAACAAAATAATAAAAAAAGAAATACAAAAATTATAACAAGAACCCTTTTAGTGATTACTAAAATCCCAAGACTAAGGATTCTCATTTTCCAAATCAGAGATAACTTCGTATACATCCTTAATAGACTCAGTGAAACCAAGTCGTACATGTAATTTTCCAAATTATCATCAATTCCACAAGTGTTTAAGTTGGAATACGATAGATACCTCCGCATACACGACACACCCATAAGTGTTCCTTCTTCTTTCTTCCAATTTCTAGCAGTTGGTAGACAAGCTGCCAATTTTTTACATATGTTTTTGCTTTCAATCAGCTTAACACTGCTGGGTCATAATAAATGTCAATAGCAAAGTCTCTAAACAAATATCTCTTGACTTGTGGTACATATTCTCTAAATTTTTAATGTAACCTCTGTCTGATACGAATATTCATTGTTTGTTTCAGTTTTAAAATTAATATTAAATACATATTGAAACCATTAATTTTGACAATACTGTTGCTTGGAGGTAAGATGAATATCTAACAAATAATAATTAAAAGCTCATTATTTCTATTATTGTGGTATCTGAATAGAGCAATAATAGAAATGTCCGTGGTTGTAGGCCCTATCGAATTCCATTTCCGTGCTTGTAGGCCCTGTAAGTTTGAGGCCACGAGGAAGTAATCGCTTTATTCTTCAATCATATTGTCATATTGAATCAACCTTACACACAATGCGAACGAAGACAGTATGCGATATAAAATTTCAACACTTAGAAAGCTTCTCACCTCAAATTGAAGGAAATTTCATTAGCAATACTTGTTGTAATCAATGAATGTTTGAAGAGTTGTAACATAAATAAAGAATATAATAAGTCCGACTTAGCTACCGTGTACCAATCCATTCTGAACACTCGTTGACTATGCAAACTATGCTCAAAATCTCACTGTTTGTCCAAGTGTTCCTCGCCAATACATGATTCTTCTCGGAAAAGGCCGTACTCATGGCCGGTGTTGGCCGGGTTCCCTTCATTGCAGCTTGCCGATGCCGACAATCCCTCTTTGCTCTCCTGGGATACATATTGCGAGCCTACTCGCTCGCGCACCTGTTGCCACGCATCTCATGCCTGCTGCCGCATTAGAAGCCCACCACGCATCGCGACGCCGCGATGCTGTAGAGGTCATAGTTGGGTCTGGCGCAAGTCTCTGCTCTTCCCTTGCCCTCTTTTCCACTTTGGCTTCATACCGATGCTGATGTTACGGTACCAAAATTGATATTGCTGCACTACAATGCTCACTCGTTTTTTAGTCCCTCCATGTTGAGAGTGATACTGGGTACTAGCCTTTGCGGCATGATGGGAATTCTCCATCCCCTGGCAATTCCACACCGACAAGCTTCCGAACTTGTCCACAAACCAAGGGCTATGTTTAACTAGTACGTGCTGCACATTGTAACAACCATGTTCACCACACATAAGCACGTCGAGTTCAGCAGAGATATTTTACTGTAAGCACCTGAGCAAAGCATATCAACTTCTGAGGAAGCATGCGTATTTATCTAATCGTAAGAAAACTTACAACGTAATGAGTGACGTGGGTCTCTCCAAAGGCGGCAATGAATGCCTTTCCAAATGCATCCATTTGGCCCTTGCAACACTGCCGCTCTTCTTCCAACAGCACCAATTCCATAAAGTACGGCAGCAATTCCTCAAGTGTTTCCCACACCCGCCAACGTTTCACCCTGGCAGCACCTCCCTCTAGGTTATTGAACTCGGACATCCTTCCAGGCTTTGTCTAAATTAGACCAAGAGCTCGCTTCGAAGAGTTTGTTTGCAACGGCTCCACTTAGACTTGGCTTCGTCACCACATTCCCAGTCTTACCTGACCGCTTGATGTCCTGCTTGAGCACGCAATTTTCCTTCTCTACACCAATGGCAGACAAGGATTTCTCCATTCTCTCTATGGCTTCAGTCTTTCTATGATCGTCCTGCATATTCCATATAAATTGCATATGCAGATGGAGAATTTTTTCTGTAATTCTCACTAGTGCCTGTAATGTGCAAATGTGTGTCCTTGACAAAGAAATCGGTAAGATTGGCTTCCAATGGAAATGCGTGCTGACATCACACGGTTCCGCTGCAATCCTTGGGGCAAATAGTCCACCCTGCCAAGCCCCCTTTTCCCGCCCCTTTGCTTGTCTCTCAGCCTGTGCTGATGTGCAAGTTACCATGCGCTCGTGAACCTGTTTGCAGTAAATGCAGTTCATCTTTGATGAAGGGCCGTGCTGGAGACCATTCATGCACTTAATTGTTTTCATGTCCGCCGACAAGTGCCATTCAACTGAAAAGCTACCCCTACCAAGCACCTCCAATATTTGGCCATCAATCTGTGCTCTAATAACCTTCGGATATTTGGTTTGCTGGAAAACCCAGTCTAGAATCTCATATGATTCCTTACCCACCTGGAAGCATCCAACACGCCAAATTTCTTGTTCCGATTGGACATAAAAATATCTCTCGTCATCCTTCTGAATCGTGGGGTCGAGCGCTCTGTTCATAAGAGTGAGGCTAACCGGCTCATACTTTGCGCCCTGTATAATCTCCGCTTCATCTAGCTTCAAAACAAAAATCAAGGGACCATTGTTGCACTCTAGATGCATCCAGCCAGCAACCAGATTAGTACGATAATAGAAGCGACCTCAATTTCTACCTTGGATATTTTCAAAGCCTAGCGGTACTAGTGAAAAACCAGCGATTACTACCTTCCACAGTGATGTCGTAAAACAATACCATAGAACGCTGCACAACCTCCAATTCCACAAAGAGGTTGTTTTTGCTGTCTAGAATGACCTCCTTTGCTAGCCGCACGACCCTCTTTTCTAGCCGCACCTCCGGGACATGTCGACGACCTTCTATAATGTAATAACTTCCTATAAATTGTGGCAGATTTTTGTTCATTCGCTTCCTCAATCCTGCCAGCTTGAAAGGGAACGGAAGTACAGAACCATGTAATCCTGGAGCCACTAGCCCGATCCTGTTCTTCATAGTCCTGTAAATCCCTGTGTACCCTCTATACGTCACAGACGATCCATCGACAACGCCAAGCATTACTTCTTTGGTGAGCACATCCTCGATTTCTTAAATACGGATTGTGTGACTGCCATGGTCGCTTGACTCATCTGCGGTTGCTCAGCTAGTGCTTTCGTCTCCCCGTGCGAGAGAATACTTGCAATCACCGCCGCATTTTTCTGCTGTGAAGATCCTTCACCCCCCAACCTCTTCTTCTTTCCCAGTTGCCTGTTACTCTGCTGCATACGATGTAGCACATCTGGAAGAATTTGATGCCGCAATTGCATTATCCTACGTTTGAATTACCCAGTACCACTCCTCAGGTCGGTGATATTCTTCATGATCCTTCCGTGAACACACTGACGCAAACCAGCGAGGGTTTCCACACTCCGTTTGAACTTCTCCTCTAGTTTGGAATACCTACCTCTAGTCTCTTCCAATTCTGCTTCCAAGACTACTAGTCTCCCCCGTTGCTCAGTCAGTGCAGCAATAGAGACACAATTTTTGGCCAATGACACCCTCATCTGGGCACACAAATCATTTAATCTACCAACCTCATCCTCTAATTGCTGATGTTCTTGCGCATCCAAAGCTGCCGCAGAGGCCATCAGTCGAGCCTCGCCGTGTAACTGATCCCGTTGCTGTTGTAACCGGGACAAGTCTTGCTCCCGACGAGACAACTCTCTCTCTAATGCAATAATGCAATTCTGCAATGCCGATGTAGCCCGCACTTGGTCGACACCACCACACGCCGGTACCATGTCCCTCAAACGCAGAATGTATCCCAAGAGCCCCTCTTCACCATGGCATATGAACTGCAGTAGTTGCTTCAGATTTCTAAACGTTGGTGCACTTTTCGTTGCTGGGTCCTTGCGATTCAATGCTCCATCTATCCAGAGATCTATGTGAGTTTCCCTGTAACTCTCCTGCCTGCAGAGCTAGCTCTACTAGCCTATTCATCTACACGAGTGCCTCTTCGGACAAGACGAAGGTATCTCGCATCCATGTGAATTTGAAGAATGTATCCTCCAGTGCTGTTTGTGACATCTCTAAGGGCCATCCTTGCTGAAGCAGCCTATTCAGAATCAGATGACCGCGTACACTTTTCTGAATTCACAAACTACCAAGTGGACACAGAATACTAGCTCCCGCCATTCCACGCATTCTGCCATATCACTCACTCCCGCCCATAATGTCCATGCTGTCAAGTACTATAAACCTTGGCACCAACTTGAGGTGCATTAATCTTTGAATAAAAAAAGACCATGTACATTCAATTCCATTAGAAATATAGCAAGCCGTGGGACGATGCATTCATAAGTCAACGCTGCAATCCGAAGGGGCCAGCAGCCACGTCGACATCCCCTTGACATTATTCGCCACGCTGGGCCGAGAATGAACACCGTGGCACTTAGAGGACACGCACAGCACTCAATTTCGAACACTGAGGGAGACGGCTGCAAGCTTCCCGCGAGTCGTTTTGCACCGCTGGACAGGGTGCCCGGGCCGAAATAAGTCAGATTCAAGCTGCCCACTAGTCCCTTAGAGGGCCTTCTAGAGACCTCAAACTTGTTCTAATGTGCAATGCTTCAATGAGATTGTGCTTAGAAAAAAATTAATTCTTCAATATGTACATGTCAAGATGCAGGTGATACTATGCATGACAATGTAGTTCACAACCGGCATACTGGACGTGCACATGGTGTTTCAGCGTTGCCAAGCGCGCCGCCTCCCATATCGCGGTCTGCATCAGGTCCAAGTGCACCGAAAAGGGCCAGGAAAGATCGTGGGCCTAACTGGCTAGCACAAGAGATTGCGGCATTGATAGCAGCCAAGCGCGACATGTATCTGCAGGAGCTAGACACTATGGATGGAAGGGATCTCATGACTCCCGAGACCAGCAAGTGGCTGCGAGTCTCTCACGTTGTCAACAACTCAGGCTTCTCACCCATTTTCCGAGATGGACCATCTTGCAAAACTAAGTGGAATCAAATCATTCTAGACTACAAACGAATAGCTGATTACTTATGTAGGACTGGAAGAAATGTACTTGACTACTGGGAGTTGATACCGGCTAACAGGAAGAAGGAGGGTCTCCCACGTGTGTTTGCACATAATGTTTACGAAGCAATACATGAGTGGTATGGGAATTGCCCCATGATACAACCACCTCATGTTAGAGATCTTTTATCACCCAGTGACGGTAATTTTAGAGCGCCTCAAAGGGATATACATTATGATCAAGATGGAGAAAGTGAACCTGAAACGGAAGATCCAGCGGATTTTCAAGTGAGGGACACTATACCTCAGGGTACTGATGAAAGTTCCTCACCGCCATCTCCACCGGTGTTGTCCTCAACGCCTTCTCGTGCCACTACTGCAAGTCAAGGTGGTGGCACTCCACAATCGCGACCACAAACCGGCCTGCCACCAGGTATTACTCTCCACTTCATCAGCTCGACAGACACATCGCAATTTGCACTCCACCGGCGTCTAGGTAACACAACAGTTAGGAGAAAGACTGTTTCAGGGCATGCGGTGATTACAGAGGCTACAAAAACCACAGTGGCTGTGACATTAGAGAAAATTTCGGGTGAAGGAGTGTCCAGTACTTTTGGCTTGGAAATGCAATTAAACTTTTCCGAAAATCAAAGAAATTGGCCAGTTTGAGTACTTGCAGCAAGTTGCCATCAAATCCATCGACCAATCAAAATGTGGATCCATGGGGAAGTTGGCACTGTGTGGGAAAGTAGTGGGCCTTGTTGGCAGCATTTGGGTTGTCCCGCATGTACTCCGTTGGTAACAGTAATGAGAACCTGGGATAAAATATAATATCAAGCCAAATATATTATGTATTTAACCTTGATACATCGTTTTTGGGAAAATGTACATTCGGATTAAACTGGGATTAGTTTATGTTGGCACCGCGTGGCCATGCGGGGCCATGAGTGTACTATATATGGTACACATGGTGCCAACATGTGCATGGGTGTTGCCACCAACATTAATCTAGGATTATTTATGTTGGCACCATGTGGTCATGTGGAGACATGAGTGTATTATATATGGTACACATGGTGCCAACACGTGTGTGTGTGTTGCCACCAACAGAATGGCCGAGAGATGTGGACAGGTCGACGTACTGTTGTGGACATGTAAAAATTTCCCGCCATTGGGGACAAGACCAATGAAAATGTTTCCCGGCACATCCCAGCCATGTCCAGACTTTGTTCTACAAATAGAATTCTTTCCCGCCCTATACAGGGTTCTTTCCAGGTGGCCACTTGATTGTCTCAGTTTTGTTGTTAGAGATGGCGCTTGAGGATGTTGCCAACAGGGGAAGGGGTAGTGCATACACGGCATCTGTAGCTCTTGATAGCAAGTTCGCACCTATTGTCAAGAAAGGGGTTCGACTTGATCAACAAGTGTCCAGATTAGAATTTCCAGTCTTGAGAGCATCTGGTGCCACCAACATGGATTTGTGGTTGGATGGAAATTTGTACCCAACAGATCCACTCACTAGGAAGCCACCGCAGTTTGGGACGTTGAAGAGTTGTTTGGAATTCCTTTGTCATGGCGAATCTGGCCTGTTAGGATATACAAAACGCCTCGTTAGCACCAACGATGCAATAGTGGGGTTGGAACAAGAGCTAGAAAAGGCAAGGACTGATTGTATCCGTGAAAAGGTTGGCTTGCAAAATTCCGTTGCCAATCTGAAGTCCGAACTTGATGCTGCAAATAGCAGATGGGCAATGCGTTCAGCTGACCTTCTTGCCGGTAGTACAGAGGAGATTAATATGTTGAAGAGCGAATCTGAATCTTTGAGGTCTCGATGTGTAGCACTGGAAGATCAGTTGGAGCGTAACGAGTACAATTATAGGAACAACTTACTACACCTCCGACAGCAGGGACAAGAAGCGGCTGATCAACATGCAGAAGAAATATCGTTGGCAATGTTGCAAGCAACCCATGGTTTGCGACAAGTACGTGAAGCGCACCAACAACAACTTGCGGACGGGCAACATGAACTGACAAAAGCGAGGAGGGCTTTGTCGAAGTTGAGGAAGAAAATTGAACGAATGATTAGTACTCCACTAGGAGCACAATTGAGAGCATCCAAGGGTTTATCTGAATTAGCCAAGACTGGTGGAGCTGCAAGAGCTCGTATAGCCAAAATTAGAAGCTTGTTGCAACCCAGGGTAGTTCAATCCATACATGATGGAAACAAGACATCAAAAGGTAGGAAGCGGTTGTGTGGCGACAGGGACATACAAGAGGGGACAGGCCATGCTCTTGCTCAAATAATGTCACAAGGAGAAACAGTGGCATTGGTGTCAAATCCGCGAAATAGTTTTGCTGCGACCAGGATGACCAACTACTACCTTGAGAGAATTGGGAAGGAGCTAGGAACAGAAGCGGTTCTGGCAGCATGTGATATGACTGGAGTCTCTCAAAAAGGATACGGTGAGATCTATAAGACAGTTAAAGGGAGAGTGCAGCTTGTTGACAAACGCTTAAAGGCAACATTTTTGCCAAATCCTCACAAGGTACGTGGTAACACTTGTTGGGAACACTGATTTTGAAGCAGAGTACTAGTTAACCTTGATACTAGTCTTACTGTTGAGAACACTGTTGGGAACTAGAATTTGTGAGAAAAAATCATCTGGTTTGCCATTTTATTGGTTCTAATCAAATAACATGCATGCATGTGATTGTTGTGTAACTTTTAAAATTGAACTCTGGGCAATGCATTCAACAGGTCAGTTTGTTGCGAACAGAATTAAATTCAAAGTTGAAAGATCTTGTTGGTGACTATTACTCCATAGATAATACACTGGAGCTGGTAACACAAGTTCCAACGACCAAAGGAAAGAAGAAGAAATCAGAGATTGAAAGAGTTGTCTTGACATCAAAAAATTCTTTGTTTGTTGACATCGAAGCTGTGCAACGGAGTATGGTGAAGCTGTACGGTTTTACCACCAAAGGTAACTACTTCGTTCAGAAGCAACCGTAGACAAGTATGGAGAGCTAGCTATGTGTTCCCAACGGGTTTCTTATTGATTAGCAATTCTACGCATTGTCATGATTGCATCGTGCTCAAATGTGGTAGCTGTTGGGAACTTGGGATGTGCAGAAGTTGGAAACACGCCTTTGGTCTTTGTGTTGAAGATGGACGAAGCTGAGATTATGCATGGAAGGAAGTATGAAAGGGTTAGTTTGACAATTATGAATCGTGCCTTAGACACCATCATTGAAAAAAGCGACGATAGGTATTTTTCTGTTCAGTCAGAAACAGAAATATGGCCTGTTGCTTGCTTTGAGGTTGCCAAAGAATCACATGAGGTCCTAAAAGGGGTGTTTGAACTTACTGCGTTCCCAGCATTGATCAAAGCTCAAGAAGGGGGCCAGCTGCTTTCTGTTGAAGGTGTTGGCAACTTCAAAGTCGAGTGGCACTTATCTGCAGATATGAAGACAATCAAATGCTTGTATGGATTGAAGCATGGTGCCAACGCGAAACATTCTTGCATCTACTGTAACCAAGAGAGGACAAAACCTGTGGTGGGAACAGTGGCAGGTGCCACCTCTGAGGCAAAGAGAAGACAACATACGTGGCATGGAGGTCTATTTGCAAGTAATATCAGATCCAACCCGTCTCCTATTGTAGAAGAATCGCGATGGAAACCTATACTCCCTATTCCACTTGAAAGAGTCCATATTTGTACATTGCATGCTTTGACAAGAATGATTGAGAAAATTCTTCACATGCACTTCATGTTCATTTGGAACGTGGAGAATGAAGTCCGTCAACATGCTGCTATAGAGAATATGGAAAAGACACTGTCTGCAGCTGGGCTTCATGGTGGGAACGTGCGCATAATGAAGGATGCAACACTTAGCGGTGCTTCCAGCAGTGTCCCTATCAAACCTTCCCTCAGTGGCGTGACTGCAGCTAGCATGTTCCAACCGTCCACTTGGTCAGGGCAAGATCGAGTGTGGAAGGATGTTTTGCGCTCAGAAAACAACACCCTAGATCAGGGTAGGCAATATCTAGATAGGGTGGAAATGTGGGAAGCGTTGGAACAAGTGTTTCCATATCTGGTGGGCCTTACCTTGAATCAGGAGCAGATCAGCACTTTTAGGCCTAAAATTGAGAAATGGGGGCGCCTTTACTTGAAGTGTTTTGGGGAAGACCACGTCACTCATTATATGGTATGATTCTGGATTTGAACCACCATTACTATTTGATCTTAATTGTTGCAACAGTTCTAGTCATTACTACCGTGTTGTTTAGGATGTACTAATAATTCATGAAACTGGCTTTTTTTTGTAGCATAACCTTGTGAGGCACGGTCCTTGGTATGTGGAAACATATGGGAGCCTTGCTGTTTGGAACAATCAAGGTATGGAAAAATCGCATCATGCAGCTAAGGCTGCTAATCAACACCACACTCAACACAACGGCACTAAGGACAGGACAAGTGCTATTGTTCAGCAATATCAACATTGGTACCGGAATATACAGCACCGGTTTGCAAAGAAGGAACGACAGCAAAGAATCAACAACGTTAGGTCAGTGGAAAATGACGAGTTCATAGCAGCAGCATTGCAGAAAAAGAGGATGGCATATAACGCATCAGATGCAGTGGAGGGAGCAAGAAGGTGGAGGGAAGATAGAACACGGGTTGGCAGAGCTTGGGTTAGGGTGGACGTGACAGAAGATTCCATCGATAACAATGTTGTTGGCAACGTGGAGTCCTCCGAAGATCAACAAAGCCACATAGAAAATAGCGATGATGATACTTAGTCTAAAGTTTACCTCAAGGTTGCAAACTGTTTACCATTGAAGTGAAGGGCTCTTGAGGTTTCACATTGGAGTCTAAAGCTTAAACCTTGATCCCTTTGGATGTGCTTATATGGTTATACTTTTGGTGAATTTTGGCATTGAGATCTTTAAGAGAGTATTTTAGAATTAGTACTCTTGGGAACTCCGGTAAGTTGAACTGTCACGAGGGACTCTTGGATTTAGTTGGTGGAATCGTGAGGCTACTAATTTCCCGTTAGGAACTGTTCATGACAAACAAGAGCAGGTTGGTTTTGTGGTTTTCAGTTTGTTATTTGGAATATGAAATTGCATTACAATATGCAAAAGTCTTGTTTCCAGATTTAATTCTTGTGCTGGCAGGTTTCCAACGCATATGATATCCTCCTAATGTACTAATTCATGTACTAATTTCCCCATCAAGCAAATGCCAATGTCAAATATGAATCCGAATTACCTATTATTCCGAAGATGCCTTTACTTGAAATATAGATCTGCTTCAGACTTGGAACAATGTTCACTGCACTTGAATAGTTCATTTTGCAAAAATGAGTTCATGGTGCTTATCAACATCGTGCAGAATTGACTAGGAGTATCATGGATGGTGTTTTTAGACTAAAATTCTGTTTAATCTTTCCAAAACATTCTGTTTAATCTTCTTTTCGTCGTTCATGTACCATTCTCAATTAGAATTCAGTTGTAGAACAGAGTAGCGGTCTCTAAACAAAACGCCAAAAAAAAAAAAAAAAACGCCAACTATTGCTAGGAATATCACCTTCTCATTCATTTCATACTGTTTATTTCATTACAGATTGTATTCCTTGAATTCCCCATTCAGTTTACTACAAAGCTTCCACAGCAAATGTTATGTTAAGCGAATTCGTGGATGGTATTTTTACCCTTGTCATGTGTACACCTTGAGTAAACCAACTATTAGTTATCAACAGTAGATTTAAATGTTTTCATCAATCAAATGAAAACTCTAAGTTCTTTAAATCCTTATACCGAATGGCTACGATCTTTGGTGTAAGCCTTTGTTTCCACCGCCTTTAAATCAGTTTGCCTTTGTTTCCACCGCCTTTAAATCGGTCTCCCTTGTTTCCACCGCCTTTTAATCAGTCTGCCTTTGTTTCCACCGCCTTTAAATCAGTCTGCCTTTGTTTCCACCGCCTTAAATTAGTCTGCCTTTGTTTCCACCACCTTGAATTAGTCTGCCTTTGTTTCCATCGACCTTAATCAGTCTTGAATCGGTCTGTTATGTTTTTTCTGGTCATTGATCCACCCCCTTGATCCAATATATCATCAACAATGATTACCCAAGTATTCTGATGAAGAAAAATTGCGTTTGAACGTGTTGGGCTTGATTGAGGCTACAAAAAGGGATGTGGCTAAACAAAATTTCATATGTGGCTGAGTGATATTTTGGCAAAATTTCTTATGTGGCAGGTGAATTTTGGCATTGAGATCTTTTAGAGAGATATTTTAGAATTAGTAAAACAAAAAAATTAAAAAAAAGAAAATTTGCACCATCAACTGCGCATCGGAAAGCGTAGTGGGGTGGGTGTCGGAGGGTGGATTCGAACCCGGCACTAGCACCCTGGGGTTGCCACGACAGTTCGAACCCGAAGCCTCGGATCACCAAGCCACCAAGGCTTTCATCGATGATTCAAACTTTGTGATTGTACTTATATCCAAACTGAGTCGATAAAAATACAGAAAAAATAAAAAAAATTAAAAAAATTCAAATTTGTTGCCACCGCCTGCCTTCAGTAAATTGTTTTGCCCCTTGACATTTCACAATATCTAAGAGTCCCTGGACAGTTCAACTTCCCAGAGTTCCCAACATTACTAATTCTGAAATATCTTTCTAAAAGATCTCAATGCCAAAATTCACCAAAAGTATAATGTTTCTTGATTAATGATTAATTCCAAGTAAAATGTTGCTTGATTAATTAGTAATTGTGCATTAGCTTTAGACTCCAATGTAAATCCTCAAGAGGCCAATTTCCACTCATACCTGGAATTTGATTTGCAAATAAACTTTTACTTTTACTTTTCCACTTTTACTTATTATTGGCAAATTTTAAGTTCTAGAAAGTAAAAAGTCCCAGCTTTAGGGTTTAGAAAGTAAAAAGTCCCAGCTTTCTAATTTTCTTCGAATAGTTTCAAACATTTATTTTGTGCCTTAGCATGCTAATGTACATAAATTCTGCATCAACATCCTCTACGATTTATCAGAACTGTATTCAATATATACTTTCTCATAAGTCCATTATTACAATTCATCCACGTTTAGATTAAACCTCCAAAATTCTACACATAGTAATTTCAAATTCAAGATAACATGAAGAACTATTGAATTCTCAACAGTATGAGCACTTCGAAACAAAAATGACAACTAGGTGATAAAGCCGATGATTGAAAAGAATGATCAGGAGGTGAATTCAAACCGTGCTTGCTTTTTCAATTGCAAGATTGCTTCAGAAACCAGCATGAAGTTCAAGCAAGACATCTACGTTCAAAGTAAAATGTGACCATGATATGTACCAAATCCGAGAATGGTGCTAAAATACTGAAGAGTCTCTGAAAACCCTACATCAGTCAGAGGTAAAGAAACACCCGAGGGCCAAGATCATAGCAAGTGTACCAAACACAAAACTACTGAAACACTGGTAGACTGTCCTAGCATACAATAGGTGTAGACAGTTACATAAAGAAAAATGATTGTTTGGTGCTTCATTTCTAGAGTCCCTGGCTTCATTCTACTGTCCACGTTGAGGAGACTACTCTGAGCCTGAAGATACGGGAACTGGAGACTCCGCGCGAAGACCCTGTGCTCGGTCAGTTCCCATGGGGACATCCGTGACTATTCCACTTGGAATAGATAGTCTGCGGGGGAGTCCTACAGTGATAGGTTTGGCCACGGTAACATCAACCTCCATCGGCTCCGACTGCCTCTCTACCTCCTCACCCATTGATTTGCCATGTTCCTCCTCCCCCTCGGCTACCTGCTCATTTGCTGTTGGAAACAGACCAGACCAATTCCAGACATTAGCAACAACCTGTGGTAAGTGAGTTTCCAACAACAATAACGGTTATTATAGTTACAAGCCTTGCAAACGAAGAGCTCTACAACTAACTGGCTACAAATAACTATGGTGGAAACTAAAAAGTGTGACGAGGAACGTACTGTGAAGAAATAAGTACGCCACAGCCTTGGCAACCGCTTCTATCTTTTTAAAAGAAATTTGCGTTTTCTTGTTAGAAGGTTTTAGCTGTAGTGTCTCAAAACAAGGAAGCTCTTCGGGCAGTTTTAGGGGGGGCAGAAAACAAGGAAAATCCGAAATGTATTCTGTAGGACAAGATAAAGGAGTGGAGATTCTGTGTTGAGCCTTACCAAGCTCAGGTGAGGGCTCTGAGTTCTTTGTCGCTCCAGCCTGAGACGATTCACCCTCACTAGGCACAGGGGTGGGCTCTGAATCCAATTTCGACATCTTTAGAGGCAGTTCACACTCGAATGAACCAGACCCTGGTCTCTTCCTTGAAAGAGGCATGTCAGCGTCTTCGTTAGATTTATTAGCATACGGGTCCACAACTGGAGTAGAGGTCACGTTGATAGTGGTGTCTTCGCCGACTTCTGGCTTTGGTGTAGAGGACATGTTGGCAGAGGTGTCTTCGCAGGCTTTTGGCTTTGGTGCCGACACATCAAACCCCCATGCTGCCATCCAGCGAGGGTCACCTTCTTGTTTGCACAGAGGACACACACGACCTCCTGCAAGAAGCTCTGCCCACAGACACCAAGGGTGGAACAAACAACCACAAGAAAAAGGGAAGATGGTGTTCGCAACAAACTTGAGGTGGCACCGAGGACAAGGTTTGTCCAGGTGAAGAACAGGGTCTCTACCCACCTCTCCTCCGTTGTTTCCATCAGGCGCCTTTGGCTTGATGGAGGCTTGAGCAAGTTTTTCGGCTTTGCACTTCTCCTGGAGGTTTGCGATTTCCTCCTCCGCCTTCTTGTACTTCATTGCAGCCACATCCACATCTTCCTTTGCTGAAGTCCTGGCGAGGTCAGCCGCATCCCACTCCAAGATGTTTGCTTGAATCTCCCCCCCAACCTTGCGGATCTCCTTATCATTCAGAATCTTCTCCTCTACATCCCCGGCCCGCTGTAGCTCCTTACTCTTCTTCCGCAAGAGCATTGCATGCTGTTGGAGGCGCTCATCCTCGGCCTCAAAGTGGCAAATCCTCTCATCCATCTGCAACAGGGATTGCTGCTTCATCTCCAGCTCTTTCTCTGCAGCTTGAAGCTCGGCCGTCTTACGCACCACCTCCTCGAGCAATTCTTCGAGCTTAGTGGTAGCACAGCCTTTCGTGTCGCCACCAGTACTTCCTTCTTGGTGCGGTTCCTTGACGTTGCCAACAGAAGCGGCCCCAACTCCATCACCCCAAGTATCGCATCCTCCATCCTTCAAGAACTGTGCCACCTCCTTGAGAATTCGCTCAACCTGGTAACGGAGAGCTGGGGGTCGCAGCTTCAGAGGATTTAGGTTTGCATGTTGGAAACGTTCCTCCAGAATCTGAGCCGCTGCCCCAGCCCAATTGACTGGGTGCCCCTCCTTGAAATGGTAAATGCAAGCCCGCAAGAATGATTGACTGAAGGCCTTGTTGTCCGGAGCTTCCCCATACACCTCCATGTAGCATTGGTTGTACTTCTTCAAGGCTACTTCATCACAGCAGTCTTTGAAGTAGTGTCGATTTTTGTTGGCACCATCGCCAGGAGGCCATATCTGATCGTACCAAGAGCGAGGCACCATAGCTTCGGTGACCTTGTTGGGCATGGGTCCTTCATTGCTGAGCCCGAACGCCTCCACGAAAAAGGTAGGTGGGTACCTGGCGTCGTCCCTCCCCAGCAGCAACGGAGCCTTAGTCTGGAGGCGCTCACATAGCTTTTGTGGAATCCCATCCAGATTGAAGGGAGTCTCCCACTCATAGCTCGTGATCCCTTCCGGCCCTGGTTCCGTCTTGACCTTCGGCAGATCCGTCTTCCCCTTCGCGGAATCGCGCCGCAGCTCCTCCTCTTGTGCCACAGCTTTCCCTTTCACCAAAGATTTGGATCGCCGCTGCACAAATAGGTTTGACATTCTGCTGCACAAATAGGTTTATCATCGAATTGCCATTCCCTCTTGATCCTAAAAAAATATTTTCTAACTAAACTGGACGTTGCGTCCGATCAGTAAACTATTATCTCCAGTTAAACACAGAGCAAGAAAACAACATGAACATCCTAGCTGCAGTCACGCCACTGAGTACTGAAGGCAGGCGGTGGCAACAAAGGTAATAGATTTCTAAACATACCTAGCAGTTTCCTTGAAAGCGTAAGACCCGGCTGCTCCAATTCGAACTCCCCTCGACCGCCCAAGACCTTTACATCACAACAACAACAACAACATTATCAGTCAAGACTCAATCAAATGCAATGTGGCCCATATCAGATTTGTGAGTTCATTGGAAGGGTGTTTCCACCTAGAACTGGCTGGGTTATCATTCCCTCTTGATCCTAAAAAAATATTTTCTAACTAAACTAGACATTGCGTCCGATCAGTAAACTATTATCTCGAGTTAAACACATTGCAAGAAAACAACATGAACATCCTAGCTGCAGTCACGCCACTGAGTACTGAAGGCAGGCGGTGGCAACAAAGGTAATAGATTTCTAAACATACCTAGCAGTTTCCTTGAAACCGTAAGACCCGGCTGCTCCAATTCGAACTCCCCTTGGCCGCCCAAGACCTTTACATCACAACAACAACAACATTATCAGTCAATGTCAATCAAATGCAATGTGGCCCATATCAAATTTGTGAGTTCATTGGAAGGGTGTTTCCACCTAGAATTGGCTGGGTTATCATTCCCTCTTGTTTCTAACTAAAAAATATTTTCTAACTAAACTAGACATTGCGTCCGATCAGTAAACTATTATCTCTAGTTAAACACATTGCAAGAAAACAACATGCAGAAATCAATTCACGAGCCATGCACAAATAGGTTTCACATACTGCAACCACAATAGTACTGAAGTCAGGCGGTGGCAACAAAGGTAATAGATTTCTAAACATACCTAGCAGTTTCCTTGAAACCGTAAGACCCGGCTGCTCCAATTCGAACTCCCCTCGGCCGCCCAAGACCTTTACATCACAACAACAACAACATTATCAGTCAAGACTCAATCAAATGCAATGTGGCCCATATCAGATTTGTGAGTTCATTGGAAGGGTGTTTCCCTAGTTAAACACAGAGCAAGAAAACAACATGCCGAAATCAATTCACGAGCCATGCACAAATAGGTTTGACATTCTGCAACCAAAGCATTACTGAAAGCACAGAAACCAGCTCGCGCACCTCACGGAATTCGCCCTTTGCAAACCTGGTTCTAAAGTACTATGCTAAATAAAGCAACACACACGGCCAAAAGCCTCTGGTAGCAACACGCACGGCCACATTACTCTGGTAGCAACACACACCGCCACAACCCTTTGGTAGCAACACACACGGCCCGAACTCAACGCTGTGGTAAAACCCTATATTTATTTAATAATCACGGCGACAACCCTCTGCTAAACCCTTGACCTAATTCGTGGACGCCCAACCCCTAAAGCTGGGACTTTTTACTTTTTAGAACTTAAAATTAATCAAGCAACATTAATCAATCGGGGAAATCAGTACTTTTCTCATTTAGTAATTGCTAAACTACCAAATTCCAAGTAAAAGTGGTTATACGGCTCTTGAGGTTTCACATTGGAGTCTAAAGCTTAGACCTTGATCCCTTTGGATGTGCTTATATTGTTGTACTTTTGGTGAATTTTGGCATTGAGATCTTTTAGAAAGATATTTCAGAATTAGTACTGTTGGGAACTCCGGGAAGTTGAACTGTCCAGGGACTCTTAGATATAGTGAAATGTCAAGGGGCAAAACAATTTACTGAAGGCAGGCGGTGGCAACAAATTTGAATTTTTTTAATTTTTTTAATTTTTTCTGTATTTTTATCGACTCAGTTTGGATATAAGTACAATCACAAAGTTTGAATCATCGATGAAAGCCTTGGTGGCTTGGTGATCCGAGGCTTCGGGTTCGAACTGTCGTAGCAACCCCAGGGTGCTAGTGCCGGGTTTGAATCCACCCTCCGACACCCACCCCACCACGCTTTCCAATGCGCAGTTGATGGTGCAATTTTTTATTTTTTATTTTTTTTCTGTATTTTTACTGACTCGATTTTGGTATAAGTTTGTTGAGAACATTTACATCTTCAGTCAAAGCCTTGGTGGCTTGGTGATCCGAGGCTTCGGGTTCGAACTGTCGTGGCAACCCCAGGGTGCTAGTGCCGGGTTCGAATCCACCCTCCGACACCCACCCCACCACGCTTTCCGACCCGCAGTTGATGGCGCAAATTTTTCCTTTTTTTAATTCTTTTTACTTTTTCCGTTTTCATACAGTAATTAGTTTTAATTAGGAATCGCTAAACTTATCGGAGTTCCCAACAGTACTCTAAGTTTTGGATCTGAGGCATTCATTGTTGCCACCACCTTCAAATCAGTTTGCTTTTGTTGCCACCGCCTTGATTTCTAGCCATTTAATTATCAATAGTAGATTTAAATGTTTTCGTCAGTCAAATGAAAATTCTAAGTTCTTTAGATTCTTATATCGAATGGCTACGATTTGTATAAGGATTTTTAAAGATAATGTCACAACTATGTCAAGTTGCTTTTGCAAAGTCAAAATATCCTAATGAATAAGTCTTACTTTCTAATCAACCTTCAAAAGAATTTTGTTTACATTCTATTCATTACAAAATTTTAATTAAACGATTTTGAAAATTGATTGTCAAATATTAATGATAACTTGACTACATTTTTTATTAACATAGAAATACAATCTACATAGCTATGATATTGAAAGATCTACTCGTCAATTTTAAGTTAACTAGTTGTTGCCAAAAATTAAAAGAATGAAATGGTAAACAATTTAAAATAGAAATTGTTTTAAATTATAGAAGTGCAAAATTATTAGAGATTTGCACTAACTTGTTGCATTTATTTATGCACTAAAGGTTGCATAAATTTTTGCACTTAATTGAGCAATAATTTTTGCTTTAAATGGTGCAAAAAATCATTTCATTGAGTTGAGCATTAATTTTTGCACAAAATATGCAATAATTTATGATTAAATTGTGCATTAATTTATACACTAGTTAGTGCATTAATTTATGTATCAAGTTGATTAGAAATGTATGCAAAAAATTTTGCAATAACTTATGTATCAATTTGTGCTTAGATTTACGCAAGAATTTTTGCATTAATTAGTGTTTTGATTTTTTGCAATACTTGGTGTATTAGTTTAAGAAGTGAGGATTAAGAAGTGAAGCTAAATAAACACAACATGGTTTAAGAACCTGTGTCCGTGTCCTCTTGCATGGAGCCCTGTAAAATAAACAGGGAGTTGCAAATCAATCAATAAACATCAAAAGTGAGAGTGTTGACAAGATAACATGATGATTTAGTCAAGAATTCTTACATCTCCATGCCCATTCCACAACAAGAACTGCCGGCTCTACAAAAACTTCAATGGTGAGAGAGGTGTTAAGTGTAATATGATCGACAGCATTAGAGTGAGAGTTATGTGTAATGTGATGAACACATCTACTAGTGATTCGGCGCAAATGAAGAAGCATTTTATCGCTTCAAGTAATCCACATCTGGAAAATGATGTCACAATGTCTATGGTCAAACGATTAAAACTTTAAAAAGCTAAAAAGAATGTAAAATTGGGATTGAGAAGTTGAGACAAATGCGCAAGATAGAAAATTAACAAATCAAAAGACACTACTTCACGAAGATCCATGCGACCCAAATGTTATTATTGAAGCATTGGAAATAAAATTGGAATTGAGAAGTTGACATAGATAGATTTAAAAAGCATCAAATGATATTTGAAAATGAAAGCATGAATTGCATCAATGATATTCAAAGATGCCAAAAGCTACTTAACAAGTAATCACTAGATCCTTTTAAAAAATATGTAAATTAGATAAAAGTATGGAATGTAAAAAATAATATTTAAAACTGTAAAAGAAATAAAAAACAATCATTGAATGATTGAAAAGAATAACGAAAAATACACTAAAGCATCAAATGATATTTGAAAATGAAAAGCATGAATTGCATCAATGATATTCAAAGATGCCAAAAGCTACTTAAACAAGTATCACTAGATCCTTT
Source organism: Ceratodon purpureus (assembly GCA_014871385.1). Classification (NCBI taxonomy): domain Eukaryota; kingdom Viridiplantae; phylum Streptophyta; class Bryopsida; order Pseudoditrichales; family Ditrichaceae; genus Ceratodon; species Ceratodon purpureus. The sequence continues at coordinate 1,907,124 of CM026426.1, forward strand.
AAAAAATATGTAATTAGATAAAAGTATGGAATGTAAAAATAATATTTAAAACTGTAAAAGAATAAAAACAATCACTGAATGATTGAAAAGAATAACAAAAAATACATAAAGATGAAGACGAGAAATGAAATTTAAGAATGTCACACAAAAGAAAAAGAACCAAAAGCCATGTAGAGCTTTTAAAAATTAATCACTAGATCATATTAAAAAACAATAGACTCAATTAAAAGAATGAAATGAAGCAATAGATATTAGAAAAACCCAAAAAATAAAAATAAATTATTGAATGATCTCTACGAACACGGAAATTCCATAAAAACTGAAACATAGTAAAACAATATTTGTATTTAAGAATGTCGCAAAGAAAGAAAAGAACGAAAGCATCAAATGAAAATTAAAGTCTCATCCAAAAAATATCATCCAGTTGGCACAGCGATGACAGTGCAATTGAGTGAAGCGAGACAGCTTGAGGAGTTCAGCTCATGACAATGGCGGCTTGAATGAGTGAAATCAGCTGTTGGCATCAAGAGCAGCAGCTAATGAATTCCTCCCAACCCCTCCAGACTCTGCGACACCAGAGATCGCATTGCAAGTTTTGGGGTTTCAAACAACGTCTACAATCTCTGCCGCACCAACAAGCATCGTTGCGGCTGCATTGTCGTATGCATGAATAGGAGAGAGATTGGCTTGAGTATGTGATTGAATGGAGATCAGTCTATTATATTGGCAATTCTGTTTTCTGCAGTTTTGGTGGTGTAGTGAGTACTTTGTAATGGTGCTTGTACGATGTGTTTTGAGATGTCCAATTCGTTTTGGGATGCTAGAACTTGCAAAAGATATTCTATTCACTATAGTATTTTAGAACCATTGAGCTTGCTGTAGATGTTGAAGTGCCTCGAATCTGTTGTCATCGTTGCCACTGTTGCGGACTGTCATCGTTGGAACTGTTGCTAATTTTAAAGGTATAGTTAGTATTTGTGTTAGGCTTGTGTGGTTTGATCATTGAGCACTTAATAGAGATTAATTACCGTTTTATATTTCAGGACTGTTTGGAACTTCTCAACAACCTCCTACGTAGTAATCCTTCCAACCAGGTCAGCGTTGTTAACATGCTTGTTTTTTTCCTTTTGTTGGAATTCTCTTGGTTGATGATGGGTTGCACACGAGCTAACTTTAGCAAAGGTGGGTATGGAGCGCTATATTGTCTTTCATAAATCGTGTGCACAGTGTCAACTTGCAGCTGTTGAAAGTAGATACAGAGTCTTCTTTTTGGATCGCATGTCTTTATACATTGCCTCGGTCTTTGAAGGTGTTAGTATAGTTAGCTGTCTTGAAAGATGTGCGTGTTTCCAACTTAGGCAACTTCCACTACGATTTGCCTTTTAATTGTGCATTCGTGTCTTTGATAGTTTGTTTACATGCTGATTTAGTTTAGTGATGCATGCAAGCGTTTGCAGTTTACGATTCAGACGATTGCTTCTGTAAGAAATTCATGAACTGGAGATGGTTTTTTGATTGCAGTTTATTTCATTACAAGACTTAAGCCCTTTGAAGATTCTAAAGTCTGTAGTTGTTTGTTCCTTTCAATAACAGATGGAGGAATTCAGGTATGGTAACTTCAGATATACACTATGAAGTGGTTGTGATTGCTCTACTGGGTATGGAATTCAGAGCATTGGTTTCATGAGTCCTTGGAACTCTTTTGCTACGAAGGGGTCTAATATCTCATTGACGAGAATACAGCTGATTTCATTTTTTTGATGTGGCAGACTATCTTATGTGTGCCATGAATGAATGGGGTGGTTGAGCTTGGTTCAACTGATTTGGTGAGTTTTTTGAAGATTCTAAAGTACTCATTGAGATTGTTTGTTGGTTTTGTGGTTGTCATGGTTGCCACTGTTGCTAACTGTCATCGTTGCCACTGTTACTGATTTTAGATATCAAAGCGGACAGTGAACTTTGAAGCCAAAGACTAGTGTTTTGGACTGTTTTTATGGGCGGGATTTGTATGTTGCAGGTGTTGCTATCTCCATTTTTGTCTTGTCCTTTTGGTGGTATAGTGAGTATACTATTTTATAACCATTGAGCGATAGTGTAGATATTGAAGTGCCTTGAGTCTTGTTGTCATCGTTGCCACTGTTGCTAATGCCGCACCCAACAAAGATCGTTGCCACTGTTGGACCATGTATGAGGTGTTTGCCAGCAAACGCAAGGGACATTGACTTTTTTCATTTCCATGTCGCACCTACCGACTGCTTGTTTGCATCAGAAGGGCCAGTGAACTTTGAAGCCATAGATTGGTGCGTCGCCTTTTTATGTGGGCGGGATTTGGAGGCCAATAGTTTCGGCTGCAACTTTTTTTCCTTTTCTTATTGCAGGTATTGCTATCTCCATTTTCGTCTTGTCCTTTTTGTCGCTATGCTGCAGCTAATCATTGCTGGTATTTGGAAACTTTTACTTTAGATTGCTTAAAGAACCATTGAGACCAGTTTTGATTTTTTTCTTGTTAGAGGTATGAGTTGGGATTTGATAGCCTTCTTGGCATGTTGCATGGATATGAGAGAGATTGGGATGAGTATGTGATTGAATGGAGATCAGTTTGTTATATTGGCACTTTTTTTTTTTTTTTTTGTAGTTTCGGTGGTGTAGTGAGTAATTGGTAATGGTGCATATACGATGTGTTTTAACTTTTGAGATGTTGAATTCGTTTTGGGAATGCTAGAATTGTCAAAGATATTCTATTCAGTATAGTAATTTAGAACCATTGAGCTTGCTGTAGATGTTGAAGTGCCTCGAATCTTGTTGTCATCGTTGCCACTGTTGCTAACTGTCATCGTTGCCGCTGTTACTAATTTTAAAGGTATAATTCGTATTTGTGTTCTCTTGTGTGGTTTGATCAATGAGCACTTAATACCGATTAATTACCATTTCATATTTCAGGACTGTTTGGAACTTCTCAAAAACCTCTAGGATGCAGTAATCCTTCCAATCAGGTCAGGGTTGTTTCCATTCTTGTTTTTTTTCCTTTTGTTGGAATTCTCTTGTTGGTTGCTGATGGGTAGGACTTCAGTCGTATTAACAGCACTATGTGTTGTGCTCTAGATGTGTAGTGATAGACTGAGTCCAATATATACCTCAAACTTATTTTAGGTGGGCTGCAGATTTTGATCAGCCGGAACTTTAGGGCTTCAATACATTTGTTAACTGCTAAAGTTGCGGAAGGGGAGTGCAGATAGTAGTACGCAACAGAAGGTAATTCTATTTAGTATAGTATTTTAGAACCATTCAGCTTGTTGTAGATGTTGTGTTGTTGTCATCGTGTATGGCCTTTGAATTAGATGTTGTATTCAGTCGTGGCTTCTAGTTTTAACAGAAGTTGCGGTCGCTTGAATCTGGTTGCAGATATGAGGAGACCCACTCGCAAGTGTAGAGGGAATTCCATGCAGCCTCACGATGGAGCAGATGCAGTGGGCCCAAAGATGTTGGAAACAGGCCCCAGCGATGTTGGAGACGGCAACTGTTTCTATTGGCAGGGGAGACATTGGCAGCGATGAATTCCAAGAGCCGATTATGTTGGATGGAATTCCGGAAGATCTTCAACAACGAATGTATGCTGTGGCGCCCATGCTTAAAGGCCGTGAGGGTGTCTATGACGAGCGATTCTTCACCTTGTTTGTGGGACTTTGTAACCATGGTGTTGAGGTAGACCAAGTCCAGACGGTGGGCAGCTGTTTCTGACGCCGAAATTCTCACAAAGTGGTCGCCTTCATCAGACAAGTACAGGTTTGCAATCGACAACTGTGTTGACCATGACCAAGCCGCACAGTTCTGTGAGCACTACAGGCTTGTCTATGGAGGCCACCCGACCAACAGTTCCTTTTCTATGAGGTTTTTACAGGCTTGCCATGCGACATTTGTGCACATGTCAAGGTTGATTGGGTGGCAGAGGCTGTGAAGAGGCACAAGATTCGAATGTCCACTAAGTCCCTAAACCGCCACAAATTGGGCCCTGTGGCAATGCGGGAGCAACTGGCCTCCTTGTGCGCCATCGTTGCTGCCAACAAAGCGGCAACTTTGGAGTTCAGGAGGAGCTCCGATAAACGACCTAAATTGCCTAAGTTGCAGAGAGATCAGGCTATACGCGAGGTAGAGACAGCCTTGAGAGATAGTTACAAGCTTCAGGAAGAAGCAATGGCTGTCCAAGACGATCTGCTGCAGACTCTGATTAAGTTGAAACAAGGACTTCTCTCCAATGGCGAACAGATGACTGCGATTCAGAGGAGTATAATGAAGCTTATGCAGTGGCAAATGAGCTGAAACTAAGAGGTACCAACCAGCTGTCCGCTCAGAAGTGGCGTGAGGGAAAGGATTTATTGGAGAGGCTCATTGAAATGTTAGATTCGCAACAGAAGACGGAGGAATCCATACTAGTCATTGAGACTAGCAAGTTGCCAGAGGCTGCCAATGCAGTTGAGCAAGCAGCTCGTGCCATTGCTGCCAACAAGGAGAAGTTGCTGAGCCTTCAGAATTTCACCTTGATGCTGCAAACAAGAGCTCCATTTCTGTATCCAACAGGGACGTCATTGCCTGAGTTGCCAACAGAGTCAAAGTTGAGACTGTGCGCAGGATGTGGGCAACATGGATTTGTAGCGTGTGCTATTGTTTGTCGGTTCTTGTGGGTGTGGATTTCATCCAACGTGCATTGCAGTGTTGCTACAGTTCAAGCGACCCACTTGTCCACGCTGTTGTACGTCCTTCACTGGGGCTTGGATGGCTCAGTTTGGGCTCCCTCTTACACCAAAGATGGAGGAGGATGTCTCGACCGTGAAGAAGAGTTTGGAGGCAACAGCTGGTGGAAGTTCAAGTTCGTGTAAGTCACACTTACTACTCCTTGGTATGCCATGTAGAGTATTTGCATTCTTTGTAGAAATGGCGGCTTCTTGCAATTATTGGCTAACAGTTTTGTTTTCCTCACTGGTACAAGGAAAGTGGACGCATTTCAAAAGGAGTTGGATCTGAAGACTTCAGAACTCCAGCAGTTTGCATCTGCACTAGAGGAGAAGAAGGTAGCTCACACTCGTTTGCAAGCTCAGATTTTGGCGTTGGAAACAGAGGAAGAGCGGCTGAATTCCATGAAGGATGATATGCGGAAAAGGAGCAGACAGTTTGCTACAGCCGGAGAGCTTAAAGAGAAGGCGGGTGTAGACAAGGAGCAACGGGAGATCACCAAAGCGATTGCTGCAAACATCGCCACGTTGGAAGCAGCCCAAGAGGAAGCATTGAAGCATCAATCATAGAGCGCGACAGTTCAGCCATCCTATGTTCCCAAGAGCAGCTTCGCCAATTTGAATCGAAACGTGGACAGTAGAATGAAGCCAGGGACTCTAGAAATGAAGCACCAAACAATCATTTTTCTTTATGTAACTGTCTACACCTATTGTATGCTAGGACAGTCTACCAGTGTTTCAGTAGTTTTGTGTTTGGTACACTTGCTATGATCTTGGCCCTCGGGTGTTTCTTTACCTCTGACTGATGTAGGGTTTTCAGAGACTCTTCAGTATTTTAGCACCATTCTCGGATTTGGTACATATCATGGTCACATTTTACTTTGAACGTAGATGTCTTGCTTGAACTTCATGCTGGTTTCTGAAGCAATCTTGCAATTGAAAAAGCAAGCACGGTTTGAATTCACCTCCTGATCATTCTTTTCAATCATCGGCTTTATCACCTAGTTGTCATTTTTGTTTCGAAGTGCTCATACTGTTGAGAATTCAATAGTTCTTCATGTTATCTTGAATTTGAAATTACTATGTGTAGAATTTTGGAGGTTTAATCTAAACGTGGATGAATTGTAATAATGGACTTATGAGAAAGTATATATTGAATACAGTTCTGATAAATCGTAGAGGATGTTGATGCAGAATTTATGTACATTAGCATGCTAAGGCACAAAATAAATGTTTGAAACTATTCGAAGAAAATTAGAAAGCTGGGACTTTTTACTTTCTAAACCCTAAAGCTGGGACTTTTTACTTTCTAGAACTTAAAATTTGCCAATAATAAGTAAAAGTGGAAAAGTAAAAGTAAAAGTTTATTTGCAAATCAAATTCCAGGTATGAGTGGAAATTGGCCTCTTGAGGATTTACATTGGAGTCTAAAGCTAATGCACAATTACTAATTAATCAAGCAACATTTTACTTGGAATTAATCATTAATCAAGAAACATTATACTTTTGGTGAATTTTGGCATTGAGATCTTTTAGAAAGATATTTCAGAATTAGTACTGATGGGAACTCCGGGAAGTTGAACTGTCCAGGGACTCTTAGATATAGTGAAATGTCAAGGGGCAAAACAATTTACTGAAGGCAGGCGGTGGCAACAAATTTGAATTTTTTTAATTTTTTTAATTTTTTCTGTATTTTTATTGACTCAATTTGGATATAAGTATAATCACAAATTCTGAATCATCGATGAAAGTCTTGGTGGCTTGGTGATCCGAGGCTTCGGGTTCGAACTGTCGTGGCAACCCCAGGGTGCTAGTGCCGGGTTCGAATCCACCCTCCGACACCCACCCCACCACGCTTTCCAATGCGCAGTTGATGGTGCAATTTTTTATTTTTTATTTTTTTTCTGTATTTTTACTGACTGGATTTTGGTATAAGTTTGTTGAGAACGTTTACATCTTCAGTCAAAGCCTTGGTGGCTTGGTGATCCGAGGCTTCAGGTTCGAACTGTCGTGGCAACCCCAGGGTGCTAGTGCCGGGTTCGAATCCACCCTCCGACACCCACCCCACCACGCTTTCCGATGCGTAGTTGATGGTGCAAATTTTCTTTTTTTTAATTTTTTTGTTTTACTAATTCTAAAATATCTCTCTAAAAGATCTCAATGCCAAATTCACCTGCCACATAAGATGTTTGAAATCACTATGTGTAGAATTTTGGAGGTTTAATCTAAACGTGGATGAATTGTAATAATGGACTCATGAGAAAGTATATATTGAATACAGTTCTGATAAATCGTAGAGGATGTTGATGCAGCATTTATGTACATTAGCATGCTAAGGCACAAAATAAATGTTTGAAACTATTCGAGGAAAATTAGAAAATTTTGAAGTCAGACGAGTCAGTAAAAATACAGTATCAGTTTTTACGATACTCATCACTTTAAATTTCAAGTCAAACATGAATTTCACAACAACCTCCTACGCAGTAATTAATCTAAATAAATTGTTTTGCCCCTTAGAGATGTCACTAAATCCAAGAGTCCCTCGACAGTTGGAAACAAAGGCAGTCTGTCATCGTTGGAAACAAAGGCAGACTAATTCAAGGCGCTGGAAACAAAGGCAGACTGATTTAAAGGCGGTGGAATCAAGAACGGTGGAACCGTGAGGCTCTGTCCCCAATAATGATAGTTTATATATATATTCTTTAAATGAAATTAAATTCAACTTAAAAATAATACAATATTTTATTGAAATGATTTTATCAAATGATAACTAAGTCATTTCAATTAATGTTTAAAATTTGGTTTTTCAAATTCTCTATTTTTTCTACAGTGGGATCTAACACGTAAATTTTAGTTCCTACAAAAAGAGGGGATTTTATTAAACCTTCTACATCAAAAGTATTTCCAATCAAGATTAAATTTCAATCTTGTGGTAAATAACACTCTATTAAGTAATTAAAATTTGATATTCCTCTCTCACTAGAAACGTATTGAACTTCATCTTTAGTAAATATGAGTGGCAACGGTTCACTTAAAAACTTTAATGGAAAATTTAAAGATGGAGCACTTTGACTTTGGTAAGAGAAAATAAAAATAATTTCGGATTTTTCTTGAAAACATATTCAGTTTTGTTGATTATTATCTTGTAAAATTTCGCCTTCATGTTGTTTAGGATACCCCCAATTGCCTTGCATTATAATATGTTCATCATTTATTTCAAGATAAGAAAGTATCTCATGTGCAGAGGTGTCTATTGGCAATAAGAGAATTACATTCCAACGTGGAATTGAAGAAGTCCATCTTTTTAAATTTGTTCCAAATAAAGTATAATCATTCTTGGACCAATGCCGTCCATTAACTCCTTGGCGTGGTGTATCAAAAACAAATAAAGAATCATTTGAAAGAGCATAGGAAGTTATATTAAAGTTTCCAATTTTTGCAAAAATTTCAATGGACTTCTTTAAAATAGGACTTTGAATTTTCTCATTCCATGTCCAGAAATTAGAAGAACTTGGAACCATTGATTGGTTCAATAAAAATTATTTGATTTGTAATGATCAGATATGAGTGGAGGAATGTATCTTTCATAATTAGGTAATTCTTTAATTTGTTTAGGTAATCACTTTAAATTTCAAGTCAAACATGAATTTCACAACAACCTCCTACGCAGTAATTAATCTAAATAAATTGTTTTGCCCCTTAGAGATGTCACTAAATCCAAGAGTCCCTCGACAGTTCAACTTACCGGAGTTCCCAACAGTACTAATTCTAAAATATCTCTCTAAAAGATCTCAATGCCCAAATACTTTATGCTTCATCAGAATACTTGGGTAATCATTGTTGATGATATATTGGATCAAGGAGGTGGATCAATGACCAGAAAAAACATAATAGACTGATTCAAGACTGATTAAGGTCGATGGAAACAAAGGCAGACTAATTCAAGGCGCTAGAAACAAAGGCAGACTGATTTAAAGGCGGTGGAAACAAAGGCTTACACCAAAGTATGATACTGTTCTATACAAGCCGTAAGAAAGGGGATGAAAGTCAACAGGCTACTCCCAGTACTATTCACCTAGTTGACAACGACTGCCCCACTAAGTCTACGGGGGTCATAGGACTGTCCCAAGCCGAGTCCATCTCGTTGGCGGCTGCGTTGTGCGCTCCCATCATCTAAATGTACCAACCCCAATTTTTTAAGGTTCAAAACATGCCTTCTTTGTGGTACATCAATCATTCCCGCCAGATTTAGTGTTGCTTTGCTCTGAACTGTGTCCACCATTGTTTCCACAGTTGTTTCAATCACCTGCTCTGCTTTAGACTTCTAGCTTGCTGCTGCTCCTTGTTGTCGATCTGGTTGCTGTAGCTTTGTTGTAATCGAGGTAAACAGTTTCCACCATGCCTCCCTTGGGCAAGAGAACCCAACGTCCCAACAGAGGAAAAGCGGTTTTGCGAATTGAAGCAACTGATTGTGAGGCAATAGTTGTCAAGTCCGAGGTGCCATCACAGTGTCATACAGAGTCTACCTGGGAAGCGCCATTTGACTTAGAGGGGATTCCAACAGAGTTGAGAGAGAAGCTTGTCCTGGCTCCACCATGCTTGCTGGGTCGATCAGCTGCTGTCCACGACCAAGATTTCTTCTATAGAGTGGTAGGACTTTGCAAGGAAGGTTGTACGCCCAAAGAAGTCACGGAGAAGATGGTTCCAGCAAACACATATGAGGAGACTTGGCCGCCTGGGGAGGGTGCAAACAAGACGCGCTACTTGCTGGACCGGTGTAAAGACTCCAAAGCAAGGGACTTGTATCTGAGGATGTACCAACGAGTATATGGCGATGCTCTCGACAACAAAGCATTCAGCCAAACTTTTCTACGCGCATGTGTGTATTACTACAGTGGTGGGCGAGACAGCAACGTCAACTGGGCTGCTGCAGCTGCAAAGGTGAATCAAGAACGCCGAGCCCATGCTGCCAACAACCCACAGAAGCTGAGTCCTCCGGCGTTGAAGCAACAGATGGCGGGCATCATCTCGGCGGTGGCAACGTATTATCATCACAATGGTGTTGGCACCGGTGCTAGGAAAGTGGATGTATTGCTTAAGGAGTTGCAGTTGCAGACTTCAAAACTCTAGCAGTCTGCATCTGCGCTAGACAAGAATAAGTTAGCTCACCTCGGTTTGCATGCCCAGATATTGGCGTTGGAAACCGAGGATGAGCGGTTGAACTCTAAGAAGGAAGATCTACGGAGAAGAAGCAAGAAGCATGCTACAGCCAGAGAGCTCCAAGAGAAGGCGGATGTAGACAAGGAGCAACGGGAGATCAGCAAAGCAATTGCTGCAAACAACGATGCATTGGAGGCCGCCCAAGAGGAAGCAGCAACGCTGGCATCAACCTTAGAGCGCGACAGTTCAGCTTACCGGAGTTCCCAAGAGCAGCTGCGCCAACTCGAGAAGAATTGTGCATCTGAGAGAATTGCGCAGCATTCTATCAAGCCGAAACGCCCTGTTGGGATGAATATGTCTGAAGCAGGCGTCCCTCTAAAAATTAATCTTGACTCAGCGTGTAGATGCTGCAACTACCTCTTTGTTTCAAACTGTGCAGTGCCATATTCATATGGTTGTTTGTTTCACCCTTGGTGCTTGTTTCCAGCGCTGATTTCGGGACGTGGCAATTGCCCTCTCTGCGGCAAACTCGGTGATGCAAGTTGGTTGGAATCATGGGGGTTTGATGGGCTGGAGCGCTCTGGTCCAGTCTCTCATGACAGCAAAGGCAAATGTCTATCGAGTCCACCAGACTCTGGCTTTGTGAAGCGAATGAGAGAAGGTGCTGGCGATGCTCAAGGTCGACCAGCTCCAAAGGTGGCCAAAACGAAGGTCAAGGTAAAGGGTCCATCGCCTCAACCACCAATTTCTCCATTTATTCCAGCGTTCCCACGTCCCAAACCACTTGTTAGCTGACCCGCTGGCAGCATACAGAGTGAAGTTGTCAATGTGGCCGTTGCAACCTTGGCGCATCACAGTAAGTTTTAGTGTTTTTTTGCTCCCTGCATTTTTCAGAATTTTAGCCAAGGTTCTTTTTAGTTTAGTATCATGCTTACAATTTCAGTTATGATTTAATGTGCCGGAATTGTCCATGTGTTCGTTTGGAACAGCGTTGTCTCTCTAAAGAAATAAGTACTAATGCTAGATGTGTTGCCCTCTAAACAGCAAAACCAAAGCTAGAAGAGTTCAAGAGGGGGCTCCAGGAAGGTACAAGCCTTGTTCGGGACGTTGAACCATGCCCAACAGCTGCAGAGGACGTGCCAAGCCGTTCTTCCAACAAGCCAAGTACTGGCAAGTTGCCACCAGCGCCACATTCCTCCCCAGTGTCACTGGATTTGTTGGTTGAGCAGAGCATATCGACCGTTGAGCACAGCATATCGACCTAGTGTTTAGTTCAAAGATGTTAGCGGCCGAGTTTTATTATCATGGCGTTAGTACCAAAGTGGTTGTAGTGTTTATAATAGCTAAGCCTGTACTCCATTCACTTCCTTGCCTTGTGCTGAACATTTTGATGAAAAAAAAGTTGGCATTTTTTCACAACTTCATGACTTCATGGACGTTTCCACTTCCCCTTTGTTTCCACTCCATGGTCTTTCCACTTCACTCTATTTCCACTTCGCTTGTTTCCACTTCACGCGTTACAATTCTACACTCTGTTTCCTCTTCCCGAGCTTACTGACGAATTCATTTAGTTCAGTCTCCATACTATGCATTGGAGAATCTTTCAATGAAGGATTTGCGGTGTTCATATGTGCCTGGCTTGTATGATTGTGTTCTTTTATGTTACCCAATGAGGCACAGCCTAGTTTCTGTTGAATGAGTTTGCAGCTCAAGAATGATACTTTGGAGTTGTTGCTTCACTGCTTTAATCAGCCTTTTTTCCGAGGATAGGTGAACTCTAATTGGACAAGATAAGCGACCAAAGGACCGATTCTAATCACCGTTGACATGCATGCAACTCGCATTGACGTCGTCTAGATGTTGCTAGCAGTTTATATTCTTTGTGTTGTATTTGCAGGTGGCGGCAACAAAGGCAGATTATTTTAAAGGCGGTGGCAACAAAGGCAGACTGAATTATATTCTCTCTGTTGTATTTGCAGGTTGTTCAGATTTCTTGAACACCTGATTCAAAGCGAGGCACATTACATCGTAATTTATGCCACCAATGAAGAAAATATTGAGGTTTGGTTAACTGTGTTGGGGTGATCTGGTTTTTCTGAATTCGTGTGAACACTGATCGCACATTTTCGTGAACACTGAGAATGGTACAAATAAGCTAATAAAGAATATACAAATTGAAACATGGATAATTGGGTAGAAAACAAACGTGTATTTATGAAACCTCCACCATTTAGCTAGAATTCAACCAAGGCTGAGCCATAGTTCCTATTCAGCTTGAGATGTATACAAAACTACCTTTCCAGGTCTACATCCGTTTAACTGCCTCGCGTGTTTACAACGTGTCTACTTAAAAATACACCTGCGGCAGTAGCCACTCTAAGCTCAAAACTAGCTGGTAAGTGCTACTATCTCAAAAGTCCACGGTGGTAGAACTTGTGATACAGTGTTGGAACCTTCGTGTCTGCGGTTCACCTTGACGTCTGGATACCCAACTCGCTTGAGCACAAAGCGGAATTCCTCTGGAGCCACGTCGCCTAAGGTGATAGCAACCTCTCGACGAATATGTGACAACGGCCACCCTCGACCAACTTCAAACCGTGCCACTGGCAGTCCTTGAAAAAAACATGGAAGCACCACCATGTCTTCTTCCCGCACTTGGTCAATTAGTTCCCAAGTTACACCATCTTGCGCCAGACGCTCCCTCCCGTATTTAAAGTTCGAGTACAACACTGATCTTCCAACGTGGTACCTGTGCAATAAACACATACGAGAGCTTCACACAAGAGAGCTTCGGTCATAGCATGCAGAAATGGCATTACAATGGCAACAGCGGCAACAGTGGCAACAAGCATCAAACGATGACAACAGTGGCAACACACCTGAAAGTTACAGAAGGTAAGGATATTGTGCACCGCACAATATCCTTACCAAACACCACTTTGGTTTGCCAACCTGGATCCATCAGAGATGTGAACACTTCTTCCGAGGGATTCTCCACGATATACAACGTGGATGTTCGTCTCATAGTGTCTTCAGCTGCAGCAAAAAGGTCTACGAAGACATGTAGAGGAAGAAACCACTGGAGGTGGCCCATACGGCTCCCAGTGGTGGACTTTGTTACAGACTGAAAGTCTGCATACAGTTTAGCTCTAAATGCCTCACTAGTATGCATATCTGGGAGAGGCCACTCCGGATCACTGAATGGTGGCAATAGCAATGGCTCGACTGATCCATACAAAAGCCCTGGCGTAGGTGGAACATAGACAAGATTAGAAAAAAAGATGCCAACATCAAGCAGCTCCTTATACAACCGCCCATTGCGAGTTGCTTCACCAACATCGCTGTGCACAACCATGATCACTCCCAGTATGGAATCAGGGTCGACCCAATCTTCAAAATACGACTGGTATAAAACTGTTCCCAACACCCAAAGCAAACCACAAAATTAACGACTCCTCGTCATAAAGGGATGGCTACATGAGAAAATTGATGGTTAGCTCAGAGTTAGTCGTGACTCACAATTGCATGGAACCCGATCCCGAGTAATCTGTGGATCCAGTAGCACCTGATGCCTGTGGTAGGCATGCCTCACCAACACGGACTGCAGTTCCGGCTTGTTGGTGACAACCTTGCGATGATCTACCTTGAATTTAAAATCCCTTATCTGAGTCTTGTAGGTTCCCCTCATGTCATCGCCGCCATGGCGTCGCGCATCTCTAGCCCAAGCCCCAATACTCCCAGGATTCAGCCTCACCCATGACATCCGCTCATACCTCGTTGGAATCCATTCCCCATCGGCGTTGTGAGTGCTGTGAAGAACAACTGCAGCAACCTGCGAAGTTGGTCGGCGGTTCTCCATACTTCCAACTACCTCAAGAACTTTCGATTCAAAGAATTTCGACACTGTTCCTCACTAGCAACAACATCACAGCAACAGTTGCAAGCTGATTCTTCCTAAACTCAAACAACCAATCATCCCACATTTCCCACCCAAAATCACCGTTGACCATCTATGGTCACATTAAGGTTCATCGAATTCCGGCGCCACTACCTGTCCCGACTCTCCAGCACGTGTGATGGTGTTGCCAACAAGGACATCCACTACGCGGCCCCAACACGTGTGTGGGTGTTGCCACCAAGGACAGCCAAGGCCCCAAAACCGAGGTACACCCCACTCCCAACAAGGACCCTCGATTACCTTTTTACTATCCAGCATTATCCAGGACCACCATCCGCAATTGGCTCCCACCCATTCAAAATCTGATGTCACCGCCTTATACTCCACCATGGCAATCTGCATGTGGAATTTCTTGGCAATTTTTATTTTGACAAAATCCGGATATTCCAATTTCGGATTTGGGCATCCCAGGACCTCAAATTTTCTCTAATGTGGCCGAGCAAATGCAGGAGATAGGTGACGCGTCTCGTGAATTAGAGCGCTCAAAAATTGAGGTTCAGTTGAAATTGTTTAGTGAACAGATAGCCTATCAGCGAGAAATAGATAGGTGACTCTATGAAAACGCAGCCATGGCAAACGACAATGCGAGACTCAGTATCATGAAGCAGGGGGAAATGGTGCAATGTTTATTGCAGCTATCTCATGTTCTGAGTAACTTCTTCTCAACAAATCGGGAGTTTGTAGTTCCCTCAACACCAATTCCAAACAGCGGAGCCGATAACACAAGAGTTCATGCATTCTATCCTAGGAGGCCTTTTTATCAGCCAGCCCACAATGGAGTCCCAAGTACAGAAGGAGCTTTCATTAGAACTCAGCCGAAGAGGCCTCAAAGCGACACAACCCTTCATCACGGATTTGACTCCACAACTTATGACACTACAACGGCTTACAAAAGTGCCGGACCAGATGCTCAAGATGCCGAGCTACAGCAATGTACCAACCAGGCACCAGTTGCTGTACCTTCAACTTCTACATTCACCAAAACTAGTGAGCCCATGACAACCTGCGACCCCTCTGCCTATCGTTCTCTCTGAACCACGTGACTTAACTTCAGTACGTAAGACGTTTAGCAGACGCTCGACCTCCTCATCTGATTGTCCCAGAAGGACATTGTGGAGGAGAGCACAACATATTATGATTCTGGAAGAAATGTAACGTCAAGGTGTGTCTTGACTAGCAACTCACGGAATGTGCTCTTTAAAATACCGAAAGCATTTTCTACAACACAGCGTCCCCGGCGTAAGCGCCTATTGAAAAGCTGCTCAGCCACACTCAACTGAGCCGGTCCACGATGGGGTACCATCAGCCATGGTAGCAATGGTTAACCCCTAAAAATCCAGCCGTTTTCGGAAGCTCCAAGTTCCAAAACAGTCATTTTTGACCGCTTTGTAGGAATGACGGTTTGGACCAGTTCTTTTTCCTTTTTTTAGACATCTAACCGTAAGATCTTGTACTTTACCCTCTTTAAAAGTACAAATGAAATTTTCAACCGTTGGATGTTTACCATTTGTGAGATTATAATGTTTAGAATTGCAGCAAAAGTTTTCCATTGTATAAACCCAACGACATAGGGTAAATGGTGAAAATGGGGACTTGATGTTCATTATCCCAAACATTTTGCTCATATTTTTTTCCATGTAGGTAATCAAGTTGGGTACCTCCATGAAAAATTTTAGATACTTATTCTCTTTTTAGAACCTTCATAATAATTATTTTCTAGAACTGGGTCTAAAAACGTTGATATCGTGAAACATGTATGAAGTTACGTATACTTGGTTTTAGATATATCTAAACGGTACTTAGGTGCCTTTATACAATTTTTATTTTTGGGCGAAATCAGTTTTGAAAAAATTTAAAATCTCCAATTTTGACGAATTTTGAAAGAAATAATTCAAAAATTTGAAGCTTGTCTTTGTAATTTTTGGAGGCTGCCCTTGTAAAATTGGTTTATTTTTCGACTTGGGTCTCTTTAAAATTTGAGTGGTGGTTTGGTTATAAAAAAAATTTAAGAAAATAAAATTTAAAAAACCCTAATTTTAAGCTGCCCGTTTTAGACTTGAAACCTAAAATTTGTAGATGAAGGTCTTAAAATTGGAATTTGGCTTTGAAAATTTTACCACATACACTTTGTAGTATAGGGAGCATCCAGTAAAAATCTTAGGCAAAAAATATGAAGTTTAACCCCTTCATCTTGGCTGCCTAAAACAGCAAAAACCCATTTCGGCTTTCCTGGATTTTTAGGGGTTAACCAGAATCACCAATTAGAAATGGTGAAAAGCCATCCACAGAGTGTTGCCTATCGAATAGGTTGTTGTGCAAGGCTTGATGGTGTAATGATGAACGCCTCAACATGCGGGAGTCGTTTGTTGATCTAGGCATCCCCAAGAACAAGTCCAAAACTCTCTTCTCAGTGTCAACAACAACTTGACATTTTAGTGTATAGCCACCTGATTTGAAGTAGTAATAATCCGTTGGGACATACTTCGGTTTAGAAATGTGAACATGTGTTCCGTCAATTGCTCCCACTACACTTTGTAAACCACATAGTCTCTTGAATGCTGCCTGACTGTCCCTTAATCTATCACCAGTGGGCCAGGAAATTTCATTCCTCAAACATTCGTTAATAGCATGAACGACGTCACGGAGAAACAGAGACATGGTACTCTTGCCCAAAGCAAACATCTCGCTCCAAATGATCAAACTTGCACCGTGAGTCAGCTTGAACAGAGTGCACGCATCACAAATCAAAGCAGGTATTGCTATTCTGTACTTGGTGTCATGGCGATGTACATGCTCCCTCAACAACTCAGACAGTGCAAAAACAGAACTCTTTGACATACGAAACATTTGAACCCACCGATCATCATTGTCCTGTTCTAGAAGAAATCTACCAAACCAAGTAGTAGACCTTGGTCATACCCAGTACCCCAAGTCTTCGTCCAGCCCTGAAAACAGGGTACACATGCGATAGTTATTTAACCCAGAGCTGAACTGGCTTTGTATGTCTTGAGTCGGCCCCATGAAAGAGCCCAGGATCATCTCCATAGGACATGGATCCGCCCCCCCCCCCCAAAACAGTTAATAGCCGTAACCATAATTTGAGTCCCACCCTCTAACGTGATCATAACCAGTTGAAACAACGTAGAAAGAAATTAAAAGAACTAAACAAATTGGCTAGAACATGAAGCACTAAACCCCTGCGAACAGAGTGCACTACAATTAAGAAGAGAAACAAGCCGCTTTCACTACACTCAAACTTAAAACAGCAAGTTTCAAGCTGCATTTGCCTGAAAGATAGCACAATTTGGGTTGCGAAAGTGATGCAGATGCTATCCTTGAGCTCTCGGCTTGGAATGAGTTATAATGAAATATCTAGAGCAGCTATGCATGCATGCATTAGATGATTTAGTTCTTCAAGTTCAGAGCTGATGACTTGCATACTTCGTGAAGGACGTGTTTTGAGCTGAATCCTAATGTTTCATTCGAAATCTGTGTTCTGTCAATGTCTGGAGAAAGGTCGGAGTAAGTGTTTTGAGTGGAACCAGAGTTTATCTTCGGCAGGGGTTTCGTTGCAGAAACGCATAGAACTGGAGCAGGTATGATGTTGCCATCAGCTCGAGACACGAAAGAAGTCTACTTATTTCACCGAACGTCTCACGAGTGCTGGCACTTCTTGATGATCATAATTTGAGTCCCACCCTCTAACGTGATCATAACCAGTTGAAACAACGTAGAAAAAAATTAAAAGAAATAAACAAATTGGCTAGAACATGAAGCACTAAACCCCTGCCGAAAAAGTGCACTACAGTTAAGAAGAGAAACAAGCCGTAAACGATATGCAGCCATGTTAAAACCCTAAACTGAAATCATAAAATCGAAGTCTGAATGTTGATGATCACACCGTGAACTGGACTCAAGAAACGAAAATTGACTACATTACATGGACGAGAAGAAGGGCAAAAAGAAAAACCACATGCGCCACCACACAACTTGTTGCAAGTACCGGAACCCAACAGCGATGCTATAGAAACGATCCTCTTTGAACTGAAACGGGGTACAAGAAAAAATGAAGCTGGTAAACAGAAGCCCACAAAATGCGAACCTGTGAAGGGGAGTACCGTCTTTGAAAAGCGGACAAATAGAAGCGCACGCCAAGGAGCACTGACGCAGTTCACAAGCAAACCCTCCGGATGATGCCAAAGTCAGAATCCACTTGTGAGATACAATTGCGCCCGCCTGCTCACAACCAGCGCTCTTCTCCCAACCAGAGAGAAAACAATGAGGATCCTAGGCATGAATCACTGCAGAACACCCCCTGTCGCCAACATTGCAGAAGTGACGAAACGGAGGAAAGACAAGAGAATTGACACAACGTTGCACAAGGAAGTGACATCGCCTGGGCGGAAACAGACAACTTGTGTCTGAAGGAGACAGCCACAAAGAACCCATGATTCACGTAACATCGCCATCGTGGGTGTGAACCACACCCACTCCCCAGCCCGGTCTTTTCACATTATCGCCTACGTGGCAGGAAAATCGATAATAAACAATACTATATGTGAACAGCCAGTTATTAAAACATTAAAAAAAAAAGTGATCAGCAAATTAACCACATCTAAATTTCCCTGTTGTGTGAATGCGGGGGCCCAATTTCAATAACACTATTCTTATCTTTTTAAGAGCCTCGATACGTAAGGCCAGGTGCGAATGGTCCTTTGGGGCGATAGGTGCAAATGGGGCTTTAGGGCGATAGTGGAGAGTTAGAGCATCCCCAATAAGGCCTGAACCAAAAACCTGTAATTGGAAAGATGTAGAAAGACGTGAATTGCGGTTCAGGCCAAGCCTGTATTCGAGCTTGTAAGTCTGTAATTTACAGGTCGAAACCTCATTTTGGAAGGTTTTTTGGGGCAAACCTGTAAATCTGTAAACGGTTTTGGAATGTTTTGCTTCGGAAAGGCACCCAGATTTGGGAGAACGACGTTCTCATAATTACAGGCTTACAGGTTTACAGCTTACTGGGGATGCTCTTAGAGCAATCCCAGTGAGGCCTGAACCGTAAACCTGTAAATTTTTCGGGATGAAGGGTTACAGTCGGGTTACAGGTCGTGTGCCATTCCGGTGGACCTGTATTGTAAGTCTGTAATCTTGTTCTTTACTTTCTGTTCCGAGTTCTTTTCGGTGTTCCAACGACCTGAAATTCTAACCGTGTTGATGGGATTTTGTAGAGTGAGCTCTGATTGCGGTTTTTTAGTACTCTTTCGGTTGTTGACAATTACTCACAAGGTTATCGTTCTCGCGTTGGCGCCGTGAATTGCTGAATTTGTAACAGTCTATAATTCCTCGGTGTTTCTGTATGAGGAGAAGGATACTGGGCGTTGCATTTGTTGGTGTTTGCGTTGCGTCTGTTGTTTTTCTTTTCCCTGCATTGTTGTGAAACTTGCAATCGGTTCGTCGTGGCCAGCGTCTAACTTGGTTTGCGCATTGAGAGAGGGGTTTTGAAAAATCTTTGGAGCTTGGGTGCGGTGGTTTGAACAGTGAAGTTAGTTTTCCGAATGTTGATGGAGTACCTGCTGAGCCATGTTTTTGATGGGCTAGCACCGAGTGTCTTGATATCGGATTTATGCATTCGGCAACCGAGTTGGATTAGGGATTAAAGAATCGAATGCGTGTAGAGTGGGACCCTGGCTGAGGAGAGGGCCGCATGGTTAAAATCACGCCTGCAGCTTCTCAAGCTGCGCAACTGCATATACTAGAGTATCGTTTCCAATTGTCTATGAGATGCCGTCCGTCAATTGTGAAGCAAAATATTCGTTACGCTTTCATGTCGCGTTTCGTAGGTTTTTTCTTCTTTCACAATTCGAGGCTTCTACAAAGCTCATTATCGTCTGTAGTTTCAAGAGTTCTATTTCAGTTCGACACTCTTACTTTTACTCGCCCGACGTAGTGTGTAAGCAATGGTGTTCCGATGTCTCTCTAGCGGTAGCAGGCCGGGGCTCCAGGCCTTCAGCAGGCCGGTGCTGGTTTGGGTTTTGTGAATTCGGGGAGAGAAGATTGTGTCTGCACGGTGGATCATAAATGCCGGGCCGCATGCGGCTTTGATCTCTAGGGCTGCTGGATTTCGAGGTTATTTTGTGCTCACGAAGGCGTCCTTGTCTGGTGGTGTTGATTCGTTCGTGTTTGGGACTTACCGAGATGGTATTGGCTTCTTCACGTTGTTTCGTGCTTTGAAAGGTATGATGGTTGTTTGGATAGTTTGTTGATTTTTTCAGCATGTGGGGTTAGGGTTGCGGAGTGATGAAGTTGGTGATCAAGAGGGTTATGTTGGCATGTTTTGGAGTTCATAGCTATGTCCAAAGCTAGATTCTGGTTTTTTTGGATATTGTTTTGTGCATTGTGAAGCTTCATGTTCTGAATTGGGCGATAGAATTGCACAAGAATGGTTTGGAAGAGTTGAGCTGAGATTCTCTTTGTATTTTGTGGATGGCATGCAACATTGGCCGAAGATGTTGCTTGAAGTTGCAGGTCTTCTCTTCGCGATGGCTGTTGTTGGGTACGTTATACATGTATCTTTGTTCTTCACAGTTAGTCGAGGTCTTGAAGTGCTGCAATATATCTTTGACCTAGGTGAAGTTGCATTCCTTTTTTTTAGGTTTTGAAGCATGAACAGTAGTCTCGCCCCAATCCTGCCCAGAAGAAGCATACCGTCGTCGTTGTAGTTGTTGCAGTATCTTCTGTTAACGGTTAAGTAATCTCAAAATCAGCTTTTGTACTGTTTACTCAATGACTAGAAAGATATCAACCTGCTCTAGGATTCTCACACATGAGCGTGCACATGGGTTTTGATGGTTTTGTTGATACGAGAAGGGGAGTCACTTCTTTAGATGATCACTTCTAATAATTGTGTACCAATTATGCATCAATGATGGCAGGAGATGAGTACTGTTCTTAGAGGACCTGCTGATCAAGATGAAGATCTTAAGCTAGTGGCTCAAGAATTACGAGGTCATGTTGAAGCAGTGTTGAACAGCCTTGCACCGAACTTATCAAAAGTGAGATGGTTCCTTGTAATTCTGAAACTCAATGGTTCAATGTTTATTTTGTAGCCATTTCCTTAACCAATACGTTCTTCTTTAGGTTCTGATTCTGGACATGGATTAGTTATTCTACACACGAAATTTTTTCTTCTCTTTCTAAGAGTTCAGAAAATTCTGCCTAGCTTTACTTCGACTTGTATGTGCGAATGTTCCTGAAATGCAAATGACAATTAAATTGGTGTTGACAGGCAGTGGTTCTTTGTCAAGTGGAAAGAGCAGAAGACGCATTGCTTAATCAACTGTACAGCTCGATCAGGTATATATGAAGTCAAGTTGGACTTGGAACAATTTTTATAGCTGATGGTCCAGTAATCTCTTTGTGGTCCAGCAGATTGGGTTTCTATATAGAATTTCAGAATGATTCTCATATTTCTCAATTTGTGATTTGGCTAGTGCACATCCAACAGAGAGAATCCAAGATCTATTGCAGGAAGACGTAGAAGTAAAGCGTCGTCGTGAAAAGGTTAAGCGACAAGCTTCCGTGCTGAGCCGACTTACTCGGCAACTGAGTATGAATGAGGCTCGAGCTTCCGCAGCGACTGGTGAAAGTGGAGAATCAAGCAACACGCCAGATTTCACACAAGGCACTTTACATTTTGGTATTTAATAATTGCTGAATTTCAGGTTCCCTGAGCTCATTTTAGTGTGAACAATCATACCAACACTAGAGTGATCTTGTGCATAATCAAGAGTGAATCATCTCCATTTTCAACTTGTTGCGGTTCCGTCAATCCAATTCACATGTTGAATTTTCTTCTCGAGACTCATATTCCTCTTCTAATAGCACTTTGAAAGTCAATTGAACTGGTGGTTGTTTGTGCTTCAGGAACATCCACAAGTTATGAATCTGAGGACTGGCGAGTGGATTTTGAAGAAAGATCTGAGGACTGGCGAGTGGCTTTTGAAAATAGATTTTTTTTTCCAATCTGTACTAGAAAGTCACGGTCTGGATGCACTTGGGATGTGCCCCTGGCGACTCATTTGGTTAGATATTGGAAGCTTGTGTGGGAAATGTGAAAGTTGTGTGGCCACCTTTTGGAAGCCCGTCTGACTTTCCCCGGATGCAGGTGTATGACCTTTGTTGTATCCGATCAATTTTTTTAAAAATGATACCCTTGTCCGCTCTAATGCATTGGACATTGCTGATTCACACTATGTATTCTTCAAGTCACCTCCAAAAAGCAACATATTAATGGTTCTGGTCTTTGGCATTGCCAATTATCATTTCATCACGATTCCCTATTACTGAACAGGGCGATAAATTCAAAGGATTAAGGGTGGTTGGAAAATTGGTAGTGCAGGGTAAACACTTATTTCTCTGTAAACATGATTTTTATTAAAAGTAATCTGAGTAAACACAGCAAAACAAAAATCACTCAAACATTAGTAATCATGTATGACCTCCTGTATCATCAGAATTAAACACAAATCACTCAGACATTAGTAATGTTGTATACCCTCCTGGAACATCAGGATTTATAGGATTCTCATCTGCATCTTCCACTTCATCTGAGACTAGTATAGGTTCATCTACTATTTGTTTGCCTTGTTCTAAAGTCTTTATCTTTTTTGCTTGAAATTCGGCTTTCTTCACGGCAACGTACATGCGGTGCTTAATGTATTCTTCCTTTTCTGGACAATCGTGGTACTGAGGATCCGAAAACAACAAATCAAACGCTTTTAGTTCTTCATGCTCCAGTGTTGCCTCCTTCAGACGAAGTTCTTGTTCTGTTAAGTTAGCAATCTTCATTTGTGCTTGAGCCAAGACGCTGCTCGAACTCACATCATCCTTCATTATATTCAAACGCAATAATTCTTTGCTTTTACTCAATTTGGCTTCTTTAGATCCTCCAGGCCTGCCTTGTTCAAGTGAGGTATTCATGTCCTTAGTGCCTTCATCCTCTTCAATTTCCTTCCGCTTATGAGTATCCATATTCGTAGGTTTCGGTGGTTGAATAGATGGAGTCATGAATTTCTTGTATTTTCGTAGAACCTTCCAGCAAGGAATGTGTTTAAAATCTTTACGATCGTCTGATTCATCTCGGAAATTTCTTTGCGCTCTCTCAATCATGTCCGCTTCATTCATACCTGAAGGTTGCAGCTTCAGTACTTGTTGATATAAACTTTCAAACTTAGTTGCCGCTTTGCTGATTAACTGGTAACGAGACTGTAATCCTTTTGCTGGACGTTCCATAGATCCATCTGGTGTTATTTCATCATATTCCTTCGCCACAGACTCCCATAATGAACGCCTCGATTGGGAAGACCCCGTCTCACGATCTTCGCTAACTGTCATGTAAGCTCGACATAGAGCCACATCCTCCTCGTCCGTCCAATTAGTCCCTTTACCCATTGCAATTAAAATAAGATATAATATAATATATTTCAAACTAAAAAAATATAATAAATAAAATATATGATGTAAGTTCAAGTATAATAATGATATTATATTGTATTTATATAGAGTAAAATGATGAGGCTATTAAAGTAAAATATTATATTGCTAAAATCAAAGAAACTATTAAAGTAAAATATCACACTCCTAAAATAGTACAATAAAACTTTGTTAAAATAATTAGGCTATTAAAAAGATAGAATAATCATTATACTATTAAAGTAAAATACAATATTCCTAAAATAATGAGGCTTCGAAAGTAAATCATTATTTTGCTAAAATAATGAGGCTATTAAAAAGATAGAATGATCTAGAAGTAATATGGATTATTGTCATTGTGAATAAAAAAAGATAACAGAGATGAAATAATCTAGAAAGATCTATGAATAGAATAGATTTTGAGACATACTCTGAGTTAGACTGTAGTTCCTTTAGTATATAAAGGCTTGGGGTGAGAAGGGGTGTCACTTCTTCGAGTGATCACTTCTCTAAGGTTGCGTGCTGATCTGAGTAAACATGTTTTAATCTTTATAGTTTAGATAGTTCTTTTACAAATATTTTGAGATTTCATCTTTCTTTTCTCTTTAATGTGTAATTGTTTGAGAGTTGATGGCAAACCTGTTGAGTGGTCTATTACAGATTATATGTACTTTGTTTTTATTTCAATTTATTTTTATGAGAATTAAATTGCATATATTTGTATTAATTTTATTTAATGTATAATGATAGTTGTTTGATTTGATTCTTGTATGTTTTGTTAAGATATTCATATGAACCTAATGGATGCTGTACAAGGAGCGCAGCCAGGGGGAGATACGAAGACTAACTCTGATTCCGACAGTGACTCCGAATATCATGGAAGCGTGGTGCACTGGTTTCATCTTCAGCATCGAGCCAGGATGCGGGAGCTGCTACAGAAAGTTGAACCGGAACCTAAACGGCGTGGGGGATCACGCCCTGGAAGACTGCAACGCAAAAACAGAGATGCAGAAGGAGGGGATGACCGTTTTTATAAAGATTACTTTGAGCCCACGGAACCTGTATATGACGATAAAGACTTCCGTCGAAGGTTTCGAATGTCTAAGCGATTGTTTCTGAAGGTGGTTGATGAGGTCAGTGCATATGATTGTTATTTTGTTCAGAAAAAAGACGCTGCTGGGAAATTGGAATTGAGTCCCAAATTGAAGTGTGGCATGGCTTTGCAAATCCTTGGTTACGGTATGTCACCCGATGCCTTCGATCACTACTTCAGAATGGCTGAAAGTACAGGAATTGAGTCTTTAGAAAGATTTGTGAGAGCGATTCGAGGATTACAGGAGGCTCACTATTTGAGGAAGCCAACAAAAGAAGATCTGTTGGAGCAAATGAAGATTAACGAACATCGAGGTTGGCCGAGAATGTTTGCTTTACTGGATTGTATGCACTATGAATGGAAGAATTGTCCCGTTGCTTGGCAAGGCCACTACCAAAACAAAGATCATAATAGGAGCATTGTTTGGGAAGCAATAGCAGATCATTCTCTCTGGATATGGCATGCCTTTTTTGGGGTTCCTAGATCGAATAATGATCTTACTGTATTAGATCGGAGCCCACTTGTTCAAGATTATTTGAGCGGTGAATCTCAAAATGTCTCCTTCGTTGTGAATGGTCACACATACAACGGTTATTATTTGTTGGCAGATGGGATATATCCGGAATGGAAGATTTTCGTCCAAACCATTAGCGAACTAAGTAACGAAAAACACAAATGGTATGCGAAAAGGCATGAAGGGTGCAAGAAAGGATGTTGAGCGATGCTTCGGAGTTCTTCAACAGATGTGGGGAATAATAAAACAACCAAACATGTATTGGCATGAGAATACAATACATGACATTATGTATGCTTGCATCATATTGCACAACATGATCATTGAGGACAAAAGGAAACATAACTTACCACGGGTCGGAATTCAAGAGCTTCCTTCATTTGTGGGAGAAGCGAGTGAGGGTTCTGATGAACCTGAGGTGGCGAATATGAGGAGATGTTTAACTTTTGATGAGTACAAACAAGGAGTTGTAGATGTTCAGAATAGAAGAATTCACTTTAACTTAAAGAGAGACCTTATTGAACAATGGTGGGTGCGAAAGGGTAATAGAATAACAGATTAAACTTCATATGTATATGATATATTTATTAAAATATATGATGGTTTTGTAATTACACTTTGAATAAAAGAAATCTTGGCCGGACCAAGCAGTTGGATGCTCCGCTCTCACTGTCATCATATGCATGAGACCATGACTTATTTGCACAATTCCTCACATGGAAACACCATCAATCCACACATTACAGAATTTCATTTCATATCTACAGTATTACTCTGTGCGTAGAAAAATGAGTACATGATACAAGCAGATGATATAAAGTGTAACTTGAGCCCTTAACACTACTCAAGCTCCATCTGGACAGCTTATCCAAGTGAAAGCCTAAATTCAACTAGAGCCTCACTGCTAGAATTTCATCTATTCAGCCTGTGAGGCTTCTGATAGCAGCTGCCAGAGAAGCTCGTATTGTGATGTTGGAATGTTTGCAATATCATTTGTGATCTGCAAGTTCCAAAGCGTGTTCAGCCACCACTAGAACTCAGAAAAAAGGTCGTATTTCTAAGAAGCAATGTACATGATAAAAGACGGAGAAAGCGATGAACATAAACAAGCAGGCAAGAGGACAGATGTGAAAAACTTTACCCATTCGAAGCCTTTACGCCCTTGCAAGCCAGCACTGATGTAACTTTCGCAAAGGTTAGCTAGTTGCGCACCTACAACACAAGTGTTAGCTTCAGATTGATCCGTCTGTAATGTTTACACGACTGTTTAATTATCTCGATGAAAAGAGATCTATATCGTTCTCATGTCAACCACCTCAGAGAGCCTTTAAGGTACATAAGACACATTTAATTAAAGAACTAGAAAAATCAGTCATATTAAAGTACCAGATTGATGGAGCAAGCAACGGATGCCAAGATAATTTAGGCCACCACGCCGGCCAGTGTCCCTTCCAAGCTCACTGCTACTTCCGTTCCCCCTGGGACAATCGAAAAACTTGTCGCCAGATACCTGTTTATCAAACCAAAACTTATCATATCACCATTTCGTATGTTGTAAAAAAACAATTGCAGACGATTCTGAAGTGAAGGATTCAGGAATTACAGCTTCAGGGAGTAAATTAGGCAGAACTCACGTGGTTTTTCCGTAGGCTTTGCCGATATCGCTGGAGATGGTGTCACTAAACTTTGTGCAGAAACTGGCGAGGAAACCCAAGCGCCACAACACTTCCCACACCACACCTCCCACTCCAGCAACGGTAGCTGCAGCGCAAACTGAACCAACTGTCCAGGAACCAAATACACTCCCCGGACCCCTTCTGCCACTCCTCTTCTCTGCAATCCCAGTTGCTTCATTCTGTTTAATCTTCTGTTTGGTCGCAAGTGTTCCCTGTAATTGATAACATCTCTTACCTCATTAGGAAAATGATCTAAACTTAGAACCAGAAACATGCAAGATAAAACCACCATACGGATTTACCATCACGGTCTTCTGTAAATTCAAACACCCTTCTAAACATCAACTTCTTAGGGTTATTTAATATAGTCCTCACATGGAAACACCATCAACCCACACATTACAGAGAAGAATGAAGACTCTTCTCTACCCTCAAACTCACCGAAAACCCTAATAAGAACTTCCCTATACCAGAGCTCCATGTCCAAAATCCAAAATCACTTCAACAACACAGAACGGGACTCACAATAATGAAGTAAACGGAAATGATGATGGTCCCATGCCATCCGAACGCTCGCCAGGTGACGAGTGCCAGAAGATATGCACAAGTGTACCCTGACAACGACAACCCTGCTAACAACACCGGCGCACCACCAAGAAAGATAGCGCTCGTGGCTATCGCCGCTGACTCCCAGCTTGGTGATGATGTCATAAAATCCCACTTCACACTCTCCACTATGCCTGCCACCGCAAAGAGAATGTCTTACAAGTGAGCTCGAACCCGTAGATTCCAAAACCAATTCAACTCATACACATCACACATCACATGCTTCAAATTTCCCACTCAATACAGGGCTTCCAAATAGGTGCACACTGAAAAACTCTGTGCAATCTACCAAGTCCAGGTTTAAGTCAAGTAGTATTGAAATCACAATGGCTGCTCGGGATCGAGTCTCATCCAAATGGGGATCAGAGCTGTGCTCAAAAACGGTATACATCGAGTGGTGTTTCAGACCAGGAAAGTCAATACGCAACATGATGTCCTACTTTGAAGACGACATGGAATTTAGTCCAGAAACTTCGAACTCAGTGCTCATGTTCTAGGTTACCAGATTCCTGCCCCCAAAACAACAACCCCTCAACTAGAAATTTCACTTACCATCGATAGATTGTGGAGTTTGAAGCCCGGCATTCGCAACTCCTGCAGCTCGCAATGGCTTCTCATGTGTCAGCTTCTCCTTCTGGAACCGGTATTATAAATCTGAAAGGAAGCTCTGTCAATGAACCTAAAACTGCAAGAGAAATAACGGTTTAGAGTTTGGAGCTAAGCAAAAGAATCACTCACACTTTGAAAGTTCATTAGCCATCTTCTGCGACATCTGCTTAAAAGTCAGCCCAATCTCGCTCGCCCGTTTGTTAGAATCCGACACAATGCTTGCGCCTGTAACGACGAGCAGCAGCGAGCGTTGATCGCCATCACTCGGATTCACCACAAGCTTCAAGGTGAGATGCTCGAAGAAGAAATCGATGATCTGGTCGTTAAGCTGCTCCGACTGCTGCAGGCATTCCTCTTCCAACTACCAACTCCGCAACAAAAAGATAGAAAAGAATAAAGAATGGATATTCCAAAGTTGCTATTCTCAACCATTTACAGACCCTTCCGGAGATCTGTAATTCAGAGGTCTTTTGGGATTTACAGGCCTCGACGTGGATGAACAATTCATTTACAGGCGACCAGTGGGAAAATTTCGGGCCTGTAAGCCTGTAACCGGGATGAAGTGGATGAACGGTTACAGGCTTACAGGTCCACTGGGGATGCTCTAAGCCGGTTCTTCAACCGACCACCGCTCGGTTCAACAAAATTCACCGCTCGGTTCAACAAAATTCACCGCTCGGTTCAACAAAATTCACCGCTCGACTCAAGCTTCTGCAGCACAGTACCGCTCCTTCCCTCGGAGCTCCAGAACCGCCACCCACCTTCGATACAGAAGCCACGTAACTCACCGCAACCGCAGCCAAACAGGCCTGCTCCTTCGACTGTATACAGCCTCGATCTTCCACCCAACTACCGCTTGTAGCCAACTCCTCAAATCCTTCACTGAAGCTCCAAACGCCAGAATTTTTGACCACTGCAGCCTTCTCTTCCGCGACTGCAGATCCTCTCCTTCCAAAGATTTCGGAACTTCCCCCAAGCCTCACACAACACCGCTGCCACAGACTCAACCTTTGACCACCCTTCACAGGTCCTTGAGTGATCAACTGCCGCATGCAACCAAGAATAAAGGAAATATAACAATTAATAAAAACAAAATAAGGACATCAACCGACCGCCTCTAACCACCGCTTGCAACTCTCCGACGGTCTCCTTCTCGCCTCACTCGCCCGGAATTCTCAGACAGCAGCTCGACGTCTCTTCAGTCCAATTTCCCCTCGACGCTGCTCTTCCAGCACAATCACAACCTCGAGTGTCCAGCTAGCTCCACCCTTCGACTGCACTTCTTCTCCGCTCAGCCACTGAGTGCTTCGACTGCTAGTGCCTTCTACCACCAATACACTGCAGCTCTTTCCGGAGATCCCGGCGACCCCCTTTCGAAGTACATCAACAACACCGCAGCCTTCACCAAGAGAGCACAACGCCTGCTGCAGCTTGTCGATGTAGCCGCAGCTCCAAACCTCGACCGCCACCAAACTTCAGAAAAACAAGAGAACCAAACCACTCCGCCGAGGTTTCCGGCGCTCTTTCAACAGGTCACGGCCGACCTTACTGTAGCTGCAGCCGCCTACCGCAAATTCTGCGAGTTTCCAATCTCACCACCAACTGCC
Source organism: Ceratodon purpureus (assembly GCA_014871385.1). NCBI lineage: Eukaryota > Viridiplantae > Streptophyta > Bryopsida > Pseudoditrichales > Ditrichaceae > Ceratodon > Ceratodon purpureus. The sequence continues at coordinate 1,936,542 of CM026426.1, forward strand.
TTCGTCACTGCACGCTGCTGCTTTCTCCCAGCAACATGCACAATAAAAAAAACGACGAAATAAATAATTACAAAAACCAAGTTCACCACCGAATCTCTGTCGACTTCCACCTCCTTCGCAGCCAGCCGACCTTCACTCCAGCAGCCTGATCTCTTCGACCGAACCTTACAGCTTAGCGACACTGGCACCAGTTGCTTACACCGCACACGTTTCAAGCCGCACTCAACGGCCCTTGACTACTCCACATGTAACCGCAGCCTCTCTCTCTAGCTCCTACCTCCACCATCTCACACCTGGCTAACTTGTATATCCTACTACCAGCTTATTTTCTCACAACTACACAACCATCGCACATACTTGCGGCAGTCACAGATGCTCCCCCGCCCAAGCACTTCCTCACCCTCTATTCTAACGCTCCTAAGAGCATCCCCAGTAAGCTGTAAACCTGTAAGCCTGTAATTATGAGAACGTCGTTCTCCCAAACCTGAGTGCCTTTCCGAAGCAAAACATTCCAAAACCGTTTACAGATTTACAGGTTTGCCCCAAAAAACCTTCCAAAATGAGGTTTCGACCTGTAAATTACAGACTTACAAGCTCGAATACAGGCTTGGCCTGAACCGCAATTCACGTCTTTCCACATCTTTCCAATTACAGGTTTACGGTTCAAGTCTTACTGGGGATGCTCTAAGAGCATCCCCAGTGGACCTGTAAGTCTGTAAATGTTCATCCACTTCATCCCGGTTACAAGTTTACAGGCCCGAAATTTTCCCACTGGTCGCCTGTAATTGAATTGTTCATCCACATCGAGGCCTGTAAATCCCAAAAGACCTGTAAATTACAGACCTCCGCAAGTGTCTGTAAATGGTCGAGAATAGCAACTTCGGAGTACCCCTTCTTTGTTCTTTTCGGTCTTTTTCGTTGCGGAGTTGGTAGTTGGAAGAGGAGCGCCTGCTGCATCCGGAGGAGCTCTCCCCCGCAACAAGGCATCGCCATTTTTGGAGGAGCGCACCATGGGGATTGGGGAAACTTGGCAATGGCGTCGACTCCCGGAAACTTGGCCAAGTTTAGGATTTGTTGCTTGGAAGTGATGGGGATGGGTCTTGCTAGGGTTTTGTGTGGTGAATTGTAGGGGTGGTGATTGTTTGCTGCAGCTGCGGGTATTGGGTGCACATTTTGTAGCTTCATTTCTACGTTTCGAACATCGGGTTGATGAATTGAGAACCTGTTTTCTGGCCCAGCCTTCTTGCGAGACAGGCGATTCGATTGTCAATTGGATTCTGTAAGATCTGGTGCAATCGAGCTTGTAAATCGATGTGAGTGTTAAGTGTTGTTGAATCGCTGTTGAGGTCTGTCACTCGATGTTCTTTGAGGTTCAGAATTTCGGTTTAACTGGAGATCAAGACTTGTTTTGTTGCTGAAAACTTGAATGTGGGCTACAGATTTGAGTGTCAAGGGCTTGCATTTCGGCTTTTGAGCAGAGGGGATTTTTCACTTGGAGGCATTTATGGCTTCGTCAATGCAAGCGATTGGGTGCTCATCAAGCTTCGCAAATGGATGGACATTGATCGGAGTGCGAGGATCACCTTCTCTGTGCAGGCGTGCGAGGAATTTGTCTCCACGAAGCTCCCTTTCAGCACAGGTACATTGGTTCACTTTTAGTTGTTTGCACCAATTCATCTGTGGACTTGTTCTAAGAGTAGACGATACAGATGATGTGTATCATGAAGCACAAAGATTCGTGTCGTATGTAATCTGATGTATCTTCAGTCCCTTAAGCAACCTCACCCGTCGGACTTCTGTTCAGCTTTTAAGTTAATCAAGCCCTCCACGTGGGCGATGTAATTAAGCAGGGCGAGGACAAGGCCAGCAGTGTGGACTATGAAGACGTACCGGCTCAATGGCTTTCAGCTGATTTCTTGGACTTGCGATTACGATCTTCTGGGTAAATCTTCTCCTCCTTCGGCTGCCGACAGCTGCCATTTTGCTTGCCTTCAGATTTTTCTTTCTGAGGCGCAAACAACATACATTTCCATGTTCTTGTATATTTCCAATTGAAAGTAGGATACTCGTCTAGATAGTCGATGATCAAGCCTCCTTAATTGCAAGCCATGGCCAAATATTCAGAATCTACACAATATGTTCTTTAGAGTAACCAATTCAATAGTCTACACTCCTTCCTTACCTCTTTACAATGGCCCCAGCTTGATGTGCAATGAGGCTATACAAGCACTTCGGAATCACATTCAGAAAAAGGACGAGAAACAGGCTGCTACTGCAGCGAACATTACGTCAATCAAGGTAATTCAGCGATTTCTGATATGAACTTCACAGTGTCTCTTTGAGGTTCACGATCCACATTGATGTGAAATTTTGCAACATTTCCTGAAAACGGTAGCAGTTGATTTGGTTATGGTGACTTGTGCCGCTATAGGATGTATGTGAGGGTCAATATTTTCCTTCTTCGGATGTAGACTCGTCCGTGCAATCTTTCACTGATCGTTTTTTTTTTTTTGTTCCTTTGTAGCAGAAGAGTGCAGCACCTTCAACTAGCCAGACGTTAAAGAATCGACCTCTGTCAAATGTGATGGTCCTCGATGATGCGTTTTTTCCTCATATGTACAACTCGAACAGCTCATACACAACAAAGTGTAGCTTCTTGGACGAGTCATTCTGCTGATTACAACAACGAGGCACAACACGTCGTGTAGCAGGCCTAACCTGCAGACTTTCACAGTGAAAGGTGTGGGAAGGATGTGATTACGATGTGACTTGCTTTTTGCTTCGGCACTGTACTGTACAGAAAGTACAGCGATGTCCTCCAAATGGCGAGGTTGTAACATATGTTAATAAACTTCAATTGATTGCTAAGTACATATGTGTTGGTTGTAAACTGCATTGCTCTTCTCCATCTTTATACATATGCTTACAGAATTGGGTGTACATAGCTGAATCTAATCACAGTAGATTGTGGTCATTATATCAAAGCAACATAATCCTTTGCAGTCAGAATGATGTAGTGCAGCAGGACGGGTAGCATCTAGTAACAAATGCTCAGCAGATTCTATGTTACTAGCACACAGGTTAGAATCTTCCAATTTCTATAATTCCGTGTTCGATTGTTGACCATCTGGAAACATCGTCGTTGGATCTCCGTGACAGAAGAGGGACAGTAATTCAGAAAGAAGCTGAACAATGACGCTGTCGAATGGATGACCTGAACATGTCACGAATTGTTTGTTGTTTTCAAAGAAGTCTTTCGCTTCAATTATCAATCCTGAGAGAATTACAAAGACGCAAATTGATGTGAAAATCTATAACTAGTTCAGTACATCAGTGTGTTCTAAATTACACTAGCCCCATCCACTTTTTCGAACGACAGGTTTGTGCGAGCTGAAGTCTACATCACTAGTCCATCGACAGCACAATCATGCGAATCTATTAAAGTACTCTGCTCTATGCACCATGTTACCTACAGCAACAAGTTCTTCACTCGAGTAGGATGATCCTTCCACCTATTGCTCCCATGCCTGGTTTCAACATCCCGTGTTTTCAACCCACACCTGCACCTGCATAGATGAAATTTCATAGTGTGGTTCTTTTATCATGTACATTGCTTCTTAGAAATACGACCTTTTTTCTGAGTTCTAGTGGTGGCTGAACACGCTTTGGAACTTGCAGATCACAAATGATATTGCAAACATTCCAACATCACAATACGAGCGTCTCTGGCAGCTGCTATCAGAAGCCTCACAGGCTGAATAGATGAAATTCTAGCAGTGAGGCTCTAGTTGAATTTAGGCTTTCACTTGGATAAGCTGTCCAGATGGAGCTTGAGTAGTGTTAAGGGCTCAAGTTACACTTTATATCATCTGCTTGTATCATGTACTCATTTTTCTACGCACAGAGTAATACTGTAGATATGAAATGAAATTCTGTAATGTGTGGATTGATGGTGTTTCCATGTGAGGAATTGTGCAAATAAGTCATGGTCTCATGCATATGATGACAGTGAGAGCGGAACATCCAACTGCTTGGTCCGGCCAAGATTTCTTTTATTCAAAGTGTAATTACAAAACCATCATATATTTTAATAAATATATCATATACATATGAAGTTTAATCTGTTATTCTATTACCCTTTCGCACCCACCATTGTTCAATAAGGTCTCTCTTTAAGTTAAAGTGAATTCTTCTATTCTGAACATCTACAACTCCTTGTTTGTACTCATCAAAAGTTAAACATCTCCTCATATTCGCCACCTCAGGTTCATCAGAACCCTCACTCGCTTCTCCCACAAATGAAGGAAGCTCTTGAATTCCGACCCGTGGTAAGTTATGTTTCCTTTTGTCCTCAATGATCATGTTGTGCAATATGATGCAAGCATACATAATGTCATGTATTGTATTCTCATGCCAATACATGTTTGGTTGTTTTATTATTCCCCACATCTGTTGAAGAACTCCGAAGCATCGCTCAACATCCTTTCTTGCACCCTTCATGCCTTTTCGCATACCATTTGTGTTTTTCGTTACTTGGTTCGCTAATGGTTTGGACGAAAATCTTCCATTCCGGATATATCCCATCTGCCAACAAATAATAACCGTTGTATGTGTGACCATTCACAACGAAGGAGACATTTTGAGATTCACCGCTCAAATAATCTTGAACAAGTGGGCTCCGATCTAATACAGTAAGATCATTATTCGATCTAGGAACCCCAAAAAAGGCATGCCATATCCAGAGAGAATGATCTGCTATTGCTTCCCAAACAATGCTCCTATTATGATCTTTGTTTTGGTAGTGGCCTTGCCAAGCAACGGGACAATTCTTCCATTCATAGTGCATACAATCCAGTAAAGCAAACATTCTCGGCCAACCTCGATGTTCGTTAATCTTCATTTGCTCCAACAGATCTTCTTTTGTTGGCTTCCTCAAATAGTGAGCCTCCTGTAATCCTCGAATCGCTCTCACAAATCTTTCTAAAGACTCAATTCCTGTACTTTCAGCCATTCTGAAGTAGTGATCGAAGGCATCGGGTGACATACCGTAACCAAGGATTTGCAAAGCCATGCCACACTTCAATTTGGGACTCAATTCCAATTTCCCAGCAGCGTCTTTTTTCTGAACAAAATAACAATCATATGCACTGACCTCATCAACCACCTTCAGAAACAATCGCTTAGACATTCGAAACCTTCGACGGAAGTCTTTATCGTCATATACAGGTTCCGTGGGCTCAAAGTAATCTTTATAAAAACGGTCATCCCCTCCTTCTGCATCTCTGTTTTTGCGTTGCAGTCTTCCAGGGCGTGATCCCCCACGCCGTTTAGGTTCCGGTTCAACTTTCTGTAGCAGCTCCCGCATCCTGGCTCGATGCTGAAGATGAAACCAGTGCACCACGCTTCCATGATATTCGGAGTCACTGTCGGAATCAGAGTTAGTCTTCGTATCTCCCCCTGGCTGCGCTCCTTGTACAGCATCCATTAGGTTCATATGAATATCTTAACAAAACATACAAGAATCAAATCAAACAACTATCATTATACATTAAATAAAATTAATACAAATATATGCAATTTAATTCTCATAAAAATAAATTGAAATAAAAACAAAGTACATATAATCTGTAATAGACCACTCAACAGGTTTGCCATCAACTCTCAAACAATTACACATTAAAGAGAAAAGAAAGATGAAATCTCAAAATATTTGTAAAAGAACTATCTAAACTATAAAGATTAAAACATGTTTACTCAGATCAGCACGCAACCTTAGAGAAGTGATCACTCGAAGAAGTGACACCCCTTCTCACCCCAAGCCTTTATATACTAAAGGAACTACAGTCTAACTCAGAGTATGTCTCAAAATCTATTCTATTCATAGATCTTTCTAGATTATTTCATCTCTGTTATCTTTTTTTATTCACAATGACAATAATCCATATTACTTCTAGATCATTCTATCTTTTTAATAGCCTCATTATTTTAGCAAAATAATGATTTACTTTCGAAGCCTCATTATTTTAGGAATATTGTATTTTACTTTAATAGTATAATGATTATTCTATCTTTTTAATAGCCTAATTATTTTAACAAAGTTTTATTGTACTATTTTAGGAGTGTGATATTTTACTTTAATAGTTTCTTTGATTTTAGCAATATAATATTTTACTTTAATAGCCTCATCATTTTACTCTATATAAATACAATATAATATCATTATTATACTTGAACTTACATCATATATTTTATTTATTATATTTTTTTAGTTTGAAATATATTATATTATATCTTATTTTAATTGCAATGGGTAAAGGGACTAATTGGACGGACGAGGAGGATGTGGCTCTATGTCGAGCTTACATGACAGTTAGCGAAGATCGTGAGACGGGGTCTTCCCAATCGAGGCGTTCATTATGGGAGTCTGTGGCGAAGGAATATGATGAAATAACACCAGATGGATCTATGGAACGTCCAGCAAAAGGATTACAGTCTCGTTACCAGTTAATCAGCAAAGCGGCAACTAAGTTTGAAAGTTTATATCAACAAGTACTGAAGCTGCAACCTTCAGGTATGAATGAAGCGGACATGATTGAGAGAGCGCAAAGAAATTTCCGAGATGAATCAGACGATCGTAAAGATTTTAAACACATTCCTTGCTGGAAGGTTCTACGAAAATACAAGAAATTCATGACTCCATCTATTCAACCACCGAAACCTACGAATATGGATACTCATAAGCGGAAGGAAATTGAAGAGGATGAAGGCACTAAGGACATGAATACCTCACTTGAACAAGGCAGGCCTGGAGGATCTAAAGAAGCCAAATTGAGTAAAAGCAAAGAATTATTGCGTTTGAATATAATGAAGGATGATGTGAGTTCGAGCAGCGTCTTGGCTCAAGCACAAATGAAGATTGCTAACTTAACAGAACAAGAACTTCGTCTGAAGGAGGCAACACTGGAGCATGAAGAACTAAAAGCGTTTGATTTGTTGTTTTCGGATCCTCAGTACCACGATTGTCCAGAAAAGGAAGAATACATTAAGCACCGCATGTACGTTGCCGTGAAGAAAGCCGAATTTCAAGCAAAAAAGATAAAGACTTTAGAACAAGGCAAACAAATAGTAGATGAACCTATACTAGTCTCAGATGAAGTGGAAGATGCAGATGAGAATCCTATAAATCCTGATGTTCCAGGAGGGTATACAACATTACTAATGTCTGAGTGATTTGTGTTTAATTCTGATGATACAGGAGGTCATACATGATTACTAATGTTTGAGTGATTTTTGTTTTGCTGTGTTTACTCAGATTACTTTTAATAAAAATCATGTTTACAGAGAAATAAGTGTTTACCCTGCACTACCAATTTTCCAACCACCCTTAATCCTTTGAATTTATCGCCCTGTTCAGTAATAGGGAATCGTGATGAAATGATAATTGGCAATGCCAAAGACCAGAACCATTAATATGTTGCTTTTTGGAGGTGACTTGAAGAATACATAGTGTGAATCAGCAATGTCCAATGCATTAGAGCGGACAAGGGTATCATTTTTAAAAAAATTGATCGGATACAACAAAGGTCATACACCTGCATCCGGGGAAAGTCAGACGGGCTTCCAAAAGGTGGCCACACAACTTTCACATTTCCCACACAAGCTTCCAATATCTAACCAAATGAGTCGCCAGGGGCACATCCCAAGTGCATCCAGACCGTGACTTTCTAGTACAGATTGGAAAAAAAAATCTATTTTCAAAAGCCACTCGCCAGTCCTCAGATCTTTCTTCAAAATCCACTCGCCAGTCCTCAGATTCATAACTTGTGGATGTTCCTGAAGCACAAACAACCACCAGTTCAATTGACTTTCAAAGTGCTATTAGAAGAGGAATATGAGTCTCGAGAAGAAAATTCAACATGTGAATTGGATTGACGGAACCGCAACAAGTTGAAAATGGAGATGATTCACTCTTGATTATGCACAAGATCACTCTAGTGTTGGTATGATTGTTCACACTAAAATGAGCTCAGGGAACCTGAAATTCAGCAATTATTAAATACCAAAATGTAAAGTGCCTTGTGTGAAATCTGGCGTGTTGCTTGATTCTCCACTTTCACCAGTCGCTGCGGAAGCTCGAGCCTCATTCATACTCAGTTGCCGAGTAAGTCGGCTCAGCACGGAAGCTTGTCGCTTAACCTTTTCACGACGACGCTTTACTTCTACGTCTTCCTGCAATAGATCTTGGATTCTCTCTGTTGGATGTGCACTAGCCAAATCACAAATTGAGAAATATGAGAATCATTCTGAAATTCTATATAGAAACCCAATCTGCTGGACCACAAAGAGATTACTGGACCATCAGCTATAAAAATTGTTCCAAGTCCAACTTGACTTCATATATACCTGATCGAGCTGTACAGTTGATTAAGCAATGCGTCTTCTGCTCTTTCCACTTGACAAAGAACCACTGCCTGTCAACACCAATTTAATTGTCATTTGCATTTCAGGAACATTCGCACATACAAGTCGAAGTAAAGCTAGGCAGAATTTTCTGAACTCTTAGAAAGAGAAGAAAAAATTTCGTGTGTAGAATAACTAATCCATGTCCAGAATCAGAACCTAAAGAAGAACGTATTGGTTAAGGAAATGGCTACAAAATAAACATTGAACCATTGAGTTTCAGAATTACAAGGAACCATCTCACTTTTGATAAGTTCGGTGCAAGGCTGTTCAACACTGCTTCAACATGACCTCGTAATTCTTGAGCCACTAGCTTAAGATCTTCATCTTGATCAGCAGGTCCTCTAAGAACAGTACTCATCTCCTGCCATCATTGATGCATAATTGGTACACAATTATTAGAAGTGATCATCTAAAGAAGTGACTCCCCTTCTCGTATCAACAAAACCATCAAAACCCATGTGCACGCTCATGTGTGAGAATCCTAGAGCAGGTTGATATCTTTCTAGTCATTGAGTAAACAGTACAAAAGCTGATTTTGAGATTACTTAACCGTTAATAGAAGATACTGCAACAACTACAACGACGACGGTATGCTTCTTCTGGGCAGGATTGGGGCGAGACTACTGTTCATGCTTCAAAACCTAAAAAAAAGGAATGCAACTTCACCTAGGTCAAAGATATATTGCAGCACTTCAAGACCTCGACTAACTGTGAAGAACAAAGATACATGTATAACGTACCCAACAACAGCCATCGCGAAGAGAAGACCTGCAACTTCAAGCAACATCTTCGGCCAATGTTGCATGCCATCCACAAAATACAAAGAGAATCTCAGCTCAACTCTTCCAAACCATTCTTGTGCAATTCTATCGCCCAATTCAGAACATGAAGCTTCACAATGCACAAAACAATATCCAAAAAAACCAGAATCTAGCTTTGGACATAGCTATGAACTCCAAAACATGCCAACATAACCCTCTTGATCACCAACTTCATCACTCCGCAACCCTAACCCCACATGCTGAAAAAATCAACAAACTATCCAAACAACCATCATACCTTTCAAAGCACGAAACAACGTGAAGAAGCCAATACCATCTCGGTAAGTCCCAAACACGAACGAATCAACACCACCAGACAAGGACGCCTTCGTGAGCACAAAATAACCTCGAAATCCAGCAGCCCTAGAGATCAAAGCCGCATGCGGCCCGGCATTTATGATCCACCGTGCAGACACAATCTTCTCTCCCCGAATTCACAAAACCCAAACCAGCACCGTACCGCTGAAGCCCTGGAGCCCGCCTCTCGAAACCCCATCAACACGGTTAGAATTTCAGGTTGTTGGGACACCGAAAAGAACTCGGAACAGAAAGTAAAGAACGGGGTTACAGGCTTACAGTACAGGTCCACCGGAATTGCACACGACCTGTAACCCTACTGTAACCTTTCATTCCGAAAAAATTTACAGGTTTACGGTTCAGGCACTACTGGGGATGCTCTTAGTTGGAGCTGCAGGTGCTGTAAGTTTTGTTTACTTTTTGTTCTTGTTTTGTGGATGTGGTTTTATTCCTTGGTGAGTATTGTTTGGATTGAAAAAAAATTGTGTTAAATTGTGCATTTATGCATACAAAAAAAATTATAAAATCATATGTGATTGTTTTTATCTTGGTGAATCAACTTGTGTCTTGTTCTTTTGAGAAGTATTGCTTGTGTGCTGTGAATTTTGATTTGACTAGTTTTAGATGAATTTGAACGTTACTTCTTGCATGTGAGTTCATAGTTAAACAAAACAAAACAAATAGTAACTTAAAGCAAAACAAGGCGTGTGGGACCTCATGGTTCACCTACAAATACAAAACTTGGAGAAAGTCAAAACTAAAGTATAGGGTTCAAGATAGGAGTAGGTGCATATACAAGTAAAAAAAGAAGTGCATGAAGCCAAGAACTTGCGGTTGTGCATTTACGGGGTTTCATGGTCCTGGAATTTGGTGACAATTTTGCAATATAAATACAGGTTTCATCATCAATGTATGTTGTGATACCTTACCATTCATTTGTGAGTTTATAGTAGTATGCATTTTAACAATTCCGTTGCAATTAAACAATTTTGTTTATAAGTTTGTAAAGAAAGATAATCTAGCAGTGTGTTGATGACTCAAAGTTGTAGTTTCACTATTGTTACTTCTTTTAGCAATGTGTTGATGACTCAAAGCTATAGATACACTATTCTTGCTTCTTTTAGCTGTAGTTATCAAATTCACGATATTGAAGATGAAATTGATCTTGAACTTCGTATCATATGAACTGCAATTTGTAATGACCTTATATATTATTCTTGTGAAGATGCTCCAAATTCCATCTTTAAACCAAAGTTCGACCAATATCTACATCTTTTCAAAACAAAATCGTTTAAATACTTTAAAAAAATTATCAAGCATTTAATTCAATTATCTTTTCAAAACTTGTACAGATTCTATTGATTATTTGCGTCAACTATTATAATAAACAACTATTTTGATGAAGTAGAAAGTAATGTATCGTAATGAAAAACAACTTAGCTATCTGTATACTCAGTTGGATTTCTAAAATGGTATATTTGATGCATGACCAGGCTAAATGATAAATGAATACTTTCTCCATATCTTTGAATAGGTTTGGGATTTTCAATCACACTATTCTACAACCTCTCACAAAAGAATTGCATCGGGGTTTTCCAAAATGATAATGCTTTGATATGTCTCAGCAGTTTTGGTTTCTGAAAGGGAAGATCTCTCCACACTCTAATACTGATATCCCAAAATCACATATCCGCACAAGATAAAATAGCCTATGATAGGCGGAATGATTGATGTGCCTTATTGCCATTCTTGAATTTTTTTCTAAAATTCCACATAAAGACAAATGTCAAAAATGGGGAGTGGAAATGAAATTCGTGGTGAACTATCAACTTACCAAGCTTACCAATTTAAAAGTACGCCTTAGATGATGAAGAATGGAATCAACTATCTTTTGAGCATGCCCAAATTCTTTTTAAAGAAATGGACAACTCAAACACTATATTACCCGAGCAAAAAACTACACCAACTTCCGCTGCAACAAGTTTATCTCAACTAAAAGAATTTCAAAAATTTCAACCTTCTTATAAAAAATCTAGACATTAGACTCAAATAACCACTATCTTCTAAGTAAACTAGGTCTTTTTGCTCGGACAAGTGACAAATGTTCCAAGAATATGTTCTGATAAAACTTTGTTGATCAATCTTGTTAACAATTTTGAATTTGTAATTTGTGGTGTATAAAATATCACAACATTGCCTACATTGAGGGCAGTCTGCTATATTAAGGGCATGTTTCTAAATTGAATGATAACGTTAAAATCACTTAAACAGAACATACATCTGGGCAATCCCAATCATCTTGAACAAAATTGCTGGACACACAGCACGGCTTCTGCAGTGGTTGCTCAGAACAATTAGCTGCCCGATGCCCTTGTTACCCAAAATGTACCAGGGCTCGCCTTGTTCATCTGGGGATTGAAGTATCGAGGGCCACACTGCATTTCAAATCGTAACATCACACAGCTTACCATATCGCAACTGCAAATGCACATAGAGTACCTAATAACAATTTATATACTCAAACAAGCGTTTGCTTCTTAAGCGAGTACTATTACTGTCGCCGTCATGTGTAACAACAGTGTGGGCAAAATACACTCACCAGATCACCACTTACCAAACATACCACAACAAACTTGTGTATCTACCGACGGGCTGGGTCGGAGTTTGTAAACTTACAGGCATGTTGCGCATTGCAAAACTCTTTCACCGTCTGGAAGTTTCCATTTTCGCTGGTCTATCTGGCTCAGCCTTGGTGTCTTCCATGTTCACAATACAGCGGTAGCCAGCATGAAGAGCGTAAGCGGGGAAGCATGATAAAGTGTACAACAAAGTGACCGATGTGACCAAATGGAAGTGATTATGAAGTGTGCTGTTTTTCAAAGCTCAAATCTGATTTTGAGCATTTTGGTGTGGTTTTTGAGTGTTTTAGTCACTTTTTAAGGTGTCATAAGGTATCTTGTATACATTTTCAGGATGAAAAGATCTTCAATCGAAACTTAATTTGACCACTAGTTCTAAATCATGAAAATGAACTTTTTGAATGTCTTCATTTCTTCATTTGGGGCCCTCTATTGACTTTAGAGGATGTTTTTTCCTATTTAAAAAACAATGTTCGGTGAAGAAAAAGTGACAAAAAGTATCGCTGAAGTGACCCTCTTAAAAAACATACTGGCGATACTTTTGGAATTCTAAATCAAACAATGAGTATATGAATTGCCTATTTTAGAATACCTCTTAAACATACAGAGAGCCCCACTTCATCAAAAGTGATTTTTAGATAATTTTTGATTCTTTTATAGCCACTTTTTCAAATATCTTCATCCACTTTGCTTGGGTTTGAAGCCCTCATACAATAACTTTAAAGTGTCTACTTAGCATGAAACTTTTCCGAGTTGTACAAAAAGAAGTTGAGAATCTATATTAGCAAAAAAAATTGACTTCAATTACATCTTTCCATCACTTTTGTGCAGTTTTTGCAAAAGGGCTGAAATTGACAAATAGATAAGCACTTTTCCTGTACACTTTATCATGCTTCCCCTCGTAACAAAACTCTGGGAAATCATGTTGCACCAACTCCAACTTTCCAATTCTTCATAATTAGGGTTAGAACATGGCAGCTAAATAAAATGGGGAAAGACTTAACGGAAAAAAACATGTGGAAAAGCAGTTGCGTCAAAACTGATTCACTGTACCAAACAAGATACGTCATCCTTGAACCTAATCGTTGGCTTCGACCCAAAGGCTGCTGGGATTTGAGCCCTGGTCTCCACGGCCACAACGAGCAATTCTAACGCTTCCATGCAATAGGGATCTTTGGAAACGCTGACACTCCTAATGTTGGGAGTGTAGGCATACCCTAGAAGTCCCATAAAAAAAATGATAATTACAACATAAATTAAGAAAGTTAAAATAAAAAAATTAAGTAACTTAAACCATTTAGAGTTACCAATTGATTAGGGTTAGTAATTATTTAGAGTTACTAGATATTTAGGGTTAGGGTAATAGTCAATTTACCTTTTAGAAAGGTTAAGAATTTGTTGTTTTGTCTTACACAAATGTACAAAGTTCATTGCAGAAAGAAAAGCAAAACCCTCATTAGATTTTTATTGAGGGCAAAAATTTACCAAAAGTAAAGAGAGAGAGAATACTAGTTAGAGCCAATTGGGGATAACTCCAACTAGCGGGATGAGTATCGATCTATCAGTAAGATCTGTCATGTATCTTATAATGTTTCTAATTAACCATCTGGAGTCAAGAGCTTTCAGTAAGTCCTGGATGGCTTTGAGGGTCTTCTTCCAAGCTACACGTCCATACTCAAGAAGAGAGTCTCAAAGAAACTGTCTGATTTGTTGGGTAGGCCAACACTCATTCTCAAAGATTTTACCATTCTTGCTCCTTCATATACACCAAATAGCTATCCCCCTATGTAAAGATTAGATTTTAACAAGACCATGTTTCCTATATCTAACAGTCTGACTAAGCACATATTGTCCAAAAACCAGCTATTGTAGGGGTGACAAGTTGTTTCTGCTTCTCTACAAAATATGCATGAAGTAGAAGCAGTAGCTCCATACATCTTTTGCATTTTTACAGTCATGAAAACAATGTGTGTAGGTTTCTGCTGGCCAAGTAGGACAAATCATGCATGATTGATCTACAACAGAATTGAATTTACCTCTCCAAGAATGTTTTGCCACTGCTTGGTGCCAAATAGACCACATAAAGGTGCTAGCCTCCTTTTAGGATCTTCCACCCTTCTAGACTTCTTTCCAATTGGCGATGAATCTGACTTGGTCATCTCCTTTCCACTTCTCTTGGACTGGTTTGCTAAGGGAGGATCTATATGTTAGTAATTGCCTACCTCTCCTTGAGCTATACATCATAAAGAGAGTGCCACAAGCCCATTTCCACAAGGCAAGATCTATGCTTGGTAACTTGTCTGGTCTTCCAAAGTAGACATAATATTAAGTCTTAGAAGCCTTCCATTTGTCTTTTTGTTCTACTCTAACGTAATGGAATGGTCCTTGCCGCTGCGCCAATCTTTTTAAATAGGAGGATAGTTGAAATTTATACAATAGGCGTGATCTAGAGCCCTCTGCATAAATAGGTGTGAGATGTTGGTATCTAAGGCATGAGATGTTGGTAAGGAAACATGGGTTCCAAATTGTGGATGTCTTAAAGATAAAGGTAGGGTTTTGACTCAGATCATTGTCAAAAGCTTCTACTCAAGCTCCTAGTCCTAATTCAATCTTTGTTGAACGAAGGAAATAGCCTAAAGAAGATTTTGTATCACTTACCAAGTTAGAGAGACGGATTATTTCCTTATGATTGAGATTGAATTCCCTCCTAATCTCTTGAGTTGATTTGAGGCGGCCGTAGGCAATATCCCATATGTCCTTCACCTGCTTTAATCCTTTGTTGTATAGTTTACTAGCTTGGACCTTAGATATGCTTAGTTGACCAGTTTTGTATCTAATGTCCCACCATAGGGACACATTAAGAGCTTCAAATAGATGAGTAGAGGGGTTAGTGTTGAGTTTTTTGTTGAGCTTCTTCCGCGCTAGGTAAATTTTCCCTCAAGCCTTGGAGTCTGGGACAGAAGTATGACCATTCACTAATCCCCATTGGAGGTTAGTGGCCATTACCTTCCTTGCAAGGGCTACAACTCCATAGCTTGGATCTCCGTATAATTTGAAGGTTGGATTCACCTAGACTATATGCACTCATGATCTACTTGCATAGCAGGGTAGTAGTACCTTCTTGAGGATCAAGTAAGCTAAGGCCTCCTGCCTTCCTCTTCATACACAAGTTACTCCAGCTTACTCTTGCTCTTGATGCATGTTCCTTACTAGACCAAAGGTAATTTTGGGGTAATCCCTTTATCTTTCCTAGAAATTCAAGAGATCCATGTCAAATGGAAGTGAAATACCACAGAGAAAATAGTGAGACTTTTTTGACTATCATGGCTCTCTTTGCAAGTGCAAGTCTTTGGATTTATTGGAAAACAGATTTGCTTAGTTCGGGTGGGGTGGTGGCCCCCATGATAATTGCCTTGACTAGAAACGTCTACTTTGTGACGTTTCAATTTCTTATAAACTCACTCCACTCAAGTTAATCATTCCATATTCTAATTATCGTTACGCCATTTAGAACTCTCAATGTGGTAGAATTGCAAAGTTGTACAACCATAGCAATACAAAAAGGAATACGGTTTTTTGACAATTAGATTCATTATTGTTGGAGAAATCAAGAATAAGGATTTTCTTTGACCTTCAATTATTATTGCGGACTTGTAGGCGGCCAAAATGTACTGTACATTGCATATGGATGTGAAAATATTACACCTATAATGTAGAAGTGGCCACTCAATTCTGCCTATATGTATGACAAGCAATGTGGGCAAATATACTTCATTGTGAGTGGCTGCAGCCTACCCAAATTTAGGTCAAATTCTTTTTTAGATCATAACATTTTCATTGTAATTTTGATTCCTTCAAAATTTGCCTCATTGGAAAAATGCATATATGGAGAATAATTTTGAAATTCCAAAAAAATTTGAATTCTAAGTAAAATGTGGTCTCAAAGAACTTTAGGGATGAATAAAATTTTAGAATTCATAACTTCTCATAATCTACAAAATTAGTACAAAAGAGTGTATAGGTAGTAATTTTGATAAATTACAGCAAAAATTGGGACCTTTGAACCCTAAGATTATTTATTTCGAACTAAATTAATTTTAGTGTCATATTATATTTTTTATTTTTTATCCAATGATGCTCCATGAGATACTTTTATAGAACCTCTTCTAGTGGTTGCGGTTATTGATTAATTTCAAAATCAATTTTGATTGTGGAAAGCAATGAAATTAATTGAAAATTAGTTGTTCAAAGTCAATCATATAACATGGAAGGATAGTCCCTAATAGTGTCATTAGCACTCTTTTGGTATTAGTTAACTCCTAATTGGCCAAAGTCCTAGAATGGGCGTTTTTGAAATTTGGGCACGTTCCTAAAAATTCAAATTTACTTGAATTTTTTTGAAATTTCTTGTGGAAAAAGGTTTTTTCAAAAGGTTTATGGGGATATTTTTTTTATTTTTTTTGGATGAAGTGAGCAAAAGTTATGCTCCTCTGAGCATAAAACGCCCTTCCACGGGCAGGCTCTCAGCCACTGTGATTGCAGCAATTTCTGCCCGAAACTGCCCAAAACTGCCCAAATCTGCCCAAATCTGCCTGAAGACGAAACTTTGAAATTCCACCAAAAATCGAGATTTTATTTTTTTCCAAAAATGAAAATTTCTATATGTAGAAGAGCCACTAGCGCATGTTTCCACCGTTTGGATTTTCAATCCAAGAATGTTTCATATGCTATTTTTATTGTAAAAAAACAGTCTTTGTATGTGAATTTCAGCATACCCCCTTGTGGAAATTGATGATTTTCTCAAGGTTCTACACCTTGCATGGGTATGAGATTTTGTGGACATGTACCTAACTCACCTAGGAACAAGAATCTAAAGAAACGCCATCCAAATATACTCCAAAAAATGGTTTTTTTGGACCCCAAAATACTGCTGTCCTCTTTTTGCAGGGTAAAAAAAACTTTTTTTTCAACTTTGAATGTTACGATCTCTCAAATGGTACGGAATGAGAGTGTGAGATTTGACATGCACATAGACATAGAAGTTAGATACAAGATCTTACGGTTGGAAATACCAAAATTGGTTTCAATTTTGCACTATCCAGCTTGCTTTCAAAAGGGACTATTTGGTGGCAGTTTTGAGCAAAAACATCCTTGGCCGATTAGGGGTTAATTAATGCGGCCTTAAGGAGGTGCCACGTGGCACCTCCTCAAGGCCCGATTAATTAATTTATACAAAAAGAGCACTCTTTTTAATTATGTGATTTCCCTACAACTCATATACTTTCTCAGCTTCTCTGCATTTTCAAACAATATGGGAAAAATTTCCAATTCCAAACCATGCCATCACCATGCCATCACCATCACCATCACCATCACTATCACCATCACCATCACCATCACCACCACCATCCCCATCCCCATCCCCATCCCCATCTCCATCCCCATCCCCATCCCCATCGCCATCCCCATCCCCATCGCCATCGCCATCGCCATCTCCATCGCCATCTCCATCGCCATCGCCATACCATTACATGCCACCTCATGCCACGTGGACCCCTCCACATCCCAGCTGCGCCACGTACCCCGCCCCCTCCCCACCCCAGCGTTAATTAATTAATGCATATCCGGGTGCATAGTGAGATTTTGGGACATAGTATAAGATATTCTTCGCAAAAAAAATAAGCATTTGAGATTGATCTAGTGCTTTTAGCCCAAAGTAATGGTTGGATTATTTGAAAGTAAATGCAAAATAAATATTTTTGACAGTGTTAAAACCATACTCTGTATGTTTGATTTAAATCCAAGCTTTTGTTAAAAGCTAATCTATTGGTTCAATAAACATTTAGGAAACACAAGCCAACTAAATTTATTTTTTCTTTTTAAATTTCTACAATTTGAAAATATGTATCGGCTTCATGTCAAGGCTATTGATTGTATACTTAACATCTTTGTGCAACTTCCTCCAAAGTTATCTTGACTTTAATTTAACCTCAATTATTTCTCTCTAACTACCTACAGCCTTCTTTATTTTATTCACTTTTTTCTTCCTTTCCTTTTTGTTACAATCTTGCTTATAATATCTATCGCACATTTGTTCTTCTCCTAATTCTTGTCTCTAACCGTCAATTACTTACTAATATGTAAACAGCAATGCTTTAAAAATACGCTTGATCAAAATTAAATGCTTTGAAGACAAAATTTGTTGTAAATAAGTAATATGCTAGACCAAGGAGAAAGAAAGACAATGACTACAATACCATTTGATTTTTATCATTAGAGCGTACTATGTACATAGTTTTGATTATTTCATTACTCTACAAGTGACTCAAAAATGTAATTGATACTCTTTTACATTCAAATCAACATAATTTTGTTTATACATTGCTAGCATTTAATCTCTGATATCCTTCTAGACTGACAGAAAGGAAAATCTTGTAGATACTCTCCAACAAATTTGAATACCCTACACATAGATAAGGGCAAATAATCAAAGTTGCCATTTGCATATAGTTGCTTGTTCAATGAAGTTGGAGTTAGTAGTGGTTTGCAAATACCATTTTTTTAATTGTATATGATTTCTCTCATCACTAGAATTTACAATTTGTAAACAAAAGTAACAAGAATCTTTTTTAAATGGCTAAACTCAAGAGACAATTAATAATATATTTTCCTATATTTTCTCAATTTACAAATTCAATTTATTTGTGATGGAAAAATACTCTCTTTGTATATCAAAAAATAAAATTTATTTCAATGAAATATTAGTAGTAATGAAGAAAAAAAATGAGAATGTAGTTTGAATGGGTTCATTTCAATCTATTTATGAAATTACCTACAAATCATTAGAAATTTCATGGATTATATTTAATTTTCTTTTTTAAAAACTTGAGTGCATTTCAAGGGATTACAAACCAAGAGTTACAAAGGTCAAGAAGAAACTTCGCCACCTAATCCTAATCTATTGAAAGATTTAAAATATAATTTAAAGTCTAAGGAATCTTTGATGAAATTTTATTTACAAATTGCTTGCAAAGAATAAGACTTGAAGAAAACTAGTTTAATGATAAAATTGTATTTTAAGGATAAATTCCTAATGATAAAATCATATGGCATCCCTATTTATAAGATAACAAAAACCATTAGAGAAAAGATGCAATTTAAGTAGCCTTCTAAATATTATGTATAAATTATCAAGATTCTAATGAGTTGAATTTTGAATTGGATAGTCCAACAAGGTACACTTTAATTTGTCCATATATTATACACAAGTTCTGGTTACGTTGTACCTCTTCTACCTTGCTTGGTAAAAAATCCATTTAGTAATTCATTCCAAAGCAAGACTACTAACATATATGAGAATATCACTGTTATGCCGCTTTCTTCTATCATACATTCTCTGATTTAATATGGCAAAAGATACTATTCATTTATTTGTTGCAACATGCATGTTTTTTTTCAAAGTTAAATCACCTACCTTCTTTCCAAACCATGTTTGTCTATGTTCACTTTTATTGCTCATTATCTTGCATGGATGCTCTACGTCACATCATTGAGCTTTGATATAATTTGTCCCAACATCATCTTCTCAGCTTATTAGCACTAGTATTGATCTTCTTGGTGTTTTTGTTGAAGTTTTATATTTTACAAGTGCCTCAATGATGTAAGTTTGATGCAAGTACAAGGATATGCAACCTTGTACAGTACTGTTGCTTTTCTGATTGATCTCTTGTATAGCGCTTCTATCTGCCATGAATGTCATACTTCTTTTTCAAATTTGCAGTGACATTTGCTCATTGCTATACATAATTATCACTATCCTTTTTTGTTGTCTTTGTATGCATAGACTTGAACTATATCTTCCGTTGTGTTTATTATTACATCCCCTATTGTCAATTTTTGTTTTTTTTTTTTTTTTTTTTTTTTTTTTTTTTTTTTTTTTTTTTTGGTTTTTTTCATTTTACAGTTTATTATATCAAATTTTACTAAAAGTTGTTGGTTGATTTGACGACTTGTTTATGAACTTCTTTTCTTTAGATTTTTTTTTGTAAAATGGACTACACTTTGGATTATGATGGAACTCTTTATGAAATGAAGATAGTACTACTATGTGTCTAAAATTGCAAACCACTCAACATTCAATTAATTAATTAATGTTAGTTGCATGAGGAGGTGTGACGTGGAGGGGTCCACGTAGCATGGTGATGGTATGGCATGATGTATGGCATGATGATGGATGGTGATGGCATGGCATGATGTATGACATGATGATGGTATGGTGATGGATGGTGGTGGCATGGTGATGGCATGGTGATGGCATGGTGATGAAATTGGGGATTGTCCCATATTGTTTGGAGATGCACAGGAAATGAGGAACTATAAGAATGGGAGTTTAGGAACAAAATCCAAATACTTTTTATTGTGAGTTTTTCAGTATTAAATTTTAAATGCCACGTAACACCCCCTGAAGGAGGTCGACGTGGCACCCCCTCATGCCCCATTAATTAATTAATATCAAACCAGCAGCATTAAACAGCTATCCCTCTACTTTGCATAAACATAATCATTCCTTTACATTACTAAATTACTAGGAAAAACTCCATCAATACAAGTTTGTTGTTGTATAGTTTGTATTTACAAGCAAAAAGAAAATTGTTGTGGTTATAAGAAGAAAGAATAAATGATGAATCTTGTACAATCTAATGTTGAAAGAAAGGGCACATGGACCAAATCCAAGCAAAATATAATAGCATTGGAGAAGCTTGGAGTATATCTTTTAAAAGCAGATTCTTTTATAGGACTTATTTGATGTAAATACTAAAACTTATGAAACAAAAAAGTTCAAACTAATTGATTCCATGATTGCTTGAGTCTAATCAAATATGTTTTTGTCGTTGATTTGTTTTGGCACTATACAAAGCTCATATTAAAAATTTCCATGAGAAGAATATCTTATTCGATAACACACCAAGTGTTTCAAGTAGAAGAAGGAAATTTCAATTAAGAGCAATTTGCAATGCAAATAAGTTTCAAATATTGTTGACTCATACAAATCATATATTCTTGTGAGCTCAAAATCGCAAAGATTGTTTACAAAAAAAATTAAAAAATTCACTTCTTTTGTAAAATGATATTTATCAAAAAGTGTCCAATCAATTTTCCGTTGTATCATGTTAAAACAAGTTGGCATTACTTTTATAACCTCCATTAGAGATTTAGAAAATTTCAACACCTACAAGAATATGATTTATGCAATATATTGAGGAATCTGTTTTGAATTCTTAAAAGATAACGTATTAATGAGTTATATTTACCAAATCTTAGCTAGTTTTTATTGTTGAGAATTCTGATCTCATGTAGGAAATTAATTATTCTAATACTAAAGATCTTACATAGAAACATAGGAATACTGAACTTCATCTTTTAAACATAATAATACTAATCTTCATTTTATAAATCTTGTAATGAAACCTACAAATATTTTAATATTAGTTGGTTCATGGTGTATGTTGCACGACATATCTAAAAATTTATTTATTTTTTACTTGAAGTATCACTTGTGTTTCTAAATTGGTATAAATATGAAAATCTTTGTAAACGTAATTTTTTGAGATAAGAGAATTAATAATAAATAAGTGATTCACTTTCTAATATTTGTTTTATATAAGTATATATTTAATTCTAAGAAAAATGTAGGTAGAAAAAGAACGAGAAATTATTAAGTCAGATCTTAGTAAAGCTACAGTGAAACTAAAAAATGCGGAAAAATCATTATTAGAGCATTTAAATCAAATTGAAGAATTAAATCGCATTATCTTGGAAGATCATGATGATATGTTGAAAATGAAGAAAGAATTACACTCTTGCAAATGTGATAGGGATTCACTGGGTGCTCAAGTTAAAGACACGAGTTCTCTTATTTACTTGTATCAAATCATGTTTTGAAATTCATATGTATAAAGAATTTCATAATTTATTACTAATTTATTACTAATTTCTTTTCAAGTTGTCAAATGATTTTTCATAACTAAAGATATATTGAAGTTTGCTATACATTTACTATATATTTCATAACTAAAGATATATTGGAGTTATATAATCTATAGAAGCTTGCTATATATTTCATAACTAAAGATATATTGAAGTTTTAGTATAAGTTTTAAAATCTCTATATAATTTATAGAAGCTTGCTATACATTTACCATCCAAATCTTTGTATTTTGCTATATCCTATATACTTGAGTAAATTTAATAGCTATAAAAATTCTTAATATATATATATATATATATATATATATATATATATATATATATATATATATATATATATCTTAGTTAGAGTCATTATAAAAATACTTTGTTCCATGAAATGAACCAGTAATCCTAGTGTACCGGAAGTTATAGTGATATTATGAGAAATCTAACAAAAGATCAGATAGTTGCAACAAACTTGTAGCACAACAATCATAACTAAAAATGTTTAATGGAAAATCAATCAAAAATGCTACACATGATATGAGTGTAAATTTTTTTTTATTAAGAAGTGAAGTTGTCCTTTATTTATTATAGAAATAGAACCTTGATATGACAGCTGATATGCAAATCTACAAAGCCCTTACGATCACTACTACCAAACATAGCCACTTTATTTTTGTATAAATGTCATTTGTTATTTTGAGCATAAACAGAATCAACTTCTTCACAATCTCAACCTTAATGCTATACCAAATTCCTTGTAGTTCTTTTAACATATCCTTTTTGTTGGTGGATTTCTTCTCAAACATTTTCAGACAAGAATCTGCTTCATTTAAAGGTGTTCTATAGGATTTAAGCCATGCAATTGAACCAAATGCCAATTGAGTTCAAATGTATGGGATAATGAATTTGTAACATATTAGAAATTATGTTTACAGTCATTTTCGTGTTGGAAAATGAATTTTTTTCTTCTCAATTATGCATGTATATATTGTACATGAGCTCCATCTCCAAACTTCATCTACAACAAAGGTTGTCAATTCCCTCAGTACCTGCTGCATTTTAAAACTGTGATACTTCCATTTGCAAGTTTGATAGTAGTTTGCACATGTTTGTCCAAACGACAGTCTATGATCCTCCTTTAGCAATATTGTTGCCCATTTGAATCAAACAAATAAAATTTTGACTCATCCAAAGAAACCACATAATTCAAGTCCAATCAGGTTGCATGCCTGCACTTCTTAATTTACTATGAATATCCACGCGCCTTGTGCTTTTTAGTCAATAATTGCATCTTAGTCTCCACACAAGCTACCAACACTTACCTTTGGAGAGTAATTTTAAAATGATTATCATTCAAACTGAGTCCTTTGGATTGCATTTCATAAAACCTTGTTGCAGCTGTACTATTAACCCCTAAATTTCCTTGTGTTTTTGAGAGCTTGAATCCTCAAAACTGCGATTTTTTACCACTATGCCCTCCCGAGGATATGAAACAAATTTTTTATCTTTTTTTGGAAATTCAACCGTAAGATCTTGTACCTAACCCTACTTGGAAGAACTGATCCAAATTTCAACCGTTGGATGTTTTTCATTAGTGAGATCGTAGTGTTCAAAGTTTCAGCAGATATTTTTTTGGGCCTTGGCCGAGAGGCATGGTGCAAATGGGCCAAAGGGAGACTTGATGATTATTACTTCAAACATTTTGGTCACATTTTTTTCCATGTAGCTAACTAGGTTAGGTATGCTCATGCAAAAATTTAGGCCAAAAAAACGCTTTTTAGACCTTCATAAAAATTATTTTCTGTAAGAAGGTATAAAATTGACAAAATAGTAAAACATGCATTAGAAAAACAATTTGTGAGCTTAAGAAAAAGTGAACGGTGAGTAGGTACCTTTATACATTTTTGATTTTTGGGAAAAAAAATTTAAAAAAAGTTCAAAAATCTCGAATTTTGACAAATTTTTAAAGGAAAAATTCAAAAATTACTAAAAACTTTGAAGCTTGTCTTTGTAAGTTTTGGAGGCTGCCCTTGTAAAATTGGTAAATTTTTTGACTTGGGTCACTATGGAATTTGTATAGTGATTTGGTTATGAAAATATTTCAATTTTTGTTTTTGTAAAAAGACCTAATTTTAGACTGCCCGTTTTGGACTTGAAACCTAAAATTTCTAGATGAAGGTTCTAAAATTGGAATTTGGCTTCAAATTTTTTACTACATAGACCTTACCGTAAAGGGAGCATCCAGTAAAAATCTTGAAAAAAAATATTACTTTTAACCCCTCCATCTGGGCTGCCCGAAAGTGCAAAAACCCATTTTGGGTTTTAAGGATAGTTAGGGGTTAAATGGATCAAAATACATACTTATGGGGCTGGAATGACCTTAAACTAATGAGGGTAGGCAAGAAGAAGGGCTTAAAGCTCCCAAAAGTTAACCATGAGGTCTTGATGTTGCATGCGCCTCACCACCTAACACAATGTCACGAGCCAAAAAAGTGCCATGTGTGCCCTAAAACAAAATAAAAATACACACTTACAACCTCACAATCACCATGTTCATCTTAGATCTAAGGTCTTCCATCTCAATGTGCATACCTCAAATCTTCTTTTACAGGGAACCTTTGCAATATATCATAGCAAGTGCTTTGAAAAATCCCTAACACTATTAAAGTTCTAAAATTCATTTTTTGTTATGATACATGAAGAGAACCAACTTTTGCTCATTTAGAAAGCTTTTGGGAGCCATATCTCTCAATCTCTCTAAATTTCAAAATGCAAGAATTCTCAATATAAGGTAATGCGCTCAAAAACCGTCCCGGCCCAAAAACCGTCCCATAGGCTTTGACATAGGCTGTTCCTGAAACTGTGCAAAATCATTCTAATTCCGTCTATGGCTTCAGAAATTGAGTGCTTGTGATTGGTGCAGAAACGTCCTATTCACAGAATCCAAGTGGTCATATTAACCATGACTCTAGGGACGGTTAGTGGAGCACCTAGGGCTGAACATTCAAAAATTCATAGGAAATTGTAGACTTACTCAAAAAATGATTTTTTTTTGGGGATGGCTTTGCACTAGCTTTGCACTTCATCCAAAAATTATAAAAAAATTCCACCACTATTCCAAATGAGCAAACCTGAAATTCGGACGGTTTCTGGGCGCATTACCTTACAGAGGTTCTTCGTTGAAATATGTTGGATGCACAAGTTTTGTGCATATTGAACCAGTTGCCACTCAATGACACATGTCCAATTGATTCACTTGCAAGTGGCTCAATTCAAAGACTCATACACTTTGTCTCTTAATACTGTAATTAACAGAAAATTCAACTTCTCTACATCAAAAACAATACCAATGCAAATTCTGGATGGCCATTACTATTCAAAGATTAGGGATAAATGATCATATGAAAAATATATACAAATATATTCTTACAACATACAGTTAATTATATATAAAATCTAGATCACTTATTATAAATCTCCGCTAGACAAATGGTTTACAAAAAGTCAACGTTATCAATTTTTTTGAGAATATTTTTAAAATTTGCTCAATAGACTTCTTATATCATCCCTATTCTTCACCACTGTACATATATAATTAGAGATAAAATTAATTTTATCTATACTTATATATGCACAGCCCTATCGTAAATTATCTATATATAATATTTATAATAATTTAATGGTTTATTATTACATTTGTCTCTCAGCTAAACAGAAAGAATCATGAAATAAAATTAATTTACGAAAAGATGAAGATACAAACAACAACCCTTATCAAAGGGCAATCTCAATACAATGATCGTTTGCAAGAAAATCGAATACTGAAAATCAAAATCATTGATATCAAACGAGACCATGCTGTTCTAGTTCATAACGTAAAGAATGTATCCATACTTAGAAAAGAAATATTCAATCTTTCAAAAGAACTTAGTTTGGAGAAAACAAAGGTAACCGTCTATACTTGGATCCAATGTACAAAATACGTTTGTAATGATTCTTTTATGTTTTATTTTTCATTTTACTTAACTTGTTTTTTATTTTTTAAATTTTAAAACACTTCATTTTGCAAAGTAAGTTTTAAGACATTCCATTTTACAAGAATTTGTAAACATACCAGATAGCATGATTTTATTGTGTAGATAAGAATCAAAACAACTACTCTACAAATTTGACAAAAATTCATAGCAGATATAAGTTATTTTGCTTATAAATCAATATTAATATACATTAGTGTGCCATATAAGAATTAGAGGGTTTAGTTTTTTTATTTTATTTATTTATTTAGTTATATTGCATATAAAATATTTTTAAACAACGTTGCATGATTTGAAACTCAACCTATGCTTATTTTATAAAGGTTTTTAGTTTTTGTGATATCTTGGTTTATATATCTAAAATTAATTATTAAACATAAAAAATAAATTATTGAAGATTGGTGACTTTGATGTATTAGTTTGTATTGTATTACAAGCTACAATCCACAATATCTAAGTGTAACTTAGATTACTGCAATTCAGTTATTGCTTTAATTATTTCTCAATTGAAATATTATTTAGAGTTTTACAGAGAATCACTTCTTAAAAGATTATGAACTAGATTGTGCAACTCTTTTAAAAGCCATCCAACTTAGTACAAAAACAATGCAAATATATAAGTGACTTCATCATCTAGTTGAATTAAGTAAACATTTTAAAAAACTAAAGAAAACAACTATGCGATTCATTCAAATTTAACTGGGAAACTTATCAATTTTTATTTGCAAATCAAATTAACATGTCCTGTAAGCTCAACCACCTGAACATTAAATTTTACTAATGTTGATGCGATTTAATATTTATTCCAACTTGATTCGATTGATTTCAGATAAATCTTAATGTTCACAGTAATTTTATGAAGGTTTAAGTGATAATAAAAATAAATATTTTATATTTTGCAATTGGTTATTTAGGTAAGAGCACTTTCAGAAGAGTTAGAGAATCCACTAAATGTACATAGATGGCGCAAGTTAGAGGGATCGGATCCTCAAGCATACGAAATGATCTTGAAAATTCAATCATTGCAGAAGCGACTCATTCTTAAAACAGAGGAGGTTTTCCCTTTTATAGTTGCCAGTTGGAATTAGTCAACATGAAATTTAAATACTAAAATGTAATAAGAAATCTAATAACATTAATTAAATTTACCAAAAAAAATTGAAAAAAATAAAATTATATCAACAATTAAGCTATAATTTTTATTTAGATTGATGGTCATATTTAGATTGTAAAATAAGATGTCATTTAAATATTTAAATATATTGAATTCTAATCATTGAGAAGAGATTACATTGTAAAATCGTACTAGGCTGTTGAGAAAGATATGCTAATACAAGAAAAAGAAAAGCTATATATTGAATTGTGTAATGTGCTTGCACGTCAACCTGGACCTGAAGTTTTTGATCAAGTTGTCTTGTATGCTCGTGGTCTGAATAAAAAATCTCACCAAATGAAAGCTATGGCTTCGGAATTAAACATGTTACAGGTAGATTGTATTTGTTTGAAACTATCTAAATGTAACATTTACACTTGTCATCATTATTATATCTTAAAACAATTTCAAAATTTATGCAAAGCTTTCTGTATGAGTAATTATTGGGTTAGTTCTTTTTATCAAGAATCATTCACTTAGACTATATAAGGCTACGTAAGGTTATCACAATTATATGAAAAAATCCAAGATACATACATCAAAACACATTTTTTTTTATTTGCCTAGTTCGGAGATAAATTCAATTAAATTCCAAATTTATTGTTCGAGAGTTAGAAGGTTCCATGTGCCTTTACAAATTTTATTTAACATGACATGCCTGTATGCATGTGTGCACATATATATCTAACTGAATATGAATATGAATATGAATATGAATATGAATATATATATATATATATATATATATATATATATATATATATATATATATATATTCAATGACTAATCGTCGGCTTGTGCCAACCAATTGCCCACTACATGTATGACAAAAGACATTATACCCATTGCTAACATTCAACAAAGTAGCTTTGGCTACTAAAAACTTTTTAGTTTCAACTATGGAAGGTTTAATATTTGAAGTAGCTGTTGGTGGTTTTCTATTCTTCTTTTGTGAAGGAGGTTAGACATGGCAAATTGTATAGCAACTAGTAGGACCCGTGCCGTTGAGCACGTTGTCATTAGATTAATATTAAGGACTTTTAGAAACTCCAAATAATTTTATTAAAAAAAATTTAAAATTAAATTGAATAGTATATATTTTTGGAATAATAAATGATAGAAGATTTTACATTCACTATTGTAGAAGATTCATTGGTTGAAACTTTAACTCTGATTGAAATATTTATATTTTATAAAATGATGTTCTTTCCTTCCTTGAAAAGCAATCCAATTACAAATATTTCAATGCCTCTCTGAGATAGAGTAATACCTCTGTGTACAAATGAGCACTCAATTGGCGCAGAATCCTAGCACTTAAACCCAAGAAGTGCGCTCTAAAAACAAACCGGAGGCTCACGATGGAAGCACTAAAACAAAACCACGAAGCCGAAATATATTCTTCCGCATGTTGAACTCGTACCTATCCACACAACAAATCGTACTTCAAAATCTGGTCGGTTCAATGAGTAGCAGATCCAGGAGGGCTTATCAACTTCCACAACTGCTCAAGTCCTGTTGGATTGATTCGGAAAAGGAAAGATAGTGGACATACGTCGCTGGATATCACGA
This sequence comes from Ceratodon purpureus, assembly GCA_014871385.1. NCBI lineage: Eukaryota > Viridiplantae > Streptophyta > Bryopsida > Pseudoditrichales > Ditrichaceae > Ceratodon > Ceratodon purpureus. The sequence continues at coordinate 1,965,493 of CM026426.1, forward strand.
AGGACACGGATCCTTTTGAACAATCTCCGGATTATAACCAAAGAGACGATAGACGCCAGCAACACAATAATAGCAGCAGCCACCACTGTCATAATTATGGTCACATTGTGGTTCTTCTTAACCCTTAATCCAGGTTGCAGGCCAAATTGGCCTACGGTTCAGGGTTTAGGCTGTTTTGTTGCAAGACATTCTGGGAATTAGGGATTATTCCGAACTACACAAATGTGGGAGCTAGACAATCTGCAAACCAGGCAAGATCCCTCGCCAGAACAATGTGCATGCCCTCTCATCCGCCAGCACACCCCAGAACAAACCACCACATCCACATCATGATTCCAACAGAAAAAAAGGGCGGAGCAGGCATTCCGAATCTCAGGTCGCTCACGAAGCACCTACCTCTTCACAGGAACCAACCCATCAACACCTGCCTCTTTCGGAGATGCCGCCGATAACTTGACCAAGGGAGCCTCACCAAACTTAAAATCCAACGGCTCCCCACCCTGCAACCAAGCCCGCCACACATCGTAAACACCACCTCGCAGGCACACGCAGCCTCTCGCAAACCGATAGCGCCACGCCTCGCACCTCCAAACACACTCTCCACAGCACTCCCCTCACTGAGCACCTACGCCTAACCACATAGCAAGCCCCTCACACAGCGCCCCCTCCCACATCGAACATCCCCGGACTCCAACCTCATCCACCCCCTCACCATACACCAAACAACCATTCACGCTCATCACGTTCACCGACGACCAGGTGCGGACAGCATCACCACCTTCTCTAGGAACTCCAACTCCCTCCTGCGCTCCTCCCGGACAGCCAGATCCCGCCTGCCCCAATCCCAAAAACCAACCATGCCTTCCGTCAGTCAACCGACTGACTCCACCACTTCTCAATGCAGAGAAAACATCACACCCCACACCACCACTCAGTTGCCCGCCCCTCTCCCGACCTGAGTTCAGCTTGAGCTTTCTCGATGGCAACCCCGCGAAGAGACGGCTCATTGTTGTCTATGGCAGCTGCAGCACCAGCTACGACTCCCATGGAACCTGCCTCCGCATTGACTGACCGCTCAAACCCCGGCCCACATCTAGGGTCCTGCTTTATATTCTTGCACTTTATCTCTATCCTCGTCCTCCCTGCTCCTTGACATGACAGAAGCCCCTCGCCTTCACCTCCACCTCTCTACACAATCCACCACCCTGCAACGTCCCACGAAGTCAGACGTCAACCGAACCTCCAACCACCAGGCCCCTCAAACAACTGCACATATGACCACCACGAACGCGGATTCCATCCCCGGACACGACCAACCATGCACACGTGAACACGAAGTGAACTGCAAATGGCACGGAAAGAATCGCGAATGCAGACGACACACATGCAGTAGCTGTGCAAAGGAGACGACAGCAAGCCCACACCCTGCCCCCGCTGCTGCACACTTGTCCAGAGAGGCGAGCATCACTGGAGCCGCAAACACAAGACCTCAAACCCTGAAGCTGACCAAATTACGATAAGCTTAGAATAAGTTTGAGGATAGAAATGGATAGTTCATGGGAAGGAGCTCCGAAAGATTGCCCCAAAGCAGGCTGCATGTGCATGGAAAGTCGAAGCGTGGAGGCAGATCAGGTAGCACTGCAAGAATGTGTCGCCTTCTTTCTCCATCAAACCGTTCGCAACTGCACCCTCCGCGCCACCACTGCCGTAGCGGTCCCCAATGCACATGCTGAAGGTGTGAGTTGTCTCCTCGACGGATTCCGGCGTGGAACCGTTGAGTGAGACATCCATGCTCATTTGTATAATAGATGGTGTTAATGTTTATAAAAGTGTTTTTAATGGTAAATATTAGAATTTTGAGATTATTTTCAAGTAATTTTATTGATGGAACGTGTGCAATGGCTTGAGTGCCTACTGTGATGACAATAAAGGGATCAATTTTCCATTCTCCAGCAGCAATGTTATCAATAAGTGGTTTGTTTTTGTTAGTTTTAGCTTCGAGTGTTTCTCGTGAAAATCCATAAATGCAAAATGTGAATTCAATAAATTGTATGGTAAGGTTCGAATCAATGCCTATGTGTGGGTCACTTTGATGTGATAGACCTTTGACACATAGAATGCTGGATCTAAATTTTGAATTGCAGTGGCATCTTTGAGTACTGCATATACAAGGAAGTAGCCGAATAGGAACTCCATTCTCTTGGAGGTTATTATTGAAGGTGTCTGCATTCATAAGGGTATAGCATTGGGATTTTTTTAGATGAAATTAGTAATTTCTTTAGTTTCCATATTGCTTTATTGTGTCTTTTGACGTGAAGATAGTGTATATGTTATTGTTTGCATGTGAGCAACACATTTAACCATGTATCAAGTTCGTATGATTTACAAATGGGCAAGTGATAGAAGGGTATCTTTGTTTACCAAAGAAGGGTTGATTTTGAATTGACCCATGTACGTTCCTAAACAAAATTTGATAAAGCAAGAATCTTGTTTGTCTGTGATAATCGGGTTCTTCCAAAATTCATTGGAAAGTTCTTTGTCTATGTCTTCATTTCCAATGCATTTACAAATATTAGGGATTTGTATGGCCATTATTTCTAAGTTATTGATTCTTTCTTATTTTCTAATTTGTTGTTCCAGGAATCTGACTAGGCCTTTGTCTGGAATATCCATCATCAAGGACCATTTGTTTTTCCGGTAGTAGTATGGGGTGGCATGGGCGTGTTTATATGGGTGGATAGCATTTCCGTGTGCGAGGTCCATTCCTTCTTTTGCCAATTTATTAGTTCCTTTGTTTACGTCAATGTTTATATGTGCTCTTACTTTATGTAATGTGATTGGTTGTGTCTGGTTTTGAAGTAGTAGTACCATGGAGCCAAGTGTGACTTGATGGAATGGCAATTGTTAAGCTTGGGGTGTTTAATTTCTGTGTTAAATAGGTATAATACATTTAGGCTGTCTGTAAATATATATGCAAGTTCAGTTGGTTATTGAATATTATTAAATTTGTAGATTTTTGTGGATAGCAATCATTTCTGCCCGTAGTATATTTTAGAGTCCATGGAGTCTATTGGAAATGTTAAGGCCTTTGGAGTTATAGATGCCATATTTTGCTTTTTCTCTTTTCCAAACACCAAACGTAACTTCTTTGGGGTTTTTGAAGGAACCATTGGTGTAGTAGCTAAATTGTGGGTGGAATATTAGTGGTAAAATTTGTTTGATGGTTTGGTATTTGAGATATAAGTGTGTCATTACATATAGGTGTGTTTAGATGGTTTAGTTTAAACCATTTTTTGTTCGATTTGATAAGCGTATTTGTAGGGATGGGAGGTGCAACTTGTGTGTGTATTTGGAGTATTGAAAAAGTTGTTTACTATATAGGGGACTTGATTCATTTGTTCATATTTTCCAATGTCATAGTTTTGGTGGTAGATAAAAAATATTTTTAGTGTAGATAGTTTTTTCCTCGTAATGTTGAATTCAAGGGGTATTGTAGTTCTTTGTATGTGATGGTGGAGAAATAAGTATAGTGATTGTATTTAAAACATTTTAGGTTGCAGGGTAGGCCTAACATATGGCTTATTGTAAGCCATTGAGTTATGGAGGTGGGCGTATCCATTTCCTTTCCAATTATGGTCAAATTCTTTTCCTAGGAATCTAAATATCTTGTCCAGTGAGAATGTGAATAAAATTGGTTGAATTGTGTGGGCCATGTGACTAGGATGAAAAATATGAGTAGTTGATATTAAATGTAGTTACCAGGAAGTTTAATACTAGTGTTGGTATTGTGTATTGGACTCGTTGTAGCCGATCATTTTTTGATAAACAATATTTATATCTTTAATAAAGCCAAATTATTTCCGTTTTGAATGATTGTATATGTAGTTCTAATCCATGTGGGGTATTTAATTGCATGTTAGTATTGTTTATATAGCCAATATAATTTGGTTCTTGAAATGGTGATGAGGTGCCAGCTGTTGTCTTCGTATATGTGCATAACGTTCAATATTGTTTTGATAGTGTAAGTGTTTGTTTTAATGTCGTTTTCAAGATTGCATTTATTGATAAAGATGTTTACTAGTAGTATAATTGTAGCAAAGATAACGTGTATTGTACCTCTCTAAGGTTCATTGGAAAAATAATCATTTATTAGATTTGACGAGTGTTTATGTTGTCATTTGGTGTATTATTGGGTTAATAGTTTAGTATTGTAGTGACGAGTGACACCAATTGGCGTCACTTCAAGGGAATAATCTCCTTGTCTGCGCCAAGTGTTATAAGTGTCATTATTTTGTATACTCCATTGCCATAATTGTGATGTATTATTTCTCTAAATATACCATTTGAGTTTGTATTATATCGTTGTTTCTGATCAAGTATGGTATGTATAGAAGATTGTCTGGATGTTTTTCAACAATGTTTATTGTTGAGGGAGGTTGATGGAGGTGATGCTAGTCTGGAAGGTGGATTGGAAGATCTAGATGAAAAGAATTGAGGTGTGATATATTATTAAATATTTATTTTTTTGGGTTCATGGAGGATGATGTTGATGGCATAGTTGTGGGCATTACGGGTGACAAGATGGATGGTAGATTAATTGTTGGGCAATATTTCGTGCCTTTTGAAGAAGTAGGGTGGGATTAGAGTGACAATATTCAAAATCGTTTGGACTCATCTTCTTTAGGCCATTGAATAAAGTGATTTGATTTAGCTCAGTTATGTTGTGTGGTAGTAGTTTCAGTGATGTGTTGGGACTTAATCTTTGTAGGTTTTGGGCTTCTATCATCCAAGCGATTTCTGAAGGAGAGGGATTTAATTAAAATTTGTCTATTGTACTTTTTAGGTAGACTTTGGCTTCGTGTTTGAGCAGAAATAGTGTTCAAGTGATGGGTGATCTAGCATAGTGGTGGTATTTAATACGTGGTATATCTTTAGAGCCTCCAAATTTTGCCAATATAAATTGTAGTAGTCCATAGTAAATTTTACCAAATCAACCTTATCATTAAGGGCATGCTATAATTGTTTGCCGATACATCGTAAATAGACATTTGTTTTAGTGAAAATGCTTCTATTCCAAATAGGTCACGAGGGAGTTGCATAGCTATAGTAGATGTGCAATTTGATATTCCGCATATAGTTTGGTGGAGGACTATGATCTTCTTGTTAAGTTTTTTGATAGCTGATAAAGAGTATGGTAGTGCATAAAAGCTATATGCTATTCTAGCACGGATGACTATAACTGCTATGTTAATTTTTTGTTTCGTAGTGGTTGGAGAGGCTACTAGGGCTTTGTATTGTTTTATGACTTTAGTTGTTGTTATATTTATTTGTGTTTTCTAGTTGATTGAGGGTGCAAGGTTTATTCCAAGATATGTGTATGGCTCTTGTTAGTTTAACACTACCAATGGTTGATTTCTGTTATTTATATTAGTCACTCGAATTTGGGCTTTAAAGGCTATATGACTCATTTTGGATTTGTTCGTGCAACTAGTGATTGCGCATTTGGGTATGCCTAGGTCCATAAAAGCCCATTTTTAGATTTTGTTTAGTTTGTCTTATTGTGTTTGTAGCAATTTTAATTCATTGGCGATTGATGTCAAGTCATTGGCATATGTTGCGGTTTAGATTTTCATTTTTGATGTATGGGATGTCTATCCGTTATTTCCTTGTTGCCACCCTCTAAGTAGTCGTTTCAAAACTATGATAAATAGATATAGGCTGAGAGTATCACCTTCTATTGTTCCTCTTTGAATGGGTATGGGTTGTGTTTTACCAAAGTGTTCTCTAGTGAAAATATTGGTGAATTGTGAATAAATGTTACTGATATGATTTATGGCATCTTTTGTGTATCCAAGGTCTTTCATTATATCTAAAAGTCTGGCTTAGTCAATGCATCCAAATGCATTTTTGAAGTCTATTTAGAGAATGTATATATCTTGGCTATCATGTAGTATCCTCCAAAATGGCCTAATATGCAGGGGAGTACATCGTTAATTATAGGTCCAAAATGGGAGGTACTCTAAATTTCAGAGACTGAACTTACTACGACCGCGTAAAGCAAAACGCGAATACAAATTAAATTTATGTACAGAACTAGGTTTGTTCACACATCCTGTTGGCATGCTCAAGGAGGCTTGGAGCCAAATCCAGAGTAGGTTCCCTGCTGAATTCATAGGCAAAATGCCATGTGAACTCAACATTTTGCTTACTGGTAGAGGGAGGGTTTACCAACTAAACCCTAGCCTTCACAATTACATCAAAAACCAACAAAACCCAACTAAACTAAGTGGCTCAAACCCTCATAGATTGCTGGAAATGTACAATAAAAGTGCAAAAAGAGGTCAAAACAACATAAAATGGGTCAAAACTGCATAAATTGGGTCAAAACAACCCCAAACCATGGTATAGCAGCTACTAACAGCTCTGAAACCTCTATGACTCTACGTGCTCAAGTGTAGAATGATCTTCCAAAACCCTAAACCTGCCTCTTAAACCTCTGAAAACTGACAGGAATCATCTAGTCGGCTGCGACAGAGTTCATCCAGTCGGCTGTGACGGATTTCATCCAGTTGGCTGTGACAAAGTTCATTCAAGTCGACTGACAGAGTTCATCCGCAGGAACTCGATGACTGTCGGGGAACTTCCTGGATGAAGGTGATAGGGGACTGGATGGGGCTAAAGGGAGAGACCAGTTGGGTCTCCGGTTAACATTATCTCCTTTTTCCAGTAGTTCTGTCCTCAGAGCGCAAAGGACAGTGGAAACGGGGGAGAATGCCAAGGACCTAGAGTACAAAAATTGTCAACACTCAAAAAATTTCTGGCAAGAAAAAGCCCTGCTAACAAGAACTCCCAAGCTACAAGTGGTGACTACTAATGCTAACACTTGATATGATGCCGCGTGTTGATGAAGTTGGTGCCGCCCGAGCCGAACAGTAGTGCTAAAATTGGAGACAGTCGGCTGTGCAACAATCGGCTGTGCAAAAGTCGGCTGTGTAAAAGTTGGGTCTGGCCTCTTTAACTCCGCACCCGCCAACCTTGGTACAAAGTCGGGGTCCTGTTTCACTATCGTGTTGGATCTATGCTGTTGGTACGCATAGTCGGATTTGTAAGCTTCCAAGGCTGACTCAAGATGGTGCTGCTGCGCCTCCACGTAGTTTTGAACTGTTCAAGTCCGGTGGTGGTAAGGTGCTTATGGCTAACTCCAAAGTTGAATGTTAATTATCCATCATCAAGCCGTTAGCTTGCTGAAGGCGAGCGAGCAGGCCCTGCTCCAATGCCAAGTGACAGACGGGTGGCTTGAATTGAGTCGGCTCTGCAGCCTTGGCCGCTAACTTGGCTTGTGAAGCCATCTGCTGAACTTGAGATTCGAGCTTTGTAGCACAAAGGTTTGTCTGCTGACGGATCCACTCCAACTGACTTGCTATAGTCCGTGTCCTAACAAGGACATCTGCCATCACTTGGAGGTTTGTCATCAATACCTGTAACTTCTTGGAAGTGTCTGCAAAATTGGATGTAGTGCAGCTCTGATGATCACCCTGAGAGCCTTCTGACGAAGGCTCTCGCGGTTGGCTTTGCGAAGAAGTAGGCTTGCAAAAGCAGCCTAAGGAACGACCTCTCTTATATGAGACTCCACTGTCTAGAATAGCGTGGACATGCTTTGGCAGCTGGATGTCGTCGCTCCTCGTCTGCTCATCTCCAGTCGGCTCCGTAAGTTGCTTCCTGGTTGTAGCTGAGACAAACTCTGGCGGACGGACCCGTCGGCCATGCTGAACTAACTGTCGGCATTGTCGACCTATGTTGGAAGAACCTTCTGGTGAGTGTGAAGTTGGCTCTGAAAGATGTGCTCCTTTAAGTTGTTGTTGACAATTAGCCGTCGTCTTTGAAATCCAATAGTGTCACCTAACGCCTGGTACTCCATCAAATGGATCGGCAGAGCTTGTGCAGAATCGATTTGCCGAGAGTTGACTGGTCCAGAGTTGGCTCCCCCAAATTTTGCGCTTCTAGAGTTGGCTTCTTCAGAGTCGGCTGGTCCAAGGTTGGCCCTTCCAAAGTCAGCTCTATCAAAGTCGGCTCTGTCGAAGTCGGCTCTACCAAAGTCGGCTTGTACGCGGTTATTGAACAATAAATTATGGTTGTCATTGTCTTTGTCCATCAGTTCTTCGACAAAGTTGTAACAAACCAGCACTTCACGCAGCTTTGGTGATGGGCCCATTTTGTGGTTAATGGAAATGGTCTTGACTGCACCAGGCCCTCGAATGGTCACCAACTGGTTACCCCAGTCATTAGTCCCTTTAGCATCTACCAGCCAAGGTTTTCCCAGCAGCATACTGTAAGCCTCATTTGCCTCCTAGTTGCGAAGAACAGTGAGACTGATGTTGTAAGGAATACCATGAATATGGATTCATACATTCCGAATTAATCCATCTGGCTCGACGACTGCCTCATTAGCCATGCGGAGCCAATAAGGGGCTGGGGATGGGGCCTTCAGACCAAGGGGAATCGGCTCCTCTTCTATTATGAAGTGGACTCCAGAGCCGCCATCAAGCAGTACATTCTCCAAGGTCATATTCTCCACCTATACACAAATCTTTGGAAGATAAGATTGGGGGTCGGCTCTGTAAGGTCAGCCGATGCAATCAGCTCGACCAAGTCGACAAACGCAGTCGTCTCTGCAAGGTCAGCCGGTGGAGGCGGTTTGACCAAGTCGACATACGCAGTCGGCTCTTCTAGGTCAGCCGGTAGAGGCGGATCGACCAAGCCTATAGGCGCAATTGGCTCGCTTGCACGGTCCGGGAACACTTGAGCCTTCAGGTCCTGTAAAAGGTGAGGGGCCACTGCCAACAATTGTGCTAACGACACTGTAATGGGTGTTCCCAAAATTTGGCACCTACTGTCAGGATCAGAGTTTGAGGCTGAGGTCGGGCAGGATCCTCAGTGTTTGCTGTAGGCGCCTCCATCGCAATGTCCTGTAAGCAGTTAGGGTCGGGAAAACCAACCCAGTCACCTTCCAAAATTGGTCCTGCAGGAGCATTGGCTAAGTCAGTTGTGGCCGACTTCCGCTTTTCCTCCTCAGCTTGACAAGCCAGCTCATTCTCCCTGTTTATCTCTTCTATGTATGCAATGAACTCCTTCCGAATCCTCTCTTTCATCTTCCAATCAGCCTTTGTTTTAGGTTGTCTTGGTTCCGGCCCGTTAACTTCCTTATCTTCCAAGGATAGACTAGCCTTCATCCTAGCTGCTCTAGTCAGCATGACTGCCACCTCCGGATCGTCTAGCTCTTGCAACTCCCATTAGGGGAAGTTTGGGTCTCCAACGGGCCTTTTCCAGGTTTTCCGTGCCTGAATTTTTGCCATGCCCGTGCACTTTACCTGCTGGCACAGTTGGTGCCAGCAGGTCGCCAAATGCTGCCAGCAGTGCCAGCAGTTGGCATTTGGGGGGTCCAGCCAATCGCTTCCCTTCCCCACCCCACCCCACCCCACCCCCCCCATTGGACAATACAAGCAGTAATGACACTGTCACCGACCGTGTGCCCACTGCTGTCACCCCATTGGACAGTACCGGATCCTGTTGTTAGCGGATCCTGCTATCAGCAAATCCTGCTGTCAGCGGGGCGAATTTTGTTGTCAGCGGGCAGGATATCGACCAATGAGATTTCAAAGAGAAGTGTCAGCGGGCAGGAAGCTCACCTAATCCGGGCTGTCTTACAAGGCCCGTTGGAGACCTGATTTTTCCCCTAATGACACTATTAACACCCACAACATGAGTACAGTCTTTTTCACAGGTCAGTAACTGCTCAAACTTCAATCGTAATGGACAATTACGCATTTGATGATCAGTGCCCAAGCAGAGGTAGCAGGCATCGTTTCATCTAGAACCGTCATTCTGATATCCTCCAGGTCGGCTGTTGACAAGCCTCCTAGAGCTGCGGGCCTGTTCATGATCGGAGACTGCGTTGACTCCCACTGTCGGTTTATCTTCTTTTCGAGGAAGTCTGTTGTTTGGGTTGGCTGGATTGAAGAAGCAGTATCCATCCTCATGTCCAAATTTCTTGCACACTGTGCAAAATCTCCGATTGGCAGTGTCGGCTCCGTTTGTCTGGACTGGTGTGGTAGTAGACCGGCTCTTGGCTAGCTCTGCCCACCTAGGCCGAAAGTACAGATTCTTCCCAGAAGCATCTGTAAAGTTAGTCTCATAGTGTCGTGCTAATTCCTTCAGTTCCGTCAAGGTGTTGGATGTAGAACTGCTCGTCGTTACCGCAATTTAAACGCCTCCTTAGCCGCCTTCCAAGTGCAATATGGGTGATGGTCTAGCCAATCATCAAACCAGCACTAGGCCTTGTCTACTAGGGTGGTCCCAAATAGTGTGATGATGACAATTTCATCTGTCTCACCATTGAACCAGGCGCACTTGTCAAAATACCAGAGATGTGCATCAGGATCACATTCCTCCTTGTAGGCTCTGTACGGTAACTGTTTTTGCTGTACGCTGACACGTGGATGTGGAGGAGCTGATTTGAAGTCAACTGTGCGCACGACTGGTAATACTGGGGAATGCACCCCTAGTATCACTGGATGATGCGCCGGGATGTGCGGAACGGATGGCGCAACCTGTGAAACTCTTGAAACCACGGAGGTACTGTAGCCGACAAGTGCGGCAAATAGTTGCGTGACTGTAGACCGCCCCACTTGGGTAGTTCCAGGGACTAGACCTCCGAATGTCGGCTGTGCTGATTGCCCGAGATATCTTGCTGACTAGGTCGGCTGCATAGACTGGTATACATTGCCAGTAAGTTGATCCTTGTATTCTGGAAGCCGATGTGCGGTCGAGGAAGTCGCTGCAGGAAGTCGTCCAGGTACGCTCTTGTCTACCATAACATCTAGTGCGGGACTGAATAAATACAAGGGTCCTGCAATGATCCTCTCACTTTGCCCCTGCTCTTGCCTCCTTTGTTGTTCCTCCCACAGGTCTTGCAGCTGTGCAATTTCTGCTTCTCCCGTTCAAGCCGTTCTTGTTCCCCCTTTTGTGAAGCCAACTGCTGCGCTGCCTCCCGAACACGACGATTAAACTCAGTCTCTGGCAGTGTCGAGTGCTGTTCCACCGGCCACTGTGGCTTTGTTTGCCACTGGTGTGACGATACTACTCCCGTCTGTTGCTATCGGGCCCGCTCTTGCTAACCTAACAAGTCGGCCTTGAACGCCTCCACTACCAGGCGGTCCGCTTTGTCCTGTGCCTACTCAGCCTGAAGTCTTAAATCATTCCGAAGTGAATATTCATTCTAGGGCGCCTTCGGGTTGGGTATTGGGAACCTGTGCCTGAACCGATCGGCCCTTTGTCTCCTCCAACTTCTGCCTTAGGTCTTGAAATGCTGCTGACACAGTCTCTCGAGTTTTTGGCAGGCGAATTGATGATGTCGGTCCGCTCTGCAACAATCGCTCCTCTGCTTCCAAGTTGGCTCTGCCAATAACCCAACTTGGCCACTTGATCGACTCCGCTTCAAAGTCAGCTCTGCTAGTAGCTTGACTTGGCCACTGCGTGGGCTCTGCAAAGGTTTGCTGCGTCTATTGTCCTTCTTCGTTAAATGTAATATAGTCATCTACTACAGTGGAGAAATCTCCTCTAAATGACGCAGTCCTTCTCCTGCCCTGATATCTCCAGGGAATGTTGGCTTGATCAGGATGACCGCTCAGTCTATTCCCTTTTTCAAACTGCCTTCCCTCTTCAAATCGGCTCCCCTTTGTCCTCCCATCTGATGATGAAATGTCATTTTCGACCTTCATGTCAACAGGTTCCCCCTCCTCCTTAGCTGCACTGCCATGCGAGTTAAGTCGGCTGCGTACCTCAGGTGAAGTCAGCTCTGTTGTCTGCTCTTGAAGTTGCAACCAGCATTTGTACCTCTCCATGGCTTGTCTCTCAGCTTGCAGATCGTTCGAGTCACCTTCCTCCATAAGTGTGAACAGCTGGTACTGACGGTGTTGTAGTAACCAGTCGGCCCCGTGCAGTCGGCTACGTTCAGTCGGCTCTGTTTTCTTCCTAGTCTTCGCGGCTGTTACTCCCTATCTGTTGTGGTTGGCTCTGCTTGGCCTCCTCCAATCAACTAGCTACCGATACTTGGCTCCTTACGTTTTTTGTTGTCCCTGCCACTTTAGCACTCATCGACCCAACAGTCGGCTGTGTGGCCTAATTAGTGCATACAGACACGTTTTCTAGCAATTAGAAAAAGACCAAGGCAGCTTTGCAAAATTGCCCCTAACTAGTTCCTATCCCTTTTTTCACACTGTAGTGACCTTTAGAAAATCCAGTCCAGTGGTTACAGTGCTGGTTAACAATTTTGACAGTACTTGAAACAAAATTTGCCCTTCTGCCCAAATGCACTCAGCAACCAAATTACCAGTCTGTTCTGACATGTGTCAACCTTAGGTCCAAGTCCCAAAGGTCAAGTGACGTCCCAAAAACAACCACTAGTAGAAATCCAGGATTCAGGGACTGCCTAAATGACTTTGAAACTGGTCATTAAGGATACCTCTGCAATTTAATGACAAGGTCGACTCGTGTCATGAAGGCCAAGTCATTCCGGACCTGAAGTCATTGAGGATCATAGTCGCTGCCCGGTGAGCGGACTTCCCGTGGGCAGTTTGAGGTCCCATATGACCTGAGGAAGAACATCTCGAAATGTACACCGGAGTGCAAATTGCAGTCTACGCTGTTGATTGCGTAAGCGGCTCTGGTATGTATTCGGTTCAATGATTCCTGATATGTACTTTATGAGACATTATTTCGTTTTCTTCCAAAGATTTATCTTGACAAAGGGGACTGCCGTTCGAAAGGATCACGTACACACGGACACTTCATAGAGGTGGTTGGACTCCTTGATTGTCGCTCTTTATCACTGGGTATCCAACACGTGTAGTGAGATTAGCCTTTGTTAGAGTAATTATGTAGAATACACTAATTCCATTTAAATTATAATTGATCCAGCTAGAGAATCATCAATTAAATGCCGATTTATAAAAATGTTGGAAAATACAAAATTCGTCGAGTAGTTCCCAACGGTGATTCTATTTCTGAATCCCAGTGTTTACCCTATGCTGCTGTATATAAATTTCAACGACATGTAACACACATTTTAATGGATCCCGTGCATTCACAATGCACAGTTCATTGCTCATCTCCAAAATGGTCTGGGCATTCCTTCTACCAAAACGTTTAACTAGCACGCTAACATAGAATGTAACTTCATCTGTGACTGCTGGAGCTCTGACTGAGATCTGCACGAGTCACTCTTATTTTCCGTCGTAGTAGGACATCGGATCTCCAGTTTTCTTTGATCTATTAACTTCCTGAACCATCACTTCAGCCAATGTCATCCCTATCTGGACCAATATTATCATTTCTCAAGGAAAGTCAGCTCCCGGAGCCAAAGTACAGACGACCCCAATGCATCTTCCAAGTTTGTCTGGTCCGCTTCTACAACTAGGATCATCAGTGAAATGTTGACGTCCACGCTCTCTAGATTAATTCTCACATAATTTTCCGGTATAGGACGGTTATGGAACAATCCTTCCCCCTCCACGCCTGCGAGTTGGCCACTCCCGACGCTTTGCTGAGGATAAGTTGGATCATGTAGTCTCACTTTGTCACCAACTTTAAGCTACATCATACAACAAAGGCAAACACTAAAGTGAGTATCTCTACTTATATTAATTTCTAAGTTAGTTATAAACAAGGCATGAATATAATTACCATAAACATTCCCTCGTAGATACGGGAGATATAAAAAGGTGACACTCACTTCAACACCGTATTGAATATGAGAAGACGTGTGGCTGTTTTTCACCTGGATTCCATTCAACACTCGATCTATCAGATAATGATGATGTCAAAATGAATATGCTGTGATATCCCTGTTACCGCGTGAGAAGAGACCAAGAGAAAATTCCAGACCTTTTCTTCAACCGATTTTGAATGATGTTCGGCTATTCTTCCACATTTTCCACTCTGTCGCATAAAACAACAACAATTTCAATTTATCATACTTTGACTCCCTTTGATAACAATAAAACTGACAACAGAAGAACTTATAGTGCAAGTTTATTTTATGACTCGAAAACTCCCACTGCACTGACGCAATCACAAGCACGATGCAAGTGCCTCACGTGAAGATATGGACATGTGTTTCTTTTGACACGCGGAACTAGAAGGTCTTGCAGACTAATTATCGGAGCACATCACCCAAGTAACCGACAATTACATCCAACGACCAATCCATAGCCAAAGATGTGACAATACATTCTTATCTTCACCTTGGTCTACTTCACATAAGTATGTAACAGCGAGGCAATGACCCGGATAAGTGTACCTTTTCACAAGCATCTGTATGATAAAAACATTGATCTTGTTATTGAGGCACATGTTTGCAGCAATTCCTGTCCTTTTGTATTATACATTGACATTGAACTTCCTGAAACAACACGATATTTGAATATATACAACGGTTCATATTTCAGAGTGCATAGATGTCTTTGATGATCTAAATAGCTCACGTGAGTAAATATTTCGTCCACTTCTTCGTCGCTAGATTTTGTTAACATATCCCACCACTCTTCGGTGCATCTTACTCCACCTTGCACCACTTCGTTGACCTCGTTAGTGTCTGCCTTCGTGCCTATTGTTTTGCCCACGGAAGGGGTGGCGTTTCTACAGAATTCTATGTCGCCGCCTCCTCCACCTGCTCCAGAGGAATTAATGGTACTCAACACTAACTGTATCATGCTCTGTATGTTGTCTAATCTCATATTGGTTTCATTTTGATTTCGTTCCACGACGGATAACCTTGTTGATGTCCGTCTTTCCATGTCCTGGAAATCCACATGTCAAATTAATTACGTACGATCGTCTGCTACTAAATTCACTCAATCAGGCATATAAACTGCCATACATCAATTCCTTCGGTTCCTACAATAATGTAACATGCCTAGTATCACAGACTTTCAAGCCACCGGCCACGTTTCATTTTACGTCTATTTATGCATTCACATGTTACTCAGTTACTGTCCTCGTAAAGGTTATTACTCACAGAGCTTTCCGGAAGTCCCCGCAAATTCCGCAACTCATCCGCCCTATCAGTTAGAGGAAGAGGTGATCCCCTCTCCCTTCTCTAGTACATACAAAAAACACGGGGTCACTAAATTCAAGAAATCACTATGTTTATCCGACGTAGACGCTGAGCGAGAATACAAATGTTTTTTTAATTAATTTTATTTCTATTAAGTGTTTTATTTTGTATACTAGAATAAGTTCTGTTCATTTTCTAATGTCTACTTATTATTTACATAAAGGATTTTTGAGTATATAACCATGGTTGTCATAATGGACCGACCGTCCGTTAGTCCGTTAGTCCGTCATGGTGACAAGACAGACCCCCGTGTCCGTCACATAAGGGCGTTGACCAGTTGACTCACGATAAGGGTAAAACGAATTTACTTAGCGATGAATTAGTGCGGGCGCGAGCGCGATTATAGGCGCGAGCGGGTGGGCGCGAGCAGGACGACGGGCGCGATCATTTGCGCGAACGCGATGTCATGGGCGCGCGCAGGAGTGCGGGAGAGCGAGGGCGCGTGCGTCGTTTCGGGCGGGCACGTGCGGGTGCAAACGGGCGCGAACGTCGCTGCGGGCGCGATCCAGTTGACGGTCGCGAGCACACTTATCGGGCGCGATCATGTGGGCGCGAGCCTAGATCGGGCGCGCACAGTATTGGGCGTGTGCGTTCGGGCGAGTGCGCTGCATGGAGCGCCGGCGGTCGGGCGCGAGCGCTGCAGGTTAGAAGGAAATGAGCGACCTCGGGCAACATCACAATAGAGGCATGTATTTCAGGAGAGGGCAATTGAGAAGTGCAATGTTTATTGAAAAGTATTGCAAAATTGTGGCAGTAAACCACTTAAAAAGAATGTCCCCTCTTATGGAGAACAGGGAATATCACATTGTTGTCACTACTTGCGTACTTCTAAATGTGTTTGCGATAACAATACTCTCGGATCTAGAAATTGTAGGGAGGGGCTGTTAGAGTAGCGTGGACCAACTGCAAGGTGGAGCGGTTCTTGGGATCGGGATTTGTGAGCTCCTTCAACGCCACCGCAAATCTAGCCTTCCCCGCTGCATCCTTGAAAAGGTCGAAGTCGTCCTCGTTATCCCAAATCATATTTGCTACCACTCCAACCGAGTACGCATCGGCAGCCTGCGTATATAGATGTCTCCTCCTTAGAGTTTCATATGAGGTCTCCGAATTTGGCTTACCATAAGTGTACCACAACTCCGGAGCGACAAAAGTACCACGTTCCTTGAAGGCAGCCGTACGCGCCTGAGTAGTTGGGTAACCGTACCTTGAAGGAGTTGTCTCACACACCCGACTTGCAAGGCCCTAATCGCATACTCCAATGTAAACTTCGCTCACTTTATCCTCTGGGAAGTGAAGCAAGACATTTCCCGGAGAGATGTCATTATGCTGCAAATACCCCTTATGGACCCGGTCCATAATACAGATCTGTGCCCAAGCTAGCTTGGCTCTATGGGTGCGGAAGGCCTTAACACGGTCACGTGTTTCCATGGGCATATCGGTCTGCTTGTGGATGTTACGATTCTGAGTACCCTCCGAGATATTTGAATTAAACTTGTTCAGAAAATTCTGCAGGCAATCCCCATTCCTCCAAAGCGTGTAGGCTTCCATCGTCGAGTCATTGACCGCAAAAAACATAATAACGCCGGGATGGTCAATCCTGCAAACCATGGCTTCTATTGATGTCTCGTACCGCTTCTGGGTCTCGTCAGGAGCCTTGGACATCTTCCCCGCAAAGACACAAGTCTCAGGTATGGTTTCCATGCCAACAATACGTAATTTTCGGACTTTTACCATAACCGCCTTTCTTTGTGCCTGACAGCGGAACCAACTTGACCCCTCTTGGAACTCCAATTACTGCTCCCCACAAGTACTTCTCCATTGCGCTTTTCAGTCCAGCTTCAAGCCATGGCCTCACCCTCGTCCTATTACTCGAGAATCTCGTGCACGAATCTTGGACATATTTGAGCTTCTCTATCTCCTCCTTCTGCGCCTGCGAGTAGCCCTCCTTTGGCTTCTTGTTGACACACTCAAAGACATGCACAATGTTTGTAGTGTTTGTTGTTATTTGTTGCTCCATCCACTTAGGGAAATGAAAGTAATGAATACAATCATTATATCTCTCGGAACTGTCCAGCTTCTTCCACAAATACTCTTCCAACTGGGTCTTCAAGTTCTTAATTCCGGTCTCCCCCTTGTCGACGTATGTACGGGTAATTGCCTCCCGTTTACGACATCCGTACCACTCCAATGTTAGCTCTCGAACGAAGTCCTGGTACCGCTGAGGTGGGTAGTCCGGGTCCTTGTCATTCGCCCGTTTTCGGTTCTTCTTTCCCAATGAGCTCGATGACGGGATTGAGCCTGTATGAGATGGTCCTGTGGAGGTTGCCACCACCTCATCTACAGGAGCATCAAGATCTAAGTAGGCAGGACGTTTCCTGGATCCACGAGAGACCGACGTAGTTGGAATAATGAACTGGACACACAATAAAAAAAACAAAAGTTCTCCCCCCACCCAATTTGATTGCTCCCACTTCCTGCAGTTCCAAGCAGAGCACGTGGAGTCACGAGCTAGGACAAGGAGCCACCTGGAAGAGGAGACTTTGAAAAGTAGAAAATAAGGGTTAAGGGGCGCCTTTTATGCTCTTCTCGGATAATCGCGCCCGTAAGCGCGTACATGCGCACGTACAGGGCCTCCACACGTGCCCGTCCGCATGCGCCCGTCCGCCCGCGCCCGTCCACCACGTTTGCACGCGCCCGTGCCCGCGTGCTCGCGCCCGTAACCCTGCGCGCGCCGGTTATCTATACGCGCGAGCACGCTTCACGCGTTCGTGACCGTGCACACGCCCATCTCCGCGCACACGCCCGACTCCGTGCACTCGCCCGCCTTCCTGTACGCGCCCGTCCCCGTGCACGCGCCCGGATATGCAGCGTTACATACAGATTCAGTTACGGTATACTCGTATATTGATCTGAATACAAAAAAAAAATCACTGCGAAATTACTCAATGGAAATATATTAACCGCATTTAGCGCTCAAAAAATAATACAGAGCACAACCATACAATTCCTCGTCTGAGCGATCGTCGTCACCTTCATCCTCAGGATCACCGACCACTGGAGCTCGTACCTCTCTTTCCACCTCTGATGTAATATTGCGCACTTGCATGTAAACTTCACCCGTATCGCCATCTCTAGCACTTACTAGGCGCTTCATATGCCTCTCCTTTCCGGAAATACCGATGGCTGTGATGCCATCCTCACTGATTACGCGTGTGCGAACAACCCCAGTTCCAGAAGATGGCCCCCCTTTAGTGTACCCTGTATAGAATGGGAGGAGATCAGGTCCGGTTCTTTTGCTTAACTTTCGTGTTCCTCCACGGGGTTCTTGTGATGGTGGTTTCCTAACAACCTTGTCTGTGGACTTCTTCGCACCACGTTGGGCCACATTCTGTACGGTGTCGTCTATAGCTGGCGCCACGGCGACTTGGTTGGCGGTGGAGGCACCACGCCGACTACCACCAGCTCGATTGAGTGGAGGCCTCGCCGTTGCAGATGATCTAAGGAGTCGAGCTATTTTTGCGCCCATTGAACCCGTGGGCCTCCAAGCCAAGCCTCCATCCACGATTGTATCTGGTTCGTTACCCCCCATATCAGTGGGTTGCGATGGAGGCACAGTTCGTGCGGGGATTGCGTGAACGGTCCTTCTCTCCTCAGCACGAGGAATCTCTTGAAGCAAGCTTGAGTCTCCTTGTGCCGGAACGGTTCCCCAGTTGCCCTCCCCACTAACGAGGCCGGTCCAATGAGGTCCATCTGCAGCCCGTCCATGACTTCCATCACCCCCTTCGTCATTGTCCTCGTCATCATCGCCAGCATGGATATCGTTCCCAAGATGGTCCTCGCTGGACGAATCATCCGCAACCCCGTCATTGTTCTCGGGATTGATATGGACTGGAATAGCATCTCCTTCGTCACGTGTGTCTCTTCCTTCTGCATTAGCCGCTTCATCAAATACCGGGAGTGTGGGTAATTCGTCTCCATAGATGTTCATGTCCGGGTTTCCTTGGTTATATTCTGGTTCATTGTTGAAGTCGTACGCATCACCGTTATCATCGTGGTTGTTGCGGTCACGAGGATTGTTGCGGTTAGCGTCATCTCCCCCGTTGCCATTATCGTCGTTGTGCCCATTCGTGTTAACGTCGTCGTTATCATGTCCCCAGACATCATCATCCCCACCGTCTGCGTGGTCAACTGGTATGTAATGATCGTCGTCATCTCCGTCCTCTTCGCTTGGATCTCTCTCCGGATCTGACTCCTCTGACCATGCATTGTTCTCGTACCATCTGAGGGGGTTAGGCTTTGGGCGTTCACGGAGGAGTCTGCTGTTCGTATAAATGTACACCAAGGCCTCAGACTTCTCCAACCCCATGCGGTTGCGTACCTTGTTGTGGACAAATGAATACATGCTCCAATTCCGTTCACACGATGAGGTGGAGCAGACCTGAGATAAAATGCGCTTCGCAATGATTGCCAAGGGCCCCCCCCACAATCCTCTGCCACCATTGATGGGGTTCCAGATTCAAACCCTTGATATCGATGGTCACTTCGGGGCTGTAAGGGCCACGTTCCTCGTTGAACTGGATCATCTCTTTCATAAGAACGGCAAATGGAATTCCCATTTGGCCACCCACCTGACGAAACACCCGATTGAGAGCCGCCTTTGCTTCTCCTATGGCTTGTAAGCCCTTATGCGTTCTGGTCCATGGGTTCAAGAGTGCCCCGGCATAATGAAGATCGGTGTGCATCATGTCCCATCTACGGTCGAATTGCATCTCCATCCTTGTTGCCATGACCGGTGGGAAAAAGCAAGGGTGTCCTCGGAGACTGTACACGTGATCCTTTAGGTTGCTCATTGTAACCCATGCCATGGCCATTGCTGGCTGGTTTCCATCAAAGGTTCTGAGAGCTACCAGGGCTGGTTTCACCAGGTGCTTGAAGTTGTCACACTGATGCCAGAACCCATCATCACGAATTGTTTGACGCACTAGGCTTGCGCGTGCATGATTACGCACCCCCTCGGTTTGGTTGAATAAACCGTCGACATAATCGAACCACTCCCCTGCCATGACCACTTGCTCCAAAGCAAATTTAACCTCCATAAGGCTCGCTATTATCAGATAGTTACAAGCAAATCTGGTTTCAGCGGGAACCACCAAGGACAACTTCGGTTCAAATTTGCGGAAAAGGGCCATGGGAACATGATGTCTCCGAATGTAATGACACACGTGTTTAGCCTTGGCGACCAAATCCTTCACAAAGAGTTCCTTGCCCCAGTCCTCCATAAGAAGATCTAGAATATGGGCACAACATCTCTGCTTGTACATGTGAGGATACTCCTCTAGGATATTATCCATGGCGCCAAGCATGTTGGCTGCACTGTCCGTACAAATCTGGACAACATTCTGAGGGCCAATTTCTCGAATATACTTCTTCATCTCCCCCGCAATGTATCCCATTGACTTCTTCTCGCCAGTCGTATCAACAGACCCAAGAAATACATCGCCTGCCGGACATACTAGCATGACATTCATCAACGGTCGGCGATTCACATTATCCCAACCATCGGAGCAAATGGTAGCCCCGTATAACTCGGTCGAGGTTTTCGTACGTTCATCAATCTTTGCCTTAATTAACTTCTTTTTTTCCTTGATGTGCATTGTTCGCATCGCGTTATAGGAAGGGGGATTGTAGTCAAATCCGGTTGCCGCCGTTGTGCTCACCGCCTTAATAAATGCTGGGTGCTTGGCCACGTTGAATGCGACCTTGGCTTCGTAAAAGAAGGATGACTACAACATGTCCAGCTCCTTTTGCTTGTAGATCTGGAGTGCTTCACTCATGTCCTGTTGCCGCAAGCTCCTAGTGGTATTCGAACCGGCCCTACTAGGTGCAGCACTGGAGACATTTCGGTCCTCTTCGGTATCATTGTACGAGGGATCGGATCCGCCGTACAGAGTGCCGTGTGTGGAAGCACTGGATCACGGATGTTGAATTGACGCGGGGTACGTTGGCCTCATACCATCCATCTCCTCCTGTGTCAAAGGGCCGGGAATCTTCCCACCGCAAAACTGAAACTTCCTCTTCACTACGGTAGGTGCCTTTTGGCAAACCCTCGAGAGATTGGACTGGTCCCAACCATAATGCTGAAGGCACCTATGCTTCACGTACGAAAACTTGGTCTTGCAATACACACATTGGGCTACCTTATTTGACAGTGATTCTTCCTGGAGCTTGACCGTAAACCATGGTGCCCACTCTCTCGTACCGAGTCTTGGAATGGCTCTAGCCGGAGCAACCACTTCAACCGGTTCAACCGCTTCAACCGGTTCCATAGTGAATGATTAGAGAAGTATCGGGACTAATAGGACCTGTAGTACTAAAAGATTATTATCTGATATAACTTAGTGTGTCTGAAAAGTGCTTGACATATTGATTTATGGAGAGAAGAATTTTTACATTCCCCCCACCCAAACCAAGTGTCTCCCCAAGCTAACAGTTTCAAGCAAGGAGCCCTCAAGGAGACCCAGGACATGAAACACGCAAGGAGGTAAGGTGGATGTCAAATCAAGGGGGCAGTTTATATACTGCCGCCCTCGACCGGGCGAGTACTATCCGGATGGGCGCGATCCAACGGGCGTGCGCGCACCACGAGATCGGGCGCGCTCCGACACGAACGGGCGGGCGCAGGTGGGTGCGCGCGATTGCAGGCACGCGTGGCGGAGTGCGCGCGCGCCCGCACGGGCGTAGTTGGGGACGGGCGCGAGCAGGCGCGCGCGAGCGCTTGCGCGCGGACGGTTGGGAGCGAGCGGGGCGCGCGCAGTTGGGCGTGCACGCGTACTTGCGGGCGTGCGCACGCGCGCATGGGCAGGTTCAATGGGTCAACCGCGGACGCGATTGCGCGGGCGCCTGCAGGCGCGGACGGACGGGCGCGATTGAACAGGCGCGCGCAGTGAAGTTTAAAAGTCGAAAGTTCCAAAAAAATAAAAATAAAAAAAGTTAAGGAAGAGAATGGACTACAGAGAAATATAATACATTAGTATGGGAGATTGGAGTAACCAAAAGAAAAAAAAAATAAAAAATAAATAAACGAATAGGCATTCGAATTATAAAATAAAGTTAACCACGGAGAAAAAAAATCTCAAGGCGAACATTAATAACCACCTTGTCAAATCAGCGGCTGGAGGTGCACTTATAGAAATGACCATTTGCAAGGTTGCCACTACTTCATCTCTTTGAGAGGTCGTGGTTGAGCATGAATCTGTTCTTCAGGAGCAACATAAACTCTTATTGAAATCCCATTCATAATTTGCTTTATGAGGGTCGAGACCACTGGTAATGTTTGAGAGATAAAGCATGTGATGGACCTGTGAGTAATATATTAGCTTTAGTATATTATAAAAATGAATGGACGAAATGAGAGAAGGAATTAAATGAAAGCATAGAGTTCTAAGAAGGGAGAAAAAAAACAAATTAAAGAGTGTAGGAATATTAAATAAAAACAAGGGGATAGGATGGGAGAGTGGTGGAATTATAAAAATGAACGGATGAAATGAGAGAAGGAATTAAATGAAAGCATAGTGTTCAAAGAAGGGGAAAAAAAACAAAAAAAAAAAACAAATTAAAGAGCGTAGGAGTATTTAATAAAAATAAGGCGGGAGGATGCGGGAGTGGTGGAATTATAAAAATGAACGGACGAAATGAGAGAAGGAATTAAATGAAAGCATAGAGTTCTAAGAAGGGAAAAAAAAAACAAATTAAAGAGTGTAAATATATTAAATAAAAACAAGGGGATAGGATGGGAGAGTAGTGGAATTATAAAAATGAACTGGACGAAATGAGAGAAGGAATTAAATGTTAGCATAGTGTTCAAAGAAGGGGAAAAAAAAAAGAAAACAAGTTAAAGAGCGTAGGAGTATTAAATAAAAACAAGGGGGTAGGATGGGGGAGTGGTGGAATTATAAAAATTATTTGAGTGATGTTGTTGGAGTGCTCGGGCGCGTGCAAATGGAAAGAGGGAGTTCGGGGGGAGAAATTAGTTGCATGATACGGTTGCAGTGCTCGTGCGCGAGTATTGACGGGCGTGAGCAGTCGGGCGCGTGCAAAATCGGGCGCGAGCGGAACGCGGGAGACATTGTGGGGGGAGAATGAGTTTCAAAATTTGGTATCCGTGCGCGCGCGGTTGGTTTGACGGGCGCGATCAGGATGCGCGCGCGGGTACGGGTTGGTGCAAATGGAAAAAGGGAGTTTGGGGGAAAAATTAGTTCCATGATAAGGTTGCAGTGCTCGCGCTCGTGCAATGACGGGCGCGAGCAGTTAGGCACGTGCAAAATTTGGCGCAAGCGGAACGGGGGAGACACCGTCGGGTGTTCCACGTTTCGGTATCCGTTCGCGCGCTGTTGGTGCGACGGGCGCGAGCAGTTCGCGCGCGCGCGTACGGGCACGTTCCTGGGTTTACTCTCGGTGGGGGCAGGTGTGCGCGCGCGCGCGTACGCACAGTACGGGCACGCGCAAACGCGCGCGTGCATGCGGGCGGGTTCAGAGTTCAAATCTACGTAACATAAAATTCAGTCCATAAGTTAAATACACTTACAATAACTTAAGTTTTCTTACCGTGACTTAAATCCACTCACCATATTAAACATTTTGGTGTGCAACAGAGATATTTATACACTTATCATACGATGGTAGGAGGAAAGAAAACGGGCGGAATGAATAACATGATTGGCAATCAAAAAAAGGGAGGCCAATGTACTATGTAGGGAGAATAAAAGCGTCTTGGGAACCACACAAAGATTTCGGAAAGAACATTATCATCCATTGTATGAGTTTAACAAACATTAAACATGTGAATGTAATCCTAAACCTATCCAATTCCCTATGCCTTCTACATGTATTTGTATTCCGATATCTTTTTACAAAACGTGGTCTTCACTCATGGATCTCCACGAAGTCACATGCCCGGTGTAGAGGAACTCGATCCACCCTCATCGTGTCGTGCACGAGAGCTACCGGCTGCACTACTTTCTGCCCCATCGTTGGCGATGAGTTTCCGCTTCGCAGAACGGGTTCTCTTCGCTATGCCATCTCCTCCAAGCATTGCTTCCATGAAGTTGTTGTTGCGCATCCGACGGAGCACTGTTAGGGTCTCCGGAGTATGTTGCGCTTATAGGAAATCCACGGCTTGAGTCTTGAACAATATATCCCATTCAGATTCCGCGGTTTGTAACTCAATAGCGATCTGGATATCGTGTTCAGTCATGTCGTGCAACTCCTTGCGCTGATCCGCAACCAACTTCCCTCTGGAATTCCACTTAAATCCAAGAGGATGGGGGCCGTACTGGAATGTACAAGTTTCAATATCCCAGTGCCCATGTAGCACTTAGTAGAAGAAATTCCTCCTTCCCTCGAGTTCGTCCTCCGTCCCGCCCTTGATGAGTTCGTGGCAGATCCTTACAATCTCCGCAGGATCCTGGTTCCACCCCCACTGCGCGCTCATTACTTTAACATAGAAATGGTGCATTCCCATAAGCCGATTCCAAATCAAGTCCTCACCCCACTTGTCCGGAAAGTCAGGAGTATTTTCCTTATTTTGCTCTCAATGCGGTGGCATCCAGGTCGCTAAGCCGAACTACTCATAAAAACGCTTGTGTAAGGGGGCCTTACATACTGCACACCACCGACGTATCAAGGCATGGGAAATCAAGCATTGTGGATGATACATGCAGTGACAGGATCCCAATGACCAGCCCCCCTCTGGCCCAAATAGATTGGTACAAATGGGACAAGTGGTCCCATCCAACACATACTTCCGTGGATTGGGCCAGAGCAATCTTGGCAGGCAGTACTATTCTCAGGGATCTTCTCATTGAATCTGGCAGTCTTGTACTCCCACTCCAACTGCGTTTAATCTATTTCCTTACCAATCAACGGTATCTCGTCAGGGAACATTTCATCAAGATCTGCCCACGAGGTAAGTCCGAAATCTCTCCTGGAGTTAAGCTGGAGGTAGTCGCGGTCAATCCTCTTGAACTCACTGTACATCTGTCTGTGACGATCAACGTTCATGATGCATGCAATCTTCCAGTGGTAGTACTGTCTGCTCAATTGGATTAGATACTTTCTGAGCATCCCGTTGGTAGCTTGCAATTCGGAGACAGTGGGTACCGCTGACTGTTGAAATCCCAAAGAGTCCTCCATCTCTTGAGAATCCACGAACATGATTTGCCGCTGGGGGGGGGGGGGGGGGTGCATCACTTGACTTGATGATGCGAATGAGATGATTGGCTTACAGGGAACTCGGACCGGGGTATCTTCCAGGAGACCGTGCATGGCCGATTCAATGATGGCATTCAAGTCTTCCTCGTTCATTTCAGGGCTACCAGAGATTGGAGCTTGGCTTGCCTCGGGTACGTAAGTTGGAGTCCTCGCAGATCTAAGTTGCGAAATCTCTTCATTCTGCTTCCGGATAATCTCATTCATCCTATCAGCTTCTTCGTACAAGTTCTGGATAGTCTTCTCCATCTCAGAAATCAAAGCATTTTTTCCTTCCAGCTCCTTCTCCAATGCATCGCCTTGCAGGCCCTGGGCATCAGCGGCGGCTATTGTAGCCTCCAACTCATCTGCAAACCTAGTGTCATCATCTTCCATTACATCGCTCGGGCCCGCAATCTGTGGATTCAGTACATGAGGAGCTACATCAACATTGCTCGGGCCCGCAATCTGTGGAACTAATATAGGAGGAGCAACATCAAGATTGCTCGGGCCCCCGACGATTGCTAGAGGAGCCTGATGAGGAATACCCGGTCCAGTAGGATTTGCAGGCAGTGCACGATTCCTCGTCGACAAACAGGCAGCTAGCTCAGGATCCTTCTTTTTTAACCGTGTGATTCTAGCACTAGTGGCTGCTCTTGTTTGTGACTGAGGGGGACGGTCTATCGTACCATCAGAATCATTATCCGCTTCTGAGTCACTCCAATCAACAGGCGCATGATCCTCAGGATCATCCAAGTATTCCCAGTCCACACCTGGAAATCTTAGGACCCCTGTAGGTATCGCCATCTCTTGTGGACGCTGCTGGACGCTAGGAGTCTACCGTATGGTCCTCCAATCCACATGCCTATGAAGCATTACCTCGGCATACACCATTCTACAAATAAAGAGCGGAACCTCGTTTCTATCTTTCATCGCTCGGTTGTATAGAACCTGGTACACCTCCAAACACCGCCTCCCAAACTAACGGTTCTTGCACCATTTCATGTTCGCCTTGTTTGAAGTACGATTTTTATTATGGCGGTGCAACGGGAATAACTTCCCAATGTGGCACCATTCAATGAATTGTTCACACGTTGCTAGACTCCACGGTTGCGGTGCAGCTTCCCACCCTCTGAATGCCAGCTTTGCAGGATTCATTAAGACGTGAACCCTCTTATGTTGGAGGCTTCCATGCCTGGGCCGTCCTGCATCCTTTTGCTTTTTCCTCTGTTCTGCCGCCGTGGGCTGATTTGGTCATTGCCGTTCCATATCTGCTCGAGGTAGATTGTTCTTCGAAGTCTTTCAAAAGTGCAAAATTATTAGCCTAAAACTACCCCAAAACCTCAATCACATTTACAAATTATAAACATTTACAATATTCTCAAATGTACCACACAAACACCATAGAGTTCTGGAGAACTAAAGCCCGGACACGTGTCAGAGTGCTGGGACCCACCTGAGTACCATGCAATCAGCTACCCGGGGGCTGTTGAAGGCAAGATGCTCAAAGGGGGGGAGTGCAAAATGAGGGGGCAAATCGCCCTTTTATAGTCACGGGCGCCAGGGAACGGGCGCGAACATCGTGCTACGGGCGCGAGCAGAAACCCCACGGGCGCGCGCAGGCACCGACGGCGGGGTTTCGGCGATGTGAACCTGCGCGCCCGCGCGGGTATCAACGGGCGCGAGCGGTTCCCTGGCGGGTATTATTGGGCGCGAGCGGGTTTTACCGCGCGCGAGCGGGTAGCGACCCGGTCTTCGTCTGGCGCGCGCGGGCGTCGTCCGGGTACCGAAGGGGCGCACGCGCAGGCGTCGTCGCGGGCGCGCGGATATTAATTGGGCGCGATCCGAATTGCACGGGCGTGACCGTCGGGCGCGAGCGCTGGATGAACGGTCGCGAGCACTGGTCCAGGACGGGCGCGAGCACTGGTCCAGGACGACCGCCACCACAAACTAGAACACTGTTAAAAATCAAAGTAAACCAAAGCGAACTTGCAAATTTAGGGTTAAAAAAAATACTTTATTTATTTTGAAAATTTATCACTTCATTGTAATGTCAATTACAGTGCCATGCACTCTAGGTACCGGTCCTCTAGGTCTTTCAAGTGCGTCTTGAAATGGTTCGTTTGAGCACTAGAGACAATATTGGGGACACAAAGTATTGCCATCTCCTTCTTCAGTTCTTTGATGAGATCGCCAATCTCACAGTCAAGTTCTTCGACAGTCGCTTGGGTTGCCAAGTGCTCTTCTGTGGTTGGAGGCAGAGAACGTCCATTCTCTACGTAAGCCACCAATTTGTCACGGCGAGAGATCCAATCCTCGAAGAACTCAATCAGTTGACGTGGTCGCTCCAGCATTGACCAAATAACTGTGTCCGTTCGCTGTGCAGTGCCCGGTGGGGTAGCACCATTCGTTAAACTCATAAATCGACTTGATTTGTTGGCAATTGCATGCGTTGGAATTCATGTTGGACGGTACAGCGAATGTTGAGAAACCCATTGTAACACTAAGCAAACAGCTACCCACGCGCTGTTGAAGGCAAAATGCACAAAGTGGGGGGGGTGTGCGAATCAGTGGAGGAGGGTGGCAATTTATACTCACGGGGCCGACAGTGTAGGCGCGAGCACGTTGGGCGCGCGCAGGCTGGTACGGGCGCGAGCACGTTCATCCTAAGCTACGGGCGCGCGCGACCGTGATCGGGCGAGGGTAATCGGGCGCGATCACCGCGCTCGCGCGAGACAGAGGACGGGCGCGATCAACCACATCTGATAGGCGCGAGGAGGCGCAAAGACGCGCGCGGACACGACGACGAGCGCCACCCATGGTAAACAGTAGTAAACTGTGAGGACAGTAATATTGCTCGCGGTCAGGAGCCTGTCCGATAACCGTCCGTCACGTTCGTCACGTGACTACACGACAATTTTATGGCCCGTCCGTCTATTATGACAACCCTGTATATGACCACGACATGGTAGATCAAAATCAGAGACAAAAATAAAAATCAAGACAAGTAGACTTACCAATCTCTCTTCTTTGCCAGCGTACCCATGTCTACCAACAAGCGGATTGAATTACACCTTTTTCCTTGTCTCGCACATTTTCTCAGACTTATGTTTAGTGTTAGGGGAGTTCTTGTATTTTTAAATGCTCTCCTTCTGGTTGTCTTTATATCTTGATGGAGCTTTGACTTTACTTCTGTGGTTTCTTTTCATTCTCTCACGGTCTTTTCTTAACCATGTCTTTACCATTTTATCAAATGAAACTCTAGTTA
Organism: Ceratodon purpureus; assembly: GCA_014871385.1. NCBI lineage: Eukaryota > Viridiplantae > Streptophyta > Bryopsida > Pseudoditrichales > Ditrichaceae > Ceratodon > Ceratodon purpureus. The sequence goes on from CM026426.1 coordinate 1,994,178, forward strand.
CCTCATGATCAAAACTCGAATTTTTTGACCATGCACTCAAACAGTTTGCTACGAGAATCTTCACTTTGCTCTTCATACACAGTAACACTCATATCTAACATTCATGGGGTCAAATCTCTTACGTACTCTTGCCACTTCAGGTGCCCCTCACACCCACTATCAACCAAACCGGACGCTCTCTCCTGTACAACATGTGGCTTTAGTCCAAGTCCCTCCCTCCGTAATGCCTCCTTATCAGCGTTTCGTTTGTTTTCTCTGCGAATCCTCCTCTTCACAAACTCGCTTTTAACAGAAGCAGTTTTAATCACGTTCCATACATCTGCCTCATTAAAACCTGCATTCTGCAAACGAGGCAAGGTAGGCTCAGAGGAAGATGGAACAAACTGCCGATCGCACGGAATATTACCTGGCAGGGTCCCAGACTGTTGGTTTCCCTGAGCATGAGCCCGTGGTGGATTTTGAGAGGCTGGAGGCGACGTCCGACCCTCACGTGCTGAAGTCGACGCACGAGCCTTCGTCGGCCGTGTAGAACACCGTGAACCTTGACCTCTGCCGTCACATACCTCTGTAACAGAAATTGCCTGATATCGGGGAGATGAAAATTGTTTGGTTTGAGGAACACCAACTCCCTTGTTCGGCTTCTTGTATGCGTGCTCCGTCCGCCTCTCACATACAGGTCTATCGGCGTCGGAGTCACACGGAGAAGTTTCATGGTCATCACGGTCTGCATGGATATATACACATATTCACCTTGAAACAATAAAATGTGAGAAAAGTAGTGCTCGAGGTCTTGAAGACGCGTGCATAAGATTATCACGATATAAAACCTACGCATACTCAAAACAAAATTTGCTTCAACTAATGTAAATTATGATTTGGGACGCTCATAACCACTGTTACGACAAGTTGAACTGACCCCTGACTCTAAGTGTTAGGGACGTTCATGTCTACATAAAATTACATACACCCACGAACTCTGGAAGAGACGAAAAGTTATCAGATATTGGAGAAATAGCAATGGATCTTACCTTCGGGCAAGTAGTCCGATGTGTTTCCGTTCGGTGATTCCTTTTCCTCTCGGGGAGAAACATGGTCCTCTACATCGTGGTTTTCCAAACCCCCGCCAGATACCTTTGATGACAGCCTAGTGCTTCGTCGCAAAGGTTCTTTTCTTGCTGTATGAGGGTTTGCTAGGTATACTCGTTTTCTACTTTGTAAAGATGAGTTGCTCCAAAATGAGAGTCACAATTAATAACAACATACTGTGTCCACAAAAAGGCTAAATAACGAGGGGAATACAACGATCAACTACCCTGAACGACAACTGCTACTAAGGCAATTCGCAAATTACTGAGTCCTCTACACGGATGCAAAACCTAATCAGCCGGTACTGGTCATCTTCGACCGTAGATCTTTACACGTGGCAGAAATCGGTGAAAACTGAATAAAAAAAGTAGGGTTTAAGTGAATATGAAACACTTACAACTCCTTTGACGCTTGAATTGCCGGCTCCATGTACGCTCGATTTCTAGCTACTATCAAGTCCCTGTATCTCTCGTACTCATTAGGTACTTCTGCTGTCTCGTCATTTGCAGTCTCTGTTTCCTCGAATCCATCGCCTTGACTATTGTCACTCTTATCCCCCATACCTTCTCTTATACAGTATAATGAAAAGTATATGTGAACTACGGAGTGCTGTATGTCCTCACGGCACAGTAAAACATCGAACTTTTCCGTGGCAATCTGCTAAGCAGATGTTGGGCGTCTACAATGTGATGGACTGAAACGACGACACAAGAAAACAGTACTGCTAAGTATCTCGCGCCCACCCTAGGTTGTCTTCGTTCTGGTGAAGTCGACTAAGGTTCAGACTATTAGTTAAGTCGACCTTCATTTTAGAAACTCAAAAGTTTAAGAGTTTTGGAGATTCGTAATTTCTAGCGTCGTTGATTTCATGAATACCTGTACATGGTTGGCAGATAATGTGTTCACGGGTCCTTCCTTCCTCATCTCTCTACGTGCTCTGTGTTCAGGGCTAAACTTCTCTTGTCCAATGAAGTTCTCGACAGGGACGGAAACCCCTACTCGCCTTACGTTAACTCTGATTTTCTACGATCTAACTTGGACAACTACATCTATTGTTGTTTGGACATCTCTGTTGTCTAATTGTAGGTATAGTGTGTCTGCTGCCTATGGTGATTATTGTAGCGCTTCGTATTCGAGGATTCATGGTCCTCCCTCTTCTCCAATTCCGCGATCTATCTTGTGAGGGAAGGGATACCGCACTGCAGTATTGACTGTAGCTTACTCCACCGGAGAAATTTCCGCAATCGAAATTTTTTTGGCAGTACTTACTACATGTAAAGTTTACCTAAATTCGTACATATTTTACCTACATCACTGCTGAGTACATTCGGATTTTGAAATTACAAGTGTGTAGTTAGGGTCCTCGGTCTCGCTAGTTTCCTACTCAATCAAGCATCCGCATGTGAACCATTATTGCCGATATCAGTAGAATTCTAGCAACGACTCTCTCCGATGGTTAACAAAGATTGCGTGACTTGAGTATTATTTTTGACAGATTTTAATGTTACATTCAGATTTTGTATTTAGCAGTGATAGGTTTTTGCAAGATATATTACGCGTGATCTTATTTTATTTTTTTAAAAACATTTCTAGTAGCACATGTTGTATGCAGTCATCGATAATTGTGCCTTTTCGGTAACCATACATTCAGACATTACCTCTTTAGTGTAGAAGGGTTCCTCACGTTCTGAAATGATCAAATGCAGGAAACATGGAAGATAAAAACCATTGACCAAAACTTGACGACGACGTCAACATGGGGGATATATTCTGCATTGTCAAGGAAGTAAAATAGTAAGTGTCGTACCTTTCATCTTTTCATTTCCATGTATGGTTTACGGTTTATAACGTACTGTCCTGTAGATAAAAATCTGTGTCTATTAATGTTTCAGATTTTCTCGGATGCTTGACTACAGAATTGGTTTCCATTTTGTTGGTGCACTGCTTATGTGCGTTAGGTTTTACCTTCGTTGATCAAGCAATTTGACGTTTTCATAGTCTGGTAAACAGGTGATCGAAATCCAGTACGACATTTGGCAATTCAAAATAGTCAAATCATTTCTCAGTTCCAATACGTCTACTAAGATAATGCTAAGTTGAAGACAATACAACAGAGGATCATGTCGTCACTCACAAGATTCAACCAGGGGACAAATTCAGATGCACTTCTTACAATCGCTTTATTCTTGCAGATATTTAGATCGTGTACGTATTTAGGACGCTGGAATTTTACTGCATAATACACTCCAATGCACAACACCTTCTGTAAGTGTTAAATTTTTCATCATCTTCACTTGGTAGGATTATATATCAACTATCGTATTTTTGGAAATTTGATCTATCTGTTCAACAGTTTTGAATTATCCTGCATTCGTTTATGATGATAATGTAAAGGTCCCATATGTATATATCAGAGGTTCCGGATTTTAATTGTTCAGAGAATGTGGTTTATGGAATACAGTCTTGCCATTATCGAGTTCTCTGCTCTCACTGAATAAAAAAGTAACCGTGACGTTTTATTTCTTGAGCTTATCACTTGTTCGCTAACAACATTCAACCTTCCATGTGTAGTTTTCAGATACCCGATGTAACAGAGATCTATGCATAGTCGACGGAGAACATATCAGGCATTGGGCTAAATTCAATACCGACTGTCAAAGTAAGTGCACCGTTTTTTGTCTTTCATTGGTGACTCACTGTTTAGGATAAAGTCTTGGTTGTTTTAAATATATATTACCCTCTAATTTCAACGAAATAATGGTTCATACCTGGAAAACGAAGCATTACTTAACATATAGTTTAACCTGATGCGCTGACACAATTCTCTCAACGAATGGTAATTTTTTTTTTGGCTTGTATGACAGATGCTAGAGACTATGACTTCTTACCTTTATTGATAACTTCGGCCTTTTACCATTCACATGTGAATGCTAATGTACAATCTCATATTGCAGAGAACAATGTCAGTCAAACTGCCGATCACCGACAGTGGCAGAATACGTAACAGAGACAACAAACTGTGGTTGAGGGATAAGAGACGCGCGGAACTATACGACTTCAATAGGATTCCATGTCCCTACGCTCTTCATAGAGGTAAAGGACGGACATATCTTATAGCTGAGGTTGAGAGGCACCTTCTACGTCATGGGCATTCACCCGAGTGCCGTATTTGGAGAGGACCATCAACGCCCGATTCTTTCGATGAGGAATGGGAATTGCATGACTCATTGGCATCGGTTGAACATTCACATCGAATTCAGGAAAGGGATAGTGGCTTAGAGATGCGCCAAATGATGCAGGATATGTACCAGCAAGTCAGACAATTTGAGGAAACAGAAGAGAGACTGGAGAATATCACAATGGAGGCTATACAAGCAGTGGATAATATTACAGGCATCAACACCGATTGGGGGGAAGAAGCAGTGTCACATAGAGGTGAGGACTTAAACAAAGAGGGTGACGCGAAAAATGAGGATGTAGAGCGGAGTATTCCACCGACATGTCCAGGAGAATCATCCAGAGATGGTGGAAGACATGATGAAAGTGGTGAAGGGGGAGCGGGTTCACCGGATCACCGTGACCGTCGTGACTTAGATAGTACAGGAGTAGAAGAAGAAAGAGCACGGGACGTGAAGGCATTGGAGGATGCAATGGAATTGCTGAATAGAGGATCGAAGCATTCCAAATTGGGAGCAACTGTGATGATTGTTAACTTAGTCGCTACACACTTAGGGATCACTGAAAAAGCTGCGGATGACATTTTGGCGACATTGAAGTGTCTCTTACCTGATGATAACTGTTTACCTGCCTCTATGTACAAGGCAAAAATACTTACAAAGCGTCTGGGACTGGACTTTCGAAATATAGAGGGATGCCCAAGGGGATGTGTACTGTTTGATGATGACAGAACGAAGGATCTTGACCGGTGTCCAGTTTGTGAGGCGCCTAGATACAAGGACATGATGAATAGAATCAACCTTTGAAAGTCCTATGCTTCTTTCCCCCGACTCCAAGATTAAAGCGATTTTTTAGGATACCCGTTCTGTCACAGTCAATGCGATGGCATAGTGAAAATCTCAGCAGTGACGGGAAGGTACGGTTTCCAGCCGATGCAGAGGCGTGGAAACATTTGGATAATATGGATCCAACTGTATTCGATACGAAAGGATTCGGTTTGAAACCGCAAGATGTCCGTTTACAGCTCTCCTGTGATGGCATTTGTCCCTTCAAACTACACAAATCTACTTGGTCTGCGTGGCCAGTTCTACTAAGTTTTCTGAACTTACTGCCGTGGCTCATGACCAAGAAATTTTTCACCATTTTGACACTACTGATCCCTAGCAGATCTCAAGTTCCATTCGAGTTCTTTGACATCTGGATGAGACCCCTCGTAGAGGAACTGAAGGTGCTATGGGAAGGTGTGCCTGCTTATGACGTAATTGAACCTGAAGGTAGAAAAGTTTTCCAGTTGCGAGCTGATGTCCTCTACACTACCCACGACTTTCCGGGCTATGGCACAGTTTCAGGTTGCTCGCATCAGGGCTATGTAGCATGCCCACCCTGCGGTGATCAGCTCACAGGGAGATATGCCTTTGAAAGCAAAAAAATTACTTACCGTGACGCCCGGCGATGGGTCCGTTCAGATCATGTGATAAGATCCTCAGAGTACGACCGTTTGTTTGATGGGAAACCTGAAGATAGAGAACGACGAGTTCCCAAGACACCTGCTCAGCAAAGGGCGGCGTTGGAAGATTATCAGGCCTACCTTGCCAGACCGCAGCGAGGGAGATCTAGTGCGGGTTCACGTTCGAGCAGGGGACGTAGAGGAGTGGCATTGGACCCGTCGAAGGTGCATGGAGTGAAACGGGGTAGCATTCTCTACGAACTACCTTACTGGGAGGTGCGTCGGCTTTTTCACTGATCCCATTCCACTTCATAAATGAGTCTCAGGGTACTGTGTTCATAATACTATGCACCTGTATGTGCTGTAAAACGTTTTGCTGCATGTGAAAGAATTTTGTATATTGGGAGCATGGAGGACCAATAGTCATATACTTAGTGCATTGAACACGGTGTTTGTCCATACTGTTCCATAGTGATTTACCGTGTTTCTGTTTTATCGTCAATCGTATGTGTATTAATTTTACATCTAATTAGTTGAGGGCATTTGATTCTTTGCTGCAAATACTTTTGAAGTGCATGTGTAGATCCCATCTCTTCGGTTGTCAAACACTTGTCGTCGATTCAGTTAGAGTACGAAATATTGTAACACTACGAAATATTGTAACACTGCTGAAACTGGGTTACATTTTCTATTGACTAGTTGCAGTCTGACTTAGGGACAAAAAGTGGTATTAAAGGATTTATTTTTTTTCTAGACATAGCCACGTGCGAAGAAATAATTTTAATTTAAGAAATTTGGTGAAGCGGTTATACAGTCTGATGGATATATATATATATAATTCTCTCTTTGTTTGTTATATTTATAAATTTCATTGGATATGGTTTGAAGTAGAAGTTTAGATAGATCACTATGATGTGTTGAACATGGTTATATATTCCAAATGTGGTTACCTTTTTTTATTTAATTAAAAATGTACGTGCTCAGTACTATTAGCACTGTCAGGTACAGAATATGTGGGAACTCAATAGTCTGTATGCTTGTGATTACTCATAATAACAGCCACAAATCGAATAGTTGTAAATTATAGGTGACTCACTGTAGGTTTGGTCAATCAATCTTGACAAAGCGTAAATTGTTGTGTTTTTTTACATCTGTAGTTTAGTATTTATTTTTAATTCAAATGTTCGTTTCAGTAGTCACGGCTTCTGTTCATTATAACTTCAATCAGGAACGTCTGTAGGTTCTGTAATTTTTTTTTCTAATTAATTGGCGGATTGCCTCAATTGGGGTATCGAACACACGGGTCTCAATCAACGCATAGGTCTAACTCACCGAATATGATACATGACTCAATTATGTTACTGACCGCAGACATGGTTGTACTCACACAAGTCGCTTAAGTCGATTATCTTTGTTTGTCTGTATCAATGGAATCAAAAAGTTCTGAAACTGATTATAGATGCATAATTCATATAGGCTTTCGTAACATATGTGTACCTGGTCGGTCGGCAAGCCTTCTACCTTTACCACTCTTTGCTTTGTACGTGCTGTATTTAGATCTCAAGGTGTAATTCCAGATGTGTATTCGAGTATAGTTCATTAAATGGGTAGTGAATTCTGTCGACTTTTGTTCATTCAGACTTTATCGTTATTTTATGCAGCACCTAAAGATTCGTAACTCCCTCGACATAATGCATTGTGAGAAGAATTTTTCTGAGAACATCCTGAAGACAATATGCGGATTTAAGGAAAAAGACAATGTACGGGTGAGGAGGGACATGCAACGTGAAGGCATCAAACCGCATTTGTGGATGGTTAGAGATCCCCAAAACCCATCACGTATGTTAAAGCCAGCTGCGAACTATGTACTATCTCCCCAAGAGTTCAATATCTTTTGCACTTGTTTGGAGAATATAAAAGTCCCCACTGATTATTGTTCTGAGATTGGAACCCATATCAGAAACAAAAAATTCGGTGCTTTGAAGTCGCATGACTATCACATTCTTCTGCACACCCTGATTCCACTGGCGTTGCGAGGACTCATGGAACCGAAGACCAGATTGGCAATAATGAGGTCATGTCATATTTTTTGAAGAATTTGCTGTAAGTTGTGGGATGCCGCACAGACCGAGAACTTACGCGAGGATGTTGCTATCACTATGTGCCTAATGGAGATCACCTTTCCCCCAACATTCGTTGACATTATGTCTCATCTTCCATTTCACTTGGTCGATGAGCTGATTGTCCTAGGCCCTGCACAAGTACGGTGGATGTACCCTGTCGAACGAACTATGATGACTTTGAAAAGTCATGTTAAAAACAGAGCAAGACCGGAAGCCTCTATTGCACATGGATATCTCCTATATGAAACGATGGGATTCGCAACATCATAAATGCATGGCTTTGATGTAGTGAGGCGTAGAGTGTGGGATGCAGACCCGAAAGATTGTGAGGAGTTTGAAGTACTAGAAGGGGCTCCGACTGAAATTCTTTTATCTCGTGCTGAACGAGACGCTGCACATAAATATGTGCTACAGAACAGCACATTGACAACCGCTTACTACAGGTATTATAGATATTCTTATAAACTGACGTTGATGGATTTAGTTTTTAAACTCTCAAATTGTGGCCGCTAATGAGAAGTTTTACATTTAACTATTTCTTAGTTCCATTAATTGATATCGCAGTACACGCTATGGGAGTGCATTTGAACGTCCGAGTTATCTAAATTGATGTTAAATTACCACCGTAATCAGTATGATTATTTTTACTCATTACATCATTTGTTTTACAGCGAATGGGAACTGCAGAGAGAAAGACATGGACCTGCAGTTGGCCCGGTGGAACGCTGGGTGAAACTCAAGGTTCATTCCAAAGAAAAAGACTTGTCAGACCCGGACGACCATGACTTGTTGTTGATCTCAAATTCTCCTTCTCTTACATGCAAACGGTATGCAAGGATGTCTGCCTATGGAAACCATTGGAGAGTAGAGGACGAAACCACCATTTCCTTCGCAAACTTTGATAGCGGAGTCGCGTGCTTTGCAGCTAACTCTTATTCAGCAGGCTCCGAAAGGGATTTCGTCGGGTTACTAAAAGATATTTATGTGTTAGATTATGGGGAGTTAAAGACACCAATCACCTTGTTCAATTGCCAGTGGAAAAAACGACAAGATAACCATGGGAATGTCACATATATCACGGATGGAGATGGGTTCTTAACTGTGAATTTCAAACATAATGTTTCGAAAGCAGTTGATTTGTTTGTTTTTCCAAGTCAATGCACCCAGGTATTTTTTGCCAACGATGATACCCATCCAACTGGTACGGAGTGGACAGTCATTTTACGAAAGGAGGCTCGTGCAAGGAGGGTGACCGAGGAGGATGATGACATTTTTATAACAACAAATGTCTCATGCACTGGGGATGTTCCTAGTTTATCTTTACAGGACCTGTCTGCTGAACCTAGCCTCGTTGGTGCAATTGTATTGAATGATTTAGAGAATGCGCTTGCTTTATAGGGTTTTGAGAGACTTTGTTCAAATGAACGCCGAAATGGCAAACGTCAACAGGTTGACACCCCTGGACCCAGCAGGAAAAGACGACGGAAATGAGATCTCACACAATTGATGATTTCTCTTTATCTTGAATATTTTGTTATTTATTCGTTTTCAATTTTTAATCTGATTACATATGCATTGCAACCCTTGAGCAGCGTCCATGGATTTAGTCTCTTGTCAGTTAACAGTTATAAGGATTTACATACTGTTTAACTATTTGATTAATTGATTGTTTGTTTTTATGTAAGCTTTGTCAGTTCTTTGTTTTTCTTTTTAATTTTTTAAGTCGATGTTGAACTCTATTTGGAATTACGATGTGAAAATTATAATGTATACGGGATTAAGTGAAGCTTGTAATTGGCACTCCTGATATTTTAAAACTTGTATACACGTAGACGGTATATTTATCGAGTCTAATATCTCGATATCTACAATTCCATTTTTTCGTAGTGATATCATTGCTTTCCTTTCCCGGTGAAGCTCTAAGATTCATTTTTCTGAGAGTGAGCATCATACTATGCGAATTGGCTCTTAACCTAAGATAGGATATTGATCTATTATGTTTGGAATGTGTATTCCAGTACTATAAAAATCCAAGTGTTGTGGATTACTAACGTCCTAACCTCTAAATCACATGTCCGTAGGAATTAAGTCACAGCAATTATACAGAGCGCCGAGAGTGTCGTAATGGAATCTGTGTTTTTTTTTTAATTCTTCTTCACCCATTGGCTATCGGTTTTCAAATAGAGTACCTGGTCCATGAATTTGCAACGTCAAAAGCTGATCTTCTTTGTTTTTTATGTTTTTAACTTCTTCTTCGGTATCAGTGGTTTTTATCTTTAATTAGTATACACACAATCTGACGCTAAAAGTGTTACTAAATACAATGACAAGTACCATAGATTACTAAAATAGAATAATTCTAAAACTTTGTAAGTAGTTTGTATTAATATCATGATTTCGTGTAGTTTAATTGTGTGGCGTGACCTAGGTTGGAAACACAGGGGATTTCGAAAGCGGGCTGAGGCAGATTAAAGACCTGGCGGAGGGCTACTCATCTCCACTTGACTGAAACACCACCGACCCAAATGTTGAGGAAAAGAAGGAAACTGTCGAGGAAGGAACAAACATAACCTAGAGGAATTCTGGGCGGCAATGAAACGGAAGAGAAGGTAGCTGCTATCGAGGTATCCACATCAGTGCTGGAAGAAGCCTCCAGTGGAACCGTGGCTGAGTTGGGTGATCAAATGCAGGCCGGCTAGGTGAGTTGAGCAGACTCACCTCCCCCAGAATTTTAAAGCTCTAGTTAAAGCTCTCGCTTTTCAACCACTTCGGACTCGTCTTGTGATGATTTGCTTTTGATTAAAGTTTTTGGACACATGCATTTCTTATCGCTTCACACCCTGATCCTTTATGATTCAGGTTTTGGGTTTCAGTGGAGGCATCTTTATAATTCATTACATTGGACTACTCTCATGTTAGCAGGTACGGCAACCGTGACAAATTACTCATTTTGCAATTGTACTTGTAGTTTGATGATTAATTTCAAATCTCCTCTCTAAGTTTCCTCAGACTCTTGTTTTTGTGTTTTATTTTTTATCACATCCTGTAGCCAAGTTCATTTTTTATCGTGCCACAGCATTCTGTTCAGATACAAGTTTTGTTTTTAAAATGGAGGCATGCTAGGACTTACGCATCATTTGTCATAGGCTTATCCAATAACACGGTTTTAGGACTCAAGTATTAAATGCGCTCAAATATGTGTTCTGACTCTGATGGGTGGACGTCAACTCCCTGGACATCATTGATATATCCATGGGGTCCCGTTGAAGCATGCTGGTACTATAATGATGATCATTCTGGGTCTACATAGTATGATTATGAGCTAATTCTATCTAATCAAGATATTACCTGAACAGATGGGACGTGAACTGATTGGAGCGCTCTAATCTTCATCATGGGTACTCGAGGAACGTGGAGTGGTTGTCGGGTTCATGGCGGCTGACAAATCAGTCGCAGTCGTCTTCTCCATACCGACCTCCTATAAAACCTCGCAAACCCAATTTAAGTAGCTACTCCGACTCATTCGTTTCTCCTATTCCGTGTGTACCTCCTTGCTTCCTCTCCACTTCTATGCGTACCTTTGCATTCCGTCTCCTCTTCTGTGCATGCTTCGCTCTACCTTATCCTTCACCATGCCGGATCTTCGGTGGACTGTACAGTTCCCTGAGTCAAAGAAGGGGCGAGTGGAGATGGTGGCGCACCACGTAATGATCGACCACGTGTTGGATTTTGCCTGCGAGCTTGAGGATTGGTGGTCGCGTGTTGATCGTTTGCACATTGATAGGCAACTTCTTCTGGAGCTGATCCCACGGCTCGCTTGCCTTGCCAAAGCGTGGAACGCAGCGATCCACAGCCGCGTGGAATATGCTGCTCTTCGTGCAGCGCCCTCTCTAAACAAGACCCGTTTCTGGAATTCGAATTGGTTGCGTCAACAGAACTCCAATCCATTGGAAGAGTTCGACAGCGCCTTCTACGTTTTCTCGAAGTCATGGAGTATCTCTAATTCCATTCCGCGTAAGTTGAGGACAATGGCATTGGGTGACCTGTCCAACGTTGAGTTGTGTTCGTTGCTGACGTTGTTGAGGAGCGGTTGGATGCTGGCTGTGAATGTGAAGCCCGGCAATGGTCAGGAGCTCATTGACACGACCTGGGTCACGCCTGCGCAGCGAGCCAAGAAAGTATGAAGGTAACCTTTTTTGTAATTCTCGATGTAAACCCCTTTCGTGCGTGTCCTATTAATTTGGATTTCTTAATGGTCTGCTTGATACTTCTCTGTTGCGATTTTTCTATGATACGTTATACGTAAATTTTGCTCAAGAGTGATAGTAATTCCATTTAACTATGTGATATTGTTTTTGCAGTTCACTTCGTATTTATGAAGCTAGAATTGGACAGTTGGATTTAATTTTTGCCCGGAGTGATGTTTTTTTTTTTTTTTTTTTTTTTTTTTTTTTTTTTTGTCGCACCGTGTGTGTCTTTTGTGAGTTTCAATTTCGTATGCTAAATTTTTTGGATGTCGTTGATTGTTACTTGAATTGATTTTACGAACGGGTGCAGTTCGTCCAGAAAAAGTTTAATCTGTGCCTTCATTAGAGTTTTAGGAATTTCGATGTAGTTAAGAGAGAAAATTGCAGATAGGATTGTTATTCTGTGTTTCAGATGTTGAGATCGGCTCAGCAAAGCGCAAGCATTCTTGAAGTGAGGACATAGTCACAATCTACGCATAAGTTTTCATACGAATGACGATGTTCCTTGATATATGGGAGATTTGACTGACAATTGATTGTTCTCGGGCGATGAATATGGGATATGGTTTTCTATTTGAACTCCAAGGTGAGTTCCATGCTGGTTTTATTGTTTTCTTATGTGGGTTGAATTTATGTAATGTAACAAAATATTCATCGTACTCAACAACCTTAAAACTAAATGAAGATTTAACAATGATGTGGATCAAAAGGAAATACTTTTTTCATCAGGAAGTAAAGATGTCGTGAATTACGCTAGATTTCTTCGTAGTGTTGTGATGTTTTTTGAATTCCAAACGAGTCTCATTAAAGGGAGATATTGATGCGGTAAGAAACGGTTATCAGTCACTAAGAACTAGAGAATTCGCATGCGTTATTAATCCGAAGCACGGAGTTCTGTTATTGATCTCCTATCGTATTGGTGGAGCAATGTCCAGAAAACATGTTCTTGTACATTGTTCGATCAAGCGTAGTTTCGGAACAACGGAGTTGTTTTCGTTTTTTTAAATTCAGGGGAATTTATTTTTTATTTTTTTTTATTTTTTTCCCACTAGTGGATCAAAATAGGAATCTAACGTGTATGATGTTGGCAGGGAAGAGAGTTGCATGGACGAATACACTTTCTTACACAAGGGGTCATTGCAACTAGTGAAGTTCAGACGGAGATGAAGGAGAAATTCAGGATATTTGGAAAAAATAGGTAAAGTCAGTCAACTCGACACTTTACACTGAATAAGTGCTTGACAGTGGAGGAAATGTTTTTGAAGGCAAACTATAACTTTCTATTTCTTGCGCTTCGTATGCACAAGTACAAGGTCTTAGCATTTTAAGTACTTTAATACACAAGAGGAATGCAGTAGATGTAAAATTAGATGTGAATTTCGCTTGAGTCTAGTGAGTATTAGAGATGGAACCACTTATAGAGAGCGTTGAGCGCTTACATTATGCTGTGACGGGGACTTTGGTTATCCAACTCGAATTGAACACTTTGCGGTATGAAATGAGGACAATAGATGTGCCGGAACTTCGAGAGGACTTGAGAGAAGCGCAGAAGGAATATGAAAACGAGTTAGATGTTCTGTATAATCTACTCTCATTGTTTGCTCCCACGCATTACAGGCGTAGAGTAGTGGATGTAGACAGGAGGCTAGGGAGACAACTGGAGGATGTCATGGCTGCTAGGGCTGAGAAAGAGGACGCATTCTAACGGTGGTGGCGAGCTTCGCGTCGCGCAGAGACATTACGGACACTCATATCTCAAGCCAAGGCAGAGCTTGAGAGTGTTAAGGCGGTGGAGCAGTTAACGAGGGAAGATTGCTATGAGCCAATTGTGCAACTGGCTCGAGTATGGACAAGTTGTCAGCCACAAACAAGAAACATGGGTTGAACCTGTAAAGCACAGCGGTAGTTGTTCATTGTGTTCATTTCCGTGGATGTGGAGTTACATAGAAGATACGCTGTGGTGATGATCAATCCGGTAGACGTTTGGAGATGTGGCATTTGTTTTTTGCTGAGTAGCTGTGTATGAATATCAAAGTAACATGGCGGTATTGGCTTGCAGTTCGTAGTTTTTTGTGATGTTCTAGTACTGAAGATCGGATTTGTGGCATGCGTGCATAGCATCACCAGAGACAACACAGAATTCGATAGGAGAACAAAGCCTTCTGCCGATAAATGTAAGGCAAAATGGACGAGGAAGAAGATGCATGTTGACAAAGGAGCGCTGGCGAAGAGTGCATTGCATGCAAGAAATTTGTTGTTACCATATCTGAGTAGTGCTATCCGTTAATATACATTATGTTTTTTCAAAAACATAGGTCATATAAGAAGAAGAAGTTTTCTGATATTGGTCTACTGTTATTCGTTTGGACCACGAATGCTTTTTCAATTTTATAATAAATATTCCTTACCTTTATTCTAATTATTATGATATATTTTCTCTTTGATTTTATCTTGTATCAGTTTATTCGGAGTGATTTATGAAATTTATAGGACGCGAAGTTTCAATATTCTATCGAGGTCGGCTATGGAGAAATGTCGATCCTCTTCGCGAACAGTATCCCCCTCCCAGGTGCACAACTCTTTCCGTTCTCGAATCGTGAGAGGTTTGTAGACCATCCATCTCATGTGAATTTTCCACAGTTACCTCCAAGTGTTCTTTGGAGAATCGTCTAGTATGTGTCCTTTGAGTCGTAGTTTATGTGGAGACCACTTCTACTTGTCACGGTGTTCAATTTTTAGTTTCAGAACGACTTGATCATAGTTGGCACATCTGTTGTAGGTAAACGGTGAGCTCTCGAATGAGATCTGTATCCTCTAAACCAAATGACATTCGACCATGGCTAAGCGTGACATATTTCCAACGTCATACACTAAAATTTCGTCTGAACGTTAGCATATCAAAGTGTATTGTGTTAGGAGGCATAGTAAATCACAGTATTATGTGGATTGTAATTTAAAATGTCAAGACATTGTCTCGTTAACTTTCATTTGAACTGTTAGTATATAAAATGTACCGAATCAGATATTAAAAATTCTACATTACCAAGCTTGGAATCACGTTAATTAAAAGAGATACACGACAGAAACTTCTCTGCAATGGTATGTGGGGATTTCAACGACATTTATTATTAAAATTTGCCATTACAGTTTGTGCTTACAATTTTTATAATGTAATTGCATATTAATATTAATACAGGCAGTGTCCAGAAAGAAATGATACATATCAAAATTACATTGAATCCATGGAACTTTAAAATGTCTATTTCAAATGCATACTCTCCCATTTCTCTGCAGTGTCACATTGATATGATCAAGAGGCGAACTCAAAATGGTTCAGTGTGGGCTACTCCCCAGCTAGACCCCCACTTATTTCCAACACTTAGCCGTCTCTTCATATCACGATGGCCATCATTACTGGTGATCGACCTAGGTTATCGTTGATGTGTCACCAGTCGCAACCTAAACCTGACATGTTCTCCACATATTGCAGTCCATGTTGCATTTGGGATCATTAAGTCCGTTTTAGATTCCACTTCAATCTCGTGCTTCTCTCAGTCTCTCTCTTGCGTGCTGTTTCCACTATAAAAGGAGACACTGCTGGTGATACACATCATCTTCGTCCCTGCGGCCATGACTCAAGCTCCGAAGGGGAACAATGCGTTCCGCAATTGACACTTCTCTCTCTACTCTCCGTCCTCGATCTTTGCCCTTGTAAACAAGTATATTGGTAAGACTAAGTTGTTTTTTTACAACCGTTCTTTACAGTTGCGTTTAGCGTTGTGCATATGTTGTTCATACTGCGGCTGAAAACGTTTTGATTCCATAAAGTCGCCGTTTAAGTAGCATTGTTATAAAGTTCTAGGTTTTACACTACTTGCGCAATTGACAACAAGTTAACGGCGTGCTGAACTAAACTGTGAGAGATTAAGAGAACAAGGGTTTGCTTTAGGTTGTCTGATTCTACTTCATAGTACAGTAATGAATCCTAATTCTAATGTATCATAAGTGCGAACGCTGTTTTTCTCTGTACGAAGTTTCTCTGAGTATGCTCTACCTCTTTGTAGTGTTCGTGAGAAGACTATATACATCTGTTACCTTGTTCGAGTGTTCAGCATTTGATAGCGTATCAGGGAACTCAGGATGGTGCGTTTTAAATTTTCTATTTCGTCTTCATCCTCGGAAGAGGCTCCTCCTGCGACTCGAGGTATGTATACTGCAAACCGGAACTTACTTACTTAGACACTTCCAATAGAAATTGATGTTATGTACCGTACATCATTTTAACTTGAACAATTAATTTGATTCAATGAAAGGTGTGGTCAACTAATATATTTAATGAACCATTTTTTTGTTCACGCTGGAATCGGACAATGTTGGATCGGCGAGAGCGAAAGTGTCAGGGATTGCTAAGTTGTATTCTGTTTCATTTGAAAACATCACCCTTCTCCGATTGTGGCTCTCATTATAGTGCTAAAGTGATAATTGGTTGTTGTGGTATAGGTAATCCATATGAGCATAGACGACTGCTGGAAATAACCTGGGTCATTGGTTCTGGTGATACTTAAATCAATGTAAATGCATGATGCACTCATCCTCTTCAAAATCATCCGATTCTCCAGTTCAATTGCCGCTGAATGCAGTCGTCTACCCGTGTCGCATCTACCGAGGAAGACATTAATGTCCCGGTCATTGGTATGAATGTCATCCCGGATCAGACGGTGGAAACTACGACAGTCACGGTCTCTGCTGCAGCAGCTGCGGAATCCCACAGGCGACTAACAGGAAATGAAGTGTCGATCACTTACGAAAGGGAAGAGCTAGACGATGACACAACATTGGCCATCATGTTCTCTTCTCCTAAATGCGACAAAGGCAACTTTGAAGAGATTATGGTGAGCGATGTCAATGTTTATAGAAGCCGTGATCCATTACACCAAGTATTTCAATGTGTTGACGTCGCGGAACATGGTGTAGCAGTGAAGGCTAGCCAAACCGACGAAGAGGATGCCGAGATGTATGAGAAGCCAAAATGTCGTGCCTCTTTCTACATCATTGACAGGACTTCATCTACTAAGGCAGATGGAGAGAAAGATAACAATGCAGTGAAGACCAGTCGAGTAGATGCGCTGCCGGTACGTCCCCTCCTTGCTCGCTTAAATGAAGAGCAGCGGACTTTCACTCCCCTTCAACGTTGGGAGTACGAAAATGGATTTCCAGTCGCCGGCGTCACAGACACGCGTGAGCGGGCTCGCTCCGTCGGACTTGCACCTGACACCGATGATCCAGCAGTCCAACCGAAAAGGCGGAAGGTACAATGTGCTACTGACCCCCCAAAGTATAGCTTCCATGAGCCTGTGAACATTCTATCGGGAGATGGAGAAGAAATAAACTCTCCAAAGTCTCCAATGCCGTCATGCAATGGTGATTCAAGCAAACAGGTTTCCCGCAAAGGAAAGGAGAAAGAAGAATAAAATACCAGTGATAGGTGAATGGCAATACCTTTTTCTGCAATATATAGTTGAATGTTAGTCTACTTTTTGTTTTAATAGTTTTTTAGTTAACACAAAACAGTTCTGTATGAAGGACATTTTATTAACAGTAGTCCATTCTAACATGTTTTTTATTATCTAACATAGCAGGTGGTGGATATCCAAGGACGAACTATCGCTTTTGACGCTATCGACTGGACTAGGTAGTTCTTCTGCCGTATTTTTGATGAGGGATGTAATCGGGTACCATAATATCAGTAGAAGTTGGCCGCATTTTGTGACCTCGGAACTCCAGTTGAAACTGAATGGGGTACTTGGACTTCTATACGTTGCTGCCCATGTCTCATAGTTTAAGTAATCTACTCTAGGTCGACAACACTTGATGACCATACTTTAATGAATTTCAACTAATGACAGAACAGGAAATCATACCTGACAATCTTATAAAACAATAGATTGATGAAATTGTATTCTGATATCACGACTTTTTGTACATAAAGCCCGTGATTCAGAAAAAGTTCTATACCTTGTTTGAACTATGGGATGTATTTTTCTATTTTTCATTCTTGTAGCTAGAAGTGAGCTGTGATTCTGGAACTCCCGCAACTTTCCTAAAGTGGACATGGTGAGTGCTGTTGTGCACTGAAGAAAGTGTTTGTCAAGGTAATGTTATGGCTCACTAAACTATGACTTCTATAGATTTGAAAGTTCACTTGCCATTGCATGCATTTCTTTTTCTTCAAGGTAGACCTCGTAGTTGACGTCGCTTCTATAGTTGAAACACCCATCGTTCTGGTAGAGGAATGCAATTGTGAATGCATTTTACTTAGAATGTTTCTGTGGAGGTTCTTTATTGAGTCGATATAACATTACACATTTTGACGTTACTGTATTCATAATTCAATGGTGGATGGGAATGACAAGAACATGTCAGCACCACTTAGCAATTCATTGCGCGACAATAGTAGTCGTGTCTCACCCGACATATCTGGTGATGGAGAATCCTCGCGAGTTCATCCGGAGCGTGAAGTGTCGGAGGACGAGCTCTTGCGGCGAAGGGACGGATGGCCGTTCAACATACCTCCGGGTTGGGACGATGATCTAAGATACATTCCACCTCCAGGGTATTATGAGAAGCGGAGGCTAATACAGAAGGATTTGCGAAAGTACGGGCGGGGAAATAGAAACAACACAGAATTGCAAGGTAAGAATCCCAAAGAGTCATGATGATGCAACATAGTTAAGGGTTGGTATATGCAGTGGAATTATATGGCTATAACAGTGGTAAGAGTGACGGACTTTGTTATATTAAATGTCAACTGCATATATCTGTGATCCAAAACTGTTGGAGAATTTTTATATTTTTTCGTTAATCTTCTATGTCGCCATCATCCTTTCAGGTGTGGAAAAACCGGGTCACGAAATGAAGAGCGAGTGTCACGTGGAAATGGACACCCATTCTAGCCTAGTCGGGAAGAGTGAAGAAGCAAGATTGGCAGCAGTTCAAGAAGTTGTTGCGACAGAGAATGATGAGGATACTATGAACGACGTCCCAAAACGGAAAAGAATTTGGGAAGGAATTCATGGTACGGAACATATCAAGCCAGAGTTAAGTGAGGTTGTTGCTGAAGGCCTATCCAAAACTGGAAATGTAAATGTTGACCCTGATTCGCCTTACGGTGAAGGTGGTATTGTGGAAGAGAATGAACCGCAGCTGGAAGAGGAGTCCTGGTTGACAGTGAAGAAGAGAAACTATGAAGAGCACTGTAGAGATTGTGATGCCGGCTATGATGTGGGAGAGCCAAGACTAACGTGGGACAAGTTCTCTATGCAACAGACCATTGACGAAGATGAATTTGGACCAAATGACAATTTAGAGACCATATGGCGGGAGTGTGATGACGAGCCATGGCTTAGGAAAGAGAGAGAGTTCCAGTATAGGATGAAACTAAATAGGTTCTTTGCCGTTCAGAAGTTAAAATGACAAAGGAAAGAGATGAAGGAGGAAGGCAAGGTTTGAATAAGGGAAGTCTGTCAACAAGATTGTCATTTTGAATTTGACTTGCTTACGTATGTCGGTTTCTAGAGGACGTGGGATTGGAATTGTATTTACAGGGAATTCCAATACTCTTGAGCAACAACGGTGTTTGTACTGTTGGACAAGTGAATGAAGTTCAAGAATTTGTTAACATTTTCTTCAGAGGGTACGTCTCATGGAGCGAGGGAATGTGAGTTTGTATTAGCAAGAGCCCACTGTGAATCACTTCATTAAATGTATGGGAAATACCACTTAGTCGCTGTGTTTGTTGATTTTTGGGATACTGAAACAGAGGTCATTGTCAGGGGAATAAGTGATGATTCTAACATCTTCTTGTTCCTGAACCGTTAGTGTTCATGTGAATGTCAAACAGAGCATTTTGCTCCCAATTGCAGTGGGACATTGTGATCATGAGGAGATTTTGGGCATACGTAGTTTCCAAAGAACTATTGAAGATGTTGTAGGTTGCGTTTCTTATCATTTCGGTGTGGCTAGGTTCTAGATATGGTGCTGGAGACAAATGTATTTGGTGTCTACTGATTACATATGGCGTTGTTGTTTGTATAATTTCATTAAGTACTTCACTTCCTAATACCTTCATGAAAACATTGACTACTTGTTATCAAATTCTGTCTCCAATTTTGCTATGGATATATAATCTATGTTACTTTCTCTGCCTCTGTATGAAGTTAGTGAGTTTTTAGTCCTGTATATATGTGTCGATACATGTTGTAAAGACAAAGACATATTTAAATATTATCGTACACAATAATCACAATATAATGCACTCTATTAGTGTTGAATTTCACCCCTCAAACACTGTCGCGACTGGAGCTTTTTCGTTCCCCTGTGATTAACCCTAAACCTCGCAGTCGGAAACGAGGATTGCATCCTTGACATCTACAGAGTTACATTTCTGATGACATGAATAGATTTCCTTGAGGAATTGATCGAACATCTCGAACTTCCACGCATGCGGTAGAGTTCCGGAGATGTACAAATCTGGACATAAGTCTGAAATGAACAGAAATGAAAACTACATGCGAGGTCACAAGATCAACCCTCCCTGTCAGCAGGGACGGCAGTGAAGTTCGGAAAAAGGAATCTGCTCAGGATGTACATTATATGCACAACCACTTCAGAGTTACATTGTGATAAGAGGCATAGATATCCTTGAGGAGTTAAACATCTTCAACTTCCACGCATGCGGTACAGTCCTACAGATGTAAAAATCTGGACATAAGTCGGAAATGAACATAAATGAAAAATAGAGGCAAGGTCACGGGATCGACCCTCCCTGTCAGCACAGAGGGCAGTGAAGTCCGGAAACAGGAATCAGTTGCGGATGTACATTATGTGTACAAACCACCGCAGAGTTACATTCGGCTTTCCAAAGGAAGACCGGGGCAGATCAGTCAGTCAGCAAAATTTGTCCATTATCGACGCCAAATCTCTGCTGTGGCGCCAACGCACTGCAGTTCTGCAATCAAAGTGTCCGGGGACGGGTTCTGACTGTCCAATGGGGTGTGTGTCATATGTAACGTCATTTTTGACGAAAAATGGACACTATGTCATTTCTACCACTGGCCAAACGGACAGAATTTCTACTAGTGAACGTCCCACAGCCGACCAAGATCCCCTAATCAAAGTCCGTAGAGCCGACCAAAGTCCCAAATTGAGGTCCCAAATTGATGTCCTAATTTGGTGTTTCGAATCAAGGTCCTCAAATTCAAAATTCAAATTTCTAAGATCCTAAATTTTTGGATATGAGATTTGAAATTTGAAATCCTAAAATTTCGGGTTACTTACCTTACGCCCATTTTCATAGTGGAAGTTCAGATCTGACCTCTAGCCGCCCTAGCCCCTTTTTTGAATCTCGAACTGCCTTTAGTTCACTAGATCGACTCCATGGCAAATCGCGCCCTTCAACTCCTCATAGGAACTGCGCTCACCAGCCTGCAAGAGAGCCGACTCTGCTGCTACTGCTCCCTGGACACCTACTGGACTGCAGCCGTCGGTGTTTCCACCTCTGAAAACACCTGAAACTTCAATGCCTCCACTGCCCTCTCTACTGCAACAGATCTCCTCCTGTTTGATTCCTAGGATCTTGCCAGTGGCTGGACAGCACCTGCCGACCTTGATCTACCAGTCCAGTGACTGTCCACAATCTACCAGAAACTGTTTAGCACCTCGGAATTACAGTGTGAGCAATTCAGCACACCTGAAGACTCTCGACAGCCACTACTACACCTCTGCAGACCTAATTTCAGTACTTCAGGACCTTTCAAGTGTGTGGAACAGCGTACAACAAGTAGGAGATCACATGGTACGATCTAAAGCATGGTCGCTAATGGTAAAGAGAGGATTTACCAACGAAACCCTAACCTTCACAATCCCATCAAAACCTAACAAAACCCAACTAATCTAAGTGGCTCAAACCGTCATAGTTTGCTAGACATGTACAATACAAGTGCGAAAAGAGGTCAAAAGTGCATAAAATGGGTCAAAACAGCCCCAAAAATATGGTACAACAGCTACAAACAGCTCTCAAACCTCTATGACTCTACGTGCTCTAGTATAGAATGATCTTCCAAAACCCTAAACCTGCCTCTTAAATCCCTGAAAACTGACAGGAATCATCTAGTCGGCTGCGACAGAGTTCATCCAGTCGGCTGTGATAGAATTCATCCAATTGGCTGTGATAGAATTCATCCAATTGGTTGTGACAGAGTCCATCAAGTCGGCTGTTACAGAGTTCATCCAGTCGGCCATGACAGAGTTCATCCAGTCGGCCGTGACAGAGTTCATCCAATTCGTGTGACAGAGTTCATCCGTAGGAACTAGAACTTCCTGGATGAAATTGATAGGGGAGTGGATAGGGCTAAAGGGAGAGACCAGTTAGGTCTGTGGTTAACACTTACAAATTCAGCAAGAACATACTCCGGATTTGGCTCTCTACGCCTGACACCAGGAAGTGTGAACGAGCCTACTATAGATTTTTGAGGGCTCAACGTTGAGTCCAGGACAACTCGTGGTCGTCCCCATTACAAGTACTCGGATATTGTTTAGTAAAAGAAGATAGAGTACAACCTAGGCATAAATCAAGTACAATGCCATGTTGGCATCGTGTCATCTACTAACCTTTTTGGGGACCGTTTGGAGTTAAATTCTCTCCCAAGCTTCACGTCTTCATTGGCCAAACATATTCACGGAAAAGACATGTACCCTTGCCATCACATTCTCTCTGGAAAGAGTATGCACTGACTAAGAGCATCCCCAGTCGACCGCTAAGCCCTTAAACCTCCATTCGGCTTCATGCGCGTTAGAGGCTTAAGGGTCCTCTAAGCTCCCGGTGGTGACCTCTAAACACCTTTCTCATCCAAGCCACAACCTCTAAAGGGCCGTCGACCTCTAAATTTCAGCCCGTTAATTTTTAAAGGCCACCCTTAAATTGACAGAAATAAAAAATTTCAAGCTATCATCTTTCTATCTTCTTTCCACTACACTTCGGTTTGGATTTCCTTTGCAACTTGTCATAGAGTTTCACAACAATCAAGTAAAGAAATTGTTTACAAGTCACCTTTAAGGGAGGACCAAAATTCCACTCAACTTGTAATTGTGATGTAACAGTCCGTCGATAGCCCTTTAAGGATTTTCGGCGACTATTGGGGATGCTAAGCACATTAATCCTTGCTCTGCATCCCACTGAGAGCATGCCTTGCAGTACTAGTACCATCGGAACAACGGGTTATCCAAAAACCTAGGAGAGGCGTACCCGCCTTTCTCGGTAGATTTTCACTCCTCTTGTCTGTGCGCGCAATTCTCCTAACTTTCCTTATGCTCTGCTCTTGGTTACCCCGAATGTTGAATATACGGCCCTCAAGACCGCTGCGGCAGCAGATTCCCCGAATTGCGTCAGAATCATAAGTTTATCCTATGCTACATGTTTAGAGCTTTTATGCTCATTAGGAGAAAAATCAGGTCACAAAAAGGCCGTGTAAGCGGCACGTGAGAGAAAAAAACGGGCGCTGCCCGCGTACTTTTTGACGTGGCATGTGAGGTGCCACCGTGGTGCCAGCAACCGCCACGGGGGCTCAAACCAATGACCTCCGAGGGAGGCGTGTGGAGGGCACATCTACAGTGTCGGGCTGACACAACCTGCCCACTTGGGACCAAAGCCCGAGCCGAGGCATTCATGTCTCACCTAATATTCCGAGGACCTTTGTTGTGAGTGCGCCACGCAGTTCTGTGCGGGCAGCAACTCTGGCATCCGCTGCCAGCGGCAGAGGTGCCCAAAGTAGGGAGTTCACCTAGAAAGGGCGGGCTTACACGGCCTTATTTTGAGCTCATTTTTCTCCTAATGCTTGCGGTATTCATGTTGTATTGTTTCAAACTATTTGATTCCGAGGCTATTGGAAGACGTGACGATATGCCTCTCGAAGTATGTTGTTGTTGCCCTGAATTCGTGTGTAGGGCCTTCGCAAACCCTAGACAAGGACAATATTCATTGTCTTTGAACTCGACGTTGCATATTTTCGGGATTACATGGAGCATTATGTTTACATCCCGGGATTTATGCACTTTGTTTGCATTAACAGGTTTTTGGATAACCCGTTGTTCTGATGGTTTAATTGTTTAAAGTATAAGACGGTACAATGGAAGACAAAGGGATAGAAATTAAAAAATAAAAGACACTGTGGAAGAATAATGGGAAAAATAGTTATAGGATAACACATGATGTATTGGAAATAGAAGAAAAAGAAAAAGTGGAGAAATAATGGAAGAATCATGTAAGGATAGTAAAATAACAAAATATAATGGAAGAAAGATTAAAGAAATAAAAATGATAAGACGAAGGACTGAATGGAAGTGGATAAAGCAGAAAATAATAAGACGATACGAAGTGAAGTCAATGGAACAGCTGAAAATAAAAAATTACCTTATCATATTGAAATGGAATAAAAGAAAAACGTGAGGATAGAACGGAAGATTAATGTTATAATAAAAACTAAATAGAGTTGAAAGAAAGAATAATTTAAGAATATATAAATAAGAAATACTGTGGAATGAATACGATTTAATAAAAAATGGAAGATTAAAGGAGAAATACGAAGATGATACTTTATAACAAAGGACTAATGTAATAATAGAAAAAGAATAAAACAAAATGCAAGATTAATTCAAAACTATAAATAAGAGGACAGGGTGAAAAGACATGAGAAAAGAATATGAATAAAAGTGTAGAACGAGAGACTAATAGAAGAATACAAAATAAAGAAATATGAAATGAGTTGTGGATGGAAGAGAAGTAAAATTAAAAGAACTGATGGAATAATAATATTGATTGAACCACACAAAAGAGGGTTACAACAGTACGAAAACAAGTGGAATAGAAAGAATAAAAGAGTACTGAAATAACACAATAGGAAAGTACGTAAAAGAATAGTGAAGGGAACAAAAGGAAAATAAATTGTTAAGAAAGAATATTTATATGAGAGAAAATAAATAACAACATAACATAAAAGAAAAAGTTAGGAATAAAAAAATAAGAAGAGATACCATGATAGAAAAGTGAAAACAAAAAATAAAACAAAACGCATTGAGACAAAAAATAGAGGAATACATAATACTTGAATACCACCCTTTTGTTCCAAAGAAAAAGAATAAAAATAAGCTAAATTATATGGATACATAATGGAATGGGAAAAAAAGATAAGTAATGTTATAAGATAGAAGGAAATGATATATTAATGATAAAAAAAAAGATATAATGGAAGAAAAATTAAATACTAATACATTTAGATGCTCAAAAGGAAAAAAAAATTAAAAATAAATAAAAATAAGAAAGATAGATTAGGAGAGTGAACGTAAAATAATGATGGTGCTGTAAAAAAATTCAGTATTGGTAAACGTACTATCAATTTCATGCAATTTTTCTTACATTCAAACTCGTAAAAATACAGCAGGTTCTATAAAAAGTAAGAGGTTGCTACAAATTTTGGAGGGAAAACTGATAATGTGGAATCTGTAAAATTATTAAAAAAAGAAACTGGTCGCGGGAGAGCGGTTACAGGCAACATAGGAATGGGCGCGGCACCATTACCCGCGCCCCCAAAGCCTCCACACCCGCAGCCGCAACCCCACGGATTGTACGGCCGCGATCCGCTGGTCGGCGGCAATTCAACGGCCGAGGAGGCTCGGCAACGGCGCCGTCGGCGTGGACAGCGACGACAACCTACCCGAGAACGACTTTGAAGATTCTAGATCGGATGATCAAAGATCTGATAGTGACAAGGGTGGCGATGGTAGAGACGTCTGAGACTATAATATGTGCAAGAAGGACATTGTCGGCTGATGGAGGACTTTGACTGGCGGAGTCTGGAGGTGAATATTGGACTAGGAGTCCGATTAACAGGTGGGAACTACAATCGGTAGGAGCGACAATAGCCCGACTTGGGGGACCCCTACTGTCAACCCGGACATCTCGCAGCCTTGGAATGATTTCCTTACATTCTGCTAGCGAGACTACGATGAAGATCTGGCGAACATAGGTGGAGAGTTTCGGACTCCGCTTTTGGAAATTTTAGTCTGTCTCTACCTCCTGAGAGATGTAATAAATGAGATTGATGCAAGGAGTTGCTTGGCCAATCAGGAGCTTCAGACATAGCCACATGGGATACGACGTCCCATTTCTTGAAGCATTGCCAATACATCTATATTTAGTAATGTACACAGAAAACAACTAGACTCTACCCTGCTCTCCACCCCCGACGTCAGTGAAATCCTTGGCCGCTAAATTCCCCGTCGGAGATGCACGCAACGAACTACAGATCCTGGTGCAATTAATAGTAGTCAATACGTTGCAGTTCTTTCTGCTCGGAGCTTGGTTGTGCGGAGGGGCATACTCTCTGCTTCGATCCGAGACATTAGGGCGCGTGGACTTAACGGTGTGCTTGGGAACAGAGCTCCCAACCGATTGTGCAAGAGGAGGTGGTATCGAGCAAACGACAAGAGGAGTAAAGCGTCAGAGAAGGTTCTAGGCAATGGGGACTCGCTTCTCTGCCTATGATTACGAAAACTTTGAAGGTAGGCCACATCACGATGAAAATAGAATACACGACCGCAAAGGCTCCCGTTGTATGAAGAAGCTAATTATCACCAAGGATGAAGACTTGCACTTAAAGACAAAAATTCTACATTTGGACGACGACATGAACACAAATGACTCTACAGAGAACCGGCGTTGCAACGAGGCCAATGATCTGACTGTGCAAATACGAGGGTGAAATCTCAACGTTGATCTAGGTTTCTCTTGCAAACCATGTCTTCTACATCCCTCCCTTCCAAACTTATCCAACATGCGTCTGACACTAGTGCAAACGCCGTCTGCACATTACTTCGGTTGTCCTTTGACACATGAGCAACCCCTGTCTGCCCACGATTCTACCTCCATCTGTCAAAGCTCCGACCTTGTGTGCCACGGTTTGTCCGTGTCTGAGGTCAAGCTTTATGCCCCCCACCCCCCTTTCCCCCACATCCGTGTGCCGGACACATGCTCGTAGCTCATCGCTTTCTCTTCTCAATATCCGCCAATATCTTGCTCAGTGTTTGGCGTTTAGCCCATGTAGCTCCTCCCCGTTGGTCCGTTGTTATCCCTCTACCGTCCGCCTCTTGCTAGCCCTCGTTTCTAGCCCTCTTTCATTGTCCCACTGAGCGCATCATTTTCTCCTTCTTTTGTAGTCCATTGCTATTCCGCCACTATGCGCCTAGTGTTCGCCGTCGTCCGTTTTCCGCTGCTAGTTCGCCACCGCGCGCCTCTTCTCCAAATCAGTCTGCGCTCTACTTAAATCCCCCCATCGTGCCCATCCTTTGAGTTACCTTTGTAGTTCGCCTCTAATCCGCCAATCCTATACATGTTCTCCTATCCTGTACGTATCACGCATTGTCCATTCTCTCTTCTACAGCAGCTGTGAAGATCGGATAACTCATTAGGGCCCTTGCAATAATAAAAATTTGACTCTTCTATAGAGTACGCAACGTAAGAAGTCTCTTTTCTCATATCATTTCCATTTGGATGAAAATGGGCCTTTTTATAAACATGTTGCAATACTGGTTTTGGGTTTGTTTTTCTTTGTTTATTTTGGAGCTTTCTTTATATGACAAGACTATTGTTGGACACATCAATGTTAATTCATGATACTTATATTTTAGTTTTGCAATACTGACAATCAAATTTTATAATCAAATCTAATATTGAAATACTACAAGTCTGCAATCTATGATGCTTCATACGTTCAAATCTGATCTATAAGTAGAGCAATCAAAATTGGTGAGGTTGAAATTTTTGTACTTAGCTTTCATTTAACTTATGACACTAACCCTAACGGACAAATAGCCTCTTGTGGGCTTTTTAGAATTTGGGCATGTAAGTGTGACTTCAACTTAAATCAAGAATTTCTAAAACTTTTTGTGAATGTTTGCCGTGATAAGGACTTTGAAGAATTTTTTATTTTTTATTTTTATTATTTAGTCATTTTCAAAAACGAATATGGTATCCAAATGGAAATTTCCATTCAGTGGGCAGTTTGGATAGCCAAGCTAATTAATGTCTTTATCTTTGAGATTTCTCAAAGAAAAAAACTTCTTTCCTTACGCACTATTCACTACATAAAATATTATAATTTCCACATCTTTTGGGCTATGTGCTAGAATTTTGTCTTTCCTTTATGAAAGCTAGAAAATTTGTTTTTTTAAAGTTCTTTCTTTTCTTCTCTTGAAGGATGGACATCAATCTCTACTTTGACGGTTTCGATTGGGACTTAATTGAATAATGGAATTTCTAGGAAAGAACTATAAATTAGCATTTTTTGGTATTGATTTTAATAAAAATAGTATATTCAACATGCTACACTTGTCTTTTTTTTGTAATTTTTTTTAATCAATTAGCTAACTAGTCATCTTTATCATGCACAAAAACCACCAAAATCCATAATGCAAAACACCTAAGGAAAATAAAGTTAGAGTGTGGATACATGGACAAAAATTGTGTCAAAAAAGATTGTATACAAATTTAAATATCAAAAATCTTCTAAGTTCTACAGTCGTTTATGATGAAATCTATTAAGCCACCTATTCCATAAATCTTACTGAATGTCCTACCGTTAGAAAGTAATGATTTTTTAGTCATTTTTTAGTCAGATATTTTCAAAAAACAAACATATGTGATTGGTTACTGGTTGCCCAAATTTCTAGAAGAAAGCTTTTAAAATCCTTGAATCTTGCATCATAACTTCAAAATCTTCAAAATTTGTACCATCGGATATCTCTCAATATGAGGAAATTATTTTTAAAAAAATAGGAAGTTGCAAACAACTTGCAGGTTCAAACAACTTGCCCAAATATGCGACAATGATAATCTCATTTCTTATAACTTCAGGGTTTATCAAAATAACGAAAGTATAAAAACATTTGGAATTTTACTTAGAGACCATGATATTGGTTTGGATGAGACTGCACTCCTCAGTCTCATGGAGGTTTGGACGACACTACAAAAAGCCATCGTTGAAAGGAGGAGGGGGGAGGGGGTGTAGGCGGGGAAAGTAAGTAAAGGTGGGGTCGAGATTGAGGTACAATCAGACGGTGCAGATAGACATGGGCTCTACAGTCACAACGTGGGACGGACATGTGTGTGGAGAAGACTTAGTGGAGTTAACTCCGGCAAGGGGATTGTAAGGAGGCCGAGGAAAAGAGAGGACCACATGATCGTATGGCGGAACCTCAACATGAAATAACATCTTCTTCACGATCAGACGACGCAAGTGGCACGTAAGATTTTAGTGGATTTTTTTGTATCTGTCATGCACTAAGGTGTCTTGAGTCCCAGAAGCTTACCACTCCCTTAGATAAACATGTTTGATCTCAATCATCGTGACTCCTTCACTGCTTTAAGATATCATATCACTAACCTTACATGTCATTGTTCTCTCATTCTTCTTCACCTACGATTTAAAGTTCCTCCAGTAGGTTAATTACCCTTGGCCATATTGTTTGTCTAATCTATCTTGTACAAGTTGGATCCCTCACTTTTGTCTAAACAGAGCTTGGTTAGATGCGCAGTAGCTCCGCTCTCCTTCATCTTTATCAAAAATGTGACATTGAATTTGATCGAGTCACCTTAAACAACTCCTAAGGTAGAACCACCTATAGGCGAACATCCTATAGCTGTACCCTATAAATGCATGCATCCACAAGCAATGCATCACCAATTTCTGTGCAAGCGAGATTCTATTTCTAAAACAAATCCAACACAAGGCACTTATTGATTGGCACAAGTCACCAAAAAGTGAGTTGTCTTTGTGCACGCTTTTAGGAGGGGTATATGTACATAAATAGGTGTCTAGCCATACAAAAATCTGAAAATTCATAACTTATTCATGTAGAATGAGAAATATAATTTCACTTTCATTCTCATATCCCAATATTTGCTAATGTGTGGAAAAAAATTCACCTCATGCACTATTTTGCATCGAGGATATCCTCTTTAGTGTAGGAAAATAGGTGGTTCTACCTTACTCTCCGCTGATCGTTGCGCCTTGCAACCTCGGGATCCCTACCTGACTCTGTCTTGCCAACCCTCTTTGACTTCTTTGGATGCGCAATTTCCCACCTCACTACATAATGCTCCTACTCTCCAAATCCTCCATAGTGTATGATTCTAAACGGGTCTGTCTAAATACCCCCTACGAGAGGTGCTGATGGGGTGGCTCGAGCCTCGGAGGGCAGGCTCGGGGGGTTGGGAGGGGAGGGGGCAAATCTCTGCCCCTATTATTTGCCTTGAGTGGGGGTCCGAGTGGTCTCAAGAGGACCTCTCTAGGATAATTTGGGGCCTACGGCCCCAAATTTGTAAAAAAAAAAACCAAAAAAAGACCCCAAGACCCCAAAACGGGGAAGGGCAGAAAAATGGAACCCACCGAGCCTAGCAACCGAACCAGCGGTTGTGGTTTGGTTGCACCTCTCGTAGGGGAGAAATAAAGAGACCCATTCTAAACCTAGTCATATGCCATTTGGAAAAGTCAAATCTCTTCCCAACCTCATTGGAGTATGAACCTGCTACATCTACCTAATAACTAGCATTTCATGCTCATCAGTAATCAGCATAATTTTCTCTCCTGACATCCAAAAATAAAATAAAAGATATCCACACAAACCTCTTCAAATAGCTTAATTCCATAAAAAATTGAAAAAATCACGATTCAAATTGACATTGTAAAAAACTGCCCAAATTATTAAATAGCTAATTTAGGACAATTATCCTTAGGAAATTAAGAATTTGAATATAAATATAAATTTTTCTTTATAACCGATTTTTTAATTTTTTTAATTTTTTTTGGTAGAAATAGAGTTTAAAAATTAGAGAATTTAGAATATTTGTTTTGGTGTATAATCAATAATAATAAACTTAATTTTCAAAAAATAATAATTGATAAAAGTGCTAAAAATATTTAACTGATCGAATTGATACACTGAATCTTAAAATGGTCTTTAGATTGTTATAAGGGTATTTATATAATATTTTCATTGGATTCTATGGAATTTATATTCAGTAAAAGCATTCAACATTCTTGTCATCCCCTTTTTTTTAATAAAATCATGTGACTTTAGAAATGTAAACTGTTAAAAGTTTCTGCAGACTGGCAATGAATTTTCTTTCTTTGCGTCCAAAAATAAATAAATAAATAAAAATTGCAGATAAAATTGATTGAATAATTAATAGAAACGTTATTTTTTAAAATTTATATTCAACTTCAGAAGAATTGAGTGGATTCATGAGTTCAAGATACATTTAGTGATTCATGAAAGGGACAGTACACAGAAAAAGCTAAAAATTGGGGAGTTGCTGATGGTTGTAGATATATAAATTTGAACCATGAATGTTGATACGTAAGCATGTTAAAAGGAATTAACCCCTAACTATCCTTAAAACCCAAAATGGGTTTTTGCACTTTCGGGCAGCCCAAATGGAGGGGTTAAAAGTAATATTTTTTTTCAAGATTTTTACTGGATGCTCCCTTTACGGTAAGGTCTATGTAGTAAAAATTTTGAAGCCAAATTCCAATTTTAGAACCTTCATCTAGAAATTTTAGGTTTCAAGTCCAAAACGGGCAGTCTAAAATTAGGTCTTTTTACAAAAACAAAAATTGAAATATGTTCATAACCAAATCACTATACAAATTCCATAGTGATCCAAGTCAAAAATTTTACCAATTTTACAAGGGCAGCCTCCAAAACTTACAAAGACAAGCTTCAAAGTTTTTAGTAATTTTTGAATTTTTCCTTTAAAAATTTGTCAAAATTCGAGATTTTTGAATTTTTGAATTTTGTTTTCTTCTAGAAATCAAAAATTTATGAAGGTACCTACTCACCGTTCAATTTTTCTTTAGCTCACAAATTGTTTTTGTAATGCATGTTTTACTATTTTGTCAATTTTATACCTTCTTACAGAAAATAATTTTTATGAAGGTCTAAAAAGCGTTTTTTTGGCCTAAATTTTTGCATGAGCATACCTAACCTAGTTAGCTACATGGAAAAAAATGTGACCAAAATGTTTGAAGTAAAAATCATCAAGTCTCCCTTTGGCCCATTTGCACCATGCCTCTCGGCTAAGGCCCAAAAAAATATTTGCTGAAACTTTGAACACTACGATCTCACTAATGAAAACCATCCAACGGTTGAAATTTGAATCAGTTCTTCCAAGTAGGGTTAGGTACAAGATCTTACGGTTGAATTTCCAAAAAAAGATAAAAAATTTGTTTCATATCCTCGGGAGGGCATAGTGGTAAAAAATCGCAGTTTTGAGGATTCAAGCTCTCAAAAACACAAGGAAATTTAGGGGTTAAGCAAAATCTTTCGGAAAGAAATTCTAAATTTTCTCTAGAATATACTTATATAAACTATCCTGTTGCTTAGTGCTCACAGAAATTTTATTTTTTCCTAAAGATTTGTTTTTACTTTTTAGAATGCACTCTGATTGTATTTTTTGTTATCAACTTGTTTTTAATGTTTTCAGTTTGGTATTAATAATAGACTATTTGATAATCAAAATTTGATTATGAATTTTTTAAAGAAGCATAAGAATGGAAGTTTTGCATATCAATACTCTAATTTAACAAAGTATAATTTTAACCTAATAATTGATATATGGCATATATATTTGGAAGATAAATGATTTTTTTAATTATGTTAATGTTATGTCATTGTTAAATGTAGTATGATAAAAACAACAAACATATTTTAAGACAACAAAATATCATGTAATATAAACCCACGTATTTAAGGTGTAATTAAATTTCATGATTGAAGGAAGGGAAAGAAATCATTAATAATCAATCATCCTACTTCAATAATAAATCCTTACCAAGTCATTCAAGTCAAGTGGAAGTGGACTAAGTTAATCGAAAGACTTAGTAAATGGGTTGTTTTTCTTCAAGTATTAGGGTTCTCCTTCAGCTGCTTAAGAATGTAGGATTTTGGCATTGATTTTCAGAACAAGAATGTCCCCAAGCTATCTAGAAAGGTTTTTCTCTATAATTAACTAATTTAGTTTGCCAAATCTTTTAGTAAATAATTTTACAACAACAATGTCACAATTGATGTGCTTGTTATAACAAGTTCACAAAAGACTAATTGGAGTCTAAAATAAACCACTGAAGTAGGATTTCAAGTTTGTGCATCTCCAGAATTTTATTATATTTCTATAAAAATAAAGTTTGTTTTAAGTTTTTACTTTTTTTGGTTCTAACCAAAAAAAAAATGAAAATGATCTCACATGAATTAAAAATAGCCAAATATCACTGATGTTATTTTTGCATATTTTCATAATTTTTCTTTAAAATCTTCAATTTTTTCCTCTTTGTAGAATTATTTATGAGCAAACCTGCTATTCTACTTCGGTAGTCACCTTCCTCCAAGTTATCCATGATTCGACGTGACTTAGGATTCTAGAACATTCTCCATTGAGTTTTTGAGTGATATGATAGAGAATGTTTGAGAGAATTCACATGTATAATGCAAAATGAATATGCGTGAAGATTATCGGATATTTGTAGAGCATTTCAGAGACTATTTTTTGTACCAAGTTTTGTTTCTTTTCTTACAAGTAAATGTTGCCAATGTATGCAATGCATTAATCCGGCTCTGATTTCGAAACATTGAACAGGTCCAAATTGCAGAATACAAAGTTGAAGTTGATCGGGCCAACGAGGAGATTAATGCCTTAAAAAATAGTTTGTACATATCAAAACAGAAGACTTAAAGAGCACTGCATAAAACAAAAGATGCAACATATCAAGATGATCGACAGCATGGTCCTGATTGCAATGAAGTCTGTAGAGAGAATCTTTTTAAGCATTTCGTAATTGTATGTTTACACTTCATAAAAGACATGTCGGACTCTAAACCATTTAAGGATTTTCCTCAGATTTTGAAATTAAATTTATTTCTTCATTTCTACTTCATTAAGATTATGTTCCTTTAAAGCCATATGAAAATGTAGTAAAAGATGTTCGTATCTTCTCCAGTTGATCAATTTGTTCATCTTTATATTGCTTCAAAGTAGTTCATCCAAAATTTATTTTTCTTTCTACCATTGATATTTATAATTAAAATGATAAAAAATATTTTAATTTATTTCTTTTGAAATAAATTGATGAGTGATTTACATGATGTTAAATGAGAAAATAAGAAGGCAATTAAACTTAGAATATAGGTGATCAAAGGCTGGTTAACTCTTAGAGAAAAAATCATCATTTGAAGTAAAAATGGGTAGCTTTTTACAAGGGTAATTTAGAATGCAATTTCTCAAGAATATTTAAAACTCAAAAAAGTTGCAATGACTTCAAAATAAAAATTATATGATTTAATTCCTTTGGACGTAAGAATTCATTTAATGTCCTTTTGAGCATATAAAAATTATCATAAATTTTGTTCTATTGTGTTATTGTATATTATTTCAAGTAGATTGGGAGACATGGATGAACTTTAAGGTCTCACTAAACTTTGTGTATAGGCTTGGTGGGTTTTAACCCCTAAAGTTCTTTGACTATGTTTCACCAAAAAAATGCTTCAAAACTGCCATTTCCAAAGGAAAAAACATGAATGACTAAAAAAACTTTATTTTCTAATTTTAATCGTAAAATCTTCAATTATATTATTTTAATAAAAAGCTCAATAAATTTCATCAGAATTGACTATATAAAGTAGAAGATTATAGCAATTGAAATTTGAAAACAAACTTTTTTGACGTGATTTTTGAATAGGTCGACATACTCTAACTTTTTTTCCCTTAGTTTTTTTGCATTATAGATTTTGGGTTTTTTGGTGCATGACAAAGAAGACTAAGTTAGCTAATTGTGTAAAAAATTTACAAACTAAAAACAAGTGTAGTTACTGTGTGTAGTATGTTGAAAACAATATTTTTATTAAGTTGAATGCAAAAGAATGCTAATTCGTATTTCTTTCCTAGAAATTCAATTATATTGTAAAGTCTTAATCCAAACAAACAAAGTAAATATTGATGTCCATAATTTAAGAATAAGAAGAAAAAATCTAAAAAAACAAATTTTCTAACTTTTATGAAGGAAAAAAGAAGTTTTTTGGTACACTATCCAAAACGGTGAGACTTTAATATTTTGTGGAGTGACCCTTTTGTACTGAAAGAAGTTTTTTCTTAGGAAATCTAAAAGATGACAACATTAAGTATTTATAGAAAAAAATCTTAGAGGTAATAGATATATTTAGCATGGCTGCCCGAACTGCCCACCAAGCACCAAATTTCAGTTCGAGTACCATAACTATTTTTTTTTAAATGTCTAATTGAAAAAAAATTATGTTGTCATGAAGTCCTTGCTACGGCAAACATTCACTAAAAGTTTTATGAAATCCCAACTTAAATTGAAGTCACATGTACTTGCCGAAGTTCAAAAATAGCCCCCAGTGGGCTATTTGTCCTTTAGAGGTTAAAGTCATCTTTAATATGAAGTCGTCTTGTCTCTCTTTGAGATTTAATCAACAAATTAGTTGTATAAAACTATTTAAGAATTGTCATACAAAAAAAACTTAGATATAAAATTCTACTATAAAAGTAGTTAAAGTTTACTCAATAAGCTTGAAAAATAATGACTTTCTTGTTTTTACAATGTTAGAAAGTAAACATTGATATGTTGTATATTTTTGAAGACATTTTGAGAAAAAAAATAAAATTTTAAATATTCATTCATCATTCAATATTGATCACTTTTTCAACTGATTACTATGATGAAGTTTTTAAGAAGGGTTATATTTTGGTATATTGGTTAAAATGTAAGTTTGATGCATTAAAGTTTTTATCTTTCATAGAATATTGTTGTGATCAACGTAATAGAAAATAATTTATTATTTTAATATTTTTGTTAGATTCTTTATTTAGTTGTTTGACCCCAAGGAGATTATAGATATACATGTAATAAAGAAATACATGTATTCTTATTTTTAAGGCTCCCATATATAAGACAACTATGCAAGGCTTCATAGACGGATTCATTTGAATCCCCTATCATTGTGAACACCAAATTTATCTTTCAGAAACTTTAATCAACTATGTTAACATTATTATCAATAGTCTCTGCAAGACTGCATGAAGGCATTGTCCTTGCGTTCATAAAAAACAAGGTTTTCTTTAGAAAATTATTTAAAAAGACAAATAATAATATGTGGGAGTTTCAAGTGGATAAGACATTAGAATAAAAGAGTTTTTGGTACTTGTCATTTGCCTTGTATTACCTCATTGTTTACATCAGAGATGCCGGAAAACCGTCCAATCATTTATAACATACTCATTACCTTCTTGTGTGACAACCCTCTTGATTGTTACCAATTTTGGATGACATTGAATACAACATCCATCTTCTTTTGTGTCTTTGCATTATTCCATTACTTCAAAAAAGCCTTCACATGTTGCTAACAATTTGTCTTGATATGTGCAAGCGTAACTCTTTAAAGACACTTTGTCAAGTGAATTATACAAGTACATTTCCAACCTTCCAACTTGTTGTTCATGTTTCATTGCCATGTATGTTTTGAATACACTGCCAATTTGCTCTATCATAAAACCTTGGAAGTTCCGCTTTGAGTGTCCATTCTCTTCCATGGCACCATTGAGCTATATGCAAAACAATTTTTTTGCACTTGTATCTTTTGACTGCATATAACAAAGTCTAGTCGATGTCACCTAGAAGTACATGCTGCCATAAACAATATAAGCCATTGTGGTTTAATTTTATAATCACTTGATATAGTCAAACACTGTTAACAATCTTGAAGGCTTCTTCAAGGTTGCATAAGCTCCACAAACATCTTAAAGACAAAGACTTTTCCATGCATTTGTCCTTGGAATTGGTTCCTCTGAATACACACAAACTTAATGTGAGCTTTGAGATTCTAGGGATGCCAAAATTTACGTTCGGAGGTCGTCACTTGGATGTTGATGTGAAGTGAGCGTGGCCGGATACTTTGTGCAACCCTGAAAACAAAGTTACTCATTATCAGATAATTTTCATGGCCATTAAATCTGAACAGTCGTCAATGCGGTCGCGTGGCAAGCTGTCGAGCGTCCGATAAAACGGTTGTACGCGTAGATAGCCACACCAAATGACCGCATCGTGGCCTTTGGATCCGAGGGTCTCAACAGCCTAGCGCAACGTGGCCGTTGACGGCCGCAGCCGTCAAATCTGACGACCGCTTCGGCGGGTGCTGTCAGTCATTAAATCTAACCGGTGCAAAGACAAAAGGCGCCGAGGATGTTCTCCACTGCAAAGTGTCGTCTGCAATTCAATTGGGCCCACTTCTTTCCTACCCACTCTTTCTTTAGTGGATGCTGAATGGCTATGGCTAAAAACAAAATCTCAAGCATTGGCTCCACATCTTTTGGAGGAAAGGAATGATTTTATGGGGGAGGAGGGAGGGGGGGGGGGTAATTTGATATTATGAACGGTTTTTTTAAATACTTTTTGAAATTTCAACCGCATTTTTTAGATACTTTTCTCAATTCCTATTCATCTACATCAAACAATCTTGGAGTTAATTTAAGAACTCAAAATACATTAAGGATTCAAGACATACTCAATAATCTTTTAAATTTTTCTTTGCTCAAAGCTCGCGTGTTAAGATGCTGAAGGACAAGAAGAAGCTAAAAAGTTGTTGAAGGTGGAAAAGTGAAGTGGTGTTGGCGTGACATGCCGTCGGAGAATTGCAAGAATTTTCTTGTGGAATTAATTGTTAGATTTTATGAGGATGGTAACCTTTGATCTTTGAAAGAGACTATGTAAGATGTTGCAAGGAAAGGCTTGAGAAACTCAAGATTAAGATGTAAGACCAAATGATGTTTGCTTTAAGCATGCAGGAGTGGATTGCAAGGACTGATAGAAGGGTTCCACGAAGTTCTCGGACGACCAAGCTGATTTCATTATGGAATGCCATATATATTTTGGCTAAATATGCAAAAACGCATTGTGAAGGTGACAAAGCATCCCAAGAGGTTGTGTCAAAGACTTATTTGTTTGTATTGCTTATGATGCTATTTTTCTTAAAAACGACCATTGATCGGTGGGCTGATGGAACTCTGAAGAAGAGAGATGTGTGGAAAAATTACGCTAAGCAGAATTGATTGTTATACCTCCAACATCAAGGATTGTCGCTGTAGATAACAGTGTCCTAAGAGTTGGATATGTAATCATGAAGAAGGTACGCTTTGAAGGAGTCCTAAGTATTTTACTGTGGTGAAAGTTTGCTGCTAGATTGCCTCTCATTCATGAAACAAGATCAGACTAGACAAAGTTGGACTACAAAAATGAGTCTCCAGCTATTAGAATTCTGCATTGAGGTATTATTTGTTTTGTGGCTATTTAGCCTAGTCAATTTAAATGCTATGCGTATTGGTGGAATGAGTAGATGCTGCGGGAGATGTTCAATCGTGATCTTGATTGTGGTAAAGAATTATTTGTGCATTATGCTTTTGGCAATTACTCGGAGAATGATCTTACTCAAACTCATCAACTACTCTGTTTTAAGACAGATGGAGACTAACCTTGCATAGACGCTTGTGCATATTTTGAATGAGAATAGAAAATTAACTATCTTCACAATAACATGTCTTAGGACAATATCCTCCTCCACTTTCCAACTGATGAGTCAAAGGTGTATATTTGTGTATACGATTGGGGTTTGACGATAAAGACAACATAACCAAGGAAGTCACCTTATCTATTCACTAATGCTCGGCACATGTTCTTAGACATCTGCCAAAGGGACTTAGCAAAGGATTGCACTACCATGTACTATACACTTTTTCCTAAGCTTTGCTAGTGTCCATCTCTGAAGATCTTCTTTGATATTTACTAAATTGTTCATTAATCGACACCAATATATGTGCATCTCTACATCAATCAATCCATTATATTCCATGATGTTGAATTTTTTCTCTCGTAACAACTAGTGTGATTGTAATGGAATAAATTTGGTGTGAAGTTATCCTACACAATTCCCAGAGGAAGTGCCGATAACTATTTCGAGCTACTCAAATCAAGAAACAGATGTGTCTCCACTCCAAGATACTGGACCAGCTGAACACTCTTATTTCGAGGCGGAGAAAGGAACTCAAACTACTATAGAGGAGATGGTACGAGGTCTCTCCAAAACTCTAAAATTTTACATTCATCCATAGTTCACAATGGCAGTAGACCAAAGAGATGACATAATTGGAGACTTGGGAAGCATCGAGTCAGCAGGACACATGCGCCATCGGGACCCCCGCTGCTCCATCCGGTGGAGGAGAGGATGGTCTGTGATGTGCAGGTGCAGGGAGGCTTTCTCCTCCCCCTTGGACGGGGTGTGGGTGGGGCCTCTGCAGCCTTTTTCCTCGAGGAGGGCCGAGCCACCATCCCTCACCCATTCCTCTCTCTCCAGCCCCCTCCATCCAACCATCCCCGCCCTTCCCTCTATCCAATCACTAGTAGAAATATGGTCCTTAATGACTCGTCCATAATGACTTAAATGGTCCAAAATGTCTCAGTTTGAGTTATTTTGGACCATAAAAGTCATTGAGGACAAGTCATTAAGGATCATATTCCTACTAGTGAATGGGCCCCCCCAAGCATTCCCTCCATCCAACTAAAGCCAAAAATTAAACGACCATTTTATAAAACTTAATCCAATGACTCCTCTCTAGTGCTTTGTAGTCCAGCGGTACTAAACCTATATCATTTTCCAATTGTGAAGGACTTTTCAAAATTTAAATGTAGTCATTGTTTTTCTAAAATTCCCTCTCACTTTTCAAGCGTAAATTTAATACTATTTCACATTTTTGTGCAAATTAGTATTCACTTACATTCTTGGACAATGGAAGTTCAACCATTCAGCATGCATGAATTTGTAGCTTACACTTCCACCTTGAATGCTTGTGTGGTTTTTGCCATGGATCTTGGATTAATCCCGTTGAACCGAAAATGTGGTGGTTGTGGGAATCCCATAGGCTAGGTGCGAGATCCTAAACGTCTCGAGGGTTTTAGGTGGCGATGTGGACGTCAGGCATTTAGACAAATCGTGTCTGCCTGGGCGGCACGTGGTTCGAGAAGTCTAAGTTGACTTTACAATAGGGTTTGACTTTGATGTATTGTTGGAGCAATAGGGAGTTGCAGATCAACGCTAGAGTTCATGCGGGTCTTGTTTCGGCTCACACTTCAATGGATTGGTACAATTATTGTCGAGAAATATGTTTTCTGGCAGTGACAAGTGAGGCTGAGGAGAGAATTGGCGGGATAGGAAAGTTTGTCGAGGTAGATGAGAGTAAATTTGGAAAACAAAAGTATCGCCGTGACCGTAGAGTGGAGGGGCAGTGGGTTTTTGGTGGTGTAGTGCGCAGTTTGAAGAAGGTGTTTTTAGCTTCGGTTGCAGATCGGACGGCACTTACGCTGGAGGAGATCATTGTTTGGTATGTAGAGCCGGGAACTACTATACTGAGTGACTGTTGGCGAGGGTATCGCATGGATGGTCTATCGTGTCTTGGATATTTTCACCAAACGGTGAATCATAGTTTGCATTTTTGAGATTCGGTGACGGGTGTTCATACGAACACCATTAAGGGGACTTGGAGTGCTGGAAAGAGGTTTTTGCCGCCATATGGTACGGTAAAGGATCGTTATGATGGTTATTTTGCCGAATTCATATGGCACCAAAAGTTTGTGCATGCTCCAGGCACGGCGTTCTACATTTTTGTAGAACATGTATTGCAGTTCCATCGAGAAATCGATGCGCCTATTTAGATTGCGATTATATTTTATTTCTATTAGATTTTGGTTCTATTAGATTTTAGTTCTATTAGATTCTAGTTCTATTAGATTCTAGTTTTATTTGATTCTAGTTTTATTATCATATTAGTTATTTTAGTTATATTAGTTGTATTAGTTATTTTAGTTATATTAGTTGTATTAGTTGTATTAGTTATATTAGTTATATTAGTTATATTAGTTATATTAGTTATATTAGTTATATTAGTTATATTAGTTATATTGGTTATCATTTTTATAGTTTATATATTATATATTTGATATATATATATATATATGTGGTATATATTTTTTATTCGTCGTATATATTTACTATGTCCTTTATTATGACTAAATGTAGTATTTACAGATAGTATATGTGTATATTTATATATCATATTTACTATGTTTACTTTATCACTTATAGTGATAATGTTTGGTATGAATGTGTTTTATGTTTAATTCCTAAATGTTTGAGCATGCCATAAGAAAGAGTAGCATATGGTATATTTTGGTTGTATTTGTAATAGATTTAGAGTCTTTAATAGATTTAGATATAAATAGAAGTTGAAATTTAAATCAATATAGTTCTACTGAGTTATTAAGAATGTAATCTAGAGTTTCTTGTTGGTTGCAAATCACATATCACATATAAGATCCGCATGGAATGTTTAAGGATTAATGTCTATTTGAGAATTATAATATGAAAAGATTTGTAGTCTGTACATATATTAAGTGCATTGTTATAAATTTGCATTGTTATAACTGCATTGTTTTAAATTTGTTATAATATGAAAAGATTTGTAGTCCATACATATATTAAGTTCATTTCATAAGTAATACTTGGGGTATTCAATAGTCTATATTTGTGTATTTTTTATATTTTATTGAATATTATTTATTTATTATATGCCAAAATTATGACAAAAATTCAAGTTTGAATTATATTGTAAGATGTGCAATAATTATACTATTACATTATGATTTCCTACATATTAATACATATGTATCTAGATATCTAGACCAAATTTATTTTTGAACAAGGGAATTTATTCAATGAAACAACTAATTTAATTTTTGAACAAGCTAATGTAATCTAAAAATGATCTGAATCTTAAAAGTGTTTCTTCTGGTTCAATAAAATTATATTATGGCCTTTTAAGAAGAGCACAAATTATTGCAAGCTTAATAAAAAAGTCATTGGATTAAAGGATTAAAGTATATATAACCAAAAACAATTTTAAATGTGAATCATTCTAATAATTTACTAATATCATGCTAATAATTTATATGAATCATACT
Organism: Ceratodon purpureus; assembly: GCA_014871385.1. Taxonomy (NCBI): domain Eukaryota; kingdom Viridiplantae; phylum Streptophyta; class Bryopsida; order Pseudoditrichales; family Ditrichaceae; genus Ceratodon; species Ceratodon purpureus. The sequence goes on from CM026426.1 coordinate 2,036,440, forward strand.
AATAATTTACAAAAATCATACTAATAATTTAAAATCAAAGTATTTCTTAAGTTTTTTTAAATATGTTTCAACATTTTAAATTTATAATGATCACTAAGTATTTAAATTTTTCTACTATTTCAATGATTTAGAATTTTCAAAAAATTTCAATGATTAAGGAGAGGGTCTAGAGAGGGGTGTGGAAGGGGGCTGGAGGAGGGTCTGGAAGGAGGCTGGAGATGGCGGTCTGGTTCGGGATAGAAGAGATGCTTGGGGGCCCCATTGGATAGAGGGATGGAGGGAGGGGGGATGGTTGAATGGAGGGGGCTGGAGAGAGAGGAATGGGTGAGGGATGGTGGCTGGGCCCTCCTCGAGGGAAAAGGCTGCACAGGCCCCACCCACACCCCGTCCAAGAGGGAGGAGGAAGCCTCCTCGCACCTGCACATCAGGGGCCCCCCTCTCCTCTACTGGATGGAGCAGCGGGGTTTCCGATGGCGCATTCTACCCCGAGTGATATGCGGATACGGAGATGCACCTATGAGTGAAAACAAACATAGATCCGGTGGGTTGAGCGTGAATTTGGGTGCTCGTGCGGAGGGGACTATTGCAATGATGGATACTATGCACATCCTCAAACTTGTTCTGCTTCGACGCAAAGGCGAAGAAAAAGAGGTAATAATTCTCAGCGACAACGCAGCAGACGATGGCTTTCTATACACAAGGCAGAATTGGCCACATCAGACATCAAAGGAAAATCTAAAAGTGAGCAATGATGTTATTAAAGCATCCGATGCAGGGGGAGTAGTTTTGCCCAAATATTTAGAAAATCTAAGATGGCTTTGGAGACATTGAGGACATCATCTACACGAGCGTACATTCCTCTTCAGAATTGTGAGTTTGAGAACGGGTACACAATTGATGGGGTTGATGACGTGAATAATTGGGCAGTTGCTATTCGGCTCGCAAGATACTTGGCGGACTCTCTAAACAAGGAGAAGAAGTTGAGGACAGCTGGAGTGGAAGAGCCTCTAAAGTATAGAAACTCATCTATATCTGTATTAGAGCCTCTCAAAGAAGAGAAGGATTTTGCTTCACAATCTGAGGCAGAGAAGAGCACAGAGAACGTACAAGGACGTACAGGTGGAACGCAGCCGCAAGGAAAAAGAAAAGGAAGGTAACTTGCAGGATTGAAAAGAGGTAATGTATTACTTCTAGCATAACTAGTTGATTTCAACATACAGCAATTATTTGGGTAAAGCTTCAGTAGAAATGAAGTATATGTCTCGAACATTTGTGTTGTTGTCCACTATGTCGTATGAAATGTTCTTGGCATTGCTTAGAGTGTTTATTTTTTATTTTTTAGCCTTCTACTCCTCTCCCCCTCCTTTCCAAAACCATTGTGTGAGCAGAGTTTACAAATTGTGTTTCACATCTCTGAAGGAGGCTCCTTTGGTACAAACATTCGTTATTTTAAACAGAGGGTTCTGAGCTAATGAGGTACGAGAGGGCGAGGGGATGTGCATGTTTGCCTCCAAAGTGAAGAGAAGATTTGGGCTAGAAAAAAAACATTAGGAGGTGAAAAGTTTTGTTGGAATTTTCACTACAAAGTGAAACTTTAGTTAATCTCTTTTGAGAAGTTAGAGTTTTTCCTTCTATGATAGTTGCAAAAGAATATTTTTTACGTACATGGATGACGTGCACTTAGCGTGCACAATATTATATGGACAAAGACAGACTTCTACATGATGTTTGCAGACAACTCTGACTGTTCCTTTAAAAGTCTTAATTGCATGAATTTTGTAATATGTCAAGCCTAAAAAGTATGTAGTTTACATACTTTCAGTACTTGTGTCTTATGTGTCATTTATTTGAGCTTTTAGTATGTGGTAATTAGGAAGGTGGTGTTTGGTATGGTACCTTCAAAGGTAAAGCAACTTGAGTACATGGTTTCGTCAGTCAATACCGTGAGAGTATAGGTAAGAGTTGGAAGGATCAAAGTTGTGTACTATTACGTTTTTATTGGTGTAGATAATACGTGATGAGACGTTGTACAATTGTATATTTGCATGACTTACTTACTCTTACCTGCTTTGAAAGAGCTTACTGTCAGATGTTTTTATTTTCAAGATTTCCATGTATATAACGTCTTTATGAACAGAGTATGGGAACCCTTTTCGTATAGAATGTACAAGTGTATGCGATATGAGGTCAACTTTGATTGGAATTTTATGTTACACAAGTCGAAGAACTCAACAAATCAATGTTGAACGTATGCGGGTGAGTTGCTGTAATCCAAAACCAAAACATCCTAGACTATGTAGAGGGCAAGAAGTGTGAACTGTAGTAGAGATAGGAGTCAATTTATTAACATGTTCAGTTTTCTGAAGTACCAAAATGTGAGAACCATACATCTTGTGAGTAGATTTTTGGAACTATCTTTACAAATTTCGGATATGTAAAGGTGAATCCATTAGAGAGAGATTGTTACTTCCATGAAAGAAGTGCATGTTCTGTACTGTATAAGAGAATGATCATATGTTTCATTTAAAGAGTGGAGAAACATTTGTTAACAATAAAGCTTTGACACACTAGGATTTTTTGTCGCAGAGGATGGCTGAGACAAATTGGTCTAAGACAGGACAAGAGGTACCAAGGTGTGAGTACCATAAGAATTCACATTGGTAAAATGGTCTTCGTAGAGAGTGTTCATGGGATAGGAACATTGTAGAGGGCGATGAAAGTCTTTGAAAACGCTTCTGTCAAAGAATGTGGCAACATTGACAATGCGTCACGTTGTGAAAATATGAGTAGCCTCACGCTTCGCCATTAAGAAACTCTAGTTGTGTGTTAGATTATGTAGAGACGACTTCATATCTCTCTCCGAATGTGCTCCAAATGTGCTATGTTGTCACTGACAAATGTAGAAGGAGAGTGACCTGCAGGTGCAGCCTATATGTTCCAAAACAAAGAGGCCTTGTGATTGCTCCTGTAAAGATTGTAGCTTTGATAGGTGGGGCAACACTACACCCCATGTACTTGTCCATTGTTGGCAAAGCAGTCTACAGGGTTGGATTTTGCAGTGCAGCAACAACGGTAGCATTGTACTTGCAGATGGATGAAGGTCCGGGTGCTGCCAAATTGGATGTGCAAATGTAAACCTAGTGACACTTGAATTTTGGTAATGGCCTTGTCACTCTTCTGAGAGACATTAGGGTTCAAGCTTGAAGAGGCCGTTAACAATGTTCTTGAAAACAAACTTTGTGCTTGCATTAGTATTGAGTGACGAGTTGTTGGAATTTTAGATGAGGTTGCTTTCAATGTAGAGATACATACTAACACAACATACAATTTATTAAACAAGAGGCCTGGGGGACTTCAAGGTGGAGAGCCTTCACATTTAAGTTTTTAGTCTATCGCACATGAGGAAGTCTATGTGATAGCTGTACGGGAGTAGGGAGACTAGTACTCTATCTAGAATGCATTTCGAAACCTACACATATTTATGTCCTGTAGTTTTGTGCGTAGAAGGTGGAAGTGAGAAGTGTATGTCACTTTGATTTGGTTGCCAATGATGTGGCCTTAAATACACACATATAGCATAATTTCTGCTACTCTTGCTTCAGTTGACATAGTGGTTACAAAACTCATAAGTAAGTGATACTTCTTCATTTGACATAGTGGTTTCACAACGATATAAGTAAGTAGTTTTTGAACATTTTCCCTTCTCTTGTTCTCTATTAGTGACACCAAGTATTTCAAAACAAACTCCAATTGTTTTTTTAAACTTATAGAAATACACTCTTCAAGACACAAGCAAGAACTCTATGCTCTCCTTAAGATGACATGTTCTTTAAATATTACAGTACACAGAAATTTGATCTTAAGGAGTTTAAGATTCGAATTGGAAGTTATTTGCAGAAATGTTGGAGTCTAATTTTTAGAAATGCATGTGATGTCCACACTGGTCGTCCATTGGGTTGAATTTCACCTTAGTTGAAGATTTTCAAATTTGAATGCACATGAAGATGGGTCTGCTTAGAGTCCTTGGACATTTAATTCCTCAACATCTTAGCAAAACATAGTTTTTGTCGACAATTGTTTTCCAATAGATTTGTCACGAAGTCCTCCAAAAAATATTATGACATTTGTTCCTTCAAATTTCTAGATCAAGGAGTAGAATTCTGAAAGAGGAGATTTTTTGAGCTAGGTAGTATTGCGACAGGTGAAAATCTAAGCTCAAAAACTAAGGGAAAATCCTTCGTCGTGTATAGGCATCGCTATGTACGCGCAGTTCAAGGCAAAACTTTTTCAACTACTACCAAGTCATTTTCAAGTCATTCATGACCTAAAACGGACATTGAGTCATTTATAATATTACCTCAAAGGACATAATTTCTACTAGTGAATCTAAGCATTGCTGCAATCAAAATCAACAAAAGTTAAATACCTTTCGAAATCCTGTCAAGATGTAAAATTCTTGAAATATGTTGGCGTGAGTTAAACATCCATATGTACAATATCAAACTCAGGCATTGTAAACCATTTCAAAGATTAAAGTAGTGACAACGTTTGAACAACTCAAATCAAAGCAAATATAAATAACAATCAAATCAACTTTTCATACTGACTCGGCATCATTCCACAAGACTCAACTTACAATGCTCATTGGTAGTTCCTTGGAGTTGCAAATTTCTTCCGCTAGGTGTCTCACACCCAGAGTAGTCTCGTGCTTCCTTCTCCATCATTCGATAGGAAAGAAAATAAAATTACAAATGAAAAATGAAACTCCACTGCAACATCTTCAGAATCCACTGGAACGTTAAATATGAAGAAAGAATATATCAACACTATAAGATAGCGATTATTCAAAACTTACCAAATGATAATATAATCACTTTTACCATTTATGCTTCTTTTTCAACATACCCACGTGTGTCCACACGAAGATGAAAAACCAGAGAGAGAAACTTCGGTCTTCAGAGGAGACCGACGTGAATCAAGTGTCTGTTAGATCTACCCCCAATCCAATGTCCGTAGAACAAAGGTATGAAGTAAAGATCGACTTTTTCCTTTTGAGAGTAGACACTTTAGTTTCAAATAACCTGTAACAAGAACCAGTAAAACAAACGTATAAATTAGTTTGCAGTGAGAGTTTGAACGCCAAGCCACGAGCTCATTGTTGGTTGGAAATGAGCGTTTGTCTCATATAAATGGTCCGGATTTGAACCCTGATGGACTCGTTTGAGCAAATGTGGGGGATGAAGTGGCTTAGTACTGCTAAGTGAGCGATCACATGTAGGATATGAGTTGTGCCAACCAACAGCCCACCTAGCAAGAAGTGACAAGAGACTTTCCACCCGTATGCTAACATTTAAATAAAATACCTCTAGCTACTAAAATAATTTTGTAATTAAAGTTTGGACTACAGAGGGCCCAATGTCTTTGATAATAGTTGGTGGTTTTCTATTCTTCTTTTGTGAAGAAGGATAGACATGGCATATTGTATGGCAATGGTGCTATTATTTTTAAAAGTGTTTTTGATGGTAGGCGGGGGAATTTTGAAGTTCACTTCAAATAGTTTCATTGATGGGATGTGTGTGGTGGCTCTGGCGCTAGCTGTGATGACTATGAGGGGGTCGACTTTCCATCCCTTAGCAATGATACTCGCAATTAATGGATTGTATCTGTTGGTTTTAGCTTCGAGTGTTTTTGGGGAGAATCGGTCATTACAGTATGTGAATTTCATGAATTATATGGTGAGATTGGGATCTATTTCTGTTGGGGGGTCACTTTGGTATGGCAAGCCTTTGACACAGAGAATATATGGTCTGAATCGAGAGTTACAATGGCATCTTTGTGTGCCACATGTGCAAGGTAGTAGCCAATTAGGAACGGTATATTCCGAGGGTTTATCATTGAAGGTGCCAGCATACATAAGAATAAAGCTTCGAGATTTTTCGGATGAGACTAGTAATTCTCAAATTTCCCAAACTGCTTTGTTATGTCTTTTGACTCGGTGTGAGTGAATGTGTTGTTGTTGGCATGTGAATAGAACGTGTAACTAGTGTCCGGTTCAGGAGAGTTACAAATTAGGCATGAAATAGATGGGAATCTAATCCTTCCAAAGAACATTTGTTTTCTAGCTTGGCCCATATAAGTTCCGGTACGGAATTTGATGAGGCATGATTTTTGTTTGTCAGTAATAGCTGGGTTATTCCAAAATTCATTAGAGAGTTCATTGTCTATATCTGCTTTCTCTATCCATTTGCAAATGTTGGGGGTTTGTATGGCCATTATTTCTAAGTTCTTTTCTCTATTATATTTCTTGATTTGTTTTTCTAGGATTTGAACAAGGTCTTTGTCTGGGACAGACATCATGGATGGCCAATCGTCTTTTTCGAAGTATTACGGGGTGGCCTGGGCAATTTTGTGTGCGTGTTCAGCCTTTTTGTGAGCTTTGTGTGTCCCTAGCTTTGCTAATTTGTCTGCCTCTTCGTTTCCATCAATATCTACGTGTGCTCTAACTTTATATAATGTAGTTGGTTGTGTTCTTTGTTGTAGTAGTTCTACCATGGAGGCAAGTGTCACTTGATCTGGATGGTTATTGTGTAGTGTGGGGTGTTTTATTTGAGTTTTAAGTAGGTATAATACATTCAAACAATTGGTGAATATATACATTGGTTTGTAAGGGAAGTGTGTATTGAGAATTCTTGGTTTTTGTGTATTGCTATCATTTCAGCACATAGTATATTTTGGTGTCCGTGTAGTCTTTTGGGAATATTGAGGCCTTTAGGGCTGTAAATGCCGAATCCAGCTTTTTCTCTCAGCCATTTGCTTGGGCTGATTTCTTTTTGGGTATAAAAGAGCCACCAGTGTAGTAGCTAATTGTGAGTGGAATTTTAAAGGTAAGTTTGTTCGGTAGTCCGGTAGTAGTGAAGTGGAGATATGGTAAATTGCGAGGGTGTTTGAATAAAATAATTTAGACCATCTTTTACTGGGAATTACAGGAGTATCATTAGGGAAAAAATTGGGTCTCCAAAGGGCCTTGTAAGACAGCCCGGATTAGGTGAGCTTCCTCCCCGCTGACACTTCTCTGCAAAATCTCATTGGTGGATGTCCTGCCCGCTAACAACAAAATTCGCTCCGCTGACAACAGGATTCGCCCCGCTGACAACAGGATCTGCTACTGTCCAATGCAGTGACAGCAGTGGGCAACGCCTTCGCTGCAAGCGATTGGCTGGACCCCCCAAATGCCAACTGCTGGCACTGCTGGCACCATTTGGCAACCTGCTGGCACCATTGGTGCCAGCACGTAAAGTGCACGGGCATGGCCTAATTTTCAGGCACGGATTCCGACCAAAGGCCTTTTGGAGACCCCAATCTTCCCCTAATGTTAGAGGGGTAGGAGGGGCAATTTTTGTATGAATTTGTGGAATTCTAAAGTTGTTTGCTATATGGGAGAGTTGGTTCATTAGTTTGTAAGAGCCGATGCTTTTAAATTGGTGATGGATGCAAAGTATTTGAGTGTAAAAAGTTCTTTTCTTTCAAGGTTGAGCTCTAGAAGTACTGTGGGCTCTTCGTAGGTGATGGTGTCTGCAGCAAAGTGGGCGACGATGTGTATGTCTGGAAATAGGCCAATATATGGGTTGAAGTTTTGATACTAGTTGGTATGTAGGGATATGATTATAGTTATAGTACTAAAGTCGTGTTTGGCTACTAGTCAGGCCCAATGGAGAGTTTCTTGTAAATATGTAGCATTGTGGGGATGGGCGTATCCAATTCCATTCCATTTATGGTCAAATGCTGTCCCAATGGAGCCAAATATTTTGTCTCTCGAAAATGGAGAATAGAATTCAGTGAATTGTATGAGCTATGTAACTAGAGATGAGAAGTAGGACTTAGTTATGTTAAATGTTGTAATTAGAGAGTCTAGTATTTGAGTTGGTATTGTATATTCTACGCATTTAAGTGGGTCGTTTTCTGAAATACGGTATGTATACCTTTAGTATAACCAAACAATTTCAGTTTCAAATGATTGTGTTGGTGGTTCAAGGCCATGTGGAGTGTTTCTAGCATGTTGGTATTGCTTCCAAAGCCAGCTTAGTCTATGTTGTGGGATTGTGATGAGGTGTCTACCATTATTTTCGTATATATGTGCAACATCAAATTGTGTTTGGATAGTATTGCTGTTTGTTTCACTATCGTTTTCTGGATTGCATTCATTAATAGAAATATGTGCAAGTGGTATTGTTGTGGCAGGAATAACGTATCTAGTGTCTTTTGGTTGTTCGGTAGAAAAGTAAGCTTGTATTAAATTAGAGAAATATTTGTGTTGGTTATTGGTGTAATATTGGGTGAGTATTTCTGTGATATGGTTGCAAATGGTGTCATCGCTCCAAAGAAATAAGTCTCTTTGTGGAAGCCATTTGTTGTAAGTATTGTTATCTTGTGTGATCCATTGGCATAAGTATGTCGTATTTTTTTTTCTTAATTCTATTCGGTTCGTTGAATTGTCTATGTTTGTGATTAAGTATTGTATGGATAGGGAATTGTCTAAGATTTTTAAGTATATTGTTTAGAGGAGGTGGTTGGAGTTGAATGGGTGGGTTTGGAGGGTGTATGGGAGGAATTGGTTGTGGAGGTGATATGTTATAGTTTATTATTATGTAGTCGTCTTTGAAGGTTTGCTGGGGCGATGATAGGGGCAAGGAAAACGGCATCTTGGACGGCAAGGTGGATGGCAAAACAAGTGTTTGGCAATATTTAATGCGCTAATGATGAGTTTAGAGGGTGTTGAATGGTATCTTTTAAAATCATTTGAAGTCATAAAGGTGTTACCATTGGGTAAAGTTAATTATTCTAGTGTTGGGATATTGTAAGTTAGTAGTTTTTGTAGTAGTTTAAGTGATGTATTGGGATTTAATCCATGTAATTTTTGTGATTTTGTCATCCATGCGGTTTCGAGTGGGGACGTATTTAGTAGAAAGATGTTGATTGTGCTTTTTAGGTGAACTCTAGCGTGATGTTTGAGTAAGAACAGTGTTCTTGTGATAGGTGATCGTACACAATGGTGGTATTTGATGCGAGGTATCTCTTCTGATCCACCAAAATTTGCAAGTATATATTGTACTAAGCTATAGTAAAGTTTTCCAAGTCTGCCTTTATCGTTGAGGGCGTTTTGTAATTGTTCCTCAATGCATGTTAAGTATGCATTTGTAGTGAAAATGCTTCAATACCAAATAGATGATGAGGGAGTTGTGTGGCAATATTGGATGTACATTTTGGTATTCCGTATATTGTTTTATGTAGCGCTATAATCTTTTTGTCAAGTTTTTTTGATAGTCGGTATAGAATATGGTACGGCATAAAAGTTGTAGGCAATGCCTGCACACATGTCTGTATCTACCATATTGATTTTTTGTTTCATAGTGGTTGGACAAGTTACAAGGGTTTGACATCGTTTGATGACTTTGGCAGTGGTGGTGTTTATTTGTGTTTTCCATTTAAGTGATGGTGCGAGGATTATTCCAAGGTATGTGTATGGCTCATGTTGGTCTAGTACAAGAATTGGTTGGTTTCTATAGTTTATATTAGTAGCTAGTATCTGGGCTTTAAACGCTATAGGATTCATTTTAGACTTGTTTGGGGAACCAGTTACTACACATTTGGGGATGCCAAGGTCCATTCCGGCCCATATACAAAATATATCTAATTTATTCAGTTGGATTTGTAGCAATGCTAGTTTGTTGGCAATTGCTGCTAAGTCGTCTGCGTAGGCTGCGGAAGATATTGTTACTTTGGATGTACCAAAAGTGTAGCCATTGTCACCTTGTTGTAGCCATCTAAGGAGAGGTTCAAGGAATATGATGAATAAATAAGGGCTAAGAGTATCTCCTTGGATTGTGCCTCTTTGTATGAGTTTTTCCAAAGTGTTCTCCGGAGAAAATGGTGGTAGATTGTGAGTAGATATTTCCAATAAGATTTATGTTATCCATAGGATATCCGAGGTCTTTCATTATGGCTAGTAGTCTAGCGTGGTCAATTGAGCCAAAGGCATTTTTAAAGTCAATGTATACAATGTATATATCTTGATTTGTAAATTGGGCGTCTTCTAATGGAGCTATGAGGAGTTGTAGTTGCCTGGATGTTCCTCTTTCTGCTCTAAATCCTTCTTCGCTATCGTGTAATATTTGGTATTTTTCATTGTAGGCCGAAAGGATGGAGGTTAGCGTACTTGTATAGAGTTTGTATATGGTATTAGCTAATGCAATTGGTCTATGGTTTGTTAGTTGTGATGGGTCGCCTTTTTAGTAGAGTAAAACCGTCATGCTAGTTTTCTACAAAGCCGGAATTTGTTTTTGTTTGTAACAATGTTTAAAGAATAAAAAAAGTAGTTTGTGGAATCGTGGTGGCATATTTTTCAGAATTGAGTTGGGGATTTTGTCTGGGCCTGGGGCTTTGTTGTTTCCTAGGTTTTTAAGGCAGAAATCATTTGTTTATTGGTCAAAGTATGTGTGTAAGGGAATTTGTGGTTCGCTGCGTTTGTCAATTGTACATCCGTCTTGATCATGCCATGGGTATTGTCTGACGTTGCATGTACAGTGTGGTGGGTGTTTATTTTGATGGTGGCATGTAGGAACTGTCGGACGGTTACCAATGGATTGTTGAATGTATATTTCTTGAGCAATATCATCTGGGCTGGTTAGTATATTATTGTGTCTGTCAATGATGGAGTCTAGAGGTGACGTCTTGGAGTTTTTGAAGACTTTTTTGTTTACTTTCTTATGGCTTTTTTCATATAATTGCCGGTATTTTGGGATTGCTTTATAAATACAATCTTTAGTGTGTTTTGTTGTGATTTTTCTAGCTTCTTTGTTAGCAGTTTTGGCAATGGTTGCTATTGTATCGATCCATTTATTTGGAACATTGTCTGTTATTGGTGGATGGGGAATTTGCACAAATTGATGATTGTGTATTTCGTAGACAGGTGTTTTTTCCATTCTTTAGCTAATTTTTGGGGTAAAAAACCACCTTGTTGTGTTGTTCGATTTGTGAGATTTGGTAATGGAGGTGCTTTACATGTTCTTTCTATTGTTTCCGATATTTTTTCTACAATTTTGTCAAGTATACAAGCTATTTTCCATTGTTGAGGGGAAAGATGGTCGTGGTTTTCTAATAATTGAGTTAGTTCATTTATTCTGATAGAATTTCCTTCAAAGAATTCTATGTTAAATTTCTCTAAGTTTTGTGTTCGTATCGGATTTGAAATTCTAATTTGTGGAGTTGTAATGGGGGGTGTATTTTTTGCAAGTAGTGTATTGTGGGGGATGTAGAGAATTACTGGATAGTGGTTTGAATTTAAATTCATGTTTATATTTGTTGTAGAGGAATATCTGTTGTTATCTAATGAGTTGATGTAGAAGCCATCTATTAAGCGAGTTGATGTATACTAATATCCACCTTGTCTAGAGAATGTGGTGTTTGTTGGAATGTATTCAAGATTTAGAGATACGGTAAAGTTTTTCCATTGGATGTCTTCATCTTGTGGTGGCGTATTTGTGTAGTTGTTTTGTTTACCATGCAATGATATATCTCGATTGAAGTCTCCACATAGTGTGCATGTGTGATTTGGATGTGCTAGAGTTTGATTGGTAATGGTTGATTTTATGTAGGGAATGAGACGGATGTCTTCTACATGTGTGGGCATGTACATATGTATAACAAGCCATGATTGTAATGGTTGGTTATTTATTCGTATTATTTGGAGGTATGGTGAAATGTTAGCCGAGGTAGGGATTATGGTGATATTTCCCTGGAAAGCGTATTTGTTGTGTATTAGAGTGAGTAATCCGCCTCTACCGGGTGTGTAAGGCATTCTTTGTTGGATACATCTTATAAGTGCGTGGGTATTGTTGAAAATAAGTTTATAGTCGGGAAAAAGGTTTTGTATGTATTTTGTAGATTTCGTTGCTGTAAGTTTAGTTTCTTAAATGTGAATGATTGCTGTATTTTGTGATGAATTAGCTATGAGGCTTTGTAGGTTTGGTAATGCCGTATTAAGAGATGATGCATTCCATGTAATTATGTTTGTTTCATGGTAATTATTGTTATTTACTCTTGGTAGTGACGGAGGAATGTTTGGAAGTGGGTGGGGATGTGAGTATTCGTTTAGGCTTTCAAGGCATCTAAGGGATTTGGTAAGAAGTTTATGTGGAACAAATGGAAATTTTCTTTGGAATTCTATTACGTTTGGTGGTGTTTCTTGGTTATGGATGTAGTTACAGATTTCATTGTGTATTGTGTTTTTGGGTGTATAATATCTTAGTGGTTTTTGATGATATTGGTATATGGATGTTTTGTTGGAATGTGTCGCTCGGGGGGTTGCAAAGGTATTAGTAGTGTGTTTGTCCATATGTCATTAAAGTCGTGGATTTGAAATTGTGCAAATGAATCGTTACGAATGTTTATTGATGCATTTATAGTAACAATTAACGCATAGATTGTGTGAGAAGGTGGGGATTGATTTTGTGTTTGTATGTATTGGTATAAAAGAGGGTGTGCATTAATTGTTTGAAGGTGTAATGGATGGTTTTGTTTTAGTTTAGGGGAATTTTTTTTTGCAATGTGCTAGTATTCGGGTGGGAATTTTATTATATAGGGGATGAAGTATGTTTTGGCTCTTTTCTTTTGTATAGCGGGTGTGTACGTTGGATGTTAGGCATTGGTCCGGGATTTACTTCTATATCTCCACATTGTAATAGAGCTAGTGTGTTAATGAAAAGGTAGCCATAGTGTTTTGAGACTTTTAGGTTTTTTCTTATTTAATTTTTTGTATTTTGTTAAGATATAAGTTGTTGAGGTAGAAAGGTTTGATAAGGCGGGTATTGTATTTTCAAGATGTAGATTTGAAAAGTAAATTTATGTGTTAGTATTTATTGGAGTATGATTTGTTATAGTATTGGGTCTAAGATTATTTATAATTTGGTATTTGTATTTTGTATTTTGGCAAGGTCGTTAGTCCGAGTCGGTAGTCTGAGGTCGTTTTATGGTTGAATTTGGTATATATTAGTTGGAAGTGATGTTTTGTATTAAGGTTGTGTCTATATTGTGTATGAACTTTTGATTTTGGATTAAGTGTAATATTTGAGTTAAGTTTGGTATTTGAGTGAAATGCGAATTTTGGATGAAATCTGAGTTTTGGATGAGATTTGAATTTTGGATGAAAGTAGGTTTTTTGATGTAGATGGTATTTTGGTTGTATGTTGTATGTTGTATTTGTACAAGTGTAAAGTATAGTAAATGTATTTGTATTTCAAAGAATATTCAAAACATTGTATAATATGGTGAAATTCCATATTTACTATAGTATATTCTAAATGTCTAATACTATTTCCAAATAAAAATACCTATACAAAATATTATTTCATTAAATACTTTTTACCTCGGCAGCTTGTGGTCAATCCACATTTGGCTTGTCCTTGAGTAAAAGATTGGGACTTACCAAGCCGGTAATTTGCTGCATTCCACAAAGTGCCAAAGCCAATGTACCTTGGATGTCAAGCATTTACTTTTTTAACTTCTCGTTGATTTCATCCGTGTAATTGTAAGCCTCTTTAACTATGTCATTCTTCAAAGTCTTCATGTCCTTGTGCAACTCCACTTTAAGCTTCTTGTTGCCTTCCTCTATGGCTTCTTTCATCAAGATTAGAACATCACCTTTTATACTATCACATCCTAGGTTTGGTTTTGAATTGCCTCTATAGTGTTGACCAAACATGTCATAGTGCCTTCAAATCCAAGCTTTACCAACAAATTCTTGGAGGTTTTTTCACTCTCTTTAAAGATCCTACAATGCGGAGATATATCAACATAATAATTACCAATTTTCACATCCTTGCCTACAAATTTCCTATAGACAAAAGGATTAAAACACTCTACATTTGCACTCTCATTGTGCCTAAATCCATCTTGTGTATACTACCAAATAGACACCACATTCTTGATGCCAAGAGTTTTACAAATCTCAATGGAGGTGTCATCAATGCTCAAAAGAATAGGGAGGTTATAGAAGGTTAGAGTCAAGGCCTCTTTCCTTGACTTTTGCTCGAAGGAGAGAGATGGCCCTCTTCTGGTTTGCTCCTCCAAAACTTCATGGTGAGTAAACATTCGATTTTCTTTGATCTTCTTTGCTTGAGATGGAGTTGGAGCAACTAGATAGACATGATTTTGGTGAGAAGCTTTTTGAACATCAACCATCTCAAAGCAATGACCTCTTCAAAAGTTAGTTCGTAAGACATCAAGGAAAAGGTCATGAGAAGGTACATCAACCAAAGACTCTCTAGTGACCTTGATGGACATATTATGATTCTTAGCAATTGAATGGTATGTTTTACATACCTTGCCAAGTATCGGTTTGTTGGGGAGATGCTCTAATTGGAGAATAAAAGCTCTTAGGCTTTTAAGAAGAGCAACTCCATTAATTTAAGGGTGGAGAAGGTGGAGTTTTACAATTCCAGCTCAAACACTCTTCTCTCCACCCCTCTTGACACTCATACATAAAATAGGGATGGGTTCTATAAGACTAATATCAAGTGCAATGCATATATGGTCTAATTTCTTCTTAACAAGCTTTCTAACATGGTTGTGAAAAAGAGGGGCAAAAGGCAATTGAAAATGAATTACAATATGAAAATCTAATGCAAAATAAGTAGAAGGGTTTATGGGGATGTCTAAGGGGATTTGAGTTAGATTGAAGTGTTGGCGAAGAAGGCCATCACTTCTCTTACTTGGATAAAATAGTTGTGGCACTCTTGGGAAGGCCACTGTAATTCCTTCCATCTCTTCAGCTTCTTTTTGGTGTACCCTCAGTGATCCTGTCAGCAATTGTCTCGTAGTCAAGGAGCTCTTGTAGCCCTTGTACTTCTGCTGCATTCTCCATCATTTCACATCCCAATTAGAACTTGTGGTTTTGTTCTGCAGCCACTGAGACGATGGGAAAGACAGAGAGTCGCTGTGCGGTTAAGGTAGAATGACCTTAAACCGTGCGAATAAGAGATTCAACATGGTTGTGGACCTCGTGTGTACTGTTTGTAATTTTTCTTGGATGGGGAAACAGGAGGGAGAGTGAATGCAAAAATTTCCAGAATTAAATAGCGAAAACTGAATTTACTACAAATTTTTGAAGCGAAAAGTGTACATGACCTTAAAGTGATCAGTAGACTCTCCTTTTGTGGCGCTCACGCATGTAGCTAAAACCGTGCAAAATAGAGTTAATGAACCATGAATCTATGAACCAACCACCTCCCTACACATGTCCATATCGAGTCACTATTTATGAAATTGCTGTGCACGCATTAAGGTCCATGCCATGGGCGGCTACAGGGGCGGTCTACCCTGCGCTTCTGGGGGGCCGCACGGTTTAAGGTCATTCTACCTTAGCTCCAGTGCCGAGGGGAAGCTATTCCATCTCTAACCCTCTTGGAGGTGCCGATGCTTTTTCCCGCAGTTGAACTTTGGCCTGTGGCGCGTTTATCAAGCAGCCTCTTCACGCTTTGAGATGGAAGCTCTACGTCCATAGCCTGGTCTTCGGCGCCGAAGCAGGCTGCATAAGTGTCCGCCATGGAGAGTATTCTTTGCCTCACTAGTTCAGTGGAGGCCGTGGGAGTTGATGCGGGGGTTGTCCACTGAGCGGGGGCTTCTCGCGCCGCTCACTGGGAGTTGGTGAGAGCGAAGAGGGTCGCGGGGTGGGACGCTCTTCTCTTCTTGGAGGCGGTGAAAATGGGGCTGTTGATGCCCTTTGGTTCTTTGGTTGCGGTTACTACACTTTGGCTCTTCGACTGCGGCTGCTACACTTTGCTTCTTCTCTACGGGCTGTTACTAAACGTCGACTGCTTCTTCGCTTCGCTACAGATCACTGCTGCTGCTGCGGGGAGTCGTCTCGGCGTGTTCTCTAATGCGAGCGTTGTTGAGCGATCAAGGAGAAGGGGTAGTTTGAACGTACCTGGGGTTTTGGGGGAGGCGTTCGTGAGGGCAGCACGCCTAAGGTCGAAATCACTCCCACGGTCCCAGGTACTCCCGGGGCGCTGTAAAAAGTCGCTGCAGGGGGCGTTCTTGACGACTTGGTGCCGACGAGGGCTTTGGTAGAAGCTCCCAAACACAACTTTGAACAGTATTTTTGTCTTACCTTGAGACGACGAGGGAGTTGAGTTGATTGCTGCGGGGGTCGAGGCAGGGTCGGTGTGGATTTCCCACACTTAGGTACAGTCACTGCTTCGGTTTCTTGTCTTTCGGCGTCAGTGTTTGGTGCGTTGTTGCTCTGTCGCGGTCTCTTCGTGCCTTGTTTTCTAATCTCCTTGTTCAGTCTTTCAGAATTCGCCCTAATCGCCTTTGTGATTTTCTTAGCGCTGCTCACGATTGTCGTTCTGCTCCTTGCCGCTGTCGGTCCGCTCGCCGTTGGTGTTCTGCTTTCAGCTGTGAGTCTGCTCGCCGCTTTTGTTTCTCTCGCCGCCGTCACTCCGCTTGCCGCTGCTGTTCCGCTCTCCACTGTTTTAGGTACTGTTGGGGTGGGGGATCAGCCTTCCTTGCGATGTTTGTAGATGGTGTAGGGTTTCTCTGTCGTGTAGATCCAGGCTTGACGCAGATGCGGCGAGCAGGTGAGGCAAGCGGGTGCGACGAGGCGGGCGAACGCTCGAGTAGGTGCTTCAAGAATGTTCTTCCGCCTCCGTAGGATTCTCCTTCGCGAGTGTTGTTTGGCGAGGAGCAGCAGTAAGGGGCAAGGCTAAGTGGCGTAGTTATGGCAGCGGCTGTTGAAGAGTCGAAGGTTGGAGCAAATGGTCGGGGTTGACAATTGGTGCTGGGGCGTTCGACTCTTGTCACTGCTAGCCACGGCAGCTTCGGTAATTGTCTTGTGCCCCTCCAAGCTCCCCTCACATGTGCATGCCAAAATTGTGTTCTTTCTCCTTAGGTTAGGAGATTTTAGGTTCTTTTCTATATGTTGTGTTATTCTGATTCTGTTACTGGTTTTAGGTTTGTTAATTTGATGAGGTGCAGAATAGCAGAGATTTGCAATCTGTGTGTTCAGTTTTGTGGTTATGTGAATTGAAATTAAATGAGGGTGTGTGAGTTTAGGCGGCTTACCTGGGGGAGTGGAGGCTTCTGCACATACGGCAGCAGGCTTCGTAGAGCAATCGGAGCAGGGAGACCACCCCTGGTCTGGGTGTCCTATGTTGTTTTTGTCAAAGTAGCAAGGTGCAGCGTCACTTCGATATTTGCTGCTGTGACGTTGCTTGTCCTGAGGGAAGGTGCGTTTTATGTCCAGCCTCTCAGACATTCATATAGCACACTTTTTTTTCTTCTCTTTTTAGTCTTGTTTTTAATTCTTTGTCTTGTTAAGTGAGGTGTTATGCAAAGAGGATTTTTAAGAAAGTGTTTTATGTGTTTTTTGTGACAGCTTCCGCTTGTTGGTAGCAGCCAGCAGGGAGACTGCAATGAAATAATGCAGGGAAAGGTTAGATTTGACTTACCTCGCTCTTGCTGTTGGGTCGAGGCAGTGGATTCGGGGCTGGTAACGTCGGGCGCGTCTACCGATTGCTGCTTTCTCAATCCTTCGCTAAGCTGACTGGGAGGCCGGCCAAGTTGTTCAAGCAGTTGCTTGGATTGCAGATGCTTCGACGATGGGCACCTTCCCCCCACCTTAGGATGTGTCGAGAAGCTATGACGATGGACACCTTCTTCGACGATGGGCAACTTGTGGTTGTTCAAGAAATTGCTCCGGCAATGGACACCTTGTCGCTGTTTGAGCAGTTGCTTGTATTGTAGATGCTCCAGCAATGGACACCTTCCCCTCTCCTTATGGTGTGTTGAAGAGCTACGGCGATGGACACTTTCCCCGGCGATGGACACCTTGTCTCTGTGCAAGACGTTGCTCTGGCGATGGACACCTTGTTGTTGTTAAAGCGGGTGGTTGGAATGCGGATGGTCCAACGATGGACACCTTCCCCTCGCCTTATGATGTGTCGAGAAGCTATTAAGTATCGCTCGTGTTGGAGGCGAGGTTGAGCCAGCAGGGTGACAGGAGCGGGTGCTCTAGGTTTGTTTGGCAACCAGCTTCGGACGTGAGTTCTGCAGAGGTTCACCTCGCAACTGTTGGCGTTAGCGCATGCAGGTACGTGGGAAACCAGTGTCTGTGCAAACAGTGCATCGCGGCGTGTGTGAAGCAGTCGGTGTTTGCAAATCTTGGGCGCTCCTACTAATTTGCTGCCACCCGGATAGTTGGCTTGTGTACTGACTGTATTGATGTAACTGCTTGCAGGTTGGCGTGGGTGCGGTCGCTGCTGCTACTCGTTTGGTGCTGAGAGAGTCGGGAGCAAGCAATTACACAGCCTCTCACGTGCAAGTGACCGTCACTAAGTGTGGCAAGTCGAGATCCAAAAAATCCGGATCTCTTCTGATTGTGCAAGTATGTAGAGGCTATGGCCTTCCTTCCTTCAGGTGGAATGGTTAATGCAGAGGTAAGTAGATCTGAACTAGTAGTGCTATTCAAGAGTCCTAAGTATATTGAAAAAGGAGTGTGGTATTGAGAACAGGAGCAAGTAGGAGCTTACTGAGCCCCTTGCGGTCTGGTGCAGCGATAGTGAGAGGAGGTGTTGTCCGGGTCAGGTGCCTTTGCCAGATAGCGTGTGCTCCCACGGCCCCAAGGTGTACACAACTTTCTGCAGGTTTGTAGTGAGCTCTCAAAGTCACAGATTGGTGCGAAGGGAGAAGACGCTAACACCGCGCCAACACGAGCCCCACGCTTCAGCGTCACTCTACGGCGGCTCACACCTCGCCTAATCACGCTCTGTGACTTCAGATCTCAAGCTCACAGTCCTGCACGGCCACTATTCAACACTCTGAACATTACTGCGGGCAAGACAACATAGAAAGGTGAATCAACAGGGGCCAAGAGACAAGCCCAGCCCACTATCTCTTTAGATCACAAATCTGCGGCTATCTTCCAAGGGCCATTCTCACCACCAAACTCGGAGCGACTTAGCAGCTCATCTCAGCGGAAAAAGTTTCCAACCCAGTCTACATGGACCTTGATTATGAAAAATCACCTTCCTTCTTGTCTCACTCATTCTCTCCAATTTTTCCTCGAGTTGACGGGAGTTCCTATATTTTTTAATAATCTCACTGAGGGAGTTGCAATATTCATTGAGGGAGTTTTGACAGTACTTCCATGATTATTCTTCATGCTCTCCTTGTCCTTCTTGAACCATGTTTTGTTCATTTTATCAAACGAAATCTGTGTAACCTCATGGCCTATGAATTCAAATTCTGCCTTCAAAATGTCCTATTGTTTATTGCGTGAATTCTTACTCTACTCCTCACAGTTAGTGACACTCATGTCAAACATTTGGGATGTAAGGTACACGGTGCTAAAACCGTGCACTTAAGCGATTCCCCAGTCTAGACTACGGCAAAAAGGTACGGCAAAATGGGTTGCAAAATCACACAGAATTGCAAGAGGGAGAGGAACCATTTAGAATAATGCACACAGAAAAACTTGCTCGGCTCAATTAATAAAAAATTTTCAAAGTCTTGACAATTACATACCCTGTAATTGTGCCCTGCTGCCACTAGTGCCGGTGATTGGGAAATATAAATTCAGTCATGGTGGTGTTCAAATCCATCCATGATTTGGTTGCACATGCATGCACATCCAGCTCTAACAATGACTGTCAGGTTGAGCAGATGCACCTCCTGTAACTCCTAAGTTACTGCCTACTCTAACTCCTTCAGTGTGCACATTGAAGTGCAAAACCACCCACTATCAATTGCAGAGAAGTCTCTAGGCAGAAAGCTTGGAGCACAGAAACCGCCCACTTTAAACACCAAACCCGGTCATTGCTGGACCGCGGTGCACGCAAAGTGGCTCAATGGGTGGAGCTAAATGCTTAGTGCAGAGCCCAGCCTTCTTGAGACGTCGACGTTCTACTGCAATTCGCATGTTCTGTTTGCACACGGGGGTGGAGAGGGCGCGCACTTGAATTTCTCTGATGCTCTCTTGGCGTGGGGCAACTTGTTTGACGAGGGCGTGGAGGCGTTCTCCGGCGGCAGTGCAAGCGGCGGGCGTCAACAAGGCGTCGAATGCTTGCTTCCTCTCGCGCTCTTCGCGACGTCTGATCTTTGCAGCCGCAGGTTGCGACTTCTCCTCTTCGCGTCGGCACTTCATTCTCTCCGCTTCACTGCGCTTCTTCTCTCGCTCCTCCTCGGCTGCCTTCTTCTTTGCCTTCTTCTTTGCCATCATGGTAAGGTACTCTTCGGTCGTCAGTATGATGCTCCGAGAATAGTCCACAAGGGGCTGATCTCCGCGGTCTCGCTGTGCGGGGCGCACATGTTCCGGGAGGGAGAGGAACGACATGATGTTGGGCTCTACGGAGGTTGGCGGACTGCCATCTTCATGTGCTACCAGATCGGGGCCACTGTCGGGCACCTGCAGGTTCCCATCTTCATCGGCCACCTCGGCGACAAAGTATTGTCGCGGCACCTGGCTCTCGGGCTGAGTCTCGGGAATGATATGCACATCTGTGACATCCTCCACGACCTGCCCATCCAGATGGAGCTGCAGCTGCTGCACTCCGGAAGACAGATCATGGTCCTCTTCCTCTGCTGCACGGAAACACTCGCTGGGCGCCATTTTTCCAACCATCTTGGTATCGTCAAGTGACCAGATTCCGCAAGCCTCAAACCCTTTTCTGATGTTTCTTTCAGTCATGGCCTTACGGAGAGACAAAGAGACCCATTGTGCCAATACCTCCTTTGTTGCGGGCTGACCTTTGTGGGTCATGGACCACACATCTCTGTACATTCGAAACGCTGTTTTGAATGGCTTGAAAATGGAGACATCAAGCGGTTGAAGTGCGTGAGAGGTGTGGGAGGGCAAGGTGATCATGTCAAGCCCCACTTCCTTGGCCTGTCTCACAACATCTAGTGTCACATGGCTCTTATGGCCGTCCAAAATCAACAAGTGTCGAGAAGTAGCTGAAATACCTCCCCTATTCTTCACAGTTTCAATGAAATGAGAGAGCCATTTGGAAAACAAAATCCCCGTCATCCAAGTCCGTGGCTGCATGGCCATAGTTGCACCCACCTTACATTTTTCAATGAAATTTCTACGAAATCTTTTACCTTTGAAAATATAAAAATTAGGAATCACATCACCCACTGCGTTTATGCATGCGAGCACGCTGAGCCACTCACGCTGGTCAGGCATGACGGTATGCACACTCCTTGAACCTGTCTTCGCTAGAACCAGTCCTCCACCGTTGCGACCTGCTCGAGCACCTGATTCATCACAGTTCCACACTTGATGGGCACCATAGCTGTGAGTTTCATAGAGCATTGATAGATTTGCATAGAAAGAAGCCACACTGTCAGGGCACAAGCCACGAGCACGACCTGCTTCTAGACCCTGAGAGTGCCGTAGTGCCAACTCCGGATGTCTTCTCTTAAACCACTTCACCCATCCTTGACCCGGGATTCCATTTGTGAATGGAGTGCTACGAAACTGCGTAATTTCCGCAACCCTGAGGCGGCACTGCGTTATGGTCACAGGGTGCCCTATGACCTGCATTCTCAAAATCCAATCCACCAACAGGCCCTCTTCGCTTGCAGAGAGTACCCCCGGCCTTCCACGGTGTTTTCCGATTGATCGTCCCATCAGATGATCCCGGAGGCTTGAAGCTGGGATCCTGTGCACACGAGCAGCTGCACGTATTGGGGTACCGTTGTCGATGTCTGCAATTGCTGCCCATAAAGACTCTGCAGTCCAATTGCCGTTCCTCAACATCCTGTCTGTTCTGGCCGCTCCTCTGCCTTCAGACTGTTGAGCGGGATCACGTCTCTGCGACTGCCCGCCTTGCCAATGCTCACCTCCCCCATCCCTTGACGACTGAACCCCTACTGGATGCTGTTGATGCTGAGGCCCGGGCGCATTGACATAGCTAGCACTGGAGATCCGTCGAAACGCTGACACGCCCGCCTGCAGCCCCTGAGACATCCAAAAACAAACCAAAGTCAGTCCATATAAACGTGTTTGCAGCTTAGCATATAAATTTGCAAGTCAAATCCTTGTCTCAGGGCCAGCAAGTTTGCAACAAAGCGTTGCCGGCGAATGCAAGTCTGACTACATGAGCTGGTCGGTAAAGTCTTTGTTCTACTTCCACTCGGTGAGCTTCGACATGTGAATGCATAAACCAATCTTATGACTAAATCGTTGGTAACAAGGCTAAAGTTATAATTACCATTGTCTTGATAAGATGAGAGACATTCAAATTCACAAACTTCTCACACAACGGCCTGTCTATGTAAATAGTAATTGTGGGGCATTTGACTGGAATCTGGTCGGTGATGTTTAGATATCCAAACTCTACTTCCTTGTAAGTGGACTGTTCAATGGAAGTCTACGTAACTAACATACAAGAACCTCCTTTTCGAATCACAGAAACTCTCTTCATACCAATAGTGACCTTGTTCTTGCAAACGGTCGATGTTCTAATCAAATGGTTCGCATTCAATGTACTGGCACTGCAACGATCACAATCTCTACAAGCTGTTCACATATCTACGCCCTAGACAAACCTTACCTTGAGATAACAAGCACACTTTCACAAAAACTGTTTCTCAAAAGAAACAAAAATCCATCGGACTAGTCTACTAAATTAACAAACGGATCAGAAGCGGCAACCTGCTGTTGAAGCCTGGTTTAGTTTAATTTAGTTTTATAATTTAGTTTAATAGACTATATATGTATGAAGATTATGTATTCCTACTTACAATCCTAAAAAGTAAATTCAAAGAAGTAAAAATTGAAAAAAAGAAACTGAACTGCTTCAGACCCCAAGAAGATGGACTGGGGTGCCCAAGCACATGGACTGGGACCCCAGGCCCTTGGACTGGGGACCCCCAGCCCTTGGACTGGGGTTGTTACTCTAAAAAACTTGAACTCACATACAATGATTGAAAACAAGAGGTTTGGAATTTAGTTTAATAGGCTATATATGTATGAAGATTATGTATTCCTACTTACAATCCTAAAAGAACACTCTTTATGAGCATCTGAAACTTTAGGTGGAGGCCCTCGATAAGATTTGTACAAGTATCAGCAGTTATCGGCAAGTTCAAAAAAATAGCACCGAAACCTCCTCTCTGTTCTGGTCAATTTCCGTGTACACGTCCAAGAAACCAATACACCAAAATCCGCAATCCAGAACTCATGAAATTGTAACTACGACGGACACAATTGTAACTACGACGCCATAAAACCAATAACCTGAGTGACTGACGTTACTAGTCTCATATATCAACCACATCAAGACTCCAATACACAAACTCCCTCAATGAAACATAAGCTTCACACACCAAATAAATCAACTGGCCAGACAGCACACCCGGGAGAAATCATGACTTAACCAAAATACAATCTACCAGTCACCCACAGGCATTGACTGCAATTCTACAGCTTGAAATTTGAAAATAAATCATCAATTCATGAAAAAAAACTCGCATTATGCACCGGACAATAACACTGCTCACCTGATCACTCCCGAAGCTCAGTCGATCACTCCCGAAGCTCAGTTGATCACTCCCGAAGTTCATTCCTTCACTGCGACCAGCAGGCAAGTTTACGTCACTGTCACTTCGACTGTCGATGCCCACCTCCTCACCAGCTCCGTCATGGTCATCCTCCGAACAGCCCAAGTCCTCCACGATTAGCTCATGCTGATCTGATTCGTCCTCCGTGAATTGCATCCAACTAGCCGTAGGTCTCCAAAATGTCGCCATTGAAGCAGAATCCAAACGTACTCGATCTAGGCTAGTGCAGCAAGTTCCCGGCCACACAGATGCATTCCATCGTTGCCAGAAACCGCCCTTTAATCTCACAAAACCGCCTACTATCATCGGCAATGCTATTCACGTCACAAGCATTGTCCACTCCAATTCCTCTCACGATGTGCACTTATGAGCACACAATTTCGCATCCTAGATTGGCAAAACCGTCATGCATTGGAAGCTTTACCACTTTGAGCCTGCTGAAATAGCCCCCACCATGACTGTAATTTGGTGTGCTGTAGTGGTTCTACACACGTCCTGTGCACTTGGAAATCATGTGGCCTGAGTTTGCGAAAATCGTGCACATGTTGCCGTCACTGCAACTCTGTTTTTGGAAAAAGCGTTCCCTGTGTGTTCTCTTCCCGTGCTTCTTCACGTTCCAGGCGGGTTTGGGTCGTCTGCCGCATGGGATTCATGCCCGGACATGGGCACGGCTTTGAGAGACGCACGGTTTTAGCACCGTGTACCTTACAAATTATGGATCATGTGCTTCCACTTCCATTCCCATTGTAATATACTTTTGATGTGTCAATGTTTCTCTCTTTGTAATTCTTTCTCTAAGCATATCACCTGGAAGTGACTATTCCACTCTGCAATTGGATTTTGGCAATCAACCTTCCAATTACGCTATGTAGCATCTCCAATCTTCATATTTTTACTTCTCTTGTAAATACACGTGTCGGGAGAGCATGTTTCCTTGTATTTCCATAATATTTTTCTTCTTATTGCCGGTTTATGGCAGTGAGTATTTTTTCTTCCAATTTATCCAAAGCAAGCCGTTGTCTGCATCCTCTGCCTTGTAGTTCATGTTCCGGAGAAATGGAATTGTATGTTGTTACTAACAATCGGCCTTTTAGACCTTGTTTCAAAAAATTACAACAATCAAACCTTGGTCGTCCGACAGGTACAGTTTTATACCATATCTTTATGTTTTAATGCGTCTTTAACCAAATTTCGTATAGAAACTTATTAATAGGGTTTTCATTGGGTACCGTTATCTCCAGTTGTTATTTGTGAGTGAAGGAGAAATTTCATAAAGGATTTTGTGTACTGAAATAGAATTCATCTCATTGTATGCTTGAATACATGGTATACTTAATCATCAACACCAAGGGCAATCTCTAAGTGTAAGTAATTGAAGAACAACATGTGCAATCAAAACTCTCTAGGACATTGTTTCTAATTCAATATCTCTCACATGAAATGCCACAAAGTGTAATTGTTCTCCTCAACAACATATACGACTAGATCTGCATGATAAGTCAATCTTCCAAACTAAGTCTTATTGTCATATTCCCATCCGCGCTTTGAACACATGTAAGTTACAAAAACACAAGTTATTTGAGCAAAAAATTGCAATTTGACATCTACTTTTAAATTATAATCATTGTTTTTGCGATAACGTTAATTTCAACTTTCAGTCCTTAAATAGTGTGTCTAAAAGTACAAATGGTCAATCACTCTCAAGTTTTGTAGATATTGTATTTTGCAATTGTTACATTCTCTGACGAAGTGCAAAATACTCGCCAAAAGTCCATTATTTCTTGTCATTTACTGATTGCCAATATTAGTAGCATTTGTAGAATTAATAGATATCCGTGTCTCTTATCTATAATGCCAAATAGGCTACCGCTTTTAGACATACGTAGAATCTGTGTCAAGGACAACAGAATTTGGTTGCGAGATTAAGAGCGTGAATTCTAATATAGTTTCTCTAGAATCCCTTGTCCGTGTACACTCCACCATGGTAATTGACTATCATACGGATTAGTAGAAGTGGAGAAACACCTGTTGAGGAATGGACGCGCTCAAGAGTGTAGGACCTAGAAAGGACCATCCAAATCTAATTTGTCCGATGTATAGTAGAAAGCGGATTACTCTGCCCGATTATTGTCTCATTCAAAAAGTAATCAGGACCGAGACATTGGACTACAAATGTGTAGTTAAATACAAGACATGTACCAAGAAGTGCGTACATTCACAGACAGAGAGGAAGAACTGAACGATATTGCTAAGTAGGTAATGGAAACAGTAGACAACATCATTGGAGTAAATTGATACAAAGATGGTGCTCTAGGAATAGATTGGAATGAAATACCATGTTTTCCAGATGGTGATCCATGCAAAAGTCAAGCAGAAGCACATGATGACGCCTAGGACATAGTACTTGGAAAGATGAAGATCACAGACAAAGTCAAGAGACAGAAATGGAGCCAAAACCATTCACAACAAGAGGAAGCTGGGAATGCCAAAGAAGCAAACATACGCAATGGTGGTTCCAAGGTTTGAGCTCAAGATCAAGTATTGATGGATGATGATCGAGTTGCAATAGAAGAGGATAGAATTCACGACTTAAAGGCATTAGAACACGCAATGTGCATGCTTTACTCTAGTGCAAAGCATACCAAAATTGCAGCCACGTCATGATCGAGAACTTGGTCGCCACTCACCCTAGCATCACCAAAAAAGTAGCTTGTGACATGTTGGCTACTTTTAAGTGCCTCCTCCTAGTAAATAATTGCATACCTTTCTCCATGTATCAAGCGAAGACACTCACGCGGCATCTAGGATTGGACTTCCGGATTATCAAAGGCTGCCCAAGTGACTGCATTTTATTTGATAAAGATGGTACAAGGAACCTACATCATTGTCCAATTTGCGGTCCACCTAGGTATAAGGGCATGTTGCATAAGACAACGCCTCCGAAATTGCTTTGATATTTCCCAATTATTCATAGGTTACAATGGCTTTACAAAATTATAGTATTGTCTAGGCTAATGCGTTGGTATAGTGAGAACCAAAGCTATGATGGCAAAGTTTGATTTCTTGCAAATTTGATAGCATAGAAACGTCTAGATACAATGGATCCTAAATCATGTAACAAAAAGGGTTTTGAATCAGTGGTGCACGATGTAACAAAAAGGGTTTTGACATGTGCACGAGTCTCTAGTGATGGAATCTGTCTATTTAAGCTTTATAAGTCCGCTTGGTCCGCGTGGCCAATGCTAGTAATTTTTTTCTGAATTTACCTCCCTAGCTCATAACAATTTCTTTTCCACTATACTTACTTTATTGATTCTTGGAAGATCTCAAGTTCCATGGAAATATTTTGTCCTGGCTACTAGTAGATGAATTGGAGGTATTATGGAATGGGGTGCTTGCTTTTGATGTTTTGGTTGTTGATGGAAATCATTATTTTCTTTTACAAGCGGTTGTGCTCTATACGGCTCACGACTTTCCAGGATATTGTACAGTGTCCGAGGCATCACATCAAGGCTATGCACCTTGACCTTTGTTTGCGGATCAAATAAAGGGCAAATACGCTTATGAGTATAGGAAAATCACCTACTAAGATGTGCGACGTTGGATGAAACCAAAACACCCTATCTGGTCTCTACAATACAACAAGATGTTTGATGGAAAATTCGAGAAGAGATTGGCGCCCATTCCAAAGACTCCTTCACAGCAAAGAGAGGCTTAAAAGCTTTACCAAGCCTACCTCGCAAGACCAAAGCATTGCCTTATAGCATCGACAGCAAGCAGTGCCATGAGGACCAGTATCAATGTAAGGTGGAACCACCTATTGGCGAACAGCATCCCATAACCGAACCCTATAAATGGCAGCATTCACAAGCAATGCATCACCTATTTCTGAACAAGCAAGATTCCATTTCTAAAACAAATCCAACACAAGGCACTCATTGATTGGCACAAGTCACCAAAAGGTGAGTTGTCTTTGTGCACGCTTTTAGAAGGGGTCTATGTACACATATAGGTGTCTAGTCATACAAAACTCTGAAAATTCATAACTTATTCATATAGAATGAGAAAAATATAATTTCACTTCCATTCTCATATCCTAGTATTTGCTGATCTGTGGAAAAAAAATTCACATCATGCACAGCTTTGCATCAAGGATATTTCCTTAAGTGTTCGGAAATAGGTGGTTCCACCTTAGATTGCACTTCCCCATTTGGAGGATAGAAGGTAGACATGGGCAAAGCTGAGGCTTCAACAAATTGGAGACGTTGAAGAGGTATGATTGTATTAGTGTCATTGTCTACATCATCTTTGTGTAGGAAACAACAAGTTCTAGAAATTAGGTGTTGATTGAATTGGAGAAGATTACTTCCTCCCAATCCTTCGAATGTGCATGGAATCAAAAGAGGAAGTATTTTTTTTAAATTACTTTATTGGGAAGTAAGTGTCCACTGATAACCCATCCTCTTCTAACTTGGAATTGTAAATACCATGTTTATAATTATGCATCAATAATATGTTTGAATTTATACTCATTGCGATTTATATTTGAAAAAATTGCAAGAACGGTCTAAGTTAGTATTGTTCATATGTGTTTTTCAGCATTTGGAGATTTGTGATTCTCTAGATATTATGCACTGTGAAAAAAACTTTACCAAAAACTTACTGAAGACCATATGTGATTTTTAAAGGAAAGTATAGTGTGAAGGTGCAAAGGGACATGCAAAGGAAAGCATACGACCGCACCTCTGGATGGTTAAGGATACAAAAAATGCGTCGACAATGTTCAAGCCAAGAGCAAATTATGTGTTGACACCTCAAGAGTTCAACACCTCCTGCTGCAAACTAAAAAATTTGAGAGTACCCTCTAGTTATTGTTCCGAGGTAGGTCCACATTAGAAACAAAACATTTAGTGCTTTCGAATCCCATGACTACCATATTCAGCGTCGCACTAAGGACCCCCCCTTGAACTCCCCAATTTCGAAACCATGGGCAGGGTATTGCCGCCCGCAAAAAGGCGGCGTCGTGGTCCCCGCCTCCAATCCAGGGTCCACCCTGTCCCAACCAAGGCAACCCGCAATAGCTCCAGCCTGTCTATTCTAGCTCGTTCTGTAGTAGCGATGGATGACGTCCATTTGGAGAGGATGAACATTTGTCGCCCTTGTACTGCAATACCTGTGTCCGTCGAACTAATCCTGTTCTGCCTAAAATTTCGGATCTTAGAATTCAAAATACAGTTCAACAGAAGAGGTTATTCCGGAAATAGACCCTACAGAGCAAAAGGGACGCTGCCGTTTTGTCGTGCTGTATTGGGCCTGCAGTTATTGGTAGTTGTGCTTGCAGTAGGACGGCTATAGGGTGTAGGTGTAGTGTTTAGGGTCAGTCATTGCGGTTTAGGGTTAGAGCCGCATCTTCAAGACGTCCTGCATAAAGGGCCTTAGGGATTCTGTACTGCAGTATTGCTAATATCTCTGGACTTAGGGAATTTGTGTTGTTGAATTGTCGTCTGCTTTAATGCTACCTCCTTAGTTTGCTCATTATCTGGTATTGCGTATGTACTGTATTACATGGTTAGGAAGGTTTAGGGTTTTGGGAAATGGTTGGACTGGTTGATCCTTGCACTGGGACTCTGATTGCATTATATTTCCCAGTCAGCAACATGGATGGAAGCAAAGTGTTGTCCCTGGTTGTGATTTTGGGGCAGCTTTTATTGACCTATCCAGTGATAATGTCACTGATCTCAATAGAGATTCTTTTAGGGTTGGTTCTTTGGAGGTTCCTGTGAATCCCTCACGTCATTTCGCATTGCCCACAGTCCAACCTACTTATGTCGATCTCTCTGCTAGTGACAATGATAGTAGTGGACTAAGTCCAAAGGGTGTAGATAGTGGAACTCCCTTTGAATGGTTTGCGGACGAATTCAGGGGAATTCCAAATTGTGTCTTACAAGAATTGTCTGGAGCTCATACATTCATAGTGAAGGAACATTGTCCTTCTAACCATGAGACGCAGACACCAGACAGAAGCAAGAAGGACCAGCCCGCGAAGACAGAAGCTGCTCCCACAACGAAGACAGAAGCTGCTCCCAAGACCAAGACGGAAGCTGCTCCCACGACCAAGACAGAAGTTGCGCCCACGACCAAGACAGAATCTGTTCCTATAACACGTGGTCCACGTGGTCCATATCGACGTGCCAATGGAGGACCTCGGGGGAAATATGTACGTCGTGGAAGGCCAACGGCAGCACCAATTACGCTTCTTGATGACTGGGACACTGAAGAATTCCCTTATGAAGGACCAGAGCGAGAACGCGAGCTTCTGAAGAAGCTAAGGGACATGAAGCAGACTCCACCACCGGGGCCATTCTGTAAGGAAGATGTAGCATGGATTCCGATTCGAACCCAGAGTGCAGGACAATACTTTCTTCACAAAGTAGCAGTCATTCCTTGGAGCAGGCTGGACGATTTCAGAAACGGCGAAGGCATGGACAAGATGTTCCCCTGCAGGTTCACAAAAGAGACCCTGAAGAAGAGACCGCTAGGCTCTCTCAAAACTCCTCGGGCAAACAGTGCCTCCAAGGTCATAAAGTGAGTTTTGCTGAACATGTTGTTTAGGGCATTCTGTTTGTCATTGCAACTGTTCATTGTATATCAAATCTTGTACTGCTTGCAATGCATGAGCTAATTACCGTGTCACTGGGCTTTTACGTTGGCAGATTCAGCTGCAACTTTGGTCCTGCTGATCACTCCCACATCTACGTAAAAGACCTCAAAGGTCTTCTAATGGCGGAACAACTGAAGAGGCAGAAGAGAATCGCCACTGTTCTACAGAAGAAGCGGCGAGGGAAGAAGCCGCAAGCAGATTACGATAAGATGTCAACGGAAAGGAAGATAGGCCAGCAAAAGCAGCGAATGTCGCAGAAGGAAGCTGGGACGTCCATGAAGAAAGGGTGCCAGAGGCACTTCCTAGCCAAGCAGAACTACATGGATAACTCTTTGTGTCAGCTGGTATACAAGATATCCGAGCATGTGAACAGCAATGGGGACCAATGCCATGGCCTAGCTATTCCTGGTTGCAAACATTCGATGGGAACTTCACTGTCTGATTCGAAGAAAAAGGAACTCACCGCCATGTTGGACTGTGGGTTAACACCTACCCAAGTCATGATCCAACACAAGGCGCATGTCATGGAGTTGGCGCTTGCAAATGCGCCTGTCGGACGTGATACGTTTGTGTTGCCTCATGATGTGAGAAACTTGGCTAACAAACGTGCTGGAGATCTGTGGATGAAGCACAAAAACGAGATTGTCAGTTTAAGGATGTAGAAGGATGAGAACATCAAGCGCGTATTCTTCTATCAAGAACACAGTTTGATGGACATGAACCAAACAGAGCAGCAGAACAACCCATTTGGACTTGGATTCCAGACAGAATGGCAGTTTCAGATGATGCTGAAGTTTGGACACGGAGGGGCTCTTGCCATAGACGCCACCTTTGGAACCAGCCATTCTAGGGTGAGTTACCTCTGTAACTTTGAATATGCATCCATAAATGTTGCAAACTCTTTTCCTAGGTTTAGGGCAGCATCCATGTCTTACAGAGCTCCAGTCCATGTCTTGCAGTATTCAAAGTTTGTTCTGTTACGTCATGGTGGCATTCCTAGTCTTTGAACATGTCCCAACACAACCGTTTCAATCTACCTGACTGTTTTGTCTTCTCTTTATTGGTAGTATCCTCTCTACACGTTAATGGTCTTTGATGAGTGGCGAAGTGGAATACCTGTGGCGTATTTTTTCACTTCATCTGCAAAGGAAGAGCACTTGAAGCCAATTCTGCAGGCGTTGAAGGAGAAGCTGAAGAAGGCAAAGCCCGACTGGGAGCCTTCTTCCATCATTACAGACAATGCACAAGCT
The DNA here is from genome assembly GCA_014871385.1 of Ceratodon purpureus. NCBI lineage: Eukaryota > Viridiplantae > Streptophyta > Bryopsida > Pseudoditrichales > Ditrichaceae > Ceratodon > Ceratodon purpureus. The sequence continues at coordinate 2,067,967 of CM026426.1, forward strand.
GAAATAAACGTTTTAGAGTAAGTTCTTGCGAATTTCACAAATGTATTATGCGTCATTCATGTAACACAATGTTGGTGGTGTTTATGCTTCTTCTAATGTTATATCTTTGCTGTCTTGCAGAAAGTTATGGCCAAAGTCAAAGATCCTCCTCTGCTTTTGGCATGTGAAGAAAGCGTGGGCCGAGAATGCCAGGACAAAAATATCTCGCATAGAAGACAGGGCAAAGACATTGAAAGAAGTGGGGGACGTGATGTACGGAAAGGGTTATGTTCACGGCATGGATCCTGTGGAGACGGCAGGTCTGGAGCTAGACAAAATCAGAGCCAGACGTCCTTCTGCTGAGCGTTTTATGAAGTATATAGACAAACACTGGAGGAAGAAGATTGGTATGTGGTGTATTGCAAATCGCAATATTCCGCATGTAGGACAGAACACTAATGCGGCAATTGAGTCATTCCATGCTAATCTTAAGCGGATCTTGTACCTTGAGAAACAGCGATTTATGGGGCGGAGGATGGACTGGACAGCAGATGACATGCAGCGCGTGGTAACAGCACACTACTGGTACTTCAAGGCGTTGAAGGAGTACGGATTTATTCGTAATAGAAAACAAGAGATTCTTATTTGTAGTGCAATCTTGGCAGCACAGGAGATCCCGGATGATTATGTGCATTTCAATACAGAGGGCAAAGATATCGCGTTGGTTGTATCAATTAACAATTATCCCCAGGTGTGGACGGTATATGGGCCTGATTCTGAATGGGCCCAGTGTGATTGCTTCCTAGGGGAGCAGAGCACAATGTGTAAGCACGTGATGAAGTGTTTTCCAGATGAAGCATCCCTACATTGAACCAGGCCTGATTCTCCGAGAGGCTGGAACAAGGCACGGTGTTGAGAGGACAATTCCTCTATCCCAATGCTTTGAATCCATGCCTAGGGAGGAAGACGATTCAGAGGATTCTTCATGGACGAGTGATAGTAATTGTGCTTCATCGGTGGTCTTGCCATGCGATGGTACTACGAAGAATCCGATTATACTTGGAAATGAAGAAACAAAAAAAGAATTTCCAATTCAATTTCAGGGACCTATAACTCAAGATAGCCCTGAGGTGGTCTTCAAGGAGTTACTATGCACTGCAAAGACTCACAGTGAAATCCATCTTCACTTAGTGGCAGATTTGAAGCACATCAGGGGTAAGTATCGAAAAATGATAGCTCAGGGGGTGGTCCGCCCAGACCTAAATGATACCCCCCGATCCTTTCCTCTCCGGGAGGGCGATTGGTCTTTTAAGCGCAAGCCAGGTCGGCTGGAGACCTCCAAGGCAAGAAAACGGTGCAAGACATAGTAATATACATCTAGAAGTATGTAGTGCATCTGGTTGCACAGTTATTTGATACTAGGATAATGCATTGCAAATTTAAAATAAATTGCAATATAGGTGGAAGAATGAAACACATTAGTTTGCAAGAGTAAGGTTGGTTGGTTGGCATGGTGGAAGCCTATATTTGTTGACCTACGGTGTAGGTAGCCTTCCTGTGCATTCAAGATTAAAATGTTTGTTATCTGCACTTGTATTGTCACTGATTTCATGAAATATATACGCATTCTGCAAAACAAGAAATCCGATATTGAAAAGGTTCATATTTTATTACTTGTCTCTATGAAAAGAATAGAAGGTATTTTCAAACAAGGGACTGTAATACACGTACTACAACGATTATAGGAATCTCTCTTAACTTCTAGGATACATCAACAGTTGTGAGTACATGATACCATGGAAGGGCAGCCACATACAATGCTCCTGGTCTCACGTACTGGTTTCTTCCACCTAGAGTGTCCTTTCAAAAGGGACACGTAACTACTGCTAGGTTTTACTCCCTTAAACTGTTCAGTTTTTGGAAAGAGAACGACCTTCTTGGCTTCTGAAGCTTTGGAATGGACACCTACAGACACTGCCCTTTTTCGCTTCAAAAGGGGGGGCCCGGATGACAAGGCTTGAAGACGTCCTCCATGATCGAGCCCGCGCATAACAGTACGAAGGGAAGACGGTACTCCTTCTGATGTTTTTGGCGCTGGTGCCTGCACCACATCAGCCATGGTTGCTAAGAACTCCAGTACCTCTGCCTCCAGTCTTTGCATCTGGAGGTTAGCTTCTGGAAGCGAAAGCATTACAAAGGACGATGAAAGCTTAGAATATGGCACTACTGATGGAGTAGAGAAGAGAGACTTAGGAATGTGACAAACTTACTCTTATATACAACCAGTAGGCCTTGGGATGTTTACCGAGTCCACGTCCTCCTTGTGACACATTGCGATGACGTCACAAACCCTAAACATCTATAAAATATAATACTGCATTGCCACACCAAAGCACAGATGTACAGTATACTGGCAACTATATTAAAAATATAGGATTCTTTATCTACAATGTACCTCACTGAAATGAAATAGGATCCAATAATCTATACGAAATTGTGATTTTCTCCACCTTTATAATTTCGTACATCATCTGTCATGTTTTGTCATCCTATGTATATTAATTCTTCTTTTTCTACTTTTGGACCGCTCTTCTCTTTGATTCTTCCAGACCGTCTTCTCGGAGAATTTCTGTCATAACTACCTTGTTCTTGGCTCTTAGTGTCTCTAACACTTTGATCATCGAACCCTACTGTCACCTTGCACGTCCATGTCTCCACTGCACCATTAAGAATAGCATTTGCCACAGCAGTCCGCAAGTCATCTTTCATCTCAAGTACCTCCTTCATTCCAAAGGTGTTTGACAACTGCAAAAGGTGATTGAAATGTGTTAGTCCTTACAACTTCATCAGATTTCATTGTAAGGGACCGTAACATGTCCTAGATGTGCTGCCATAACAAGAATTGCAAGACAAATATGAATTAAGGGACAAAGAAATGATAAACATGGCCTCACCTCCACGCCCCAATCCATAAACTTATCGTCTTCGATAAAAGTTAAGTACAGGACTATATAACACATTACAAAATATCCGCAGGACCAGTCATCTTCTTGTTGGGGAGCTCGCACTCTTATCAAAGACTTTAAGTCAGTTGCATTGACCCACATGGGAGACCCTTCCTCATGTCCAAGCGCCATGCACCATAGTTTTCCAAGCGCTTTGTGAAGCTCAGCTGTGCCATGGAAGGAGTCTCTGCCATTAGAATCAAACTTCAGGAAAAACTGCTCTGAGAGCACCGCCAAGCTCCAGTGCTGTCCTTGCACAATTGGGACCATGATTTTGGAACCTTCAAGGTGCCTAAATCCCGAACTCATGACATAAAAACTTTGTAATGCATTGGCATCGCTTGTATTGCATATAAGATTATGCAATCCAGTTGCTAACAGAGAGTTGCAGAGGAGCACGTCGGGAGGCATGCAGTCTTGGAAAATAGCGCAGAAAAAGTCCATTACCGGGGAACTGACCTTGCCATGACTGGAGTCAATGTTCTGCATGTCCGGATGGGGTAAAGTATTGTGCTGCCTCCTCGGAAGACAAATGTTAGAAACCCTCTTCCAGCTGGGCCTGCCTCTTCTGCTATGCGTTCCAAGGACAACTTATAAACACTGCAGAAAAGACACGGAGGAATGATAATGAGTACAAGGCAAGGTTTAAACATTACATCTATTTTGCAGTTCAGTGACAACCAAATACAGGAGTCGTTTTCGCTTTTGTAGGGAGGGAACGGTATGAAATCACTGGTGGTGCAGCACTGATGGGCGGCTGCGTTCCAACCAGCAAGACCTCCAAGTCTTTGGGATCATGCATTTTGAGAGCTGGTGGTGCACTTGCCGTCTTGGAAGGTGCTTGTGCACCTTTCGATGGAAAAGCAACTCTCAACCAGTGTGGTGTAAGACGCGAGGGAGGTGTTGATGGAGAAGATGCGGTAGGACCTGCCTGTGGAGGTGTCGGGCAGACACTTGCCAATGGAAAGGCATTCCGAAAAGTCATTGTTGATGCAGTAGCTCCAGACTTTACCATCTGACGTGTGAATTGAGATGGTTCTGCTAGGTCTTGAGCTGGATAACCTTCCTCCTCCGGCCCAAACTTCAGTGGCCGCATTGGGGAAACAACAGAAGTTCCACATGATGGCCCTATTAGCAGTGCTAGATGAGCTGGAGTTTCTTTGAACCACCCCAGTCCACGCTGTATTACAGGTGGAGTCGGGTTCTTAATATGTTCGTAAAGAAGCCGCCTCTCTCTCTCCCCTCCATCAGCCTCAAGAGACACCTCAACGTTTGTCCAGTCAATTTGGAAAGATTGAGAGCTAATCAACTGCGAACAGAAGGGAATGTCTAGATGAGTCAGATCAATGGGTGCTGGTGCTCCCGTGTATCCCAATCAATGTAGGGTCAACTCCAACTCCTTCTTCCGAAGGTCCATCAACGATTGGACAGCCTTGTCAACGTACTGGTTTAGGGAAGGTGGTGGATAGGGGACATTATCCAGGCCAAGCATGCCCCATCCTACGTCAACATCTTCACGCACATACAGAATTTTTGACGTCACCTAGCAGAACAATCACGGAAATATAGAAATTAGTTATATTTGTACTCTGCAGTAGAGAGCCGCTTTGATAGCACATCCAAGTACAAGTACATTACATTCTTCAAGGAGGATGTCTTACCTCATCACAGTGTTGGCGAAGTGCAGTTGGATCCGCTGGTCCAGAAGACCACCACATCGCTGCAAGTTCGTCGCCATAACCTTTAGTTCGATGCATGTCGAGTACAGCACGACGAGCTACCCGGGACAAGAATCCTTCTATTTTCTGCAGAACTGCTTCTTGGTTCCACCCCTCGTAAGCCATTAATGCAACCATATCGTTTGAGCATCTACTTAATGGCTCGCAGAACCCTACTTTGATACATGGAAACAAGGACCATCCAATGTCAACTATGTCCTGCACACAGGACGACAGTCTCTGAGATTCTGTCTCCTGTTTTGCGATGCAAAGGAGCTTCTCTCTAGTCATCCCATTCAGGGGATGTGCAAGAGGACAAGAACGACCCGAGGATAGGCGCGTGTACAACTTCAGGGCTCGGATTATATGAGGGCACTCAAGCTCCAGGGTCGTAGACTCTGTTCCCGACTCCTTCTGCAAAACAGACATTATCCTTTCAAGTTCATCTGCAGTATGTTCCCAGGGTCTTTCAGGCAGCCCCTTCACCACTTCTCTAGTAAGGATCCTGAAAAGAGGAGACCATCCCCAAGTCTTATCCTCCAATCTCACTTTCTCCTTGTTTTCAAAGATCTGTAGCTCCTTACGTATATAGGCGCTGCGCTTCTCTTGTAGAGCAACCTCCGCATTGAGCTTCTAGGAGACGTAGCCTGCCTTCTCTACGAGGTACCTCAGATACAATCCCAATTTTGCAAGCCAGTAGACCTCCCCTTACTGTCTTTGACGTCAATATACGGATTCCACGGCTTAACAGACATCATAACGAATTGGACAACGTCTGCGTGGTGTTCTCCGTCCTTCCCAGCACCCTGTAGTGCAACACAACAGCGTTATAAAACTTCAAGTCAGTACACTCTGTGTGTCACATGACAGTATGAACACCACAGAGGTAGGAAACAATGGTGCTGCTTGCCAAGTATGCGCATTCAGATGCACTCAGCTCTTTAGAGTCCTCTTCTGCAGTACAAGAGGTTCAGGATATTACCTGAGCCTCCCGCCATGCCACCCAGGGTCCGATGGATTCAAGAATCTTTCCTTCAAGTTCGCCCTTGTGTTCCAGTTCTTCCAGTGCCCTCATGCAGGTATCAGGGTCATGTAGAACATTTCTCTCCACTATTATTCGTTTTGGTGATTCATGGAGTAGATAATAGAGGCCTGCCATGCTTTGAGGAACTGGGGGTGGTCCTAGGTTGTATTCAGAATCCACAGTGAGGGATGCTGCATATCTCTTCGCTCTCTCTATTACCTCCTCCTTTGTGATGTTGTCATCGATGTGGTGCGGATTCTCATTGTTCAATGGTACTGCATCACCGCCTGTGGTTTCACTCTCTACCCTCTGGACCACATTAGTAATCACCTCGTTTACAAAGCCCATTTCATCAGAGGTTGCACTACCATCGTTGTGCAGTGGTCTGTGTCCTGCAGGTTCTGATCTATAAAACTGCGACACGTAATCAACGTCCATGGAAGCAGTAGGATCCATCGTCGCATTGGCTTTGGTAGGCGGCATTACCTTGATTTTCTTGATTTCCCTTTTCTCCTCTGAAGCCGCTTTCCTCTTCACTTCAGGTGTGATGGCAATGGCTGCATCCTCCTTATTCCTTGACCTCAGATTCGCAGTTCGAGTGTCTTGTTTCTTCTTCACACCTCCAACACTCTCGCCTAGGTTTATGCTCTGATTCTGTGCTGCACCTGCTGCCTTGACTACTCCCTTAGACGGGTTGGAAGAAACCTCTGCTCCCTCCTTGAAAGTGACCTTCTTCTTGGTACAGTTTACCTTGCTTTCTCCCCCCGACTGCTTCAAAGGTACCTGTGCTCCTCCCTTGTTCTTGACGTTCTTCTTCGTTGAGTTTGTCTTGCTATCTCTGGCCGAGTGCTTGGAAGGTACCTGTGCTCCATCCTTGTCCTTGACCTTCTTTTTGATTAAGTTGAGAGGATTAATCAAAAGTCTGGTCGACTCCTCTGGACCTGTGTCTGTTTTGTCCTGCATCTGCGTTCCCGACTCTGATGTATGCAGATTCCAAGGACGTTTCCCCTCATCTTCAGGGAACTTAAGCCCAGCTTCTGAGAGAATGTCTTTCACAACTCCTTGTTCGCTCAGAAGAAAGGTAGGGTACATCTTCAGGACGCCAGTACCCACATCATTCCACCCATTGCACTGATCCTTGTACCTATGGTAAGAGAGTGTATTCTTGTCGGTGAAATCATAATGACAGTACTTGCACCAATAGTAATAGCGTTTTTCTAGACTCAGATTATGCCAGTAATGATATCGGCACTCATAATGTGCCTCAATTACAAGGTCCTTGTACTCCTTCTCGGTGTAAAGACATGCACATGGAACTCTGCCTTGCTTTAGTTCTGCTCGATAAACAGGCTCCCCTTTTGTAGTAGTAACACCCTACATTGTACATAACGTCACAATGCGTCAGTTCATTTTGCAGAGTCGGGGGGAACAAGAAATATAGATGGAAATGGACAATGGAGTGGAAATCGTGAATTAATACCTCCAGCCTTCCCTGACCTCCTCCAGTCACCAAGTCCTTCCATTTCTCGAATCCCAACTCCTGAATGAAGCGCTTGTCTTCATTCACAATTAATTTCTCCTCTCCAGCGATTACTATACGTCCTGCTGTGATTCCAACATCAAATAAAGATAATGATGGCTTACTTGAATCCAGAGCAGGTTCACCCATTCGTTTTTTGACCTTAACCGTATGCTTTCCATTCAGGTCCTCGAAGTCAGAGTCGCCACTTGTAGCAGACTCTTCCTGAAATTCTGTGGAACCCTTCTCAAGTATCCTCCCACGCAACCCAAGTAATGGCTCAACAGCTGCCTCAATAGTCTCGTCCTTTCCAGCCATTCGCTGCGTTCTTGCACGTGTATTTCTAACAGCACTATCTAAAACCCAATGCATTTTAGGGTTCCATTCCTTTGTACACTTGCATCAATCCTCAACCCCACTGCAACTCTTTCAAATCCTATCAGAGAATAATACTTGCAGTCCCTTGAAAACCCCGAAATGAGCAGAAATAAAAAAAACCCAATATAGAGAAAACCCATCAAAGATGTAGCCTCCAGCAGCAAGCAAACCCTAGATTCGCTTACCTGAATCAACCATAGATGCAGCCCTCGCACGTCCCATCACAAATAACTACGCCCTCGTCCTCCTCCTCAGACCTCACTCCCTTCGACTCAGGTACCGTGCAGCAACCCTGAAAACGTTTGCGAATTTTTGGAAGTGAACATACTCCCATCACTCAACCAGGACACCCTACCCTCTCTCAGTCGCAAACCAGGACTTCATTATGGCGCCACGGCCCGCGTGAGGAAGGCACGAGGAGCGCAGTACACCGCACAAGACTGTAGAAAGGCCGCACCAGCAGGACAACAACGAAGCAGCACACACTCAACTAAACCCCAGAAAGAAGAAAGGACGAACTTGATGCCTACTGAGATTATTTTGACGTGGGTGCTGAAACCTCGACGTTCGTGGGAGGATAATGAGCCCTACAATAGTAGTCCTAATAAGTTCATGATATAGTTTTCAAATTGATTAAATTTCATGTCATTCATTACTCCTGAAACTTTTGTATGGTTTCCCTGATCTGATCCAAATGTCACTCCTTTACATCATAGTCTAAAGCAAAACTATTGATGTTACCGCAAAACTTTAATCATGTTGCCCATTTTTCATAGCTTTTGAATGAAACCATAAGCTCAAAATTTTCCCCCTTTTTTTTTTTAAATAAGATACTATTTGCTTAGATTTATTTATTTTTGTCCCTTCGTTATTTTAAATTAATACTTCTGTCCTTTATTTCTTTTTGAATTTTACTCCATTATTAATGGCTTCTTGATTAATTGACCATTTTTCATTGATTTTGAATCGAACTATAAGCTATTAATTTCCCTTTTTTAAAATTAAATTAACCTATTCTTTTCTTTGATTATTTAATTTGTTATTTCCATTTTTTATTTTATATCAATACTTCTCTCCTCTATTTCCCATTGAATTTTACTCCATTATTTATGTCTTCTTGATTAATTGACCATTTTTCAATGATTTTCAATCGAACTATAAGCTATTAATTTCCGCAATTTTTATGAAATTAGTCTATTCATTCCTTAGATTTTTTAATTTGTTTTTTACATTTTTTTTTTATATCAATAATTCTTTCGTCTATTTCCTTTTGAATTTTACTCCATTATTAATGTCTTCTTATTAAGTTGCCCATTTTTCTTCGTTTTCTAATGGAACTCTGAGCTCAAAAATTTATTTTATTTTATTTCATTTACAACACCTTTCAATCATATCCTCGTTATTGTTTTTCCTTTATCATTTTATATCAATATTTCTTTCCTTTATTACCTCTTGATTTTATTCCAATCTTTATGTCTTCTTCATAAGTTGCCCATTTTTCCATTGTTTTCCAATGGAACTATGAGCTCTACCCTTATCATTTTCAATTTTCTATAATTTACGTACCTTTGTTTTTGTTTTCATATTTTTTTCCCTTTATAATTGATTTTCACTACTTCTCTCTTTTATTTGGTTTTGAATTTAATTCCACTCCTTATGTCTTCTACAGTACTTCCCCCTCGTCATTGCTTTTAAACAAAGCTCCTCTGTTTTTCTAAATATCTTACTCTTCCCCTTAATTTTTACAGCTTTTTCTGTCTTTTTAATGTACTTTTTATATTCATCTCTTTTGTTTTGTTTTTAATTTAATATAATTACTTATATCATCTCTACGATTTCCTAATATTTCTTGGAATCTTAATACCTCTACCATTTTGTATTTTTCCTCAATCTATTATGAACATCCCGTTTTTAAAAAGGTTTTTGTCCCCATTAACTTCTGTCTAATTACTTCTGTCCTTTAATTTGGTTTTAATCTGCTCTAAATATTCATGTCTTCTTTATTATTTTCAACTTTTTATATTTTATTTTATTTTGGTTTCTCATAGTTTTTATTTTTATTTTTTATATTTCGATCTATTTTCTTACCTTCTTATCTATTTGGTTTTGTCAATTTCTTATTGATTTTCGATGATTCTTTTCCATCTTTTTTTCCTTCCATTTTGAATTTATTTTAAATATTCTTATGATTTTGCATAACATGGCGTTCCAAATTTAAGTGACCATCTTATTTCATTATTGTGTTTAATTTTTTCTTTCTAATTTAAATTTCATCTTCGTATGATCTAGTTCTCATACTTCCCTTTTCATTCTATTTTCTTCATTTTTATAAATATTTACTCAATACTCTAGTTGTAGTGTAATATCGATAGTGTAGTTTTGTTGTATTTCGGTTTATTTACACTACTATTCATTCTCTTGTTCTTGTATCTGCTTTAGTCTTTAAAATTTGTTCCATGTTTTTTAAGACATGGGTTATCCAATGAATAGCCATATATCTTTTATCCAACAATTGAGAATACAGGTGCAATGATCTGTACTGCCTGCATGGAAAGGAACGTGTACATGCCTTGTATATTGAAACTGTCTTTTCAGATCATCTTGAAGTCATTTTAGGAGTTTTAAAACATATATTCTATATACCATAGACTGAAGGCAATGTCCTAGACATAGAAATAGTAGAAGTCACGGGGCCCCATCGCTACCAACCAAGGTACTGCAGCGGTATGTCCTTGAATGCCCTGCCTTCAAAATCTCAACTACCGCTTCCTTCAAGTCCTTCTTCACCGTATGTATCCCTTCGAAGTCAAAGGCGTCTGACATCTACCATAAACCAAATCAAACAGCAAAACCGTAGTAAGAACATCAAAGACAAGACAAGCAGTACAAATGCGAAATTATTGGAAAAAGACAATATGCAAGACAAAACACATTACAACATTTTACTTACATCTCCTAACCAGTTCGTCTTACTCGTGTCTTGTCGAAAATTTTCATACATGAGCATGTAGCACATAACATAAAACCCGCAAGACCATGTATCGGTCTGTTGTGGACACTTCACGTGTACCCAGGAGTTGATATCATTGGCTCTCTTCCAAGCAGCAGAACCCTTTTGTTTTAGCGTCCCAATACACCACAACTTTGCCAAAGCCTCATGTACCTTTTGAGGGGCATGGAAGTTGTTGTTCTGGACATACCCTGAGTCGAACTTGAGAAACCCATCCTCGCATAATATTGCTAGACTCCAATGTTCATAGTCACAAATAGGAACCAACAGTGTAGTCCACGTATGGGATTCGAAAGCAAAATGAGCTTCATAAAATTCCATCAAAGAAGAGAAACTGGTGGTCTTGTTCAGTAACTCCCTTAGAGAAATCGCAAATTCAGAAGTGCACACGTAGATGTTGGAAGAAAGAGAGGCTTGAAACCAATAACAAAAGAAATCCATCACTCCCGCGCTGACTTTGACCTCATCGAGATCTAAAGAAAGCATGTCAGGATGGATTCAGAGTTCTGTTCTGCCACTTTCAAAAGAAAACTGCACGTACCCCTCATGTGCTCGTACTCCTTCATCTTGAATCATCGAAGCCATCATATCTTGCAAACTACAGAAATGAAAAGAATTGCGTTCAATTACACCATGTTACTTGGACACAACAACATCTTCCTTCCAACGATTGTTCTGAATTAACATTACAAACTACTCTATCCATTTTGGCCTCATGCAGCGATCTACATTAAGGTGGTCAAAATTAACCTCATCTCTAGGAAATTATAGAGGTACAAGGTAATGTGTTTTTATACCTGGTTTTTTCCTGAGTCTGAGACGTAGAAGGTGCCCCATGATGGTTGACTTCGTGCACATTGTCTTGCAGAGGATGTACAGAACTTCGAGGCCGCTCTATCAGACTCCATCTATTCTCTTCGATTGGTTGTCTTCCTTCCACTGTATCGCACTGTTCCGTTTGTCTTTCAATGTCCCCAGGAGATTTGGCCACCACATCTGGCTCTAAATCTGCACCTTGTCTTGCACTGTTGTACCCCAACTTTTTGTATGCGCTTAGGAGCTCCCGGTTACGTACTTCTTGTAATGCATGCGCAGTCGATTCAGAGGAGTTACCTTCCCCTTCTAGGCTGAAAGCCGCCACGCCAATGTCGACGTCCTCACGAATGGCAACCACGGCCATATAAACCTGGAGGACATTACAATGTAAATGTAGACCTTATCAGATACATAGATATGGAGTAGCAATCTTAGACATTTGTTACTTCTCTCAGAGTGCACGCAATTAACTGCAATGATACAGGATCAGAATAATAAGCAAACACCAAAGAAGGAATCTTCCTTACCTCAGCACATAAGGCAGGAGTTATTTCTTCGTGCACATCAGAATCTGCAAGCCACATCTTCTCCAACACCGTCGTGTACCTCCTTGTCCTATGGATATCCGCAATGGCTCGGATTGCTACACGACCCAGGAATGATTCTACCTTCGCAATCACTTCTTCCTTCTTACAGCCTTGAAATCCTATCAAGGCATTTAAATCATTCCAACAATTGGAAATAGGTTCTACATTTGATACAGAAATGCATGGAAACAGCGTCCATCCCATCTTTCCTACGAGTTCAGCACAGAAAGACAGTCTTTGGGACTCAGCTTTGTCCTCCACTGAATTGAGCAATCTCCGCCTTGTCATGCCTTGGATTGGATGCGCAATAGGGGCATGCTGGGTCGGAGAAAGTCGAGCATAAATCTTCAAAGCCCGAACTATATGGGGACAATCAACCTCCAGGGTCTTCTTTTCATTGCCTAAGTTGTTGTCAATGCAGGCAAGTAGGTCAGTCAGTTCCTCCCTACTGTGCTTCCATGGTCTTGATGACGCACCGATAGGTAATGTGCTTTTCAGTGCTTGAAATAGGGGTGACCATCCCCAGACCTTGTCTTCCAACTCCAAAAGCTCCTTAGAATCGAAGTTGGACATGGCAATCCTTATCACTGTTTCCTTTGCAGCTTTTAACGCAGTGGACGCCCTTCTCTCATATTCACCCTGATCCTTCAAGTAAACCAAGTACCTCTCGAGTTTTAGAATCTCCTGTTGTCTTCCTTGTTCATCCGGGACGCTTAAGTACGGGTTCCACGGGGTTGTAGCCAGGTAGACAAACTCTTCCCTGTTTTCTAAGTCCTTTTTGTCCTGTAGTTCATTCATACATCCAGTTCTTCATCAAATAAATAACAAAAGGAATGAGCAATGGGATTTTATATTCACATACGACATAATAAATTTTCCAACTGAAAATGCACTGAAAGATCAACCAACAACACAATGATAAATGGGAAATAAACTTACCGTATGGGCCCGTCTCCAGTAAATCCATGGCCCTGTAGCCGCCATGAGTCTATGGCCGAGCTCCCCATTCACTTCCATTTCGTTTAGCTTTGCTATGCACCGTTCTGGAATGTCAAGCAGGTCTTTCTGAATGATTGCTTCAGGGGACTCTTTTAAAATATAGTATAAACCGGGGACCTTCATAACAGGTGGAGGTGATCCTATCTCCGGAACATCCTTCATCGTGAATCTCTCTGCCTGTTTCTGTGCTGCAGCTAGCACCTCTTCGCGAGTACTTTGTGTTGCACTGCTAGAACCCTGTATTGCAGTACAACCTTCATTTAGAACCCTTCTTCGTGGTGGCGTAGGTGTCGTGTCTTCGTCTTCACTTAACTCTAGTGGCTTGGAAACTTCTTGCCCAGAATGATGGATATGAATGTCCCGTGATCTAAGTGCGTACCTTGATGTACTGCTACTTTGTCCTGCGTTAGTTTTCTCTACTATCTTTGCAGTTTTATCCGACGCAAATCTTCGCAGTCTCTTGAAAGAACTTGGTCTAGGCTGATCATCAGAAAATGTTTGGCACTCTAAACCGGGCAATGCATGGCTCTCTTCAATGTCTTGTGTAGCTTCTTCAGAGCCAGGGGTAATTTGGCTTATGGGGGTGTTAGGTTCCTGTAACAATCTGCAAACACTCCCTGCTCCTGATGCGATGTCTATCACCATGTTCTCGGCCCCGCCTACTGCTCCATATTCGTGTCCTGCTTCCACATCCAATCGTACAGCCTCCTTACGAGTTGTCTCCTAGTATAAAGTAGTGCTTGTCTTCGGAGCCCAAGGCCTATGTCCTTCAGGTGCAGGGAAAACAAGTCCTGCTTCTTTTAGGATCTTCGTATAAATCTTTCCATCACTAGGACAGAATGTGGGATACATTTTCAAGATTTGTACAGGTCCGCTCTGCATGTCCTTCCACGCCTGGCATTGGTCCGTGTGTCGATGCCAAGACAAACTATTCTTATTTGAAAATATCTGATGGCAAAACCGACACCAATACCAGCGTCTCTTATCTGGGTGGTAGAAATGAAAACGATAGTCATAGTGAGCCTCAATGATAAGGTCCTTGTACTCCCTTTCCGTGTAAAGACACACGCATTGGTTTCGGCCTTCCTTTAATGTGCACCTGTGAACTGCCTCGCCTCCAACCTATACACCCTGAATCACACCTACTGGGCCATTTAGGGCGATGTCCAGCCACCTCTCTCTTCCCAACTCCGTCATGAGCCGTTGGTCTGCGTTGATGTTCAAATTCTTTCCCAACAGATTCTCGGCTAATGGCCCTGCGGTTATCCCCTCACCATTATAATAAAGTCCACCTTGTACACCTCTGGATCCCGTTTTCTTCAGTCCTAGTCGAACAGACTTTTCTCCCGGGACTAGATTACCTAGTCTTTGTGTACCACTAACGTCTGTCTCGAAATTCGCAGCCACTGAAGTAAGAGCCGCCTCTGAACTACCGTCGCCTTGTCCAAGGAGTGCATATGGTGGCGCGGCATCTTCAACAACGCCTTCCATACCTACGATCAGATTGTGTCGGCGGTGGCTATCCCATAAACCTAGCAATTCCCTGCATTACAGAATCAAATTAATAACAATGACTACTAGATTAGAGCGTAATACAATATACTTCTACATTGCATTCAAAATGAAATCTTAGCAGAAATCAAATGAATGCGACCTGAACATGAAGGAGAGACAGAACATGAATACAAAAGTAAAATATACTTTAAATCATGTCTAGTTTAAAATTGCTTTAAAAATAATTTGAATTCCTCATTAAGATTAATCGCCATTTCTTGGACTCTGAAGCACTATGACTTTGCACACAATGTACTAATACTTTCTTTCAGATTCTAAGAGGAAATCCTAGATTATAGGAACTAGTAAACCAACGCTGCGTTATGCAGGTGGCATTTCATTTTCGCCCAAACAACCATAATATTGATGTGAGATATAAAAATACCTTAGAAACTAATGATAAATACGAAGCTTTTAATGATCAATACTGTTCACAGTAGGAGACCATATTGCTCGAAATACATTGGACAAGGCATTGTAAAAACGTACTTGACGCTCAGCCTGGAGCAACGCAGGCTCCTCTCTAGTAACCTTGCCCACTTCACTGCCTGAATAGAGCACATCCTCAATTAGTACTTCTCCAGTTTCACATTGCTCCCTAACACTACCCCTAGGAGAAACGCATGCTTCAAAAAGCTTAACACTCCATATCAAAGGATCGAAGAGGTTGTACTGCACTTACGTTCGTTGCAAAGGCAAGAGGTGCCTCATCCCTTAGACAGCACTTCAGAGCGATCAGCACTCCCTGCGAGGTACTCTAGAAAATATGTGCATTCAGAATTTGGAGGCATTGATCAATTCAATGAGAAAATAAAGCAGGTTCGACATGGGAGCTACGGTTCCTAAATCCGAGAATAACTATGTAATTCTAGCAGTACGCATTCCGTTAGTCAAAGTTTTAGATTACAACAACAATTTGAAGTACCTTATTCTTCGTGGCTTTACTCCTTTCATCACTTGAATATGCATGCTTTTTTGATAGACTATGTCCATCTGCCAATTAACAGTGAGACATATGTTGCACAGATATATCGGCAGAGCAATAGAAGAATTAAATGGTAGCTTTGCCTTTGCTGGTGAGGGACTGAATAAGTTGCTGTTTCGGGAAGACAAACTCTCTCTTGAAAACAAGATCCAGTTGTTGTAGTTCTGGTTTTTAATTAACACACATGAAGGTGCACATGGTCAGAGGCAAGGACCAGAACGAGACCAGAAACTCGGAGACAACATGCTGTTTGAGAAGATAGTTTACAGATATGACATTTTGGCTTGTTAACTTACTCGTCAAAACTTGAGAAGCAGGTCCAGACTCAACAAACAAATGACATTGAGGGCACTGAAAGCTTGAAAGTAACTTCAATCAGTCAAATAACGATTAAAGCATACAAAATCTTTACTCACAATTCACAAAAATCTGTACATATTCATTTAGCATACCCATTTAATTCCTTGGCATTCATGGTAGCTACTGCACATTCCGCCACAGCCAAGTGCATAGACAGCACACCTAGCTCTTCAGCACCATAAGAACACTATCACTGAGAGGGGAACCCTAAAGCCTGCTCTCATAAATAGAACTACAATCTCAAAAATGAAGCTCTAAAAACCTCAGAAGGAGAATCAAGGTCTCTACTTCATGCCACAAGAGCAAGACAACATCCTTCTCTGCAAATGTTCCCGAAATAAAACATCACAAGAAGACGAAATGGTCACAAGTAAACTTACCTTCTTCAAGCGTGAACAGGAAAAAAAAAAAACAGAGAATCCACAAAGGAATATCGTCCTCGGCATTCACGCACTCCTTCACCCAACTATGTCCTTCAACATGTCAACGAACTCCTCCTATATTCTGGAAGTTCTAATAACAAGCCCTAAACCCTAAAACAACTATCCACCCTCCAGCCATCGCCGCATTTAACCCATAACCCTCCACATTGTATCACTAAAAACGTACTCCACCATTAGAAAGACAAACATGTGTTCGATTTGGCAGGACAAGTAATGCAGAGCAGCACAAACTGATCGCGTCTCCACAAGATGTGCACTGAACGAAGGAGAGATAACCCTGTAGACGACGAAGATATATGTAAATAGGACAGAGTCTTCCTAAACATTCACACCCCAGCCCCGACCCAGGCCAGGCTGGCATCCCTAAACCCTAAATTAACATTCCAAACTAATTTAGCCGTAACAGAATTTAATCCTTCAAAGCCCACCGCAACATGTAACATCTCACCTGCTTGGCATTACAGACACAATTGGAGTATTCGGCTCTGCACAACAAGTCGCCAATCGCAGGACAAGATCGTGTAGTATCCCCGGGACGAGAACAACACAGAGGTCAATGCTAACATTGTAGATGACGAAACCAGCTCCAACTCCATCGATGTAGACGACGAAGCCAGCTGTAACTCCAACGGTGAAGTAGATGACATCCATAAACCCAGCTCCCGAGACCAAGGCCAGGCTGTCAGATCTCGCGGGTGACCCGTCGTTGTGTGAAGGGTTGACCAAGACCCTTCCCCGGAGACTTTTCTCCGGGCAGGGGGTATCAGCCCGCCTTTCGTCAAATTGGGAGTTTGTGGGGGGGTCGCTAACGTCCTCCCCATATTCAAATGCAGATGTTGATTCCTGTAGCGTTGGGTGGACTTTTAAATACCAAAAATAGCATAGCAATTATGAGATCATGTTGTGTCTTTGGAAGAATTTGCTTCAAAGGGTGGGATCCAGACAAAGTAGAGAGTCTTTAAGAAGACGTCGCCATTACGATATGCCTTATGAACATTGCTTTTCTACCTACATTTTTGACGTTATATCCCATCTACCAATGCATCTTGTTGAAGAAGTAATTATTCTAGGTGAACGGTTTTTGATTAATGTCAAATTTTAACACAATTTTTGATGAAACAATGAATGGGAAAGGAAATGGCAAGCAAATGGTCTATTGACACGGCTGGTGGAAAACTGGATTGAACAAAGAATTCACTCTGATATCAAAGATATGACCGTCTCCAATGAACATGACACTGTGTTACTGTCAAATTTACCAATATAAAATGCAAAAGATACTCCAGAATGAAAGCCCACAGAAACCATTGGAAAGGAGAAGATGAAGGGAACACTTGCTTTACGACGTATGACAGTTTGAGAATGTCCCAGATAGTGTGAGAATGTGAGAATTGTGCATTAATTAATTAATACACAAATCTCACAGCCTCACAATGCCACGTGGACCCCTTTGAGAGGGTGCTACATGGCAATCAAGAACACTTTTTGGTTTACTTCCCCACCCCACCCACCCTCTTGTACTTTGAAGGGAGGTGAGGAGGGTCAATCCCTATGGGTTAATATAATTCCAGGTGACCCCCCTGAGACCGCCCCCTAAAACCCCTCCTAAGACCCCCCCCCCTCCTAAGACCCCCCCCCCTCCTAAGACCCCCTTCTAAGACAAGACCCCCCTCGAAGACCCGTCTTAAGACCCCCCCCCCCCCCTCGAAGACCCGTCTTAAGACCCCCCCCCCTCGAAGACCCTCCCAAGACCCCTGTGAACGTCTTGGTCGCGCCACATACCCCCCCACCTTCCCCCACTCCCAGCCCCTTCATTAATTATTTAATGCATCAGAAATGGAAGTGAGATTTGGGTAGATAGTGGCATTACTTGTTTTGAAGCTAATCAACATTCCACAGGTTTTGGAAAGGATTATATGGGTGTACTTTGTGATATATTAGTTCTAGACCATGGCGACTTGAAAACGCTTGTTACTGTGTTCTCTTGCCAATGAAAAAAAGGCAAGATAATCATGGAAATAGTAATTATGTCAGGGATGGTGATGGATTTTTGGTAGTGAACTTCAAACACCATGTCTCTAAGGCTGTGAATCCTTTTGTCTTTTCTAGCTAGTGCACCAAAGTGTTTATTGCCCAGGATGATCTTCATCCAGCTGGTCCAGATTGGAAGGTAGTTATAAGAAAGGAAGCCCAAGCATGGAGGAAGATGGAGGAAGACAATGACATTTTTATCACCACAAATTTATCGAGCAGTGGCATTGTTCATTGTAGCGGATTGCGCAACCATCCATATGAACCAGATCTTACCGGAGCAATTGTGTTAAATGACAGTGAGAATGCTTTGGCTCTCGAGAGTTTTGAGAGTCTAGCCTTGACATCGCAGCGTAAAAGAAGACTTGTTCAAGAAGAAACGTCTTGGTCATCTTAAAAGACCTCGAAGAAACCAATGACTTAGTTAACTAGTGGATTGTTTTCACTAGAATACAATTGAATGATTTTATTTTAAAAGGTGAATGTGCATAGGAAGATCACTTAGATATGAAATTTTTTAATTCATCTTTCTAGTAGTAAATTATGAAGTGTGTGCAATACATTGAGTGTGCTTTGGTAAATTGTTTATAAATTTTTCACCTTGACATGTCGGCGAAACGAACTGTTTGAGATAATAACATAAGAGTGTGTGGAGAAAATTATACATATTTAAAAAGGCTTTAATGTTTTTATTTGTCGGATTATTTTTAGGTACATTTGATTCAGAGCAATTGAGGCCAAAGGACAAACATTGGAACGTCAAGAGTCTTGACATGTTATTCTACTCCATCAGATGTCAGCCTACATGAAAGTTACTTTGATTAAATTAATTGACTGGAACGAATTAAATATATTAGTATGTCGATTGCTATGTTTTACACTCAGTAATGAAGATGTACAGAATCTCAATGTTGATTTCCATATCCATTAGAAACCTGGAATTACTCATTGATCATTGGAGAACCCTAAATGTCATGTAAGAAAGGATAACGCAAGATGGAGAGCATGGACCGTGGACGGCTGTGGACCCGCATTTCCCTCCCCGGTAACTGCAACCATCGCGTATCAGTGGACCTGCATTGTGTGACCTGCATTGAACGTTGCGTTACACTAAATACTGACGGCCTTTGTGACACTACGTTCCACAACTAACCGTGCCCCCAAAAAATGACGTCACCCCACGTCATCGTCTCCCTTAGCCTCGTAGAAGCGACTAGGGTTTTCCAAGCGTTAGAGTTCGAGTGTTATTGTCTTTTGTGTCCAGAGGTCTGTATTACTCCAAATGTGCATGTAATTGATTTACTTCTAGAAACATGTCTGTTTAGGTTACATTACGTATTCTTGGTTGTTGGACGTCGATTAGTCGGTGATACTGGATGGAAACAATTAATGTCACCTACATCCAAGATTGTTTTTGTGAAATATGTCATTAGGTTTCGCAATGATGAGTAGAGAGCAAGGGATTTTAGCTTAGGTCGACGTCGTTTGGCAGAAGGAGAAGCCCAACGGAGGGCTGGATATGGAGAGCGAGTATGGACTCAAAGATTTCTCATACACTGTGAAGTCGATTTCTAGAGAACTTCTGCCGAAGCCGAGGAAGAAACCACATCCTCTTGATTGCGTTCTTGAAGGTAATACGCTCGCGCCCACTTGTAAAGCCCGAGCAAAGAGAGTTCAAAATCCGCAGGGGAGGAAACCCCCTTGCACATTCAAGTCTAAAGGACATGGATGTGGGGTGGATGCTATGGATTGGATGTTGGCAGATCCTACGTCGTTGCCCAAGAAGCGTCCTAGTAAAAAGTCCAAAGTAGATGGTACCATGGAATATCCATCAGACATTACGAACGACGAAGTTACAACCTCTCAAATTCCGGATCTGAACGAAGTGCCTTCAATTGAGGAGGCTCACACTAGTTCTGTGCCAATGGTGAAAAGGAAGGGGCCACGGAAGAAGAAAGTCAACATCCTTATTTTCAACTCTAGTGTCACATTAGAACAACCGGCTGTCAAAGTTGTAAGAAGAAGGGCTCTGAAGGCGAAAGCACCTTCTGCACTGGCCAAAGCAGCTGGTCCATCCTATAGAGGTGAGATTGCGGGACCTTCACATTCCGACGTGGGTTCTGTTGTAGATGCACTGAAGCCTGCGAAACATCCTCCAAAGAAGTACGCACCAAGAAAGAAGAAGGCAACACCCGCTTGCGAACATTAGTGTCACGGGCTTGGCCCAGAGATTTTGCGGCGTCAAGAGCAGGAGGCGGTGAACTCTATCCAACCGGAATTCAATGCTAGTTTGCCTCAACCGCAGCCCCCGTCTCTGGTTTCTGTTATAAATGACCATTCATGAGTCACTGATGGGCTTGCACCGCTATTGTCTGCTTTATGTGACCATGCCGACATTTCATGTTGTGAAGCACGTTCAGCCAGACCCCTGTCATCGGAAACGTTGAAGCCGTCCTTGCACGGGAGGTCATTGACATCTCTTACTTGGTGGAATAGGCTCCCGAAAAGTAGCGACGTTAAGGCGTCCGCACATGAGGAAAAAAAAAATGACTCTAAAAAGAAGTAGGGGGTCCATTAAGCAAGGGTGCCTACCTCAGTTCATAGTGAAGACTCTTCTATACGCGCCGCATGTGTTCGAGATATGCATAATACAAGAGAAGCATGTCAACTAGGACGGCCTTGTTGTGCACGTTGGTATGAAATGTGGAGATCGTAGTGCTTTCTCAGCAGACTTGTCGCCAAAAATTTGCGCATTTGTAGAGGAATATTTGCGCCGCAAAGACTCTTCAAATCAAATAATGAAGAAGCACCTTGAACTAATGAAGAAATATCAAGCTGGGGGGAGAGATATAACGCAGGTCCTGTTGCTTACAACCAAGGACATCCGCAATATTTCTGGGAAACTAGCTCTAGAAACTTACATGTTGCATAAGAATGACACACAAAGTGTAAGAATGTGGGTTGAAAGGAATACGGATGAGGTATTTTATTATACTGAGTCCAATAAAGAGAAGCCGATTCCTGTCCCGGGTGAACTGAACGCGACGAACATGCTTTTCACTATTGGAATTCAAATATAGAGTGACAGCGCCTGATGATGCTGATGCACGGCCAACGTAGAGGTATTTCCGTTGATGTCACGTTTGGCACAAATGAGAAAAAAGTAACATTACAATACAACTTTCTAAATACTTTGAAAGTTATGACACTCTTTGAATTTTTTTGAGGTTTTCAAGATCTGCCTTCAATGTACACTCAATCTGTTGGAATGTACACGCACCACAGTTCCCCCTCTACACTAAATCATGGTTTTCAATGAGTGACATAATGGTGTACATCTTGCTTTTATATTAATTTTTAAATGTGCCAAAGTCAACCTCTCCCCGTGGATGAAAGCTCTGAATGCGAGAATGGTTGCTGAAAAATCTAATTGGAAATGGACAGCTTTTATCGTCGACTACGCACAAGAAGAGATAAATGCCATTAAGTGAGTTCCTACAAACTATAATTTTAAAATTTCTTTATCTTGATTTATAATAAACTTCTCTGTATAATACTTAGACACTACAAGTATCCATAACCTCGAACGAGTATCCATAACCTCGAACGAGTATCCATAACCTCGAACGAGTATCCATAACCTCGAACGAGTATCCATAACCTCGAACACAAAACCTGGAACACAAATCTTACAAGTATTTATAACGTAGAACACAGATGTATTTTCTTTAGATTATCCTTGAGTCCGGAGCGGCAGGACCCATGCTGATAAAACTGTACAATACCATAGTGGTTACCACCAAGTCTGATCTCTAATGCAGAAAAGTTCCAAGGACCTGATAGCAAGTTGATACCGACGATAGCGGAGAACGCTATTTCGCATGTAGGAAAAGTGGGTCCCGCCGCGCCGTCCGACGTGGCATGCCGCGCTGGCCCCCGCGTTTTCCCACGATCCGACGGTTCCGGTAAGTCGCGAGTGGAGTAAAATCGCGATGTCACGTAACACTGGACTACCGAGACACGCCGTCGACCGAGACGCCGTGACACTGAACACTGCCCACTTCCGAGACACTAGAATCGGAAACCTGACCGCGAACTCAAAAAAACATGACGTCATAATTACGTCACAGTCCCCATCGTCTTCTCCATTCCGATTAGGGCTTCCAGTGTCTCGTTAGAGCTTTGTCGTTGTGGGTAGAGGGGGAGTATGTGTGCATTCAGGTATCTCAAAGCACTAGGGACATTAGGGTTTAGTAGTGATTGCGTTAGGAATTATGACATGTTGTATCATTGAATTGCATTGTACTCTCCGTGTTGAAGCTGTCGCGTCTCGCCGTTTTGGATTCGACTACATCATTCAACAATTAATGTGCAAATCGCTCTGGAATTGACCCCTTTCAAAACGCGCAGGCGCAGAGCTTTGAAGGTTTAGGGGTTTCACTTACGAGCATTTCGCGGCATGGAGGTAATTGGTCTTGGGTTTTGTTGTCGTCTCTTCGTTGTTTCTTCGTTTTCAAGGCGATTGCGCTCGCGGGATGGACTCGTACTGTACTCACCTGTCTAACATTCGCATTGTCAGCAGGGGCTCCCTGGAGACACCCATCCACGAGCGCTCTATATTCTGGAGCATTCCAAGGTAATTTTTTTTTCGCATAGAAACTCTGTTTATGTCATTTTAGAGCTTCGTTAGGGTTTACTGAAATTTCTAGTGTGATCGGGAATGCAATGTTGTTTTCCTCGTACAATGTGTTTAGGGTTTACAGCAACTAATCCAGGAGCTCCTTACGGTTTAGGATTAGGATCTTAATGTGATTTTACATTAGCCACATTTCTACCACTGCAATCTTGCTCGCACTCTTCTAACTACTAAGCTCGACAGGGACGACGTCGAAAGCACCGAGCAGGATTGGTACTACCATCCCGTGCTATGCCCACATAGCTGCGGCGCTTGTATTGGGGTCGTCAATAAGTTTCGTTTCCTTAGTTTCTTCCCTGCTGGTTGTCCGAAGTGTGGGTCATCTACGCAGGTATACAAGGCCGAAGACATGGAGGAGGAACCGGTGACACTGAGAAGCAAGATTTATGGGATCTGTTACGAAGTCCAGTACCCAAGTAGAAGGCGTGCTAAAGAGCTCCAGGCCGAGTTTGCAACCGCGGCGAAGGGGAAGGTTAAACCAGGCGGGACGAGAAAGTATTTTGTTTGCATCCATTGTGGTCGCGACTCTTTTAGTAACAAGATGATGCTCAACCGCCACAGATACGTAGAAGGCAGTGACGGGGCAAAGCATCCGGATGGTTCCCGTGCGTTACTCTTACCCTACCCTGATTTCAAACGTGGGGAGGGTAACAGGGTTGAGGTGTTGGAGAAGGTTACTGTAGAGGCACAGAAGAAGACTGCATCGGCTGCTGCGAAGTCCGGGAAGGGAGTGGATGCGACAGTGAAGAAGAATACGATGGAGCAACCGGCTATGGGGGAAAAGTCTCTCAATGCTGTTGGGGATGGAATTTGTGGACGACGGTTGGAAGGGAACAGCGGCACCGGGTACAAGATTACTCCTGCACCTGATATTATCTGCGGGAAGGTGTGTGAATCGGATGCAGGGGGAGATGGAGGGGGTGATGGGCATAAGAAGCGGAAGACTACACCAACGGGGGCTGCCCCTCCGTTCCGTAGTTGCCGTAAATCTGTG
This sequence comes from Ceratodon purpureus, assembly GCA_014871385.1. Lineage (NCBI taxonomy): Eukaryota > Viridiplantae > Streptophyta > Bryopsida > Pseudoditrichales > Ditrichaceae > Ceratodon > Ceratodon purpureus. The sequence goes on from CM026426.1 coordinate 2,092,065, forward strand.
TCGAAGGGGTCCCCGGAGCATAGAGTCACGGGGTCAGAGGAAGTTCGGGAGCAGTGTCACGAGGACGTTGATGATACGCGAGACACTCCGGAGGAAGGAGACCAGGATGTCGTCGAGGGAGGTAAGAGGAAAAGGTCTGTGGCTTTTCGGTTAGAGGCTGTACAGAATCTTGTGCCAGCCCAGAATGCACCCAAACAGGACATACGGGTGACAGGGAAGGATATTCACAGAGGAGTTGATGCCCGGGTGAAGGGCCTACCAGTTGGGAATTGTGATACTAATGCTCAACGTCAACTCTCTCCGAGTGAGGACGAGGCGGTGCTGTCACCTACATTACGGGAGGTTTTGCCGGGGAATGGCAACTCCAAGAAGGCTGACCAGAGTTTTCATGTCGCCTATCGAGAGCCAGGTGGACAGAGCGGGAAGAAGCAGAAGAAGAGTTCGTACGACGCCGACGCTGAGGTAAGCGATAAGCAACGGGCAATAGATACTTTAAGAGATAGATTTACTAAAGTTGTTCAAAGTGTTCTTCGAGGGCCCCATAGTGTGTACTACTCTACAAAATGTAGTGGTTTAGGTTGTAATAGTGACTGTAGCGCCTGTGATTTGCATCATCCCTTTTGTGACACTGGGGACGGCGTAATAGATAGTGTTACATTGCTGGATCACTGTATAGGGGGGTCAGATACCATACAGTGTCACAGTGACGGTGTAGCGGAGGAGGAGAATGCTGTACCTGATACACCATTTCAGAATGTTCCTGTACGGGATACGGAATGTACTCTAGAAAGAATCAGCGCGGAACATGTCTGGGTTGGTGATATACAGAGTGTGACGGACATTCAAGAGTACTGGGCAAACGGGAAGGGGTCTAGGGATCCATTTGCCTTTTTCCCGGAAGCGTTTCAGAGGTTCACTCTACGTGCTAAACTTATGAATGACTTAGAGGAGAAAACCGTGACAAAAATATGTAAGGAAGCCGAATCTCCACAGCGGATTAGGCCCCCTCCAGTGTGTCCACCGGAACCCCGACGACCTGGTCTGTACTACCTACGGGACATAGGGGGGGATGTGACACTGCCCTGGGTTTGGGAGTGTCACAGTGGTGACGACTTTCTTGAGAAGTGGGAAAAAGCAGTCAGAGACAAAGAGTTCAGGGAGAAGGTGCCTCACTGTACGAATTGGTGGAGTCGCAAGAAGGTAAGCTGCACGTATCAGTGACATTGATTTCATTGTTTTTTTAATATGCTTCGAAATAAGACTCCCTAGATATTGATGCACTCTAATATATAGATAAATGGTACAGGGGGACAAGAAGAGTCCACTGGCGAAAGACGTCGTTGAGGAAGTCACGAAAGCCATAGACGCGCTTGTTGAAAGCGTGGAAGATGGGACTCCATATGCAGATCTCCACGCACTGAAGCTGTACATACAGTGGACGATTGATTATGGCAAATACGAGGAAGCGTTGACGAAGTATAAGGAGGACTTGCGTGCGGCTGAGGCGAATCGAGAGGCAGCGGCGGTAACGGAATTCAGATGTACGAACGGGAGACTGTTTGAAGAAGTCCGGTGGGATTGGTCCCCCATATGGCAGGTATTAGCAGAGGAGGAGGGAATTTTGTCTACTCTCCCGACCCTACCGTGGCGTCACGATGGTGAGAGTCTTGAACCTATACTACGTCTGTCAGTACAGTAAACATTCGTAGAATATCAGAGTATTTTTTGGCGTGCGTCTTTGACTGAAAATTATATTCTGTGGCTGGAACAGGAGAGGAAGCCGCTCATGTGCGCCGAATACTATGCGGTGATAGATTAGAGGCGTTGACACCCCCTCCGCTAATTTATATTTTCCGTGTACTCTTCAAATGCCATTATGGGGAATTCAGAGTACTCTCTTGTCCGAGGTACGGACTGACGAGGGAGGTAATATCCGAGGAGTGCCATAGGGGTATAAATATTCAACGAGCGTTGTCTACATTCATAGCGGAAGGTCCTTATCAGTACTCACGGATAGGGTTTGTTCTGGGAGAGACATACCGCTTACAGATTCTACAGGATGTGGATAAGATAAATGGTGGTGACGGCGAGGAGATGATTCAGGAGGTACTGCTGTGGGTGCGGAGAGTGCGGGTTAGGGCATTGCAGGACCTAGCCTTGTCTCATGCTACGGTATTTACGGGAGCGTGGACAGCAGTGACTCATGAGTTCTGGCCAGAGATCGCTCATACGTGGGATCAGGTCTTGCGAAGGAGGGAAGAACGTGATGTCCGTTACGCGATAGGCGCAGATAATCCTACGCAGGATTCCCGTGTTATTACTTTGCGTAAGGAGATTCAGGAGAGAATTACAGAAGTAGGAGACACCATCATTCAAGAGGATAAAGCACTCTGGGAGCTGTGCAGTAGAGAGTTCGCGCCTCCGGAGTCCCAACGTCCTAGTGTCACGAACTCTGTTGCAGGATTGTTTCAGGACCCAGACAGTGAGGAAGAGAAACCAGTACCTGCGGAAGTTATACGAGATTCATCGAATGGAGAGAACGTGAAGGAGGACAGTCGTGACACCGGGGAGGAAGTCCAGGCTGTCGTTTCCGTACTTCCGCAAGCGCTAACTCTGTCACACTGTGACACTGCTGTTCACACGGATGACATTGCAGCAGATCATGGTCCCCCGGAACTAAATTCCAATTCATTCCCTGCTGCGGAGAATACTACAGGCGCGCGTCCTGAAAGTGGATCCGTATCTCCCATTCCTGGAGACAGTGAAGATAAATGCGAAGTGGAAGGGGCCGAGGATAATATAAAGACTGACGTTACAATGGAGCCGGAGAACGTGGACGCGGATACTGGCTTCAGCGTTGTCAAAGGTGTCAGCAGCGGACTTCCACATGATTGTAAGGAATCTTATGCTCCAGTGTTAGCGGTAACATCTCCAGAATCCATCGTCGTCAGCCACCGGGATTGTGAGGCAGTTCCAAATGTGTTCCCAGAGATTACGCGCATAATGGACGACCCAGTGACGTCTCCTCGAGGAGCCCCTTTAATCACACTCAGCCAGTTCCATAATACCGCACACGGCGGTGAGGACATGGTTGAGGAACACTCACTGGGTTTTTCACAGGATCTAAGTTTCGTGCAGTGGATGAAGGCGCCTACAGACGTGGCGGTTCAGACTCCTTATAAAGGAGTATCCATTGTGACTGGTCAAGTTGGTGCGGAAGTGGATGTCTCTGACCGTCTGGGGATTCAGGAGGATGGGCCTCCAAAGGACTCAGCGTGCAGAAATCTACATGCTACATTCAAAGAAGAGAAACAGTTGGAAGCAACGGCGGAGCAGTTAGTGGATCTCTCTCAGCGTCACGACATGCAATGTAAGCAGCATACTGCAAGAGTACTTTCGAGTCAAAAAGACCTCGACTATGCAATGGCAGCTGCGCCGTGGCCAGGTGGTGGCATTGTTAGAGTGGAGGATGTGAGTATTATGTCTCTGCCCCAAGCCTATAACTACTTACATATAGATGACTTCTTGCAGAGTCTCCCAGGACGGAAAGGACGTAGGGATGGTGCAGAGGAGGTGGTGTTCTACAACGAGAAACAGAAGGAATTGGAGGTTCGGTTCGCAGCTATCAGATCACTAAAGCGCGCGCGAGATAGACTTGGGAACGACATGGTAGATTTTGTGATGTCGAGGCTCTATTTTCAGTACCCAGCTAGAGATAGACATGAAGTACTGGTGGTTTTATCCCGCATCAGTTCCGTTTCGAGGCCTTCTGTGTTTACTGACGACGCCTTACAGAAGTGGGCTTCCATTTTTTAGCACCCCCTCCACCAGTGAAGGTGCACCAGGTGAAGGAAGTCCTTGTCCCGTGGGTGACTAGAGACCACTGGTCTCTCTTGGTGTTTTTGATTGACCGTGTGTACCACTTGGACTCCCGTATCGGTAACCACAATCCAAAGGGTAAGGACTCTATGTTTGTAAAGTGGATATGTCATGCGTGGCAGCATATGAGAGGGGTAGAACCGTATGACGTGCCTGTAGTGACACTGGATGTCATTCGGCAGAAAGGGAAATACGAATGCGGCCACCATACCCTGCATAATGCAGTACTGTATTTGAAGGTAAATTTCACTTCCTTAACCATGCTATACACTGGTTTTGTTCTTGTGACCGTATGTATTATTTTTTGAATAATTGTGCATTATTCAGGTACCCATAGGATTAGGGTGGTGACACCGATTACATGGCTGATGGTATGTTCATTGTTTTCGTGCTTGGTTGGATTTGGATTGCAGTTCCGGGCTAGGCGGTCCGGTAGCAGGGAGGAGTTGCTGAAAATGGCTCTGATGAAGGAGTATAAACCGAAGGATATGAACACAGAAGTGCTTTGCCTCTTATCCCGAGAACTGGACTTTGAACGGCGTGACACTAGGTATCGGGCCCCTTTTTCTGTTCCCAAGGACAAGAAGATGGTGCACAGTGATGGAGAAGTGGACGACACACAGCTACTCTTGTAGGGAGTGGTCTATTTTAGAGATAGAGGTCTCCTACATTAATCTTCGTATGTATCTTTAGGTCGTTTTTGACTTCTTCCCTGTACCGCAGTCTGAAATCGGAAACTGAATGGCAGATATTTCTTTAAGTTACTGTCACTATGACTTTGTAAACATATGTTTCTCTAAATCTGTTCCGTTCCCATACATATTCCTTTATTTGTGAGTGCATGAGCTGCATTTATAATAAACCTGAAACTCTCAAGTGACACTTATCCTATACTGGCAACACTCAATGTGAAGTTAGCGACACTACTGATAAGAACTCAAAAGAAAGCCAGATTTGCGGTATATTGGAGACACTCAGGGGGAGTTTATGACAGTGATGGTGAGAACCATATACAGAACCAGGAATGCGTAATACTGGTGACACTAACCGAAAATTTCGTGACACTAACGGTGGTAAGGGAACAGTAAGCCGAGACTAAGGAATACTAGAGACACTCACGGGGAAGATAGTGACATTGACGATAACAAGCATATAAAGAGTCGTGACTGTGAGAAATTGATGCGACTCACTGGTTTATCTGTCGGGATACACGTGTGGCACTGATTATGCCTAATTCGAATTTAAGCATCTATGTTTAAAAAAAAATTTGTTAAAGACCATCTGGACATGTATGTCCCAGAGTGCACGAAAGATTAATTTTATATTGTTACATTTTTGGAGATGTCTTTACTTATATTTAGTACCGTTATTTGATATTTATATCACTGTTGAAATCATTTACGATACAACTCCAAATTATAAATTTATGTGGTTCATTATCGCAAAATTATATGTTTAATAAATAATAAATTACAATTACATTTCAAGAAAATAAAAAAATTAGAGAACCACGAGGGGACACGTTCAATTATATATCATGTTGCTCTAGTCGATGAACATTTTCTCCCAATAATAACATTAATATCGTCCAGTTCTTATTGCGTGAGCATTATATGATTTAGGGTTCAAAGTTTTAAAAGTCACGAAGTTCCCGCAGGAGAGGAACGTGGACCGCTCTCATATAATGGTTCCCCAAGGTCTGTATATAAGGGAGTACTTCTTTGCTTAAACCCTCTCTTCCAGTCAGTCCTTGGGACTCTCATTTCTTATGCCGTGGTCCAAGTGAGGACTATTATACTTTCTCTGAGTCGATTTTTGGTATGGAAGCGCTAGAATCAGAAGTGTTGGAGTTTCTAGCAAACATGGCCGACTTTGTGGATATAGCTGTCCCGGGAGTGCGTCCATCCAGTCCGTCTTCCAGTGTCGTACTTGTTCATGCGCATAATGATCGAGTATATCCTCTACTTGTGACTATACGATCTGCCCAGCTGAAGCGTAAGAGGAACCTTCCTGTGGAAGTTAAATCCAGGGATCTGGATAGGAAGCAGGTCGTTCTCTTCCCCGGCAGAGAACATTTCAAGGGAGTACAGTGTAACAATACATACGTGTCACTATTGCAAGGGCAGTCGAAGTGGAAGAAATCGGCATCTGACACAAAGGGCATGAAATGTGGTTGTAGCTCCGTAGTATCTTGTACTCACAGTAGTTGATAAGTTTGAATTTTATGAAATTACATATATGTTACTTAGAAGGACATTCGTGTATGCTCTTCAAATAACTAATATTGGGACGACAATAGCAGCAATATAGTATCAACCTTGATATGATCTTGTTTATTGCAACGCACTTATATGTCTTAACATCATAGGAGGATACATGTGCCTCTAATTCAGTGACACTAGTCCAGGTGTGTTACACTGTGACTTTGTGACATTCAGAAGTATGGATTTTACCAGCATGGTTGTCAATGAAATATTGGTTTATAATATTGGTATACTATAAATATTGGTCTTTCAATATGAATTTCGTATATGCACAAAATGGAGGTCGAGTGGTGCTAAATCAGTGTCACCGACTGTTCTATTCAAGAAGAGATAGTTATTGACACAGAGCTGACAAGTATAAAAAAAGTGTTCAGTGTCACATATGTTACAGACCACTCTTCTAGTGTTACGATTTATTCGACTAGTGTCACCTACTTTTTAACGTTCAGAAGGCATCAGATTTTATGCATACGTCGACCGTTTCTGTTGCTTATACACGACCCTCTGTATTATTTTATAATACTCATTAACCATGTTGTTGTGTCCTTTTCATATCCCTTAAATTATACTGGATTAATAAATATACTTTTTCTCATTATTAATTCCTACTCTTTCATAATATATGTGATTGAATATTCATTCACCACGTTGTCGTAACCTTTTGATTTCTCTTAAATTATTTTATGTAACTATCATGTTTACATTTTTCGTTTAGTGGTTAACCATTATATTCATTTTACTAAGTTACACCCGATCACTTCCCATTTTTTTTTAATTTTTTTTTATTTTTTTTTTCCATTCATATCTATTTTCATATTCATCTCTTTAATCTTATTTGTTGTTTATTCATTATTTTATTTTATTTTAATTCTCTCAAAACGCATGTACTCTCTCATTGGTTTATCTTATTCTATAAATTTAAAATTTATGACACACAGTTTCTTTCAAGTCTTCATATGTACATATTATATTTTTATTTTTTTAAACAACCACATTGTTTGCCCTTGTTTTATGGTATTCTGAATATTTGTGCCCTCTTGTTGAGGGTTTTAAGTTTAATTTTAAGATAGTGGACGTACTCTTCTACGGTGGCACACATTTAGATACTATGTGAAGATGGCATTATAATTATCCACTTGCTAATAGTAATGTTTAGTCCACAGTAGGTTGTGCGTATTGTGTACTCTCTATGATGTAGATTATATAATTTAAGCTTGAATTTTGAAGGTGCTAGTGGAAACTCAGTAAGGAAACTACGTCGTCACTATGTGCTCAGTAACATATAGATTACCAGAAAGTCAAAAGTATGTCAAAACGTATTAATGAATTACCCCAGCGGTAGTATAGTACTCTTGTTGTGCGAACATCGTCGTGACACTGGATGCTCAAAATTGACCATTATAAATATGTAAGTACACCGACAAATTACGGTAAGCAGAAAATCAATTCCGAACGGAGCGCACCAACTTCCAAACAACCTCGCAGTGCAACCACAGAGAAGCTCAGATTGACAAACATGGTGGCATACACAGATTTACAGAAATGGCGATCCGGGAAAGGACTATCTACTGATGGTGTACATGATATGGCGTAAGTAGTTGAAAATGAAATATAAGTTTGTATTCTTCGAAGTGTCCAGTGTCACAAAAATATAACGGATAATAGTGTCACGCTGTCGCTACAGGAACAGAGCACATTCCGTTAAATACTATGCTTCGGCTTTATCTCGGAAGGAGAAGCTGTCGGACAGCAAAATCTACCGATTCACACCCTACTTCGCACTGTAGTTGCTTACATTGTCCTCTTCCTCGTCGCCTATACCACTATAATACTGTTCCATAACCCATGCCGAATTGCCAAAGTCCTCTGCGGACGAACTCCGACGCGACTCCATCTCCGCCTCCCTCTTGTGAAATTCTTCTCCGTCGCGGAAATGATGTCCGACGATCTCAGCAACACATGCTCCATCCCGATAGCGCACACTGTGCTGGTCACCTTCTCGCGGAACACAAACAGTATGAGGTGGTTGGGGAAAGTCGCCCAGTGACATCGGGGCAAAAGCAGCACGGCCTCCGCAGTCATTGCGGACACACCTCCAGAATACCAAAGCAAACATCAATGTACATCCCAGAATCACACATTCCAGAGAACCCATCTCCACAATCAGACCGAAACGAAACATTTTCTGGACACTCTCCACTTGAATCGCTAAGTACACGAGTTTTCGAAAGACATTGAACAACGAAGACCCGGCATTAAGTACCTTCACATACTCGTGATAACAGAATATTCTACGAAGACTGCGTATGAAGATTTAGAGTTAGTAGAAAAGATCCGCCACCATAGTGAAGTTACAGTTGTACCTGGTCAAAGTCGACGGGCACAGGAGGGACCAGAACGCTCGAGGAAATCCTTCCTTCGGGCTAGCTTAAATCCCATGCCATCATCTACTGGGAAAAAAACGGGTTCTCCTTGCATAGGATGTAATGTTCCATCCCGCCTCTCTGCCTTAATTCTTCGTAAGCGCCCCAGAGTCAAATTGAACTCAGCCACCAAATGCTCCATCATTACGGAATCTCCGTTAACCTCCTCCGACAGTAGTAAAATTTGCTGTGACAACATGTCCGGCAGGTCCTCTACCGTCCGCCATCTTGGTGTAATATTTGGTGTCACAGGTACGCCTGCAGAGTCACCACACGGTGTGAATGCTCCCACTGGTTCAGCATTGTTTTGACGACGAGGTGTCAGTAGCTGCTTCAGTCCACCATTGATGTTTCCAGCCATCCTGCCACAGTACCTCGCAATTGTTCCTTTTGCGAGGTCCGGATTCATCATGGTCAAAACCTTCACGTGGTGCTTGCACATGTTACCCTTTTGTGCCCAGACACAGTTACAAACCGCCCACTTTGAATCAGGGTTGTGAACTGTGTAACGCATATGACGATGCGTTGTCGAGGTGACCAAAGCAAATCCGCCGGTTTCCTCTAGTAGAGTGACATCACTGTCTGGAATTTAACGTGCCTTCAAAATCGACTCTACGGTGATGTCTTGCAACTTTTTGTTGTCAATGAATCCACTCTCCTTTCTGAGATCCTTGTACCAGTAATGGTCAAGAACGTCCTCTGTCAAGGCAGTGATGCACCAATCCACTCGCCTGCCAGTCATTCTACTACGCTCAGACCTTAGTATGGACTTGGCGAATCCATGGTAACCCTCAATAGCAGCATTAGTATCCTGTCCGCAGTATTTTAAATTTCGGAAGCCTACAACCCACATATGTGCCTTTTCGATCCAATACTCCTTCATGTAGTCCCAGAACTCCACCTCCTGAGGGTATTTCTTCTCTAATTCTTCAATACGCGATTTTGCCCAGTGTTGCCCCTCTTCTCCCGGGCGTGAACTTCTGTCGTACATCATTAGCCCCAGTTCCTTCATAATAGCTGCTCGTCTACCTAAGTCTGATATCTTATAGCACCCATTCTTCTGCCAAGCTCTTCGCACATGCCATAGGCAAAGGAAAATCGCGGTATCCGGCCACGTGTCACTGCAAACAGTGTCACAGTAGGTTGTCGAAGATCAGTAATCATCCAATACCTGGGATAATGGGATAAAAGTAGAGTGCACTGAAGAGAGAACGTATTCGCATATTTGTGATAGAGACTCTAGTGTCACAGAATCGTAGTTGACGTCCGTGACACTAAAGTGTGTACCGTGACCTTTGTATACATATTGTGACACTGTAATTATAGATCAGAGTACATAGCATCGGTTGTAACATTCCATTTCACGTAGAAACAGTAAGTGGAACGTACTTTATCGCATTGATTTCACCTTGTGCACAGTCTACTATAAAAGCAGCCGGTTTCCAATCTGGTTTCTCCTCAATCATCCTTGCGTTCAGTGCCTTCATCCAGGGACTTAGGTTAACTTCTGCACATTTAGAGGTGAGAATGAAAGCCACGGGAACCCCATTGTGCCACTCGTCAAACACCATGAGTGTATAGAGTGGAAACTGCCACACAGAAAGAAGAAAACCACTTGGGCGATTAAGCGTAGTCTTTTCGCAGTAATATCTGTGTATGAATGAAATAGATTTAACTGATTCCTACGATGATTGTTGCGCATGGTAGGCACGGTAATAATAGAATTAGAGTCAAGCTTAACCACAACAAAGAAAGCTAGTTAAGTAAATACATACCTTCTTCTCATTAGTTCCAAACGTTGCATCTACTGAGATCCCCCCTCGGTGGCCATGTTCTAACATCATTTTACGTTGCCATTCGGTCTGGATTCCGATTGTGAAAGGCATGTTGGACCCTGTCAATTCCCCTGGAACAGGTACAGGTTTCTCTTTGTTCGATTCTGTGTAGTAAAATACCTTCTCGGGGTTTCGTTCTACCCACATCCGGACACTCTGTGCATCGTTTTTATGCAGCATATATGTTTCCTGCGCCAATTTACTAGATATATTGCGAATGTCCTTGGTAGTGAGGAATAAGTCTCTAGTGATGTCTTTCCCCTCAGCCTTGTACTTCTTAAGTAGCTCAAGATGCTTCTTCATTATCTGATTTGACGAATCCCCGCGGCGTAGACAGGCTTCAACGAATGATCTGATCTCGGGAGAGAGATGAGCTGAGAAGGCGCTTCGATCCCCGTATTTCATTCCACCGTGAACAACTAAACCGTCACGGTTAATATGTTTCTCCTGTATAATGCAAATTTCAGAAATGTGGGGTAAATACAGAAGCTTCTTTACAGTGAACTGTGCCTGGCAGCCCCGTTTAATGGAATTCCCCCATTTCTTTTTCGAGTCTCTCTTGATCTTAGGCCGGGGCAGGGGTTTAGGCACATGTGGAGGGGGATTGTCTTGTACCTCGTCCCGTGTATTGTTGCTGGGGTCGTCGACTTCTCCTAAATCCTCATTGACAGCCTCCCGTCCATCACGTACCAAGGAGTCCGTCATCTCTTCGCGTAGGGCGTCTGCAGTGTCACAAAGAACAGACAATATAGGGGGGAGTCCGTAATTGAGAGTACCTTGTGTCTCAGCGAAACCGTCCTTTGAGTGGGTCATACACCCTTCGGAATCCTCTGGAAGTATTGGTGTGTGCACCGTACCTACCGGATTGATCGTCGTAACAGGTCCTCCCTCGACGTGACACTGGGTGTTAACAGCGTGCGTCACAGGAGACGGCTTCTTCTTCCTTGCACTGGGTTTCTGTGCCGCCTTTCGAGAGGTTGGTGCGGCGTTCTTCAAAGAACTAGCCAGTGGATCACCGCTTCCATGATTAAGGCAGGGATGGGGAGGGGGATGATCTTCAACCATGCCCGCAATGTCACATAACCCGGAAATAGATGGATGTTGCACTGCGCCTTCATGATGACATGTGGTCTGCAGAACTTGAACATCAGTTCCCTGCAGAAGCTCTAGAAAGCCCTTTTTCTTCCTAGGAGCTCTCTTCTTAGGTGGTGCGACGTCCGTTATGCAACCTGTATCAGACAGAAGTGCACCGTGAACATTCACTTCTGAAGCCATCGGCGGATCTTGCGTGACGACAGCGACAGCCTTCGCCCTTGATACTCGTCTTCTAGGTTTTGAGGTAGTTGTTCCCGGAGCAGTGACACTGGACACTTCGGAACCGGCACCTGCTGCCTTCTTACGGTTTGATCTCTTCTTCGCGACTGCAGGAGGGGGATTGGAGACATGTACCTCGCGTGGGAGCTCGTTGAGGTCCGGAATCCCAGTTGCACACGCACCGGTGGAGGTGGCGTCACATGGCACTGCAACAGTATTCTGTCCTTTCCCCTTTCTACCACGTCGCTTCTTCGGTGAGGGAATGGGATCCTGAACCATCCAATCCATGGCATCGGTGACAGTGGCAGCTGTTTTCGCCTTGAATTTCCGAGGAGGTTTTCTTCCTCCATCAGCCTTTGTCCGTTTCGCTCTAGCTTTCCGAGTCGGGGCCAAAATGTTGCCTTCTGGAACGCTGTCAGGAACCCTAGGTTTTTTCTTAGACTTCGGAAGTAAATCCTCCGATATAGGCTTAACAATATGTGAGAAATCCTTCGGGCCGTACTCACATCTGAACCTGCGCATGCAACAGTACTCACTAAACACCTTATGTCTACAGACGTGAGAAATGGAAGTTCTAGACAATACACTGTGACAGTAAGATACAAACCTCGTGAATTCCATGGCAGTCTTGTGCCCATCTCGCCTTTGATTGGGCTTACGATTCTCTTTGTTTGCGCGGAATTTGCACTGTGCACCTTCTCGCCCGCACTGCATTCCGTCTATGAAGTCCTCAACCCTATCAGATGGAATAAAACATTGCTGTACTACATGAGATTTCTTGTGCTCACTACGTGGAGGACGGTATTCCAGCTCCCAACTCAGATCGCGTGGTCCGAAGATACCATCGGGAGGATTCTGCACGCGATCCAGGATTGCCTGTAGTTGTAGTTTATGCCCCTCCATAGCATCGAGATCTACATCCGACCGAGTACCGTCGAACTCCATGGACACTGGGAACTCCGCACTGGCGCCCTCCATGCCACCCATTGGCCGTTGCTTGCAGGCCAAACAACCAGTACCGAAACCTATCTAAGTAGACAGCCCCATAAGGTGAAATTGTCGTGTGACCTAGAAGTGAAACCCTACAGCGATGTCTATGAAATCTCAACGGCATTGCAACTTCCGAAACCCATGCACGACATCGACAACAATGCACGTCCACAAGAAAACGCATTCAGAACCCATTACAACGATTAGCAAATAGTACGATGTCTACATTGAAGATCGCGAAACCCCTCAAACGGTGATCCGCCAGGAGAAGGCAGAATACGAGAACACTGGAACCCTAATCCGTGGAAGCCCTAATCGGAATGGAGAAGACGATGGGGACTGTGACGTAATTATGACGTCATGTTTTTTTGAGTTCGCAGTCAGGTTTCCGATTCCAGTGTCTCGGAAGTGGGCAGTGTTCAGTGTCACGGCGTCTCGGTCGACGGGGTGTCTCGGTAGTCGAGTGTTACGTGACATCGCGATTTTACTCCACTCGCGACTTACCGGAACCGTCGGATCGTGGGAAAACGCGGGGGCCAGCGCGGCATGCCACGTCGGACGGCGCGACGGGGCCCACCTTTCCTACATGCGAAATAGCGTTCTCCGACGATAGCAAGTTGCAACTGTCCCGCACTTCGCGGGGCTCTTCTGAATCACCGACAACGGCATTCGCGATAATTATTTTCAACCGGATGAAGGTGTCTGTAAACCACCTGTAAGATAGCGGCACCGGACTCGAGGCATGGTATAGACTCGGCACCGAAACATTCAGAATAAACCTCGTAGCAAGCACCGTTATTTCTGCCAAATACAAATTATGTCTAGAATTTTAGCCGACAGTTTAGAAAGCAGTCTCGGCGTGTAACGAACCTATCTAGTTTTGGTACCGAGCCCTATAGATTCTGCAACTGTACAACCTGTGAACTATCAAACGAACATTATCTTGAAGGCATTGAGTTGTGGATCGTGACAAAGCAAGTTGTGGGTCGTGACTAACTAGATACCGCAGAACTCCAGTACTACCAACCAATACTACCAACCAAGCTACAACCTAGATTTGACAATACTCCTTATTCACTGGACGATAGAAGAAATAAGTCACTGTGTAGGCTACTCTTTCGGTAACGAGCCCTTAGGAATCTGCAAACCTAGTACCTCAGACAAATCAAAGTGACTCACAATGAAGGAAATCTGCAACCGAACTTCACTAAGCAAATTCCCAAACTGTGCCTCGCCAAGCGAGCCCCTTGGCAACCGAGCCCCTTGGCATTCGAGTCCTTAACAGAAATTGGGTAGTAGCAATACTAGGGTTTACCTCCATCTGAAAGCTCTCGGCCTGATTGTCCATGTCGACGTCCTCTCCTAGTCCCACAGCGACCTCACTCAAATGATTGTGCTCCGTACTCATTGCTTGCTGTGTCTGCGCAGTAAGGAGAGCGAAGGATTAGCGGGTCTAAGTAGCCATCAAATCACTGCTAATGGAAGCACATAGGAGGCAGTTGGAATCGAGCACCTGCTGCCCCGCCTGGTCCGACGTGGATGCACTTGTGGTTGAGGTCCTTGGCTGGTTGGTCCTCTTGGGTGATCCCTGAACCAGAAGCTCAATGAGAAGATAGAGAATGAATTAGAAATTAATGAGAAGATAGAGAATGTGCTCGTTCGGGAGCCGTAGTACGAACCCTAGACGAAGAGGGCATCATAAGTTTAACTAACTATCAATCATTGCAATTTAAACAAAAAATTAACAATTAAACTGTAGCTACTGTGAAAACAACTAGAATGTAACTTACATTAGTTGAGTCTTTGTTGACTGGGGTACTCTCTTCAAGTACTAGAAATAAATTGACAGGCTTAACAACTGCTTCATCAAAAGGTGCTCCATCTTGCACAGGACAACTACTTGATGACTTGCTAGATGTATCCTTGCCCTTCCCCATTCTAGGCCGCAAGTTATATGGAGTCACTATGTTTTCTTTACTCTCAAACCTCTTTCTCCTCTCAATGCGTCTCTGAATCTAAGCAGTCCTACTAAGCTCTCTCTTCACTTTAGTACTCGATCAGGTGATCATGTCTATCTAAATTGTGAAATGAAGAACCTATCATTTATAATGTCTATGGGTGCATGGTTTAGATTTAAGTAGATCTGAGACCTTTATTCTCCGTTAAATTAAGCCGCTGCCACATTAGCCGTAGATGTGACTGTCCTTACTGGACATTCTATTTCAAATTTTAATATTACGGCGCAACAATCTAATCTCAAATATTGTGGTCGTCCTTTAAATACATCAACTGGCTTTTCCCTTTCATTGTTATTATTAAATGCTTACTATATAATCATATAGAACAGCATGTAAACATTCATTCATTGAGGAGATCTCCTTTCATTACAAAATCTATTCTCCAGTACTTATACCTTAGCCTTCTAAGTATCTCGTCCTCCTCATTCACAATGGAAGACTACAATAGCATTCCAAGCGTTCTCTGTAGGAATAGTCAACCAGGATTAGAGGGAGTTGATGTTTTTTCGATTGATAGTCTTTCAAGTCCCTTTGATGGCATTGACGAGGCGGCCATTCCGAAGATGAAGACTGTCAATCTAGCAGAAGGATTAATCACTGCCGTTGATCCAATCATGCCTACTGACACTCAACCTACCTCAAAGGAGGCAAATGTTGCAATCCTAACCATGGAAATTCCTCCCACTCGGAATCACGCCTAGTCTAGGGTAGAGGTCATTAAACCAGGCACTTACTCTAGAGCATTTCAAGGGGCACTCTACGTCCAAAGAGACGAAAGTTAAACACTCTTGGTTGCAGTGCAGTTGATAGTACATCCGATGACCACCGTTTTAATCATAATGGTCGAGATAAGACCAACGAGCTCGTCAAGCACATTCGTTGTATTTGACAATAATGCATGTATTCAATTTGATATTAATTCCATGCCTATAATTATATAACTATTATTGTGAAAGAAAGTAATTGCGAGAATTAGTTGTAGCCGTCATTACTTTGATATGATTTGCTACTCAAAATCTACGCCGGTTATGCTTAGTTGGTGTCTGCAAGTTTTTATATATTTAATATACATAGCCGTCATAGTAGCCATGCTTGCTTTCTACGACACTGTATATGGAAAGACATAACAACTTTTTATTGTGTTGGATGTGAACACTAAAATACTTTTACATTCCTGACAATTAATTTAATCACATAGCTTCCTTAGTTTTGAATGTATATATACACATCAAATTCACAATGAAGTTCCTTTCCACATTCATACTCTGTCCTACGCTAGTGCTTTGTGGATTGGAAAACAGTGGCCCTTGTTTGCAGTGACCTTCATTCCATGCCAGTGTTGTTTCCATTAGCAGAGGATGGTCATGCTACTATTACTTGTATTACACTTAGTCTTTGTTTTCTCTTTCAAGAGAACACTATATTTGTTGAGGAAGAAGTTTTTGACAATCAAACTGGTGTCCTTTCCCATGTTGTAGGTTTGACAAGAGAAGAGAATGATGTAGGTACATTCTAGTTGCTGAAGCTAGTGAAGTATCGTGTATATGGAGTCAAAGAGTTTGTGCTAGACGGATCTACAGAAATTCTAACTCCTAGAGTGTTGTCAACTATAAGCATTGAGAGACCAGTGTTGTCTAGGGTCAAAATTGAGCCCGGTCTTGAAACAATTTATGAGTTGAGTGATGATTCAGACAGTGAGGTTGAAGTTATTTGATCAGAGAGTAAAGTACAACCTGAGCAGGCTCCACAAGTACATTGCAAGGAAACTCCCCCTATTGTTGACGAGTCTTCAGCTCCTAGTCAGTCCACAGTTGGGGCATGTCCAGTTGTAAGTACCAACCATTCATTGATGCGTCTTGGAGCTCGTCAACTGTCCAAAAATGTCTTGTCTCGCATAAACTTTGAGGCCATCAAACTCCAGCATGTGGATCACCTTCCCACTCGTTGTGACCGGGATATTATCTTTGAATTTCCATCTTTAGGTGACCATGGCCACAACACAAAGGTCAAGCATCTTCGTGGAATGGATAGAAGGTACGATGGACATGCATGGTCTCGTACAATCACATCTAATATTCAGAATGATCTAAATCTTCTATTTCGTACATTGTCATGCTTGGACCACCTACGTTGGAGCAACAGTAACTGTGAATATCTTCAGCTAGACCACACGACTTCCACTGTCAATGAGACAGAGTGGGACGGATTGCTCGAGAAGGTGTTTGTGGTAGGGTCAAAGCCTCCCACTAGATCGACGCTGGTTTGCAAATCTTGTAACATCCCTCCTACTTGTGTTCTGTCTGCCCTTCCAAGATTTATTATGTTACTGCGACACCTCACATGACGAGGGCTTGTGTGCACCTCGCATCTCATGACCATCCGGTCAAGTCTGGTGAACATTGAGACTTCATCGAACTGACAGACAACTTGATTGAGGAGCAAGTCGAACGCACTCCATCTGCCCCTCGCTCGGCTATTGTGCTTGAAACTACAAAGGAAGTGTTGGGGCCACTCCTGCTTGCTCAAGAAGGACAGCCTTGGAAGATCTTGGAACTGGACGAGCTGCATGGTATTCTTGATAGATGTAAGCACCTCACTTCCCCCAACATCCGTAACGCACTCACTACGTATAAAACCTATCGTCGCTTTGGGGTCATGGACAGTATTACCAAGTTACGCGGTGCAAGCAATTGGAAGTTTGTGCAGCACAATAAGTTTCCAGGGCAAGGGGCGGATACGGACAAGGTCTATATCTTTAAGATGTTTGAAGTTGGACCGGGAAGCGGAGTCGACCAAGTGAAATGAATGCAAATTGGTGGTGAGTTGGAAAACTCTTGGATTATGTTTGACCATGTTAGGCGTGTCAGGCCATGGTCAACAATGGCTTGCCATGTGTAAGATTCGACATATTGCCGAGTCATGACAGTCGCAACATGCGACATACAGTCTAAAGACACCGCGTCCCAGGCAGTTGTATGGAACAATCTCAACGCCCTCATGGCTGACCATGGAGTGGACAATGTCAATTTCAAAGGCTTCATGGCCGCCGGTGCCCAAGCCAATAAGAATGATGTTTGAAAAATTTACGGAAGTGGAGATGCATCTGTACTAATGAAGGACAAAGAAAGAACATGTTTTTCCCATTGGACGTAGTATTCGAGAAACGTACCAAGGCTGATATCCGTCAGGACCTGCAATCTCTGCATCGCCAACAATACAAGAATGCAAAATCCATGGCGGAGGCCGAGACGAAGTATCTTGGGATTCGAGCTTGGTGGATGTCAGCTGGTGCAGCAACTGAACAAGGGTTTTCTTGACTAGAGCTGTGGCTGGCCTTCTGGCATTTTTGCTATCGCCAATGGGGTGGATTCATGGAATTGGTAAGTCTGAAACTCAGTCTAAATTTCCTCTCGCTTTCTTTCTATATAGTTTATCCATTGTAATTCCTCCATCATTCTAATATGAGCCTGTTTTCAATTTGTAGGATCTCAATGAAGACGAACTAGCGGAAATGCCGTCCTGTAACCTTGCTAAAACCATACATAACAAGTGGAAGCAGCAATCTGGCGATAGAGGTAGCGACCTCTATGTGGCAACAGTGGATGACTTTGTCCGTGCTTTCATGCTGTGCTCAAGATATTACCAATTCCTCAAGGAAGCAAACCCTGGTAGAGGACCGTCGAAGGAAGAATTGAAGCTGAGGAGTGCTCAAAGGTCAGCCGCAAGGACAGGAAATTCCAAACCACTTCATGAGGCCATCTTGAAAATGCCTGGCGATGACGAGTGGTGCACCCGGACTCCCCATCTGGAAGGGGAGGAGGTGTTTGTTTCTCTGAAGCAGAAACCGAATACTGCTTTTGTGGACGAATGTAAATCTCATAGGTCAAACAAGATCAATATATCCCAACCACGCAACCAAACCAAATCAGCCCGAATCAACGACTCTCCACCTCCTCTGACAACTCCTGACTCTATATCAAGTACAGATGACGAGCAACTACAACTTCTAAGGAATGATGCTCCGTAGCACCTCAATATATACCACGTCACCACAGTTGAGGAGACAGCATGCAACCCTGCTCATTGGCACATTGCACGTTTGCCTAAGACTTCTGCAAAGGCTTGCTTTGCTCTGCAAGCAATCACTAAGAAGAAGTGCGTTGCTCGGATTGTACAAGACGGGAAGAGCACCGCTGCACCTACCTACTCGGACCTCATGAAGAACTATTGGAAGTATAGGAACGACCCTATGGACTTCTTCTTTGGCAACGACGATATTGAGAGATGCGTCAAGGGCACAAAGAGGAAGTGGGTTCTCTTGCTAGATCCACAGGCAATGGGTGGGCATCTAGAAGGCCACCCATTGCCTGTGGATCTAGCAAGCTACTCGACTCCTGCAATTCTGGATGAACATCCCACCCGACGTTAAGGGAAGTTGATTCGGCGCAACAAGAGCGCTCTGTAAACAAAGCACGCCAATAACTTTGCCTCAGCCCTATCATTGAAGGGCTTAGTGCGCAAATTGTACATGCTTCCAGCCCTTGCCTTAGGATGCATTGTCTCATTGGATTCAAGCACGCCCCAAAGGTACAACAATATTTCTTGACCATTTCGCAGCTGCCGGCATGCAGTTGTCCTAACTTCAAAGAGATGGCTTTTAAAGCTATTGGAAAACAGGGTCAGTGGGCAAATTGTAAACATCTGTACTTTTTGTTTACTGTAGTATGTGGTTTGGACTCAGAATCAGACACGTTCATTCATGCTGCAAGTTTTAGCTTCAACAAAGTAAAGCGAGTTTTACAAGGTGGTTTACTGAAGTACCTTGAGCCTTAGAGTTTTCTATTTCTTCAGAGGGACATAAAGATGGAGGGTTTGTTATAATCATGATGTAATGAGACTAAAAGGGCCACTACAAGATATTTGACTCACCACATGTGTTTCACTATTCCAAAATTGCTTGACCCTTTTAAAGTACTTATAATTATAATTATGTTGAAGTTGTTTGTTTTTAATTTAACTCAGTACGTTTTTTAATTACTGATACAATAACTCTCATTTTCTTATAATAATAATACCCATTCACCAAAACAGAAAATTGTGTAATATAACTAATACACTTATGCATCAATACAATAAATTTCATTTCAAAGTATATTTTTTATTATTAAATTTACCACATTTACCAATTTTTCACTGATATATTTTTATTGTTTTCAGTATTAAAGCCCGTACTTGTCCACGGTCAAAGTCCTAAATGTACTAAGATTAAAAGGAAATTTCAAAATATCAATGACGGTTAGTCCAAAAATACCTTAAACTTTCATTTTCATTGAAAAATCTCTATACTTACCGCTCATCGCTCACCGCTCTATGCTCGCAAAATAGCTTCACTCCATCCATCTTCAACTACGAGTTGTCTACCTCCTCCTATCTTCAGCTTACACACTGCCACATGCAATAAAAAGTTTTGTTCATCCATCCAATATCTGTAGCTACCTTACAATTTTACACCATGCATGTTTGTTTTATTACTTCTCCATCCTATTCATATCCTTAATAAAAGTAGTAGGATATCCTTTAGTGAGAGCATTAGATGTAATCAACGGTTTGAAGGAAGTCCGGCAAGAAGCTTAAGGGTAGAGGGTGATTGTTGATTTTCCTCTTGGATTTGATGTCTTTGTATGGTATTTTGAAGAACAAAAGTCGCTTGATGTTGTTGTCACATGACATGAAGCCATTCCAAGCTACTTGCGTGACATCAGCCAGAACGTCACTATGGTCAAAAAGGCCAAGTATGAGGTTGTGTGTGTGTTATCCGGGGTCTTCACATCGAGATTTAACCGAAGACTAGGAGCTCGGTCATAGGTCAGCAAGGGAAGAGAGCAGGGCGGGAGACCGTGCTACGTGGATAGCCAGCTAGCGAAGAGGGGCATGTTTAGGTGTGTTGTCCCCACGAGGCAATGGCCCAGCGTAAAGAAAGTAACGACCTTGGAGCAGAGTTTGTGATTATTGGGAGAGATAGACAGTTCTATTTGGAGAGGGGTTTGGAGTGCTTAGTCTTTTATTTCTTAGTTTAAGAAAGAAAGAGGTTTAGGGTGTCTCAGACATCCAAGGGCAGAACAGAGTTGGCCGTGAGAGTATCCTTAGCTTGAGTTAGGGTCTAGAAGGGAAACACAATCAAGCAAGCACAAGGTTGAGAGAGTACAGAGGGGAAGTGAAGCAGGTGGTAGTAAAGTGCAAGATTGTTTCATTAGTCGCCCAAGGAAGTTTGAGCGATACAAAAGAGGCTTGGTCTCGCCGCAGCCGAAGAACCCTACCTTTAGTCTAAGACGGTACCTAAGCATAGGGAAAATTAAAGGGAGTCCCTATGTCCTAACTGCCGAGTTTATATGCTACTCTAGTCGTCCTAGGAATCCGGTAGTAGTTGTAGTTGTCGCATTTGCTACCGTTTACGACTGAAGTTGAGCAAGGAAGGTTCCGCATTAACATTTTGTCGTTTTCTTCTACTTGCAATCTGTCCCTAGGTTGCTGGAGACCTAAGTCCTTGTTCTTTGGTGCGCAGGTCGACTATTAGGTCGATTACTTTTCCGCAGCTGTTGCGTCTGTCGCGGAGGAACTTGGTTGCCATACAGGGCACCTATAGCAGCAGCCACACCCCGTTGAAATAAATTGTGGTTAGATCGAGACGTAGCTGATTGCTGATAAACATTGTAGACAGTCTTCCCTAATATTTTGTTACATGCGGGACACTGGACTTGGTCGGCCTCGGGGGTAGTGTATTGTGAGGCCAAATTGGGGTTTTCCTGGAAGTACTTCTTTACTGAGGCAATTGCTATACCCAACTCCTCTACTGCATCACTGTTGTCATTGGCTTCCATCTCCAGATCATATACTTCCTCGAACCGTTTTAGCGCATCCTTATTAATTTTAAAAGGTTTGACTCGTGGAATTATCATGGGTTGGCTTAGTAGGGCAGGGAGTCTTGGTGATGGATGAGGAGTCTCCTCGGTGTCGGTGAGAAGATTGGAGATGTCCACGCATTCAGCAAGATTGGCAAAGACTGCGGTTACTTTGACTGACCGGGATGGCCTTGGCTCCGCTGAGGCAGCCCACGGCATCTCCGCATATGTTGGTGGAGGTGAGAGGTGTACTCCTTTGTCTTTGTTTGTCTCCATGGTGGTTTGTGTTGCTTTGTTGTTCTGCAACTCCATATCCATGGCCTGTGGGTTGTGGTCTAATTGCTCGAGGTCAAGCGTAGCCATGGCGTCGTCGATGTAGATGTCCAAAAACTCCTGTGGAGGTTCCTCGGTGGTCGGAGGTTGGCTTCGCAGGAGTTGGTAGGCATTGGTTGCAATGGTATGGGCAATTGTATGCACCCAGCCTACCTTGATGGCTTTGAAGGCCTCTTGAATATGCTCAATTGCCTCTCGCTCCTGCTGCAATCGTGCTGCTTCCTCCTGTGTTGGCTGCTTGGCGGCAACGGTGTTTTTTTCTGTGACGAGCTTCTTGCACCTGGTAAGATACTCGCCATTCAATTATTCCAACTTGTTTACCTTCTCTTGCATCTAGCCTTTTTCCTTTGCCATCAAATCCACCTGCTCGTGTGCATTGGCAAGTTCTAATTCCTGGTTGGTAATCTGGTGGCGTAGGTTCGTCAATGTGGAATTGGCCTCATCTTGGTGATGTTGTAACTCGGCCCTTGTGGATTCTAAAATCCTGCCGGCCTTGGCTTGTGCGGCTTGGATTTTGTGAGCAGCGTTACGCTTGAAGCGTTCCTCGGCGTCTCGGTAAGTGGTTGCCAATTCCTCGCGTTCCTGTTTGATTGTGTGTGTG
Organism: Ceratodon purpureus; assembly: GCA_014871385.1. Classification (NCBI taxonomy): domain Eukaryota; kingdom Viridiplantae; phylum Streptophyta; class Bryopsida; order Pseudoditrichales; family Ditrichaceae; genus Ceratodon; species Ceratodon purpureus. The sequence continues at coordinate 2,114,621 of CM026426.1, forward strand.
TGAACTGTAGCACTGCTGCCATTGTCTCTACGAGGATTGTCGTTTGTGTGTGAAGCTTTGTTTTCCGCGGGCCCCAAGCTAGATCCTTGGCAATGCCCCCCCCCCCCCTCCGACATCGGCTCCAACACCCGTTGGCGCTTGAGGCTTGGTAGTGGTGGGCGTCCCTGGCAGGTGGTTGCATAGTCTCGCACTCAATGTCCAAAAACGAACCCATGGCGGGTGGTCGGTTGTTACGCCGGTAGAACGCCAAAAAATAGGCAATGTAGGCGGATAGAAATGGGCCACTCGGGCTTTACTAGTCCGGGCGTTGATGGTGTCCCCGAAGCTACACATAGAAGTTCCCGTCCACAAGGAAGCCCCAGTTGTTTTTCTCCACTTTGTCAGCCATGAACATCAGGGAGAGATACTCTCGTAGAATTGCGTTACAATTGTTCTTGAAAAAGACTTGGCTCATAATGCGGCGGATGCAAGAAAACCAAGGCTCGGGTAGAACCTTAGCTAATGTGAAGACATCGTAGCGACCATTCTATCGAAGGGGAATGTGGTGCACCAAGTCCTTGATGTCTAGACGGGGGTAGATGCAGTCCGTGCACCACTCGGTAGTGCCCGTGCCGTCCGAGCCGAAGAAGGCGTGTAGATACTGGCTGGATGACTGCACGAGGACGCCGTTAGGCACGCCCAAGGGATAAACTTCGTCTTTGCTGCGCGTCTACATTGATTGAACGAATTCATTGCAGTGCCTGAGCTTAGTTTCTTCCTTTATGAACGTCCAATACTTCACCAATCCTGTCTTTGTCGTCCAATTTGTCTCTGCGCGTCGCTTCCACTCCAGGATCATTCTGGGGATGTGGAAGGGGGGTGGGAGTTTCCTCGATTCTGAGGCGGCCATGGCGTTCTGGCAGAATGCAACCAGTAGTTACAACGGAGAGTCGAGGAGCAAGGGCAGGGGAGGAAGAGATTTGGCGAGGTTGAAGCGAGGGTGCATGTACAATGGAGAGGGAGTTGGAAGGGAGGAGAGGACGAGTTTTGATGACAAAGAAGGAGGAGACGAAGTGGATGGGTGGAGTTCTACAACTACTGTTGTAGAGAACAAGCAGGAAAGAAGGAGGGGGAAGAAGGGGGGTATGGTGAGGGCGCAGGGAGCCAGAGATGAGTCTCTTGGCGGCTTGGAGGAGATGGAGAGCTGCTGAGCATGATAGGCAAAGGTAGTATATGTAGCCGACCATGATGAGACTTGGACGTCTGCGAGGATGGTCATATCTAGGCGGCAGGTAATTCAAGTAGGAGCTATTGTGCTGTCTGTGAAATCCCTGGTCTGTAGAGGATAGGGGGTGGCCTCGATTAGATGGATGGTGATTTCTGGCTGGGATATCCTAGGCTACGTTTGAGTTTGTTGTCATTGTTGTCATGATGATCGTCTGAGTTGTCCAATTGCCTGATGTGGTGATGAGTAGGGTCCCTCATCTGAACACTATTTCCAAGGCTGTCTAATTGTTTGGGCTGGTTGTCTGGAGTATCCAATGTGGAAGGTAGTTCACCAAGGCTAGCCAAATTGGTAACTTGATTGTCTTTGGTGGCCAAGTTTCTGCAAATATCACCAAGACTTAGTGTAGAGGCCGGGTGGGAAAGAATTATATGATAACCTTTCAGTTTGGCAGCATTGACAATAGTAGTTTAAGGGTATTAGTGTGTATGGTTAACCAAGAGGATAGTATTGTTAGGTAAGACAAGTTGGACCCTGTAAGGACTATGCTAGATTGATTCAAACTTTGTTTTTCTTAGTTCCGGATCCTTGAGACACTATAACACAAGTTTGCCCTCTTGAAAAAGCCCTGGAGGATGGGATGCTTGAAAGTTTGTTAGCGCTTAGCTGCTGATTGTGAGCGATTTATAGGAGGGCCGATTCCCTTAATTCCTCCAAATAATGGATATCATGTAGTCGAGCAGCCAATACTCTCTGTGGAGTATAATCCTAAGGTTGGACAGTTTGGAATGAGAGGCGATATATTTGTTAGGGAGAAATGATTGAGTACCACAGACCAACTCAAATGGGCTAGCTTGGGTAGCAGTTTTGGTTGCCACTCTGTAGGCCCATAAGGCGGCTAGAAGACACTCATCCCAACCGGTTTTGTTGGCTTGGATGAGTTGTTGTAGCATATTAATTAGTGTCTAATTAGTAGATTTGGGGCCATCATGGAGTTGCTCAAGGATGGTCCGTTGCTGATCCTCTAGGACGCAAATCCGAGTTTCCCCGTCCAGTCTACGGCGGTATAGGTGTCCTTGGACCACAATGCATGGGAGAGTACAGCAAACAAAACTAATTTTTTGGATGCCCGTACAGTTTGGACGGAGTGTCCCTGCTGTCAAATACTGGATGTATAGATGGCGCCAGTGGTCGGATCAGGCGTCATAGTGGCAGCTTGGATTGAAGGGTCACTAAAGGAGTTGTCAATGCCGTCCTCAATAGCCATGGTGTCTTGAAAAAGGTAATATACAACAATATGCCGTCTGTCAGGTACGTAGACGGCTTCAAAGCTGTACTCCAAAAGGATCATGAATCACCGAGCTACCCTTCCACTGACCAAGGGTTGGTTTACTAAAAAGGACAACAGCTATAGTGATCAACGATAAATTTGAATTTGTTGCCTAGTAGATAGTGTCTAAATTTTTTGACGGCATAGATCATCGCAAGGGCTTCACATTCTGTGGTCGAGTAATTCTTTTCCGCGGTATTGAAAAGTCTACTTGCATATGCTACTGGTTGGTCATGTATGCCTGTTAAATTTTGGTCCAACATGACGCCCACGGCAATCTTTGGGTAGTCAGTGTGACATGGAATGGTTTAGTCTGGATAGTCCACGGCGATCAATATGGGCGCATCTGAATATGCCTCTTTAATTTTATCAAGAGCGTGTTGAGCAGTGCAGGTCCAGTCTTGGAAGTAATTGTACCGTGCATGGTTTAAATCCGTAATGGGAGCCGTGATGTGTGCAAAATTAGCAACATAGATTTCGTTGAACTGAGCCAATCCGAGAAGCCGTTGTACGCCCTTTTGACTGACCGGGGGTGTTATGTTTACAATATCTTGGGATTTACAAGATCCGGAAGCTTGCCCTGCTTGCATACAATATATGCTAAGATAATACCGGCAAAAGAGAGGGACATGCATTTGTCAGCATTGAGGCTGACCACGTTAGCACGGCAGGCATCAAAGATTTGTTTCAGATGGGCTACGTGGTCTTCCATGGTGCCAAGACTGTGCCATCATCGAGGTAGATGCGGAAGAACTTCTTTAAATAGGGTAGAAAATATGAGTTCCATGACTCTTTGAAAGGTCATCGATGCATTCTTTGCACCAAACGGCATCCGCTCAAACTGATAAGGTCCTCATTTGGTAGAGAATGCAGTCTTATTTTTATCTTGGTCGGCCATGACGACCTGATAATATCTCGAGATGCAATCTAAAAAAGAGTATATTTCATGGTTGGCTACTTCATCGATAATTTCTTCCATGTACAATAGCGGGTAGTGATCTTTACGGGTGGTAGTGTTGAGTTTACGAAAATCCACGCAGATCTAGAGGGTGCCATTTTTCTTGGGTATAATAACCATCGGTAACAGCCATGGTGCCGAAGCAATGGGAGATATGAACTTGGCGTATCTGCTTTGACACGGGCAACTTAATTAGGGTTCATGCGGTATCGTCTTTGTTGGACTGGATGAGTATTTGGTACCAAATCAATGGTATGTTTTGTTATCGTGCGGGGTATACCTTTCAAGTCTTCATGGCCCCAAGCAAAGATATCATGGTATTCATGGAATAGCTTGATGGCGGCCTGTTTAATCTCCCCTGGTGCTTCAGCATTGATTTTGATATACTTTTGGTCCGAGGACGTACCTAAGTTAACCAGTTCGACCTTGTCTTTGGCGCCATGAGACCACCCGTTGAGTGTGTGGTTTTTTAATGCTTGGGTGGCAGGGGGAGCTTGCACGATCACTGGTTCTTGAATTTTGTTTGTGAAATGCAAAGGTGTGTCAAATTTTTTGGGTTCGGCCATTAGGCTAGCCAAGTGTATCTCAGCGAGGGGGACGAGATCAAGGTTAGCTTGGAGTACTAGAGATGAAACAAGCCCTACAGCCAACTAGTGCCGGCATGATGTCGGATTTAATCAGCTTTGGCACAGGTGGCACAGCTGTCCACGGGAACCACTATGGTTTTTCCATGTCTATGTATGCGGATTTGGTTACGGGCCCGGTCATGAATGGCGTTCATGTCTCTGAGCCATGGTCGTCCCAGAATCACGGGAGAATTGCTTTGTTCTAGCATTTCAATGATGACAAATGTAGCTGGTGTGGTGACGCCATGTGTTGTGATGGCTACTAAAGACAATTTCCTTAATGGCGTCACTAGAGCGTCATTGTCCATCCGCAGAATGAATTGTGCAGCTTTTAATTGAGGCAATTTCAAATCCTGCCATAGCTGGTTACTCATAAGGTTGACCCATGATCTGCCATCGACCAATACATTCGAAAGTTTGAACTGTCATACTTGTATTTGTATGACCGTGGCGTCTGGGTCTAGCGTGGTGGAACAGACTTCAACTACTATGGCGTTCTTGGGCAGACAATGTAAGGTGGCTTGATGGATATAGTTGTGCAGTTCCGAACTCAGCTGTAGTAAGGCCGATAAAGTGATGGTAATATTGGTGTTGTCAATGATATGTTGTATATTGCAAAACAACGGAGATTCTAATTCCTCTTGCAAATTTTTGCGAATTTGGTATAGGCGCTCCTAGTGATTTGGAGGAAGTGATTTTTTAAATTCGTCGACGTGATCATCGGTTTGAGCTTGGGCGACAGTTTTGGCTCTGGTGGATTTTGCGGCCATGGTGATAGATGTCACCTTGGTCCGTGCCTCATGGACTTATGAGATCGATACTCCGCCCCTCCGCTGTGGTTGTGATGATTCCGGTTGTTTCCAAGTGGACGTGTTGGAATTTGCTGCTGTTGCGGCCCATCGTTGTCACAACACAAGGCACTGGCCATCGCGATGATTCAAGGATCCACACTCCACCAGGCATCATTTCGAGTCGGCTGGAAAGCGCCAACACCAATCTTGTCAACTTGCATGGCTGCGGTGGACGGCCGAGGTCGTCTAGGTTCCTTGGAACGAGTGATGGTATTGGCAAACCAACACCTATTGCCGTGTATTTTTCCGCAGTGGCCACAAACCGCTAAGGCAACTCAGGCGTCCGAGCGTAAAATTGGTAACGGTAAGAGGGGGGCCTGGTTTTTGTGGAGGGCTCCTTACTCACAACTGATGTCGTTGGCGGCGTCCAGGATGTCATGTAATGTTTTGACTCCACGGATGACTATGCATTGCTAGATCCAGGATAGAAGGCCCTTTTTGAAGCACTCACACAAATAGTCTTCCTCTAGTTTATGGTTTAGTTTGTCCGTCACTTGTTTGAAGCGGTCATAGAACTTATTGACGGATTTGTCTTTGCCTTGTGCAATATTCTCGAGAGCTCTCAATATCTTTGAACTGGTTTTGAGTTTCCGCAATTTGTATAAGAAGCTAGTCTCTATGTCTTCCCAGCTGCATAATGGGTGATCTATTTCAAAATCAATTACCAGTTAATATGGTTGGCTTGTAACGTGGTCAGAAAGATATTTTGTAGTTCAGTAGGGTTGGTGACGCCATTGGTTCGCGCAATGGCTTTAAAACGTCCCACATGCGAGTCCGGGTCACCAAACTTGTTGAATATTGTGCATTCAACATTTCTGATTTGGCGTTAGTGGCATCCTGTTCAGAAGCTAAGACAGTCATCTCTTGTCTCAGCCATTGTGGGAACTCTTTAGTGCCTTCAAGGTCCTCCTCGACAGTAGCTTCATCTCCTTTATTGTTTCGAAGGGCCTCGACGGCTATTTTTCTAGGAGGCATGGTATAACTATGGTGTGAGTTTGTCCCTTAGTTAAATTCCATCCCCAGCATGGCCACCAAAATGTTATCCATGGTCTTTACATGGAGATTTAACGTCACTATGGTCAAAAAGCCCAAGTATGAGGTTGTGTGTGTGTTATCCGGGGTCTTCACATTGAGATTTAACCGAAGACTAGGAGCTCGGTCATAGGTCAGCAAGGGAAGAGAGCAGGGCGGGAGACCATGCTACGTGGATAGCCAGCTAGTGAAGAGGGGCATGTTTAGGTGTGTTGTCCCCGCGAGGCAATGGCCCAGCGTAAAGAAAGTAACGACCTTGGAGCAGAGTTTGTGATTATTGGGAGAGATAGACAGTTCTATTTGGAGAGGGGTTTGGAGTGCTTAGTCTTTTATTTCTTAGTTTAAGAAAGAAAGAGGTTTAGGGTGTCTCAGACATCCAAGGGCAGAACAGAGTTGGCCGTGAGAGTATCCTTAGCTTGAGTTAGGGTCTAGAAGGGAAACACAATCAAGCAAGCACAAGGTTGAGAGAGTACAGAGGGGAAGTGAAGCAGGTGGTAGTAAAGTGCAAGATTGTTTCATTAGTCGCCCAAGGAAGTTTGAGCGATACAAAAGAGGCTTGGTCTCGCCGCAGCCGAAGAACCCTACCTTTAGTCTAAGACGGTACCTAAGCATAGGGAAAATTAAAGGGAGTCCCTATGTCCTAACTGCCGAGTTTATATGCTACTCTAGTCGTCCTAGGAATCCGGTAGTAGTTGTAGTTGTCGCATTTGCTACCGTTTACGACTGAAGTTGAGCGAGGAAGGTTCTGAAGCAAGAGTGTGTCTTGGGATTAATTAGTACCTTGGACTAATTGATCGCATCTTGTTTTTTTCATATTGTTGTTTAGATTATATTGTACATAATTAGGTCAGAAAGTTGAATTAGCATGACAAGTAGGATCAAATTGACGGGTTTGCGTCTACCATTCATCTTTTGCTGATTAGCATTGGTTTTTAGGCGTTAGCTTCCGCAACATTTGACAAGCGCAACATATTGATAGCTGATGTCACATATGTATGCAGTTCTTACATTTTGCAAATTTGGTTGTAAGGCAAGTGTGCACCATTAATTAGACAAGAGAAGCCAATAGATATCAAAGCATCATATAGTAGTTTTCCTCTAAGGACAGCAAAGGGTGCGACTAGCATTGATCTTTAGATCGATAGACGCATGTAACCTATTGATCCTAGGATGCAGGAACCACCCTCGTTCATGTGCACAAAAGAAAATTTTGAGTTCACTGCAAGGAAATGGGGGTATAATTTACAAAAATATAACGCTAAAATGTCCGAAGTGACAAAATCGGCGCAAAGCTATGAATATTTCACTACTAGAGAAATCGCAATTAAACAGCTAAAGAACAACTAAAAACCTGTTAATCACAACTAAAAACCTGTTAATCACAACAGACGAAACACGAATTAGTTGTTTCTGGCGAAGAAACACCTGGTCATGGCATCGTCTTCCGATATCATCATAAATTTGTTGAGTTGAACAGAGGAGGGCAGCAGGGCGTGTCCGCGTGGCGAATGAGACAGGGGACGTGGCGTAACTATTCTTGGATGAATGATCGACATGGGATGTTCACATCCACGTGACTGAAAACAGAGTATCATACATAAAAATCTTGGGATTGGAGGGCCTTTACAGCTTGAGATGTCGAGGAAATGGAACAAAAAATGTAATAGACTCGTGCAAATGTAGAATATCACATTATATTCATTTACATGGAATTCTATACATAAAGGCGCGTGACTGCGAAATCCGTGACAACAGTACACTGCATCTGCTTCAAATCATGCAAATTACACAGCGTTTACAAAACAAAAGTATTGCTACAGCCTAAGAATATGAAGAACAGATGGAGTGTTAGGGCGAATTCTCCCAAAATTTGATAGCAAGCTGCAGAATGCTATCCAATCAAAACTTCTACGACACTTGAGGCCTGCAGGTAACACTGGCTTCGGGAAAAAACAGAGTAAGCGCGTGCTCGGACACGATATTGAAGCGGAATACGACACCAGCGTTGACATTGCCGAGCAGGTATACAGCAGGTGCAGAGCAGGAGATCTGTTGTGCGATAAAAATTCAAGCTGTGTGATTAGACTCAGTCAGAAAACATAGTACATGTAAACATGAAAAAATGCGCGGAGCAGCGGTTCCCTGACGAGTACAGGCAATCCAATAATGTTGATAAAGAACAGACATATTGTGCTCCGAATTTAAATGTGAAGAGCGCTAGCAATAAGCTCACCTCAGGCGCGATGATGGTTAGCTACCCACAGATCGGTGTCTGCCTCCAGAACTGCGCCGTCGTCCACGTGCACGCGGTAGTTATCAGGGTTCCAAAGCAGATTGCGCAGCTGGTTGAGTTCGGGGCACGACAGAGAACCCACAAGAGCGAGACGCACGCAACGAGAGGAGATTGGAGTAGCCATATGCCAGGTCGAACCGAGGAGATCCCAATTCTGAATCATGCGATTGTGCTCATACACTTCATAGGTCAACCAGGGTACATTGGTCTCACTCGCGTAATCCCATCTAGCCAGCCGTAATGCCGCCCACTCCGGGCTGCTTTCAATCACTCCACACCACATCGGACTAGCAAGTCGCGCATTCTCTATATCAGCGATAGTGCACACGACAACAGTGCCAGTGTTCCACTCATTATTAGGATCCACGTCCCAGGGGGAGTTGTTGTGAACCATCTGCCTGAGCAAATTTGCCACAACTCCATCCCTGATCACGATTTCCCAGGAAGACATGGTTACTCCGAAATTGCGGCAAACACAGCTGAAATCTGCCGTGTGGGAGGGGTATTGACAGAGAGTACTACGAAAACAAGATGGGAGATGGAGACTAAGGATTAGAAGAGCGAGTAGGAGGGGAGATAATACCAAGAATGGTGAGCTAAGGCAAAGACTCCAACCCATTTGTACGCATAAGTGCAGCTGCCTTGCCAAACCTGCACAGTAGAGACGCATAGGTGAGGGCATCGGATCCCTAGCAAGTCCCTGTCTAGTTTTAGGAGGGTTGGAGTAGGTATTGAAGCTGTAATCAAGCAGCATCATTAAACACACAGTCAGAAACATGACACTGCAATTACTGCCACATGCAGGAGATTACACAGAGATGCATTCTTTCTAATCACGCTGTGAGGAGTTTGAGAGTTGATGAGTACATGTGTATGGTTATGATCACAGGGTCCATTCTGAGAGAAGTGAGGAGTGACATAATGCGAAATAGGATCATGATCTCATGATTCTGGGCAGTAGGAAATCATATGTACGATAATCATCTGATTCTTATCATTGACGAGGCTTAATTACGTGGTCCAGTACTAAATTAGGATGCAGTTATGGATAAGAATATGCACGACCACACTAAATTAGAATGTCACCTGAGGACGCAATAAAAAGCCCATGTGGAATTCCATCAAGGGAAAAATTGTCTAGGTTGGGGCTTGATGAGTTATGATGCAAACGGATGGAGTATGGAGGAAGCTCCATAGAGATTCTGAACTAGAACACATAGATCATAAAATCGGGGTGGTTAGAGGTAGGGATGAAGCTAGCTTTTATCGACCTCTGCATTTAGAAGTTCGTATCATACCTGGAGCCCAGATGATTTTGGAGCAACAGCGTAGTTGAACGATAGGAAGCATAACGAACTCCACGATTTCATCCGAGGTCATTGCGTTGGGAAGTGATGCTATTCATACGGATGACCTCAAGGTCCCATCCCACACCCACAGCCATGCACACGTAAAAGGTTAGAGTCTGTGGCTACACATGTGGAATTCACAAACCATGAACGGAGGTCATTCACCGTGTGCACCATTGACACATAAAGATGAATGATTCTTCATAGCTCGACATCATCTTCACGAGCGCAGATCTACAAAGTGCAGTGGAGATTACCATCACACGGAGATTCCGCATTAAATTTTGTCGTTCTTCTACTTGCAATCTGTCCCTAGGTTGCTGGAGACCTAAGTCCTTGTTCTTTGGTGCGCAGTCGACTATTAGGTCGATTACTTTTCCGCAGCGTCTGTCTGCGGAGGAACTTGGTTGCCATACAGGGCACCTATAGCAGCAGCCACACACGTTGAAAATAAATTGTGGTTAGATCGAGACGTAGCTGATTGCTGATAAACATTGTAGACAGTCTTCCCTAATATTTTGTTACATGCGGGACACTGGACTTGGTCGGCCTCGGGGGTAGTGTATTGTGAGGCCAAATTGGGGTTTCCTGGAAGTACTTCTTTACTGAGGCAATTGCTATCCCCAACTCCTCTACTGCATCACTGTTGTCATTGGCTTCCATCTCCAGATCATATACTTCCTCGAACCGTTTTAGCGCATCCTTATTAATTTTAAAAGGTTTGACTCGTGGAATTATCATGGGTTGGCTTAGTAGGGCAGGGAGTCTTGGTGATGGATGAGGAGTCTCCTCGGTGTCGGTGAGAAGATTGGAGATGTCCACGCATTCAGCAAGATTGGCAAAGACTGCGGTTACTTTGACTGACCGGGATGGCCTTGGCTCCGCTGAGGCAGCCCACGGCATCTCCGCATATGTTGGTGGAGGTGAGAGGTGTACTCCTTTGTCTTTGTTTGTCTCCATGGTGGTTTGTGTTGCTTTGTTGTTCTGCAACTCCATATCCATGGCCTGTGGGTTGTGGTCTAATTGCTCGAGTCAAGCGTAGCCATGGCGTCGTCGATGTAGATGTCCAAAAACTCCTGTGGAGGTTCCTCGGTGGTCGGAGGTTGGCTTCGCAGGAGTTGGTAGGCATTGGTTGCAATGGTATGGGCAATTGTATGCACCCAGCCTACCTTGATGGCTTTGAAGGCCTCTTGAATATGCTCAATTGCCTCTCGCTCCTGCTGCAATCGTGCTGCTTTCCTGTGTTGGCTTGCTTGGGCAACGGTGTTTTTTTCTGTGACGAGCTTCTTGCACTGGTAAGATACTCGCCATTCAATTATTCCAACTTGTTTACCTTCTCTTGCATCTAGCCTTTTTCCTTTGCCATCAAATCCACCTGCTCGTGTGCATTGGCAAGTTCTAATTCCTGGTTGGTAATCTGGTGGCGTAGGTTCGTCAATGTGGAATTGGCCTCATCTTGGTGATGTTGTAACTCGGCCCTTGTGGATTCTAAAATCCTGCCGGCCTTGGCTTGTGCGGCTTGGATTTTGTGAGCAGCGTTACGCTTGAAGCGTTCCTCGGCGTCTCGGTAAGTGGTTGCCAATTCCTCGCGTTCCTGTTTGATTGTGTGTGTGTGAACTGTAGCACTGCTGCCATTGTCTCTACGAGGATTGTCGTTGTGTGTGAAGCTTTGTTTTCCGCGGGCCCCAAGCTAGATCCTTGGCAATGCCCCCCCCCCCCTCCGACATCGGCTCCAACACCCGTTGGCGCTTGAGGCTTGGTAGTGGTGGGACGTGTACCCTGCCGGCCAGGGTGTCTTGAACGCCATCGAGCCCGTTCAGATCTCCTCTGTTCGACTATGGGCTGGTACGCTCTATATGATACGAACAAGGCCGGTATTTCAGCGTCAAATTAACACAAAAACAAATGTCTTCAACTTGGATCGCGGTTCGACATAAAACATGTGGTCACAAAGAGACGTCGTTACTGAGAAATCAGGACAGTTGCTATGACTAGTATAAAGGAATACAGATTAATTGTTCCAGAAATGCCCTACATATGTGAGTCGTTGCTGATTCAATCAATGAAAAACAAAATAGTGCGCATCAAATGAAAGCAGATCAAGTGGAGACTCACAATCTGTAAGGCTCAATTATATCCACGTTGTCAAGCACAAACCCGTGTATGTGTTCTTGGAGTGTTGCGTCAAGCTCTCTACACTTGCCGGTGCCCTCCAGCACCAAATCAGACATGACGGGATCTTCCTTGTTTTCCCACACACGCTTCACGAAGGACTGACCTTCCTGTAAATACTCAGATGCGAACCCGCATGCCTCTTCAAGCTGGAACCCCTTCGCCATAAACCCTTCCGGTTTGGCATGATTCCTCACGTAGCTCTTAAGTTGTCTGTAGTATCTTTCAAATGGATACATCCTGCGGAGTGTGACGGGTCCACAATATGAAACAATTCTCTACGAGGTGTATACAAAGGTATCATGATGTCGAAGAATGACGGTGGAAGCTCTTCTCCAGAAGACAACAAGGTTTCTGCACATTCGATGAACAGTGTCTCCCTCTCCTCCATGTCCACCGTTTTTGCACATATCTTTTTTGAACAGTTGCTTAATTGGACTAACCACAGAAGTCATGGTGGCGGCATCCTGTTGACCTCATGCAGATGGGCAGAAGATCTTGTAACAAAACATGAAAATCGTGTGATATTAAGGCCAGATAGTTTCCCTTTAGAAATCTTTGAGGAGAGGCCACCTGAGTAATGCGATGGTAGCTTTATGGCCTTCAGTGCATCCAGAAATACCTGGCGCTGTTCCTTTGATAGGACATAGAGGGCATTGGGGACGAATCGTTGCTGCTCCTGTCCGGGAACTTGACAAATCCACAGGTGGGGACGGATTCCACAGCGTTGCATGTCAAGGCGAACGTTTGGGCCGTCTTTTTCCCCAAATAAAGTCTTCAACAAATTCTCCGCAACGTTCTTCTCGACGTGCATGACGTCGAGGAGATTGCGGATGGGTAATTCCTGCAAAGAAAACAGAGTTAAAGAGTTGGTTAGAACGTTGAAAGGGGAGGTACAGGTTTAGGAGATGAGGCAGAAAAAGATCACAGCAAAAGACCCGAAGCATGCTACGGGTAATGTACCGGAGAACACTTCAATGATGAGCTAGATGTTTCAAATAATTAATAAATACGGCGTCTAGAAGATGCTTAAAGACACGGTTGTGCCTGTACCAACGTCTTAGTGTGGAGAAACTGACGAAGGTACGAAGATGGTCTTAACCTGTACAGGGACAACGGCTGAATTCCTTCCCATCCCTGAACCATGCCGACCGGTGGCATACAAACTCCGGACATGAAAAACCTAGTGATGCCTCTTCACACTTCAAATTATGAGTGGTTGTATCAGTTCTGTGCCAGATTAGCGAGGAATTTTGTACTTTAACTATGTGTGCGAATTCGACTGAGTCGCAATGTGGAATACAAGTTGCGCATGTGCGGGTTTGAACAAGGGACAGGAGAAAGCCACTGACATTTGAGAGGACTTAAAACAGATAACTCGGACCAACCGCAGCACACGATTCTGACAGAAAATATGGCAATTCGAGTTCTTTCCTCTACATTCAACGGCTAGAGAACATGTTCTTAAGGAAGATAAAAATGAAAAAAAAAATCACGCTAACTCTGAATGTCCATCGATTAAGGATAATAACTGATTAGGGTTGAACATACCATTGTGAGTCTCTATGACGTATGGAATGCCGAAACTTGGAAGATTAAGCAGACGGGGGTCCTACTGGACATGCTATTCCGACATTCACGGATTCTCTTAGACTGATGAACCAGTAAAGTAACATACTCTAGTGCATTTATGTGGCAACTGAAATCCTAATGAATTCGATTCCACAACATTTAAAATTACTAAGACATATACGGGGAATACGACATCGTTTACCATCAGGGAACACCCAGACACGAATGCACAACCTGGCAAGTAAAGCAGATTCTGTCCAGTCCATTTACATGAACCAACAAGATGACGTCGGAAGATCCAGTACAAGCAGGCTCGAAAAGAACTCGACAATCCGTGAAGGTATGTCTCACCTTCCAGTAGGGCAGCGCATAAAGTATGCTGCTCCTTTTCACTCCATGCCGCTTCACCGGGTCTTCTTCACTATCTTCAATTCCTCCGTCCCTTAGCCACTCTGACCGAGCCCTCCCTTGGTTGAGTACCTCGGTTCCCGTCCTTCTCTGTGGGTAAGTACGTGCCTCGGGCTGATTATTGAATGCCACCCTTGCTCGACGGAAAACATGATTCATAGGTAGAAAGCAACGATGGCCCAAGAACACCATTTTCTTCAAGCATGAAGAATGCTCAGCATATGTATCACCCCCGCATAGGGGGCATGCTGCGTAGCCTTTAACTACGTGTCCTCCGATAAGGCCGAAGGCAGGAAAGTCGTGAACCGTCCACAAGAGCATCGCTCGGAGTGTGAAGGCACGCTGTCCGGGGGGTTTGTTCATGTTGACGGCAGGAACGCCATCCCACGGCAGCAATAAGTCTCTGACCAGCGGTTTTAAGAACACGTCTATCGTATCGGATGTTGGAGCCTTAGGACCGGGAATCAGTAGAGTCAGGTTCAGAAAAAAATTCTTCGTAGAGAGCCATCCTGGGAAGTTGTAGATAGCGAGCAGAATGATCCAAGTCGAATGCTTGGAACTCTGATTACCGTCCGCGCAGACACCATCTGCCACCAAACCAAGTCGGAGACTTTTCTGAACATCACAAAATTCTGGGTATATCCGAGAAACCTCCCTCCACTGGAAGGAATCTGCAATCGATCTCATGATGGTCGAGTCCATCGATGCCCCTTCGAAATGCTTGAGTAGGTCCACTACCTTGGGACACTTGTAAAGCCTCTGCAGTTTTGGAATCACAGGGAAGTAGCGAGTTACTGCGTGCGGAATTGTCGTTGAACCCGTCACGAATCTCGGATGCATAAACCGCGGGTACTCTGTGAGGGCAGAATTCTGATCGCCTTCGTACAAAATGTGACCATTTGGGCAAGAGTGGATTCTTTCATGTTCGAGTCCTAGTCTGCAAATCATTGTCTTTAACTCGTACGTTGTCCTAGGCATCACGTTGTTGCGTGGCAGTAATGTGCTAGCTAAGAAGGTGAGCAGGGCCGAAAGAAACGTATCCGAAACTCCAAATACAGTAGCGAGTGTCATAATCACTATGCCGCCTTGCATCCTTGTCTCCGAAGAGCCGTCGTAAAGCGGCTCCACGCAATTCTGCATGACGTTTTCGAAGTCCACGTCCACGAAGTCCGCTTCATTTTCTTCTTCAGGAACGTGATCACGTCCACCAAAGTCAGGATTCGCAGCATCGCGTTCCAAAGAATCCGCTCTACCATAGGCATCGTAAGCCATGTCTCTAACTCTGACCAGGTCCTCTTCAGATGAAGACGCGCGGCCTTCAGATTCTTCAGCGGACTGTCTCTCTCTATCGCTGACTCCTCGGTCAGGGTTCCTTACAGGACCTCGAAGTGGTCGACCTTCGACTAACTGCAAAAGATTGTTAGATTAGAAAATTCATTAGATTAGAACGACCTTCGACTGACTGCAAAACAGTCCTCACCAATTCCCCTGCTCGCTCTTTCTCCCAATCCACTAAGTCGATTATCACGCAATCATAAGATTAATATATCATCGCTAAACCTACTCTTCTGTTCCGAGGTCACAACATCATACTTAAGAATACAACCTATTCAGTTAGATTCCAACAGGAGCATAGACAATTATGAGCATCCAAGAAGTTCACTGGTCCACAAGAACTCAACAGTCACCCTAATTTGAGATTAACGTCACGGCTACAGCCATCCTAAAACTCACGCAACTGTCACCAATGCACTCAAACCAAGAGACTGCCCTCTAATCCTTCCATATAAGTACACATTACACTAAATATAAACACCATCCAATCGCGTCATAATATAACCCCATAGCGTAATGTGCACCCATTCCAACATCCAACCTCAGAACATCATAACAAACTCTCCCATCCTACGTACATACTTGAAGACATCATCCTGCAATCCATATTATGTAGTAAACTCAGACTAGAAGACAGAACATCACGCACGAAGCACTCGAGATTCACACATGCCAGGAATTTGAACAACACGCTGATACAAATACGACCTTTGGTCGGTGTGGGTATAAGAAAAAACACGGAAGGTGAACCATCAGCCAGTCTAAGCAGCCGAATATGAAATTAAAAGGAGAGTTTTGGTGAGGAAGATGATGAGGGAGGCATTGCTTATGTACACAATGGCTAAAAAGCAACGTCTAAGTTGGCATGTAGCGTCGACTTTCGACTGACTGCATAAGATCGTTAGATACGGAAATTCATTAGGTCGTTGGATTAGATTAATAGAACACAGGTTTGGAACAAGAAAAAAATCCTTACCAGTACAGGGTGCGGCAGGAAATTGTCGTGGCCATACCGCCGATGGTGACGTAAGATTGTTGCTGGCATGTAAATTCGGGCTCCTCTACATCTTCGGCACGCACATGGGTACTCCGGCAGTCCCATTCGCCTAGCAATGCTACGCTCTATGTCGTACGCTGCTGGTAGTCTCCTCAAATGCATCGCGGATTACTCTGCGGTATTCTTTTCCGTCAGAAGCGTTGCGACCTGCGTTGACAGCCTTTCCAATGCCTAATTCTGCAGTGCCACGTGAATCTTTCTTAGAAGCCGGGTGTGGATCATAGCATGTTACGTAGAAAATCTGTTCTATGGGGAAAAGCAGCTATGGCCCGCGGAAGCACATCAGAATCCCAAATAATCCAATGAAGAAGGGGGCGCCTACCTACATCCACCCGTGAAGCACGTCGTTAGTTGGAAAATTCTCCTTCACAGATATAGATCCAGAATCATGGCTTCAATTTCGTAGTAGAACTTGTTGCGGACGGCAACGTGGTTGATATAAGGGCGGAACTCTCGACATGTGCACCCCATTTTCCCGTAGGCAAGAATCTCAGTAGTTCTCTCTCCAATATCAACCTCACGCGACACGGTACGCTCACTAACGTGTTCTAAGAAAACCAAACAAACCAGGTGCCCTTTGCTCCAGACCTCCTCCGTCGCGACTCTCCCGCAGGCCATCTCCGTAGTGTATACGCCCAACACTGGCTATGGACATTTCTTGCCGCCAACATAACATTACGCTGCTTTGGATCATAGTTGTGACCTGGTGGACCATGCCGATAGAAGTCTCGGCATGATAGTAGTGCTGCCAGCATTTCTAGCGAATAAATGCACCTCTCCATACCAGCGGGAACAATCACGCGTTGATCCTGCCCTGCAATCATTTATGTGAATAATTTCAGTAATTGCATTAATGATCGGATGAGAGTCATATTACAAGTTACTGATTTCTAATTACGCATGGCCTCGTATTATTTTTTAGCTCTGCATGGGCTCCTTCAACCTCGGTCCACAGCAAAAAAAAGAATTCAAGTGCGAAAAATGGTTGCAATTGGGTCACTCGGTGGAATCAGGAATCAGGAGCGAGAAAGCAACGCAGGAGCTGTGTAATAAAAATTGCACGTCGAATAGTAGATTAAGATTCATGGGTATTCGTATAGTACATAGTATTCCTTATTGTCAACAGTGCCAATACACTGGACACATAAGATAGTGGCCCCATTGAAAACTAACCTACATCCTCGGTACTGCCATAAAATTCATCTCACACAAAACAAATCCCTTCGCCAATGACTCCGCGAGCCAATCCTGATAAACCACGTTTATATATTGTCCGTGAGGGTGGCAAAAGTGACCGTAGAGAACTAGCTCCTGCTCCTTCTCGCCCCCAAGACTGAAAATAAAAATGAGAGTGGGTAATCAGATTGGTGTAAGTCGGATTTCACTTCCTACAGGACATGACAAGAATTTAATCAGCGAGGACAACACGTGAGCCGAAACGAAGGGCATACACTTCATCCTCGGGAAGGCAAAATTCAAACTAGGGTTTACCTTTTGAGCACCCAATCTCGTGGCAGTTCCTGGCCTTCATTGTGGAAAGTGACTACATGTGTCACATTTTCGTCCAAGGGTGCGCTGGACTTCGCGCCAACCATCTCAGCATAGAGGGCAAGTCGGCGGAGCGTGATCGGCGCAATAGTCCGAGAGTCCGGATCTCTGCCCAACAATTCAACATTAAAGCCCATCGAAGACAACCATTTACAAACCCTTAACATGTAAGCCAGAGCTGAAATAAAATCTGGCATACAGCAAAATCTGAAGCAAACAAGTATACTTACGAGGAATGAATAGGTGGCGCGAGGTAAAGTACGATGTCAGTGAACCAGCAGTTCCTCGACCGATGCCGTCGCGTGAAGTCCTCCATTAGACCGTCCAGTTCCGAGCACATCCTCGGTACTGCCATAAACTTCATCTCCCAAAGAGCAAATCCCTTCGACAATGACTCCACGAGCTAATCCTGATAAACCACGTTTATATATTGTCCGTGAGGGTGGCAATAGTGACCGTAGAGAACCAGATGCTGCTCCTTCTCGCCCCCAAGACTGCAAATAAAAATGAGAATTGATAATGAGCTTGGTGTAAGTCGGATTTCACTCCCTACAGAACCTCAAGAATTTCATCAGCGAGGACAACATGTGAGCTGAATCGAAGGGCTGCTCTTTTTCATCTTCGGTAAGGCAGAATTCGAGCCAGGGTTTACCTTCTGAGCATCCAATCTCGTGGCAGTTCCTGGCCTTCATTGTGGAAAGAGACTATGTGTGTCACATTTTCGTCCAAGGTTGTGCTGGACTTCGCACCAACCATCTCTGCCTCGAGGGCAAGTCGGCGGAGCGTAAGTTCCGCAATAGCCCAAAAGTCCGGATTTCTGTCCACGAATTCAACATTAAAGTTAATCGGAGACGATCCTTTACAAACCCTTAACATGTAACCCAGGCTTGATATCTGAATTTGGCATACAGCAGAATCTGAAGCAAACAAGTATACTTACGAGGAGTGAATAGGTGGCGCGAGGTAAAGTACGACGTCACTGAACCAGCAGTTCCTCTCCCGATGCCATCGCGCGAAGTCCTCCATTAGATCATCCTGTTCCGAGCACAATTCTTCGGCCGAGTTGTCATTCCAACGCGGCTTACTCTTATCTCGTCGTTCTGATCCTCTCCGCTTCCGTTTCCCACGAGTCTGAAGGGGGAGATCATCATCCAAGCTTAAGGCTAAGGTCCAGGAGAGCCTGCGCCTTTGCCATTCGGAGAGATTAGAAAAAGGGTTTTGAATCAAAAACGATGGGCTTCTTTGACATGTACTTGAGGTATCCCGGGTAAACAGAACTAGGGGCTGAGGATATACCATGTGCGCCCGGTTCCTGAAACCCGAGAGAAACCCCAGTTCCCACAGCTGTGACTGATTGCATTCCAATGTCAGTCCAGGAGCCGTATTCAGCCGCCATCCCTGGGTCCCCTGAGTCAACTGCACACGGAGGTGTCTGCATGGTACTATTCATTTATTGTACCCATAAAACACAAAGTTAGTACCCATTAACGCTGCAATCAATAGCACTCACCAGTTTCCTTTAGCTGAGTGCAACGGTGCAACCCCAAACACAGCTCGCAGCTGAGAACACAAACTCAAGGAGGGTCGAGTAGGAAATCCCATGCGCGTTAGGGAACGCAGCAACAGACTCCCGAGGAATACTCTACCAGTCATAGATTCTGTCCAAATAGGACCTCTAGGTGTTAACCTACGAATACTAACTGAAAACATTGTTGGAGTCCCGATGAGTGGGACTGTTTTGATTGTTTTGAAAAAAAATAAAGGAAAATAAATACAAAAGTGGAAAATTTAAACATTTATGAAAAAAAGGATTTGAAAAAATAATGAATAATAAGAATAAAAAAGGTTGAAAATAAGAATCAAGATATGAAAGGGAATGGGGAATGGGGAAGAATAAAAAAACAAAATCGAAAAAAAAAAAAAAAAAAAAAAAAAAGGGATGAAAATGAAAATGAAAATGGATTTAAAGATAAAAATAAAATATTTTCTTTGCTCCATATTCAACTTCTTTAATTTGTAGAAGATATTAAAGTAGTATAACAAAATGGCAATGAAAAAAAATCAATGACATTTCTTAATCAATATCTTCCACTTTATTACAAGTTTGAGCATTAGGTTCATACATTTTCATTTGTCTGAGAATTTATATTTTTAAGGATTTTCTAAATGTGCAAATATCTTTAGTTGATCATTTCCTGGCATGTTTCTTAGAAAGCTACTATCAACTGGAAAGCAACGGACAAGTTTCCAAGCCATCTATTTGTGATCCCCCGTCCCCAAAAATCGGGAGCTGGTGGATGCAGGGTTGTCATAATGGACGGACATGGGCAAAATTTCCGGACACAGACAGACTGACGGACGGACGGACCGGTCGGTCCGGGGTGAAAATCGGACATATTCTATGAATATTCCTATTTTTTTTCTCAAAAATGCTGGAATATGCTCGAATATGCTCGAATATGCTTGAATATTCTCTTATGGACCGGACATGACCCCTAACGGACGGACGAGCGGACCGGACGGAAGGTCCGGTCCTTATGTTTCATGAACAACCCTGGGTGGATGTGGTAAATAAAATAGAATCAACGGTTTTTGTATTGTTTTAATTTTATCATTTTAGGAAGTGAGAAAAGAAGACCATGTCAACAACGAAAAAGAGAAAATAAGAAGGATTCTTTTTCTTTAAAACAGAAAATCTACACGACTTGAAACATTTGAAGATTTTGAAAAGATTACTAGCATAGAAAGAATTTGCAGTAAAACGATCTCAGACTGAACAATTTTCTGAAGACCCGGCCCCTGGGTAAAGGTCCTCGAATATACCGAATTTGTGTTGTTATTTTGGATAAACATTGTAAAGATATTTTTACTTGATTGCTTTATTTAGAGCTTTTGACATATTTCTTAGAAAGCCACAATATCTATACTATAAATATTTCATTGTCCACATGTTCATACATTAGTCAACATCTTTATACGAAAATTAGTTTTGTTTTTTCAAAACGCTCCACCTTTTTATAACTATAAAGGTTGCCTACGAATCATTTAAAATTCTTCGATTATTATCTATGTATTTTTTTATACAATTTCATATTCATATGTTCATGTATAACTTTATTCTATGTGTGCTACAAATGTATTTGTAATTTCTTTGTAAAAATATAAGAAAATCTTAAAAAAATGAAATAAATAAATAAACCAATATCTTTTTGAAAAAGATTATTAGTTCTTGAATCTCTACCAATAATCAATGCAAAATCATTTTTTCAAATCTATATTTAGTAACCAATAGCCTAACTAGAATCAAATTGACCCTAGTAGGACTCATTTTGACCTTAGGGGTTAAATCGTGTGATTCCGTAACCTACGCGTCAAAAAAACATCTTCTTTGTCACGTAAACATTGGAGTTTTTTTGGGACTTTTCTCATTATTATAAAAGCCATCACCCTTTGAACAGTGATCTTGTTTCAAATGTAGAGCCTTAGGCAACACAAATCAATGGAACGTTTTTTATTGAAGATGTCATTGGACTCCCTACACTTGAGGTATTGAACATATCAAATAACAATATTACAGATGTTATCTACAACAACGCATCATTTAAGTCTATAGAGAAATTTGGCATCAAGTAAGATATTTCACCTTTAACCATTCAAGTCCAGATATTTTGTATATATGTTATGCATTGAAAATTGTCTTGTTGCCACATATTGATTCATCTTAGATAGAAATGTTTATGATATAAGATTACACAATTCTTTATTCATAGGTTCCAAAAATTAGAATTATGTCTATGAATGGAGTATTAAGAAAAATGTGAAGTGGTAATAAATGTGTTCAAATTCATTTTTAAACTTAATGTTAACTTTTGCTTCTTCGAAACCAACTCAGTCGAAGCAAATTCTGCTTGACCTTCAACTAATATTAAATTGTGATTTGTGTCAGTCTGAGTGGAAATCCGTTTCGTGAAAACGTTCAAATTTCAACTGGAGCCAACTTAAGGCCTTCTGTTTGTTTTCAAGTGTGCATTGATTCAAGTAAGACTACAGTACCACATTCCTATGACATGGGTATAATTAGTTACATGTTTTCAGCTTGTTGGTGTAAACATTCTGTGAATTTAATTCATAAATATTTTAAGTTTGGAAATCAACTCCTCCAATTCAAAAACATAAAATTTGCATATGATTCAATCACAGTAAACATCACAAACCTTACCTGGTTTGACAAAGATAAATTTAGAAAAATATATCAGTTGAATAAATTTGGGGGAACGTCCATCTATATTTGGGTTTAATTTATTTATATTATAATCAGAAAATCTTATAAGGGCACCAAAGATAATCCAGGCTAGCAAAGATTTTAATTTATCCAACTTTACTGAAATATGGATTGTAAAAATTGTAAATTACACAGACAATGTTGTCGTCTTACATAGAAAAGAGCAGAGCAGTAAACACTCAAATATAGAGTAATCATGGTTGCAAACATGTCATCAGAAATAACTTGATCACTGTAGGTATTACATTTGATATTTTATTTATCTTTGAAGCATTTTCAAGACCCAAAATTTGCCAACTGCGGATATGTTGCAGATGTTACCCGAGCTGGAAGTTAACGTCCTCATACAATACTGAACGAAACATCTTCATGCAAACATAGTAAGCAAGTTGCACAGCCCCCACAACCTGATGCAACCTCCACAGTCTGATGCAACCGTCTTGTTCTAGAGATGAACAGCTAACTAGGTGAAGCCTGATGGACACTCTAGTTCGAGAGCTGTCTAGGCCGTAGGGTTCTAGATCTACGGATTGCTATGGAAGTTATTAATCATATTGTCTCAAGGTTATTAATTCAATTTGTGTTCTTCGCAGTTGCCTGTGTTGTCTTGGGAGTGAGTTATGACAAGGCAATGAGTGAATTATGATAATGCAGTAGGACATCGAATCAAATTGAATTTAGCAACGTTCAAACATATTACCAGTGCCTTGCCATGTGAAACTCGCCTACTATCAACGCACATTGCAGCTTGATCAGGTGGGGCGCACAAACTGCAAGTTTCTAGTCTTTGAGCACCGTAGAGGAAGTAGTCGTGACTAGGATCTCGAGGAGCTGTAGAGTGATCTCTGATGGCAGAAGCTGTTGGGAAGGGAAAGGAGATGGCAGAAGGAGTTGGGGAGGGGAAGGAGCGACGGAGAGCCAAGGAGGAGAACGGAGCTGAAACCTCCGGAGTGAAGGAAGAGCTCTATATTATTGGTGACTCGGAACAGGGATGTTTAGAGGTCTGGAAGGGGTCGGCGGAGAGGAGATGCAACGAGTACCAACTCATTCGGGATGCACCAACCAACTCGCCTTGCTTGCGGTGGTGGCTGCAGACGATGGCAGAATTCGTGAAGGTCACCGGGCTGGAGGTTCCTAAACATGACAAAGTCCAAGAGATGCCTACATCAACATGGCGAGGCACTTGGAAGATGAAGGCGTTGCTGCAGTTCCAGGTGGTGGCGCATGCCACAGGCATAATGCATCCACCGCGACCGCGACGACAGGGATCTCAGCAAGCGTGTGGAGAGCAGCGCGAACCAACTGGTGGGGAGCAGCGCGAGCCAACTCGTAGGGAGCAGCGCGAACCAACTCGTGGAGACCAACTCGTGGGGAGCAACGAACCTGCATCACTTGGGAAGCATGAAGCACAAACTGTCAAGCATCCATCAAGCGGGAAGATGCCAGACTCGGGAACATCGGGTGGAGTGCCAGAGCCATCCCGCGGGAGTCCAATCAAGCTTCGACCAGTTTTAGCATTGCCGGCGGTCAATCGAGAGAGAACAACCCCTCGTTGCCGCCAATCTAGACACGCCCCACTAATGGCGATCACTCTGAACTTGGCGGGTTGGTGCGGTGACTGCAAGAAAAGGTACTTTGACGGACATATTCTCCATTGCCAATACTCCGTCGACGCGCCGCAAGTTGCCCCAAGCGAAGCAGTAAATGTGATTGATCTGTCTTCCAGCAAGAGTGGAAACGAATCGGACGACTTCGACATGTTGGCTGAAATGGCGGCGAATGATTTCCTGGGTGGTCCTCAAGGTATGTCTTTAATCACTAACCTGCATGTAGCTACTAGCTCGTTCACAACGACAACTTTGCATGTTTAAACTCTCGGACTGTCTGTGATCGCTCCTGCACACGGAGGTGTCTGCATGGTACTATTCATTTATTGTACCCATAAAACACAAAGTTAGTACCCATTAACGCTGCAATCAATAGCACTCACCAGTTTCCTTTAGCTGAGTGCAACGATGCAACCCCAAACACGGCTCGCAGCTGAGAACACAAACTCAAGGAGGGTCGAGTAGGAAATCCCATGCACGTTAGGGAACGCAGCAACAGACTCCTGAGGAATACTCTACCAGTTGTAGATCCTGTCCAAATTAGGGTAACGTCGCCGCTACAGTGAACCTAAGAGTGTCTGATCCGATGCGTTTTCTCTTGTTCTCTCTCCCAGCACGATCTCTTCAATTCTTCGTGCGTTCATAGTATTCCATTACCTTTATCTGCACAGTTGTTGTCATTTCCCCCAAGTACCCCCTTGCGTTTTCCCCTCCAAGTTCAACCTAATCCAACGCCGTCGAAGTCTCGGCAGTATGTGTCCCTGAACATTTTCTTTTACAGTTATCGTCATTTCGGGTTCATACGCCAATCAGGTAAACATCTGCTTCTCTCCGTCGGTGCTGTGGCTTAAGATAATTGACGCAGCTCTGGTTGTGTTTTAATCTGGCGCTGTTCCTTGTATCTGATGAAATGTATAACTGTCGAAGTACATTTTTTTCGCTAATTCCTGGGCCTCATTGTGACTTTGATGATGGTGGACGCGGTGTTCTTCCTATCTTCAGCTGTAGCCTTCACTAAGAGGGCAAAGTAATTTTCCAGCTTCAACGGAACCGGTATGTAGACACTATTTCCTGCGATTTTCTTAGGCCAGTATGCCGCTTTGTTTATTGCTGGGTACTATATCCTTTGCAGCCTCCGTGTCTGTTTCATTGGTCAGATGGAAGTCGATGTTTTTCCCTTAAAAATCCGGAATGCCAGTCTCACTTGATGTAATGTGACGAATGTTGGGTGTTTTAGGTTAGAATTCAGGTACTTTGACCCCTTCTGTCTCTGGAATATCCAGGTCGATGGCGCCTTTAGGGAAGCTAAAGAGAGGACCACTGTTGTGGTTAGAGAATAAAAAAAATCGCCTACTTGTAGCGTCTACGCCCAGAGGCACGGGCAGCGGAGCCCTACCAGACGATGCAGTTGATCCCGATCCCGCTCAATCCGGCGGGAAGGAGTTGTCATCACCTCCTTCAAAGCAAGCGCGTGCCCCGAAAAAGATGCCACCCCCCTGCAGATCCGTGCGCAGAGGTACTGGCGGAGCATGCGGCACTCTCAAGAAGAAGCTCTCAGTCTTCTCATGCAAATGCCCCTGCCTCTACCCCGTCATCAGCCTAACACAGCGAACACGGCATCAGCAGGTACGTAATCCTACCCTAGATTTGGTATATCCAACCCGACCTAAAATTGATGCCCCCCCTCCTTTCGTCAATCTGTCGCCTAGTAATTTAATCTCGATGTAAACCAAATCAGATCAGATGGTCACGTTTCAGTTATATCTTGGTACATAGTTGAATTCATCACGCTACAGTTCATCATATACGTATAGATGATTAATTTCACTGTGTGACTGCATAGAAGTTCCTAAGTAGATCCTCTTAGACTTATATGTGACTCCAATGTTGTGTATCGATTAAGGATTATAACTTATACATGATTCCGTTCTCAAACCTTTCGGTGCACAGCTATAGAGCATGCTGCAACGGACCCCCACCCTACCCAGGACGACTGGAGAAAATCCCCGAATGACGCACCAGATAAGGACATGGACAACATGGCCACTTCAAACGACCGTCGTTTACCATCCCCTGCCAGGGTAGCAGACCGAACGAGACGTCGTCCTGACTCACTCCGAGAAGTCGAAGCGGAGCACTACGACCTCTCTAGCGGCGATGAAAGAGGCAGACATTATTCGAGGAGGGATCACAAAAGTTGCAAGCGACGCGCATATAGATCACCGTCAGCACACAGCTCCGATGATTTCTCCGAATTTTTCGCGGTGCGACTATGTTGCATCAGGCTCTATCATCTATTGCATGTAGAATAGTGCATTAATTCAAGCTGATGTGGTTCTATAATGTGGCTCTTCTATTCTCAATTTCGGAATTCACCTCATCCAAACGTGGGATAACATTTGCCCCTGTTTGCAGAGGAAGGATCATCATCGCCAACACAGACGGCGTTCAAGGAGTCAATCTAGGTCGTCGTATTCACCCCACAACGATCACCATGGACGTGGACATGGCTTAGGTGGAAGACGGCGTCGCGACTCTCACGGTAGGCACGTATTACGACCTCGACGCGCGAAAGAGTAGGGAGAATACTTCAAGGAGCAGAGAAGCCCATGGATCGGGCGGTTCGTCACAAAGACGTCACAGATCACCCTCTTGGGGTACCCCTCCTCCCACGCGGTCGGGTGCATCTTCGGGACTGCTTCTGAACTCCGGAGGCAAATCTGTACTCGTGAAGAAGGAGAATGTGAACCCAAACAACACCGATAGCGTAAAGTCGTACAAGCACAGGAGCCGAATTCAGGATAGTTTCACATTGAACCGGGAGAGTGCTCTTTGGAAGGAGAGAAGAGAGCGGGAGGCAGAGCGCGAGGAAGACGCTCAGCATTGCGAGTCATGTGGCAAGAAGCCATATATCATTCACGTGAACATAGAGGGGAAGCCTTACGGTCTGGGTACCCGAACATGGAACGATGTACTTGCCAAAGTGTTCAGGGGGCTGGATCCGTCCTACATCGACATCAGGCAGCAGCCCTGCCACTTGATGGACACGATGTTGAAGCGTTTCGATGAAGAGTTTGATTACATCGATACTTTCAACGCATCTTCGCTACGTGCTCACATAAGGAATGCCTTGAGTTCGTACAGACACAAATTAATGAAGATGATCCAAGCCGGGGAGTCAAGACCACCATGGGTATCCGAGTCTATTTGGGAGAAGCTTGTGAAAATGGAGAGCTTGGAGAAATTCAAGCAGAAATCCGAAGCTATGAAATACGCTCAGTCATGCCGTCGAAGCTATGGTCGCACCGGCCCCATTGGTGAAGCTGGCATCATCGAGCGTCTCAGGAAAAAACTACGCCGCTTACCTGCTCCAGACGAAGTCTACGAGGAGATGCACGGTGACAAAGGTTATGGTGGACGAAGTTGGAAGCTGCGTCATACTGAACAGTCAAGCACACACTCTCGAAACGAAGACAAGTCTCTCATCGAAGGAGACCTGCACGGCAACCTAACGCGTCCGTCATCCGCAGAACTAGCTCCCGAAAATCTAAACCACAGTGTTATTGGAACAGCTTCCGACATTGACAACAGTCCGAATGTCGGCGTTGAGAGACAAATAGTAACGGTACACAGTGTGCAGCCATCCATGCCTGATCTGCATGTGAATCCGCTCGTAACCCTGTTACGTAAACAGATCGATGAAATACTCAAATTCAGTGCAGCCACTTTGGAGGAAGCGCAATTTCTAGTCAGCACACTCCGATTACAACTGACGAATATTCAAGGGAAAAGTTCTCTCAAGGTGGTGTATCCCTGCACAATGAGCCGTCTCCAGTGCACGGTCTAGCATCCTCTGCAGACCTTGTATCTTCTGAAGGCGTCGGTTGAGGGGATGCAGAGGGGGCGGTCGCACCCAATCCCCTTCAGGTCAGTTAACACGGCTTCATGAAAACGTAGTGATTTCCAGAAAAAATTTCTGATGTATACTATCAGAGTGTGTACTTGCCACATGTGTGCCACAGACCAATATTGAGTACACTGGTTCAGAAGGTATTACTCCGTCAGCAATATTTACCCCACATTTTGTCGCATGAAGTTTTTTTGCTAAATTTCTTCTCCGCTACCTCCTTGTCTACGCAGGAGATTGTGGCCGGTAATGACTCACGCAAGGGCGGATACCCGCAATCCATGCACATAGATTTCAAATCCATGGCAGGTATTCGAAAGAGCACTCGAAATTACAAGAAGAAGGTCCGCACTGACTCAGGTTCGTTCCTCGGCTGATCACATGAAAATTTTGATGAGTATATTCATGCCGTGCAGGTCTCCTTCTTTGAGTTGGTCTACACAATGCAATTTTGTATTATATTTATAGGGTCACACTCTGACATCATGCCCTTCATGTGCAATTCGTTATCTCTAGTCATGTGAACGCAAAACAGACGTAATTTGAAGCCGAGGAACGACCCTCCGAGGATCTCGAGCTGAATTCGGGTAGACATCTACGATATCATCACATTCGACGCATCTCAGCCTTTTCTCCATCCATGCTCTATTTCGAAGCGCTGGCTAGGTAGTCTCGCAGTTTAGATTCCGAGTGCAGGATTTTTATTGGAGTCCTTTCATTGACTAGATCTTTTATCTCCACCACTAGAATCAGCTGCATTTGTCTCACACGGAATTCCCTTACAGCCACCGTCAGAGGACTTGCGTAGCACTGGACTTCATCTTCGCATAGGAAGAACACGTCATAAGAGACATGCAAAGAGAACCATTTTTCCACCATCATGGGAATATATCCCAAACAGTGCTGGTACAGGAATACTTTTTGCTAGACCGAACGTTCTAACATGGAATTGTGAAAATGCATGGTGATATGTGACAATTTTTTGACCTTAATCCACTTTCGCTATCCTCAGACCACTCTCGTGCATCCATACGCCACGACATGAATTTACTCATACGTTCGCAATTGTCTGAACCGCGCGTATTGTGATTAGGGACATACTTCCCAACTACTCGTATTCATCTATTTTGTACATGCACACTGACGCATTTGCCATACACCGGGATCCTCATATCACGTATCTGACCGTACTTGTATTGAATGCTAAACATATCATGATGGTAAACTTTAAATTCACCAACATCTGTATTCCACTCTAGCAAAATTCCGTCAACGTGTCTCATAGGTCAACGTTCAAAACCTCATTTAATGTCGTGTACTCCTCCGCAGTACAATTTATTTGTGCAAACCTGCCGAGAAAACCCATTTGAATATTCCATTCACGTGTCTCGTCCTCAGAACATCAATCACACGGCATCCAACGCCCCTTATCTGTCCACTTGGCTGCCCAACCGCACCCCCTATCGTGTAAACCCTAACTGCGAAGTGCCCTTAACCTACCACCCCGCTGTCTGAAGCACGGCATGCCATGTCACTAGGACACCCCTTCGTGACGTAGAAGATTACCTGGAAAGAGTGTACAGCATGTCACGCCGACGTGTCCTGGGGCGAAATGGCAGTGTTCGACTCAATAGAACTCTCTTGGGCGTGTCCGAAACAGCTTGTCCGAATCAACATGTTTCTGGAATAGAATTCTCTTCCCCACCAGTTGTTTACCGCCCTTTTTTTCTAGTAGTGTTTGTCAATTTGGACATTCTAAAAAATTTGTATCAATTTTCTGTCATCAGATTCATGTTCTTTTCACCGTAGCAGTTTTTATAGTATTCACTCATCCTTTCTACTACATTCACACAGGTTCACTATATAACATGTTTCGTACTACTGGCAAATAATATAGTTACTACGGTAATAATGATCACATGAAACCTAAAATTTTTACTTCTAGTATTCAAGTGGGTAAATTTAGAGTAAGTGGAGGTACACGTATGAATTCTGTCCCTTTTTTAAAGCCATGTTTTCCCAGTTGTTTTCCCATGCAGTGAATAAAATGTTTTTACCATATGAGGTGCAGGTCTGCCATCTAATCAGTGAACTCTAATTGTCTTAGGAAATATAGTGTGGCCAAGATGTAGTCTACCTTGACTGAATTCCCTTCTTTAATTGGTAGTGCCACGAAAAAATATAAATTTTCCATCCTAGTCTAGAACCTTGACTAGCAAGAAGTCCACGTACTACACTCATATGTAGCTGCTAAATAATTATTCCGTGTTGCTGCAATGGCGATATCTGCAAGAAAGAGCCCAGTTCAAAACCTTGTCCAAAACAAATCCAAATTCATTTGATAGTCGTGAAAACTAAGCTTGTTGGCACACTCAAAGAACACATTGTTTCAGAGAAGTGAGAAAGTGAGTTTACAGTCCATGGTAGTCAACCATGCACTTGCCTAATATCAAAAGACTAAACTCACTCTCGTTCATTGACACACTGCAAGCGTGAAAAGAACATGTCTCAAGTTGAGCCCTTGCGAGCCCCCATTCCCCTTGAGCACCCTACGCATCTACTTCAAGATGCCGATAGCTCTTGCACGCCACTAGTAGAGTAACCTTAAGTGAGAGATGCACGAGGATTTCACTACAAGATTGCTAGTTAATTGCACAACTCATCCACAACGACGGACAACTAAATGTTCTGATTGCCCGTTCATTGGTTCCGGCAAGTTTCGGCAGGCATGCTGGGCGGGTTGGAGGACGCCATGGACTCCGATCAAGGCAAGCTCTTCATCGGAGGCATATCATAGGAGAGGACGAAGTCATGGAGGAGAAGCTACGCAATTACTTCAAGTCCTTCGACGAGGATGCAAGACCGTGATCATGAAGGACCTAAACCCTATCTATATAGACCCACTAAACCCTAAACCCGCTCCGCCTTGCTCCTGCAAGTTCCGCCTCCTCGACTTCCACTTGCTCCGTCTTTTCATCTAGCTCAATTGGCCTCCCTCGTCACTAGGCAGCCTCGAGTTCGAGGTCCGGCTAGGTAGATCCTGGTCGTCGATTTCTATCGCTCGATCCTGGACGTCCATTGTGATTTGGGTGGGGGCCCGCGAGTGCTGGCTGTCTTCAATGTGACGATGGCATGGAGGCATGGGGGGCATGAGGGCATGGGCATGGAATTTGAGCCGTGGGGCAGCTTGAGCAAAGCTTGGGGAGGGTTTGGAGTACTGGTATGGTAAGCTGGGGTATTGATTGGTGGATGCGGCATGGATCCAAATATTTTCATTTCAAATTTTATAAATTACTGTAAGCTTAAAATTAAATTAGATAAATATTCATTTGAAATTTCTTCTCAATTTTCTGAAACATATGAGTTATTTTACGAAACATAATAGAGTTATTTGAAATTTCACCTACAACTCAATTCTTCTTCTCAATTTCATTTATGTTTAGAGCACATACCTCAATGCTATAATAATTCATCTACTTTTCTTCTCATCACTCTTGGATTACTCATTTATCATTTTAACATAGAAACAAAGAGTGTATAAAAAAAAAAAAAAAAACTCTAATATGTGTATCACATTATTTATTTGCACTTAGGTTCATGATTAAATTGAAACAACTCTTCAAAAAAAAATTAAAAAATTACATATGGCTAAAATAAAATAAAATACCATGATTATTGTTTTTGAATTAAAGATAGAATATCTTTATTTAATATCATATGATTTTTATGAATGTGTAGTTTCAAGTGACTAATGTCCTTGATCATTCATGTTGGTATTAGTCACATTACACTCATTGATGTTTGTTGCTTGAGTTTTTTAGCAAAATACTTGCTTAGAGAAAGAGATAAAGGTCAAACACAAGGTTGGAGAAAGCATAAAATTTGGTCCATCGGTATAAAAGGAGTTCGATCATCAAATTTTGAGATAATTGATGATTGTCTCTTAAAGTTTGTATTTTGAAGTCAGTCGGTGGTGATCAAATGGTACATAGTCAATTTATCTTGTGAATGGTGCAAGTATAATAATTATGGTCCCGTTTTTAAACACATGTTGACATAGAAGAAAATTGTTTATGATGAGTTTATTCATCTACTTGATTTGTTGCTAAGTATGTATGATCGTCATAGCTTTCTCCTAAGTTGGAATATCCAAGTGTATACGTAGGTGAAGGTTCAAGCGAAACTCTTAGTAATGCGGTGGGGGGGGAGAGAGGGGACGCAAGACCAAGATCTAATCTTCCTCCCTACGTCTGTCGTGCAGCAAGAGCTCCGGATCTGTGTCATCCCCGCGCAATTTCTTCGTCACCCTCACCTCTGACACGTAAGCCCATTTCTTGTGCTCCGCTCTCATCTCCCTCACTCGAAGGGTCTGTTTTGTTTTTCGGAGTAAGCCCTCCTAGTCTTCTAGTTCCTTGGTCTGCAACAATATAGCATCCTTTGCCCTTACGATGAATCGCATCACCAAGAGCCTGCATGCCTTTACAGTCGTGGGACAGTTGCTTAGAGACAAGGATTCTGCAACAAGAACATCACGTCCGTGTTTGGTTTAGCAAGGGACTCACTTGAAGAAAAAAATAAAATAAATGAAAAGACAATGTTTTGGTACCATCTACACCCATTACGAAGGATGCTTCGGTAGACAGAGCACTTTATATCTAATTCAACAGTGACCAACATCAGCTACACTGTACCGTCTTTTCACGGTATTGATTACCTTCTCCTTTGTCCTCTAATTTCACGCCCCAACAATAACCATCCTCGACTTTCACTCGTGCCAGCGTTTGGATCTGCACCTTCTCCGAGTTATCCAACCCTATCACTACACAACACAGATATGGACATGACATTAGTACATGGCTTTTTAAGAATCATGGTGCAGGAAATGTTCGAGTTTCATTGGTACGTGAGGGTTTAGGGTCATACAATGTTGCGCATCTTCCACGCGGACCATTGCTGCCTCGGGGACGCCAATTACGGGGTGATCGTCGTTGTCACCGGTAGGCACTGTCAACGTGCAAGACGCGGAGGGATTGACCCTCACATTCGACAGCTCAACAGCCAGGCTCTCTGTGTGAGTAGCGGCATCCCGTGTGCCTCCTCGGATTAGCATGTGTCCAACTTCACCTACAGACACCAACAACGGGTTGTGTCTTAGTTTAATCGTGGCTCCTCTCCGAGCGCATTCTATACATTAAAGCAAATTGTACTCAGTACAGTGGTTAGAGGATCTCACCAGGTGGACTGACCATCGCCGTTGCTGTCTCTACCACGCATGGAATGTTGATCCGCGCCTCGGTGGATCTTGTAATTTCTTTCTTCATGTGGCTCACATCACGCCCTACTATGACGTTAATCAGCCAGTCGTCCGCGCTCCCCTCCTCTTCATCGCCACCCTCCCCGTCAACCTCGTGTCGCGGCCACTTCGAGGGGTCCATTCCCTGTTTGCGCTCTTCCATTGTTTTGAAGATGAAGGGCGCTCCTCCTTTGCAAAGCGGTGTCGGCGAGTCGCTGCTGCCTCCAAGATGAGCGACGTCTCCGGTGCCCCTGTGGGTCATCTTTTGAGCATACCCCGCCCAGTCATCCGGGATTCCCTTGCGCTCTGCAAGCAATCCTCTACCGAAGTGGTAAGGCAGAGCATCTACAGATCCGATCGGTCGCTGAAAGATCCGCTGGTAAAGGAATCGGATGCGCCTCACCATTTTGGGGGAAATTGCGCGCTTGTAGCTGCCACCGCGGTTGAATTATTTGGGCACCCAGAACGCGTCATACTCCTCCCGCGACACTTGCTCCTCCCGAAGAGTTGTCCCTGGTATGAAGCCGATAGCGTTCAGTCCCATAATCACGGGGAACCACCACAGCGAGCTCGGGCTCATGTCCTCCGTGGTTGGCTTGTTTGTCTCCTCTCTGGCCGTCTCCCTTCTTCGCTTCCCTCGTGTCGCCACCATCTCGGATTTCAAAGGGTTACTGCCGACCCCACACCAACGCGCAAAGCTACCCTGCGAGTGACATGCGAATTCAGCATCCTACCACTTATAGAAGACACACTTAACTCAGACAATGCAACACGTAAAACAATGTAACCTCATAACTCAATGGAAGCGGGGGTTGGAGTGATACCGTAGCTGTGAAATTGAACGTCTTCGAGCATGCACAAGAGTATGCCCACCAACCCTAGCAATCGTGAATAGAATCTGAACTTCGGAGCGCTCCGTGGCGAGAACAATCCAAGCGCAACCTCGGAGACGAGGAACAACAAGTGGAGAATGCGAGAGTTTTTTGCGCCCCAAGCCGAAACTTATACCATTCAGGTGAGCCCATTACCATCTATGTGCACCCGGTTCCACCCCTACGTGAACCCTCATCCGTCATCTAGTTTTTCCATGGAGCATGGGGGTGGATAGGGACATGAACCACATATCACATGACTGCAGGTGGGTGCCGACTACTTGGAAGTGACAAGTCCCTCCTCACCCGCGATGGGAGACATCTCAGAGCCTCATGATTTCCCACTGTCCAGTAAGGGAGAGCCACGTCGTCATGTGTTGTGGTGATTATTTGGGAGCACACCACCCATCCGTCCTGTCAAACGCAAACATAAGCTCCCACAATCGCTTTTTTTGACGTTCGATGGTGGTACATCAAAATAATCATAACTCACCATGATGATGAGAGGCCGACTCCATCAATCTCATATGTCATCCATCCCATGTACATACCCATCCACATTAATAAATAGTGCACATGCGTCTAGATCCCCTCATTCTATTCACTGTCCTGCACGTACTTGTATGTCATCATGTTACACTTAGCAATCCAATACATATGAGTTATGATAAATAAATCTACGTGTATGACAGTAGCAGTTTCTGATAACCCTTTCTTTCTAACTGTTCCACAAAAAGTTCATCACCCTTCATGTTTTAGAAGTACACAGAGATGAAGCCTTTTGAACCTCTCTATTTAGATTGGAATTTGAGAGGGGTAGAAAGACTTATCTCTTGCATGCTTAGTTCTGTACAGTATGTCCCATTGTATAACCTCATGTATAGCTCCTTTTACCTGGAAGACCAATTGTAATACTATCATCCAGTTAAATTATGTCTGGTTCCCGACCATTTAAAACAACGACACACCTTTATACACCCCCCCCATCACCCCCAACGCTCAGTAATGTGCTACAACGGAATATTAGCCTGTACTACATTCGTTCGATCCCCATCACAATAACGCTGCCAATGTCAACAAGAAGAGCTTAAATTATAAGAAAATGAATCACCCATCACAGAAGAACTCGGAAGATATATAGTAGAGAAGCCTCTTACAGTCCACCACCTAATCATAAAAATTGCACCAAATCTCCCTTTTTTTCGCACGTACTAATAATTGTTTGTCTCTATAACTTTTCAATGAAGTGGACATTGTGAGATGTCACATCTTTGACATCCTCTTTTAAAAAATCAAAAGTATGCATTCATCCCAAAGAATTTGGAATGGTACTATACAGTGACCAGGCAAACATAATCCCAATGACACGGACGTCTAATTCTATGCTCTGATTATATTTTATTATCCTACTATGTTGGGTTAACCAGAATTAAACCAATTCTGAGGTGTGCCATACGTAATTGCAAAATCGAACATACTTTGACGAAGTATACGTACCTGTTTGTAAATAGCTTCTCCCTTGGAGTTCCACGTTCCCTTATACAGTCAGTGATACATCTGCAAACACAAGTTGACCATAACTGCTACAACCCCTCCTTGTCACTACATCCACATGTTCTGAAAAGCAGATAATTTACATTTCAGCATACACACCGCCTCACATAGGAAAGTGACAATATACATGATTCGAGCCTGCTCAGAAGCATATTTAGAGTAAAACCACGCTTGTGGTGGAGATTCCCATGTTTATATTCATGCCCGGACATAACGATTGATGAGTACTGTATATCTCTCATTCATGATGCCCACGAATGTGCGCTTCAAGAGGTAGGACTCGTGCTCTCCTACACTCTTCACCACACGAATGTACTCGGTGTCCACAAAGAAGGCCGTCCACATATGAGGATTGGACTTTCTACAAGTGACACTATGTCCCAAATGCGGATACACTCAAGGTTCTCATCTACCGTATACACTTCTTTCAGCCATTAACATCCTTGGACCTCCGCATGCGCACATCCAGCTGGGTAGTACCCTACCTTTCTTCCGACGGCAGGTGCAACGTAACTGTTGCTTGCGGATGGCAAAGTCTAAGCCAACTGCGCGCTTCATCACCAGTGGACAAGTGCATGCCGGTCTTTTGCTTCCCCACTTCCAATGAATACATTCCACGCACGTACAACGGCAAGGAACCTTAGAAGCCGAACTACATTGTGTAATCTGCGTAGCAAACAAAGCATGAAGGCAGAAGCAATCAGTATAGGAACTCAGTCACAACATAACTGTCGCTCAACACGGTCAATATCTACACAATACAGACTGCTTTGAAGTACTCCGAAGAATACTCTACTGACGGGGACTCTATATATATTCGAAATCTAACACTTAAGGAAGAACAGAGGGGTGGAAACTGCTTGAAATCATATGGACACTTCTTGAAATCATGTGGACACTTGAAGTGAATAAATAACTCACCGGTGATGTTTTGTTGCTTGTCAACGACTCCTTAGTGGTGTTGACTACTTCGTTTGTCGCTATACTTACATCTTCCCCCTCCTCCATTGTGTAACGAGTTCTACAACGTCTGTGAGAGAACCACCGGAAAATGATTTCAGAATACATATGTTGTCACTACGGTGAATACCTGTTGTGAAGTCACAAAAGCAAAACAGATGTCATTGAAGTCGTCATGACAGGACGTTCTCTGTGACCTTGGGAGTGAAGGGAGCCATACCTTTTCCGTTCGCTCTCGAGCGACACAGTCGGATTGTGTCCAAAGTTCAATCTCGCTCCCCCCCTCATGTCGATGCAGTATTCTCGAGATAGCAAATGCCCTTTGTTACGCCGAAATTCATTCAGCAACTTAAAGTCTATGTCGGAAACTTTCCACTTATGTCGCTAGGGACTGCCAGTTGTGCCGTCTCTTTCGGTCATTAGCAATAACATTCGGGGTAACGCTGACCTGCACAAACGTCGCTTATCTGTCGTCATCCTACAGCCTGTAAACAGTGATGGAGTTAGGGAACACACGCAGCTCCAGGCATATGGCCGTTCTGGTCAATATTTCAGTATATATACAGTATCGAATTACACTCTATTATGTTTAAAGTTTATTATTACGTTGTTACCCCCGGATCCTTGAAAGTAAGACAATCCACATTAACATTGGATGATGTCCATAACCGCAACATAATACCTCTCAGTAATGATATTGCTCGTTATAAAATAAAAACGGGCCTTGTGTCCCCTTAACCATTCAGTACACCCGAGGAAGCCGAATCAGAGTGGACAGACACGCTTAGGGATTCATCATCGCTAGGCATGTCAGAGTTTTCACCATGAGACCTACAGTTAACAAGACCTGAATTACATCATACGTGAAGGATCCCACAGTAGATCCCAATCTCATACTCTTCATCGTTGAACATATTCCTACACCCCCTTAGTGAAGGTGTATTCTAGACCACAACAGGAGACTGCAAACAACATGGACCATAGAACAAGCCCGCATCTTTTGTTGTGCTATCGCCAGGCTGACTTACGGCATGTAATGGCTGTACTTCTAAAGCATGGCCGGGTAAAAGAGCAGGGTGACCATTGGTTCTTCTGTTTCCTCAGCCTCGTCTTCATCGTCACCTTCCTCCTCGTATTTGTCTACGTGTTCCATGTCATGGATCGGTTGAGTTGCGTCGTGGTTTTCCACCTCTGCATCCGCCATGTGGACCTCATCCACCAAGACTTCAACACCGTCTTCAGATGCACCGTTTCGAGTTGCATTATGCCCGATGCCCGACTGTTCCTCCGACGTCACGGAGGCTGCGAGGCCTGATGCACCAATCACACCGTCATCGTTGTCACGCTCGTTACACCTGGATCTAGGCTCCTTCTGAATCACGATGCGACATGAGGGATCCTCTCCATCGGGTGCAAAAAACACCTATCATGCACGAACAACGTCAATAAGGAGAACAAATAGACATGGTCTAACATGAGCGTAATGCGTCGTTATCGCCGGGGCACTGCACTGTGTGCAGACGTCACCTTATACAACAGAAATACTTTACCTGTGAGGCACGCTTAGGCATAATATAAGGATCGGCAGTGCCCCTCTGGAATGCGTCACGCTTGATGAGCCAAAACCCATGTTCATCCTGCCTCATGGTTCGATTTCCTGCAATGTTGGGCTTGATCCACGAGCAACTCAAGTCATTCACCTGCAAGACAGTGTAGTCTACTTGGATAATTTTACGGATGATCCCAACATATTTCAAGTCCGCTACGACGATTCTTCTCTCTGGCGTCGACCCCCTGCAAACTGTTGTAGCTATGCATGCCACTCCCGAGTCGAATGTTTTAAAAACACTGCCCACAATCGGATCCTCCGCTCTATAGTGATTTCCGTATGCATAAAGGCTTGGATGTTCAGCTACAATTTGCTTCGGTAGATGCGCTAAGTGTCTCAGCTCTGGGCTGACCACCTCCCCACCTGAAAGCATGGCGTCGACTTTCGCATCAAGCCACGCAGCAAAAGGAATGTACGCTCTATTCCTGACAGTTGACTCATGCGCGGTACGTGCAATATCATATTCCCTGACCAAAAAATAGAAAAACATACTCTGAATGCCGGATAAGAAGAGACAAGAGAATTAAGGCGATGAAACAGAAACAGTCGATGGTGGTAGAGCAACACATTTGTAACTATGAAGATCTATCATTGTGCTGTATTAGGTAAAGGACCTTACCTTTGCAGATCCTCGGTCACCTCATAGTTACTGATGATGAAGTCGTGGATCGTTCGCAACTTGTGGTCAGTCAGCTCTCTATATGTGGGTGCTTCCTCGAGTACCTCACCATGGTTCTTAGGTACGTCTTCAAAGTCCCAGATTCGCTTCCATCCAGGGTAGAGAGAAAGGTGTTCCGCCATAAAGCCCAATGCCTCGGCATACATGTTGCCAGTGGCTATGGAGGCTTCGGGTTTAGCTCTATTCTTGATGTTCTTCTTGAGAACGTACAGATATTGCTCGGCACCATAGCACCATCGAGAATGAACAGGACCAAGCTAGTCCAGCTCATCCACGAGGTGTAAGAGGAGATGAGGCATGATATCGAAGAAGGCGGGAGGAAACCAGATTTCAAGGAGACACATGGTCTCAGCGACGTACTCCTGCAATGACTCCATTTCGCTCGGGTTGAGGGTTTCCTGGCGGATCACTTTGAAACAGTGGCCGAGTCTTATCACCGCGTCCACAGCTCCTGGATGCAACAGACTGCAAATGCACGCCGGCAGTATGTCGTGCAGGATGATGTGGTGATCATGACTTTTCAGTCCGTTTAGCTTCCTGTCAAACAAGTGCTTTAGCATAGATGAACTATACCCGGTTGGCACCTTAATGGAGCCGACCCGTTTCAAAAAAGTGGACACCTCGTTGGGTTTTAGGGATACGGCGGCTGCGGCTTCAAATAGTCTTCTCTTCCCGGACGAGGACGGAGATGCAAGTTCTGGCGAATCCCGACGTCCTCCATGTCTTTGCGGACAGCAATGGTGTCTTTATCCCCCATGATGAAGCCGAGTATGGAAGCCGAGATGTTTTTCTCCACATGCATCACATCGATGGTGTGGCGGATGTGGAAGCCCTGTAGAGGCCAATAAGAACAATTAGTAAAACATAAAAGCAATATTCCAGCATATTCAAGATCAGGTTGTTGGTCATATTCCACCCATATTAACAATAACACCTCCGTTAAACTACGTACGATAATATCTAAAACGACTTTGTGGTTATACACATTATGTACGAATAAGAGGCAGTTAATCCAAAAAAATGATTTGACTTGGACGTAAGGATCCTAACAAATTAATTGAGATGAAATGCCACAGTGGTTCATCGCAAACCCGTTTAGCGATCACGCATTTGTTTGGAAGGCAAAGCTAGTGGTGCTTACCGCCCAATAGGGAAGACGGTACATGATAGATTACCTCTTGATTCCCGTTGAGCGAACGGGGTCTCCTTGGGAGCCCGGGACCCCCCCTTTGTTCAACCATCACTGCCGGAGATCTGCGAAGGCCAACACTTCCTCTCCAGTGACTCTTGGTGCTGCAACTCGGAACTCGCAGCGCCCTCGGAAGTCCACACTGTTCACTCGCAGAGGGTGATCATTTCTCAGGTGACGACGAGCCCGGTCCTCGTAGATGTTTTTTTTTTAAAACGAGATCTTCGAGAGACAGTAGCAGGACCGCACACAGGACATCCTAGGTAACCTTTAGTTACACACCCATCGACGAGGGTTGTTCATGGGACATAAGGACCGGTCCGTCCGTCCGGTCCGCTCGTCCGTCCGTTAAGGGTCAGGGAAGGTCCGTTTGACCAAGACTTACGGTTGACCATCCAAATGGTGAAATGGGAGTTACCTTGGCCACCTAGGATGCTACGCGTCTGACATGTCACCAAATATTCTACATATATAGTTGACACGGGGGATGACGTGGCTAAGAGGAAGGGCGCCAACGCCTTGGGGGGAAGGGGGGGGGGGGGGGGGGGGGCGCCAGCATCTTGGGGGGGGGGTGCGAGCTTCTTGGGGTGGGGGGGGGAGGGGGGGGCGCAAGCTTCTAAGGGGAGAGGGGGCAGCGCTTCTAGGAGGGGGGGGGGGGGCGTGAGCTTCTAGGGGGGGGGGGGGGGGGGGGGGGGGGGGGGGGGGGCGAGTGCTTCTAGGGGAGGCGCGAGCTTCTAAAAGGGGGGGGGGGGCGCGAGCTTCTGAGGGGGGGGGGGAGGCAAGCGCTTCAAGGAGGGGGGGCGAGTGCTTCTAGGAGGGATGGGGGGGGCAAGCGCTTCAAGGAGGGGGGCGCGAGCTTCTAAGGGGGGCTAGAGCTTCTGGGAAGGGGGGCCAGAGCTTCTTGGAAGGGAGGCCAGAGCTTCCGGGAGGGGGGGGTGCAAGGTTATGGGTTTAAGGTGATTCTGGAGAACGGGGCATACAATTGATATTTTTTTTTTTTTTCCGTTCCATTACAAAAATAGCAATAAAATTTTATTCTTCACAAGAGTACTTAGCCGTCAAAAAAAGATTTATTTCGATTTTGCAAACGTGTAAACAAAGCCATATAGGCAATCAAAATGTTACATATGCAATTCATTATGGTACTACAATGTGCCTCTAAAACAACTATCGGGAGCTTTGAAGTTGTAAGGGGAACTCATCAAATCATCCACAACTCTTGCAAGTGATAGCCTCATCGTGGGGTCTTTGTTAAGCAAGCCATTCAACTTCGTTGAGAATGCAATCATTGACATTGTATCCTTGAAGAGGTATGGGCATTGTTCGTCCCTCATATCATCTTTGCCAAATAGCCTACCGAAAATGCATTAGATTGCTCCATCCTGATTCTTGGAACTCTAAATTTTATATTATAATCCCCTTTCTCTTCCAATATTAATGTTTCATCTCTTAATGATTTGTGCATACTTCCCTCTGTAATGATTCATTTATTTATTTCTCTTCCAACCTTGTTCCACTCTATACTATTTTTTATTTTTTTTTCCCTTTATCTTTCAATATTAATATTTGTTTTTTTTTTAACTCTTCCATTTATTTTTAATTTTATATTGGAGCATTGTTTGTTTCTTCTGTACTAAATTGATTAATTATTCAAATTTTTATTTCTCTTCCAACCTTCTTCCATCCCATGCTATTGATTTTATATTATCCCTTTCTCTTCTGATTTTAATGTTTGTTTTTTTGTATATTTTTTAATCTCTACCATTTATTGTTAATTCTATGTTAGAGCATTGTTTTTTTCTTCCGTACTAAATCAATTAATTATCTAAATATTTTTAATTCTATATTAATTCATTGTTTGTTTCTCGCATACTTCCTTTCATAATTATTTATTTCTCTTGCGACCTCCTTCCAGTCTATACTCTTAATTTTATATTTTTCCTTTTCTTTTTCAATATTAAAATTCGATCTATTTCCATCTCTTCCATTTATTTTTCATTTTATGTTTAAAAATAAATGGAAGAGATAAAAAAAAAAACAAATAGTATAGAGTGGAACAAGGTTGGAAGAGAAATAAATAAATGAATCATTACAGAGGGAAGTATGCACAAATCATTAAGAGATGAAACATTAATATTGGAAGAGAAAGGGGATTATAATATAAAATTTAGAGTTCCAAGAATCAGGATGGAGCAATCTAATGCATTTTCGGTAGGCTATTTGGCAAAGATGATATGAGGGACGAACAATGCCCATACCTCTTCAAGGATACAATGTCAATGATTGCATTCTCAACGAAGTTGAATGGCTTGCTTAACAAAGACCCCACGATGAGGCTATCACTTGCAAGAGTTGTGGATGATTTGATGAGTTCCCCTTACAACTTCAAAGCTCCCGATAGTTGTTTTAGAGGCACATTGTAGTACCATAATGAATTGCATATGTAACATTTTGATTGCCTATATGGCTTTGTTTACACGTTTGCAAAATCGTAATAAATCTTTTTTTGACGGCTAAGTACTCTTGTAGAGAATAAAATTTTATTGCTATTTTTGTAATGGAACGGAAAAAAAAAATATATATCAATTGTATGCCCCGTTCTCCAGAATCACCTTTAACCCATAACCTCGCGCCCCCCCTCCCGGAAGCTCTAGCCCCCTTTAAAAGCTCGCGCCCCCCTCCAAGAAGCTTGCGCCCCCCCCCCCCCCCCCCCCCCCCCCCAAGAAGCTCTTGCCCCCCTCCATCCCTCCTAGAAGCGTTGGCCCCCCCTCCTTGAAGCGCTTGCCCCCCCCCCCCCTCAGAAGCTCGCCCCCCCCTCCTGAACCCGCTCGCGCCCCCCCTTGATAGCTCGCGCCCCCCCCCCCCCCCCCCCCTCTAGAAGCTCGCGCCCCCCCTAGAAGCACTCGCCCCCCCCCCCCCCCCCTCCTAGAAGCACTTGCCCCCCCCCCCCCCCCCCCAATCCCTTGTAGAAGCCCCCCCCCCCTCCTTGAAGCGCTTGCCCCCCCCTCCCTTAGAAGCTCGCGCCCCCCCTAGAAGCACTCGCCCCCCCCTCCTAGAAGCACTTGCCCCCCCCCCCCCTAGAAGCTCGCGCCCCCCTCCCCCCCTAGAAGCTCGCGCCCCCTCCCCCCTAGAAGCTTGCGCCCTCCCCCCCCCCTGAAGCTCGCGCCCCCCCCCCCCCCCCCCCCCCCCCCCTGAACCCGCTCGCGCCCCCCCTGTACCCGCTCTCGCCCCCCCTACACATGCTGGCACCCCTTTTGCATATGTGGAATTCCCCGTCATCGTTCGTTGTCCATGTCATCAATATGTTTCCCCTATAGGTAAGTTGTAAAAAAAAAAAACTAACTTAGTAATTTTCCTCCTCCCCTCAATGTCCGATTATGTCCGGGGACCGACCGGTCCGTCCGTCCGTCCGTCCGTCCGTCTATGTCCGGAAATTTTGCCCATGTCCGTCCGGTAAGACAACCCTGCCATCGACCATGCCATAGGCCAGGAAATCATGAACACAGAAAATGATCATTACTTTGAGGAGGAAGAACTCCTGACCACGGTAAGCAGCGGCATCACGCACAACAACCCCCTCGAACCATAATTTCTCTAGTTCCTCCACCAATGGTTCGATCAAGGTGTCGAAGTCATTGCCTGTTGGACTACGTGGTCCAGGGATTAAAATGGATAGCATGATAAAATACCGC
Source organism: Ceratodon purpureus (assembly GCA_014871385.1). Lineage (NCBI taxonomy): Eukaryota > Viridiplantae > Streptophyta > Bryopsida > Pseudoditrichales > Ditrichaceae > Ceratodon > Ceratodon purpureus. The sequence continues at coordinate 2,158,000 of CM026426.1, forward strand.
TTGGTTGTCAGCCAAGGAGGTATGTTATAATTCATCAACGTGACAGGCCAAGTTGAATAGACACTTCGTTTTTCGCTGAAGGGGTTCATCCTATTGGTTGCTACTGCTAGAAAGAGACGTCGAGGATCTGAGCAGAAATCTCCCCACTTGAGCTTGATGTCTTCCATATGCTTCAACTGTGATACTTGGCGAACCTTCCCATCGTCCATTTCCTGTTGAGCAATCCACGTCATGGCCGCAGCGAGTAAGAGGCTCCTATACATCCTGATCAATTTGGGAATCAGCGAAAAGTGTCGCAGAATTTTCTGAGATACCCATGACCTTCCATGTCTCCGACGCCTCATACTACCGCAGTTGGGACGCAGCAAGTGATTACGGAATACTCCTCGGAATAACACACAGTTGTTGGGACAGATGTCAATATTGTGGAATTCGAGCCCCATCTTTCGCAACAATAGAGAGGCTGAGTACTCTGAGTTGGGGAGGGTGTTCGGTTGCAGGAGTAGTACCCTATGGAGGAGTGCAAATGACTGGTTTGTTTGAACATTCGTCGAGTTGTTCGTGCGGTGATGGTTCAGCAGAAGTACCACTGCCTTCAACATAGTGAGAGGCGAACCATTGTATAAGGGGACTCTAGCGGCCTCATGTATCCTCTCCATCTCCTCCAGTGTTCTCTGGTCGGGTGCATCTGGATCCCCCCATGGCATGTCGTCTTCGTCAACCCCGTCATAGTCCAGGTCCTCGTTGTCAAAAACATCTGCGTTGGAGTCATGCCCCTCTTAACGCTCTTCGAATGGTCTGTCGACTCCTCCTTCGTGTTTCCTTGCGTTATCCTCCCTTGCATTATCCCCCCTTGCTTTATCCTCCCTAGCATTTGCCTGATTCGCTGCATCGTCTCGAATGTAGTCAGCTCTGCCGAATGCCTCCTGAAGTACCTCTACGACATCCACATCGGCTGCGTCGAGATCCTGTACCGCCTCGCTCTGTCGGCCAGCGATCTCCCCAAACTCTCTTTGAATATGAGCCTCCCATTCCTCGTCTGATTTGTCCGGTTCCACCCCCTGACACAGGAAAGAAAATTCTCAGCCTTAAACGACGTGGGAAAAAAGGTCACCGGTTCCCATGAAGAAGAAAAGCAGGTATCGTTTGTTAGCAAATTCAATGCACCTCGTAAACATTGTACTGAGTAAAAGAATGCCCGATCACAGCGATGAGGCCACAAATGCATAGAAATATTGACGTTAGGGCTTACCAAAGATATTCCCCGCTCCCATGGGTGATAACCGAACCACCGGACATGCCTCTTCACCGTCCTATGGCAGTATAGGGTTCGCAATCCACGATTACACACTTGACAGGGGCAAAGGATTCTCTTATCGGGTAGTGTAAGGGAGATAGTGATCTCCCTTTGAAGGAGTTTCTTGTCGCGCGCTTGCTGTTGTTGATGGGAAATGGGCAGACGCCCTAGGGGACGGCGGCGAGGCATACTGAATGAACCTGAATCAAGCGATGGACAAAAAATTCCGAGAGGTGAGTTATTTTGCAGTACCACGGCTACGGAGTTTCAGATCGGTCGGAGGGAAGGGATGCCAAGGTACAAATACTTCAGAAATGAACAAGGGCTGAAACCCGAACTGCGGGGAGTCTTACTTTTGCGACGACACTCCCCAAGAAGAGGAGGGCTTCTAATGCGACCCAATCAAATGCATACTCAGAACACGAGAGGTTGCAATAAAACCTAAACCATTGCTAGAGAACAACATACAAAACGTCATGCGGAAGCACTTACCTGGCTTACAAGAATACTACACCTCGTAGCCAAGAGCATGCGTGAAGCGTGGAAGACAAGACGACCCACAATTTTATTCTCTACGGATTTGACGAGAAGGAGAGAAGGGGTTTTGGGAGGGTGAGAGACTTACGCAGGGGAAAGGCTAGGGCGGTTTAGACTATTCGTTCTCCAGTACTGGGAACACCGAACAACACTCTCATCGAATTCCAGCGCGCCCGGAAGAAAGAACTGCAACGACTAATCTTAACGAATGCCGGGAGGGGTATATAGATGATTACACGACACAGGGATGAACATGCCTCTTTCGTTGGTGGGCTAACTTAAGGCTGTAATCAATGACCAACTTAGATACTACAAGGGGATGCTTGAAATAAGCTCAAATCGTTTTCAACCTAATAGTTAGGACGGTAAAAACAAATAGCATTTGCGACAGCTTAGTTACGGCGGATAGATACAACGAATACAGAGAGTTAAACCCTAAACAAGAGACTACAAGACGGCAATAGGACTCTGTACCTGCGTGAGTGGAGGGTGACCTGTTACCATGGAATCTGAATTAAGACCGCCCGATCGACGTTGTCCATTACCGCAACTCCAGTCCCAATGGACTTAGGTACGTCACCTGCGGGGACGGACGTAGTGAGGCCATGCAAGAGAACAATCTAATAGGAGACCTGACCTCCTCACCATATCCCCATTCACGCTAGAGCAGTCTCATGTACTTACCTTACACTCTGGATCAACCGTGACAGCGTACGTCTTGTTCGGCATTGTTGAGGTACGTCTGGGACAGACTGAAGGGTAGGCCCACTGCGGATGTCTCTTAGAACCGCATGGGCCTTGGTCGCTCCTGGTTTAGTTCAGAAGCCGGGAGAGTAGAAACAAAGATTGTACATGCGCCTTGTCATGGTTGAGTCAGTGTAGTAAGAGGTCGCCTTGATGATCATACTAACCCCTTCCAATGTAGACTTATTGCAGGATTTATGACCATATTCGTTATTTTGAGACAATTTCAGAACTTTGAGACTTTTTGCCTACAATTTAAGCAATTGTTTTTAGACAATTTGAACTTTTTTTTGACTTTCTAATCATAGATTATCCTCGACTTGAGGATAATCTTCCCATATATAGTCAAAAAGTTTTTGACAAATATAGAATCAATCAAGAAATCAATGAAAAGGCTATAGTCAAGCATTAAATTGAGACTATGAAAAGTCTCAATATAACGAATATGGTATTATTTTTAAACGTTACGGTGACCATGGATGCGCGATCCTGCACGGATGATGGAACCATGCACACGAGCATTCAATTTGGTGCGTCATTGGCCGAGCAACCAGCTGGCGGTAAGGTTCGTGCTTTGCCGTCACCTACTGGCCAGTTGCCGCAAGAATTGTTATCTCATCCTATATTGCAGCAGATGTTCGAGTTTTACTCCGTCGCCCAGCGCACACAGCATGACCCTGCCCGTACGGCACAAGTCGCACACAATGTCAGTGTAACTCATGATAAGGGAAAGGGAGTGGCAGACCCAACCCCCCATGCACCTGCGGGATCAATGGGCACACCAAGCCGTTGGGGCTCCACTTCACGCTCCGCCGGTGTGCACATTATTGGAAGCAGTACTCCCACTCCGCCGAATAGCAGAGCCACCGCAACAGGCAGCCATTGCATGTCCGGCGTCGATGTAGCTGGAGGGTCTCGGCGAGATCCAAGCACGTCCACCGCAGGCACTTCCGAAAATGCAACATCTACTCATCCGCCCATCCAGAGCAGCACTCCAAGGATGGACGCACCACCCATGTTCCCGACAGGAGTATTCACGGCTACCGCTGTACCGTTCCGAAGTCCAGGATCGTCCTCTTCTCCGAACGAGAGGAGGAACCTCATGCGACGTCAGAGGTCGGAGTATCTGAGACGAACACGCAACAATTATGGGCTAGGAGGGAGGACGCATATCCCGACTGACACCGAAGGTAACATTACCCCATTGAAATCCATTTTGAATAGAGCAATACGTGATATTGCTGGCAAAGTCCTCGACGTGAGCGTCAAAGAGTTTAGCAATCATCCTAGGCTTTCATTCGAACTCATAGAACATGATCTCAGCAATCAGTTCACATTCGACCCTCCACTCCGTGAGGGCTATGTAAGGGAGTACCTGCAGGAGGCACTCAGCTCGACGCGCTACCAATGGCGCTGCTATTGGAGGAAGCACGAGGAATGCCCGGCGAAGCGCTTCCCTGCTCTTGTGGCTCAATGGACCATGGACGAAGCAGACGTGGAGAGTCAGAGGATGAGGGCGATGCGAGCCCAGAGGAATACTCGGAGGGCAGGAGATGCCCCAGTCAAAAGACCGGAGCACAACAATGATATGGGAGAGGCTGGTGCACTTGGAGGCGGCGTCGAGGCTGCGGTAAGAGTTGAATCGATGGAAACCGGCACTACAGTAGAAAGTAGGAACACGATAATGCCGTTTTCGAAAAAAGATAGCATGAAAAGATGGTGTGTTACTGAACGTGGCGTCTAGGTTAAAAGGGTTAGTAAAGTTCCATATTCTTCTGACCGTTATTTAATCACCATCAGTGATTGCTGACGCGGAAACTCGCAATGCATGTTCAGAGAGCACAACGCAAGAACTCTTTCAGGGTTCGTCGTAATAACTTGCCAATCGAGGATGCCATTCCCGCCCCTCGTAGCCCCAAACGCGCCGTCAGCGTAAGCATGGCAAGAGAGTCAGGTTTTCAAGCAACTTCGATGGCACCACCGAGTCCGCAGTCGCTATCAGTCCTCGCGGAACCAATGTCCTGGGAAACGAACCATGACTCTCTCCCGCACCTCCTCCAGTCTCTACAGAGCGAACTTCGAGACGTCGTTGTGGAACTGCATCGGACCAAAGCAAAGCTAGCTGTGCTGGAGAGGGAGTGAGAAATAACGAAAAGCGTGGTATCCCAAAAGCTTGAACTTGGTGATGCATTCAAGAAGCAAATCAAAGTGCTGGCGGAATCAGTGAAAACACTATCCATGTCTGGACGAATTGGAGTGCGTCGATCGGCAGCTGGGCACATGGTCAGTGTTTCTGTGGATACACCTGTCGAGACACCCGGCGCCTAGGTCAGGGAGGTAGAACAGATCATGACTCCAGGCGCAGTGATCCCGATGAGCAACAACACGACCCATATTCCAACCGCACTGTTAGTCAACGCCAACATTGAAGAGGGTGTCCTCCCTGCATTGCCAGGAGGTGCAGAAAAAGCGAAACAGCTTGGCGGTAATAGTTCACTTGTTCAGAACATAACGCAGTCATGTTAATTGTTCATTGCTGTGTTTCCCGGGGTGGCTAATTTTCTGTTCGCACTGAATAAATGCTAGATGATGCCGCCCAACCAAAACCTAGGAGAGGTCGCCCGAGAAACGACGCAGAAGGAAGGGGAACGAAACGAAGACAGGACAGTGTCTCAGCCGACGTCGTCAATGGGTTACTATTGCATCTGGCAGAGGACAAGGAGGCACTAATTGAGGCGGGTAAGCTGTTGAAACAGAAACTAGCACGACAGAAACGTCGCCCACGAAGATTGACGGAGGACCTGTCTGCGCAGAACTTGACACCACGATCGGGTCGGGTGAGTGCGTGTTGAAATATTCTAGGCAGAGTCTTCTTGCATACGACATGCGTTTGCATTGGAAACGATGAGTGAGCGATGACTATGTCCGGTAGAACAGTATAGCGCACACATTGACATGCACCTACGTGACACAAAGACTTCAATATGTTTGAGTGAGTGGGCAATTGCAGGACCCCATTTGCGTCCACAAGGACGTCTCGATTTTGCACCCCGAACACCATGGGAGTGCAATTGCGCAAGGGAGATCGGGAGTCCACTACCAGATGGATACATCCAAGATTCCGGCCAACATGCCTTGCGAGGTGGGGACCCAGTGGGTGCTAATTCAGAACGTGTTCGTACCAGGGGTGACCCCAATGTACACTTCCAAACAGAAGGGTGTTCGTATCGTGGAGGATGCGATATCCTCGAATGCCGAGGGCGACGGTTGGATTTTATGGAACACAGATTACCTCTTAGAAGTGGAATGATCATGAATTATGGCAATGTTAGGAGCGTTGAGTGTATTGCCTATATGCCAATGGCATTCTCGGTTGATACGATGGAAGACGTTTTGAAACGAGTCATCCTCATCTCCCTCGCAGCTAGGCAGCGGTAGAATATCTGCACGATTTCTTCTCCGCAACTATCGAGTAATCACTCATGGCACCAGAGAATGGTGTGGAGGAACCTGATTACTGTTGTTGTTGAATACTGTATAATGCATTCTCCTCTAGCTCGCCCTAAAATGTGAAATGAAATGCTTGCACTGTAATCCCCAACTGCGTTGACTCCTTTGTTCACATTTGAAAGCATGGCAAACGATCCACTACATTCCCCCTACTGTCAGCATGGTACATTTGTAGCATGATCGTAATTCCATTGTCGGCAAAAGCAGCATTTTATGCACGTAAAACATTTAACCGCATTAAAAGCTCCTAAGTAGACACGACTGAATGATACACCGATACTGATGCGCCGAATAAATGGGACAATCGTGCGGAGAGCTATCCACAGCAGAGAAAATGATGGTCTGCGACGCCCGACTTGGACGATTTTTCCATGAGTATCGGTGAACTGCAGTCATATCCCGCACTAACGAGGATTTTTCTCGTCGTCGTTACATACGTGCTGCCAGTTGTTGCGCGATGAAATCGAGGCCAGCAAATCCAATGCTCGCACCACTGACTGTGCATGGCCGATACCGTCGGCATCGAGCGGTGACACGCCCCGTGAGGCAAATTGATAAGGCGGCGGGAGTGTCGATTTAAAATAGACCACCATTGGCGATGCCGAGTAGTCCTAGCAAGTGGAGGACAGACAAAGCATCGAACCTCTCATCTGCCGGACTATGAAGTAAAATCTTGCGGCATACGTTCAATAGTTCGAGGGAACAAAAATCATTTGAACGGTCAGATTGCCTTACATCCGACGACCCACATGCCGATAAACCAACAGAATATATCGTTTCATATCCAATGGCTGAAATGCTTATAATCGGACGGCTATAATCGATTAGATTGAACGGTCCACAATCGGAAATGGGGGTATTGTGGAATGACACGTGTTCATATCTTGAACGTCTACATCAAATCTCATCAACGGCATAAGCCCAATACATCGAGTGGACCGAAATCAATTGTTTGCAGAGTGCACAATCAAAACATCGGTCAAGCTTGTAATGACACTTGTTCATATCTGGACCGCTCCCGGATTTACCAGGGTCGGATGCCCTGTTCGGGCACGAATGTGTGCCAGGAAAAATTTAGAGCTAGGTAAGGGTAAAACAACTACAAAGGAAAGATGTGACGACAGTGAGTAAGCGGGATGATAGCCTCTACTCCCGCACGGCACTTCGAAGTCCGTTGTTTTATCTGGCATAGTCCGACCGGGGTCGCCACTACGCCGTCCTTTCCATCTCGATGGAACCGTCATGGACCAGGACACCGCCGGTATTGTTTCGACCTAGAGGAAGCCCGAATCTGTACTAGTGTCACACAAGCTGTTTGGTCAACACCAGACGGCCAACATATGCCTCTGTAACGCATTCGAAGTTCGGTGCAACAACTTGCGTCTGATGAAATTGGTTATATATCGAGAGCTGGGGAAAGAGGAGGACCTGCTCTAGGAGGCAACAACTACTCCGTTAATATCCTGGCTTGTCTCAAAATTAATGATGAGCAGTACTTGTTTACCACTTACCAGTTTTGTTCTAACAATAATCGGATGATGTTACCCGGGTAATGACTTGATGTTCACGACATTAATCAGGAGCTTTTATTCCTGTGTCTCTCTGGTGATGACGATTTTACTTGGTCCTTCTAGTCACGTTGTTTGAAGAATTTTCTAAGGAAGCCTTAACTTGTTTAAGCAGATATGCACAACATAATAGAGGCACGTCAAAAGAGCGAGGCAATCTTTGTGCTGGCTAGCAGTGCTGGAGTCTCGAGCTCTAAGTCTGTCTATTGTTTGCATTGTTTGTTTGGAAGCTTTGGGTTTTGATTGAGTTCGAATCCTACTTTGTATAAACCGGGTTATAAATATAATATGAATCTTACAATCTACCAAGACTCGCCTGTGTAGGTGGAAGGCATTGTTTTGCAGCGATTTGGAAGAGAGTGTTGCCGCATTTTTAGAGATCTGCATGGGCTGAAATAGGCGTAATTTGCTTTTATTTTCCTCCAGATTGGTGAGCAAGCCATAGCGCCCAAAACTGTGAGGCTATTCACCCTTCAACAGCACCAGAAGGGTCAGTGCCGCACATTTTGTATGTGCCGCCCTGGTTACTGGTTCAACAGGTTGCGACCGCGAGGGTTTCTTTTTTGTTACAATCTGTCTCATATCCGTTTGTTTGTGTTTCATATTCGTTTCTTGAGGTCGGTTATCGATTGAAAACCCGGCTGCTTGGAGCCAATCTGTGAGTGACACGTCGGCGAAACACAGCATGAAACCGGTTACGTGCTCGAACGGCGTTTTCTACGTTTTCGATCGAAAACTCGTTCATGCACGTTCGGGAACGTTTGGCCGTTCGTGGTAACCTTGAAGACAACTGCCGCGGTCCACATGACCTCTTGCTAATCCGGATCGTGATCGCTCTCCGTGCCGTGATTGTGGCCATTGTTGATGTTTTTGTAGTCGCCTTACTTGTTATGGGCTTGCTTATCTTTGGATCTCATTAGGGTTTGATTTATCGTGGATTCTGCTTGCAGGTGAGCCCGGAGGAGATTGAGAAACTTCTTAATGGGTTCGAGGAGAACAGTTCCCGCCACAGCACGGGCTGTTTCTGGGAGGAGTGAAGTACATGGTCGTGCAAGGCAATCTAGAAGTCCAGCCGACAGAGTTACACAGACCGTCACCAACATTGATGTAAGTCTCTTTCCTGCAGCTTCCACTATAAGACAGTTGGGGACAATTGTATTTGAACTTATTCCTAACTGATTTCAATTTCTAAGTCGCCAAAACTGGTGAATTTGCGGTAGCAATTGGAGCAATCAAAATTGTTGCTAAGGTTGATAACTACATGAATAGTTTCAAGGCATGCATGAATCCTATCATTTTTAGTAGACATTCAATTTGAAAGATTGTGAGCCACTACTAAAGAAATAGCAGGAAAAGCCATGTCCATCCAAGGCTTTGGACACTTCTGAGCCAAGTCCGACGTTTGAAGTCCAACAAAAATGAGTTGTTAAGGCATCTGATGACCGTTTCAGATGTCCATATATGGGCAAGAAATCAACACTAATCAAGAGAATACGCTTGACATGGATGCTTGTAGGCACTTGTTGGGCGAGGATCTGTCAGCGTTGAAGCTCTATGAATTGTTGCAGCTAGAGCAGAAATCAATTGTTTGCAGAGTGCACAATCAAAACATCGGTCAAGCTTGTAATGACACTTGTTCATATCTGGACCGCTCCCGGATTTACCAGGGTCGGATGCCCTGTTCGGGCACGAATGTGTGCCAGGAAAAATTTAGAGCTAGGTAAGGGTAAAACAACTACAAAGGAAAGATGTGACGACAGTGAGTAAGCGGGATGATAGCCTCTACTCCCGCACGGCACTTCGAAGTCCGTTGTTTTATCTGGCATAGTCCGACCGGGGTCGCCACTACGCCGTCCTTTCCATCTCGATGGAACCGTCATGGACCAGGACACCGCCGGTATTGTTTCGACCTAGAGGAAGCCCGAATCTGTACTAGTGTCACACAAGCTGTTTGGTCAACACCAGACGGCCAACATATGCCTCTGTAACGCATTCGAAGTTCGGTGCAACAACTTGCGTCTGATGAAATTGGTTATATATCGAGAGCTGGGGAAAGAGGAGGACCTGCTCTAGGAGGCAACAACTACTCCGTTAATATCCTGGCTTGTCTCAAAATTAATGATGAGCAGTACTTGTTTACCACTTACCAGTTTTGTTCTAACAATAATCGGATGATGTTACCCGGGTAATGACTTGATGTTCACGACATTAATCAGGAGCTTTTATTCCTGTGTCTCTCTGGTGATGACGATTTTACTTGGTCCTTCTAGTCACGTTGTTTGAAGAATTTTCTAAGGAAGCCTTAACTTGTTTAAGCAGATATGCACAACATAATAGAGGCACGTCAAAAGAGCGAGGCAATCTTTGTGCTGGCTAGCAGTGCTGGAGTCTCGAGCTCTAAGTCTGTCTATTGTTTGCATTGTTTGTTTGGAAGCTTTGGGTTTTGATTGAGTTCGAATCCTACTTTGTATAAACCGGGTTATAAATATAATATGAATCTTACAATCTACCAAGACTCGCCTGTGTAGGTGGAAGGCATTGTTTTGCAGCGATTTGGAAGAGAGTGTTGCCGCATTTTTAGAGATCTGCATGGGCTGAAATAGGCGTAATTTGCTTTTATTTTCCTCCAGATTGGTGAGCAAGCCATAGCGCCCAAAACTGTGAGGCTATTCACCCTTCAACAGCACCAGAAGGGTCAGTGCCGCACATTTTGTATGTGCCGCCCTGGTTACTGGTTCAACAGGTTGCGACCGCGAGGGTTTCTTTTTTGTTACAATCTGTCTCATATCCGTTTGTTTGTGTTTCATATTCGTTTCTTGAGGTCGGTTATCGATTGAAAACCCGGCTGCTTGGAGCCAATCTGTGAGTGACACGTCGGCGAAACACAGCATGAAACCGGTTACGTGCTCGAACGGCGTTTTCTACGTTTTCGATCGAAAACTCGTTCATGCACGTTCGGGAACGTTTGGCCGTTCGTGGTAACCTTGAAGACAACTGCCGCGGTCCACATGACCTCTTGCTAATCCGGATCGTGATCGCTCTCCGTGCCGTGATTGTGGCCATTGTTGATGTTTTTGTAGTCGCCTTACTTGTTATGGGCTTGCTTATCTTTGGATCTCATTAGGGTTTGATTTATCGTGGATTCTGCTTGCAGGTGAGCCCGGAGGAGATTGAGAAACTTCTTAATGGGTTCGAGGAGAACAGTTCCCGCCACAGCACGGGCTGTTTCTGGGAGGAGTGAAGTACATGGTCGTGCAAGGCAATCTAGAAGTCCAGCCGACAGAGTTACACAGACCGTCACCAACATTGATGTAAGTCTCTTTCCTGCAGCTTCCACTATAAGACAGTTGGGGACAATTGTATTTGAACTTATTCCTAACTGATTTCAATTTCTAAGTCGCCAAAACTGGTGAATTTGCGGTAGCAATTGGAGCAATCAAAATTGTTGCTAAGGTTGATAACTACATGAATAGTTTCAAGGCATGCATGAATCCTATCATTTTTAGTAGACATTCAATTTGAAAGATTGTGAGCCACTACTAAAGAAATAGCAGGAAAAGCCATGTCCATCCAAGGCTTTGGACACTTCTGAGCCAAGTCCGACGTTTGAAGTCCAACAAAAATGAGTTGTTAAGGCATCTGATGACCGTTTCAGATGTCCATATATGGGCAAGAAATCAACACTAATCAAGAGAATACGCTTGACATGGATGCTTGTAGGCACTTGTTGGGCGAGGATCTGTCAGCGTTGAAGCTCTATGAATTGTTGCAGCTAGAGCAGAAATCAATTGTTTGCAGAGTGCACAATCAAAACATCGGTCAAGCTTGTAATGACACTTGTTCATATCTGGACCGCTCCCGGATTTACCAGGGTCGGATGCCCTGTTCGGGCACGAATGTGTGCCAGGAAAAATTTAGAGCTAGGTAAGGGTAAAACAACTACAAAGGAAAGATGTGACGACAGTGAGTAAGCGGGATGATAGCCTCTACTCCCGCACGGCACTTCGAAGTCCGTTGTTTTATCTGGCATAGTCCGACCGGGGTCGCCACTACGCCGTCCTTTCCATCTCGATGGAACCGTCATGGACCAGGACACCGCCGGTATTGTTTCGACCTAGAGGAAGCCCGAATCTGTACTAGTGTCACACAAGCTGTTTGGTCAACACCAGACGGCCAACATATGCCTCTGTAACGCATTCGAAGTTCGGTGCAACAACTTGCGTCTGATGAAATTGGTTATATATCGAGAGCTGGGGAAAGAGGAGGACCTGCTCTAGGAGGCAACAACTACTCCGTTAATATCCTGGCTTGTCTCAAAATTAATGATGAGCAGTACTTGTTTACCACTTACCAGTTTTGTTCTAACAATAATCGGATGATGTTACCCGGGTAATGACTTGATGTTCACGACATTAATCAGGAGCTTTTATTCCTGTGTCTCTCTGGTGATGACGATTTTACTTGGTCCTTCTAGTCACGTTGTTTGAAGAATTTTCTAAGGAAGCCTTAACTTGTTTAAGCAGATATGCACAACATAATAGAGGCACGTCAAAAGAGCGAGGCAATCTTTGTGCTGGCTAGCAGTGCTGGAGTCTCGAGCTCTAAGTCTGTCTATTGTTTGCATTGTTTGTTTGGAAGCTTTGGGTTTTGATTGAGTTCGAATCCTACTTTGTATAAACCGGGTTATAAATATAATATGAATCTTACAATCTACCAAGACTCGCCTGTGTAGGTGGAAGGCATTGTTTTGCAGCGATTTGGAAGAGAGTGTTGCCGCATTTTTAGAGATCTGCATGGGCTGAAATAGGCGTAATTTGCTTTTATTTTCCTCCAGATTGGTGAGCAAGCCATAGCGCCCAAAACTGTGAGGCTATTCACCCTTCAACAGCACCAGAAGGGTCAGTGCCGCACATTTTGTATGTGCCGCCCTGGTTACTGGTTCAACAGGTTGCGACCGCGAGGGTTTCTTTTTTGTTACAATCTGTCTCATATCCGTTTGTTTGTGTTTCATATTCGTTTCTTGAGGTCGGTTATCGATTGAAAACCCGGCTGCTTGGAGCCAATCTGTGAGTGACACGTCGGCGAAACACAGCATGAAACCGGTTACGTGCTCGAACGGCGTTTTCTACGTTTTCGATCGAAAACTCGTTCATGCACGTTCGGGAACGTTTGGCCGTTCGTGGTAACCTTGAAGACAACTGCCGCGGTCCACATGACCTCTTGCTAATCCGGATCGTGATCGCTCTCCGTGCCGTGATTGTGGCCATTGTTGATGTTTTTGTAGTCGCCTTACTTGTTATGGGCTTGCTTATCTTTGGATCTCATTAGGGTTTGATTTATCGTGGATTCTGCTTGCAGGTGAGCCCGGAGGAGATTGAGAAACTTCTTAATGGGTTCGAGGAGAACAGTTCCCGCCACAGCACGGGCTGTTTCTGGGAGGAGTGAAGTACATGGTCGTGCAAGGCAATCTAGAAGTCCAGCCGACAGAGTTACACAGACCGTCACCAACATTGATGTAAGTCTCTTTCCTGCAGCTTCCACTATAAGACAGTTGGGGACAATTGTATTTGAACTTATTCCTAACTGATTTCAATTTCTAAGTCGCCAAAACTGGTGAATTTGCGGTAGCAATTGGAGCAATCAAAATTGTTGCTAAGGTTGATAACTACATGAATAGTTTCAAGGCATGCATGAATCCTATCATTTTTAGTAGACATTCAATTTGAAAGATTGTGAGCCACTACTAAAGAAATAGCAGGAAAAGCCATGTCCATCCAAGGCTTTGGACACTTCTGAGCCAAGTCCGACGTTTGAAGTCCAACAAAAATGAGTTGTTAAGGCATCTGATGACCGTTTCAGATGTCCATATATGGGCAAGAAATCAACACTAATCAAGAGAATACGCTTGACATGGATGCTTGTAGGCACTTGTTGGGCGAGGATCTGTCAGCGTTGAAGCTCTATGAATTGTTGCAGCTAGAGCAGCAACTTGAAATGAGTGATTCGCGAGTAAGAGCAAGAAAATTCTGTCTATAGGTTGTAACTTGTGATTTTTTTTTTAAATCCTTAGCACCACCCAACAATGATATTTCAGAGTTACTGAGACCAGTTGATGTCAAGAATGACATGTAGAACTTGTCCTTAAGAATTAAACCTATCATGCATTCAAGTGATCAGGGCTGATTTGTCTGAGTGCAGAACCAACTCATCATGGACGAGATGGAGTGCTTGCTGAGAAAGGTGTAGACAATCTGCCATGCTTCAAGAAGGCGCGAGCGTTGAGTAAGAGGGTTAAACGCTCTTAAGTTCAGGTGGTCGAAATTCTAGATTGGAGTATGTACATGTAAGTATGTACATTTGCTACAGGACAGCATCAGTGATTAGCATCAAAATTCCAAGTATGATACAATATCATTAAGCTCTTGGGTGACGTAGAAACGCATACAGATTTACAGAATAGACAATGTTGCTGTTAGAGGCCACACTTGTATTTCTATGCATACCCTAAATCACATTTTTTCTTTATGCACATGTATTTGAAGCCCATAGTGTTTGCTGCAGCTTAATTCACATGGTCTATCGATGTCCACCTATGGAATTACAATTGATATGTAGAAAGGGCAGCAAAGCCTCCACCTGGACCCTCGAAAGTGGTCCATTTAAACTAGTAACCACATGCCACAAAGTTGCATTGAATGTCAAAATAAGGGGTTAAATATAATCTATAAAATTTACATTTACGGAGGCTATATACAGATATTCCCAATCATCTATGAACCTTCCACGAATTTGCTCATAGTAATAAAAAAAATCATGAATTACATCATAGTAATTATTCAAGTATACTTTTCAAATTTATAAGATAGTAAAAACAAGGTAACATTGTCTAGAAGTAACCAAGGTAAAAAAGTGACTTGGCAATCGGTAATAAAAAAATACAAAGGTGTAAACAATGACATGGCACTTACCTCCAAATTTTCAACTTGTTGTAAATGGTGAAACCGCATGTGAAATCCTACGTGGCGAGAGGGAAAAGAAATGCTCAATTCTACATGGATAAATGTCATAATTGACAACAAAATGACAGAGTTTTGTCAATTAAGTGACCGAATCAAGGTGCCCTAATTGACACCTAAATTAAGAGAATGTTTTCATATTTTTGTCAAAAAGAACAACTAAATTCTCGTAGTGGTTCCTCTATGAGGGTGAGACTAGAATGTTGGGTTATACAAAGTTCTTCAAAGCAAAGGATAATGTTCATCAATTAGAGACCTTAGTCTCAATGTTGCAAGGATGGGCTACCAACTACGACATAGAAATTCAAGAATTGCAAATCTTTTGTTGGGAGCTTGAAACTGAGGCTAGCAACACGCTGGCCGTAGTACAAGATGGGATAGATCAACAAGAGCTATTGTTGGACGTCAAGACACTTGAAGCAAGAAGTGTTGAGCTTGGCGCTAGCAAGCAAAGCATCATGGCACAAGATGTAGATCAACATAAGAAAGTAGATGCAATAGAGGATTAAGTGCAGCGACACGAAGTTGGTTACTAAAATTTGAAAAAGAAATTTGCATTCAATGATTTGGACTTGTCGAGGATTCCGCCAAAGGATTGACAGAAGCAAGATGAAAAGTCTGAGAGATCATGCAAGCGGCAGCGGCCATTCTAAGCGTCAATAAGCCTATCTCTGAGTAATTTTGCAACTTGAGGTTATTTCAATAGTGCAACATACAAACAAGGTAGACAGTGGTAAGAAGAGGTTGCCTGAGGCTTCTAGAATGCAAGTGAAGACAACTCCCTGCTTGGCGAGCATCCTAAGGCTAGCATTGGCAGGTGCAATGGTTGAACAGCCAAGGATGTCCTAAGCAAGGGTGACTGTAATAAAGGATGTAATTATGTATATTGGAGATAGATAGAAGAAGATAGCATGTTGGATGCATGCAATGAGTGTAAAGTGACCTTGAGAGGTTATGATGCAATTTATAGGACAATGAAGAATTACATTGCTCTTTGAGCAGCAGGTATCAAATCAAGTATTCAGCCAAAGCCTCTTTGCCTTGCGTTTTTGAGGAAACAGATGAATGCAAAGTTGTTGCGGTTTATTAGTGATTATCATCATATTGACAGAAGTTGCACGATCCCCGAAGTGTGAGTGGGCTTGAAGGTGGTCATAGAAGCAAAAGAAGTTGTTTTACGTAGCAAAAACAATTTTTTTATTGAACTTAAGTAGTGCAATGTTCAATGGTAATGTTCTACCAAATGACAACATCATGTGAGGTTAAATACGTATTCATGACAGGACTCACTTGAATTTCATTTTTTATGCTTAGAGTTGAGTGTAGGTTCTAACATTGAGCAAAATCTATATGACAGTGCTTTGTAAAATTCTACTAGGGGCCTATGATATTTGTACTAAAGCTTGATGAAGCAAAGGAGCTACAGAGCAAGAAATTTGTACAATAACTTTGACCTTGATGAATAAAGCATTGAATCTTGACTTCCGAAAAGACAATAAGAGATAATTTTTTAGTTCAATCCAAAAATGAGATATGGCCGATAGGTTGCTTTCAAGTTGACAAAGAGTCCTATGACGTGCTAAAGTAGGCATTTGAATAGACAAACTTTTTGGAGGTGATTGCGGCATAGAATGCGAGCCAACAACTTGTGGTCAAAGTAATTGGCGATTTCAAGTTGCAGATATAAAGACTATTAAATGTATGTACGGCATACAACATGGTCCTACATGTACAATCAGTTGCATCTACAGTTAGCAAATCCACTAGATTTTTAAGCCTTGCATCAGTGTTGCAATAGTGCATGAGTTGAGACTACAAATAAAGGGTAACTAGCAAGGGGTCTCTTTGCATCAAGGATTCCAATGCAACCTTGTAATATTCAAACGGATTTATGATGGAAGCCAATTTCGCCAATTTCTTTGTTGTACACATATCTGTATCCTCCATGAGCAAGTATGTATTATTGAAAAGATAGTGTACCTACATTTCATGTTTGTATGAAATATAGAAGACGTAGTTAGAAGAGCAGAGGCTATGAATACCAATGAGAAGACTTTGTCAGCTACAGGCATGGAGGGAGGCAATTGCCAGCTCAAGCAAGATAAGAAGAGGTCCGAAAAGCATGCTTATGTGGTATTGAAGCCAAGTTTTAGTAGCAAAGTCGCAACAAGGTTGTTTTGTCATAGTACATGGTCCTCCTATAATATGGTTCACCTATGAAAAAAACTTATCCTTTAAGTTTAACGGCTAAGATCTTACAATCCGCTTTGATTCTAACTCTAATTTTTTTTAAGGTGGAGTCCTTTACTATGTTAATTATAAAATACTATGGTTGATTTCATAAAAAAGTTATAAAATCAAATAAATCATCTTGCTATACCAAGAAGTATCAAATGATAGTTTTAAGAGAAAAACAGTCTAAGTCCTTTAGGAATTAATCCCTTATTGCACCATTATGAATATTTAGTATGATGAATAGAATAAATCATTAAGATCTCATCAATGAGATAATGTAGAATCATAGTTAAGTTGCCATTCATGAAAGTCAAAATCAAAAATAAAAATTTAAAATATAATACATTTTTTATTTTTCAAAATTAGCTTTAATATCATTTTTGTAAGTTAGCCATTAAAAATAATTCAAATGCCTCACAAATTAAAAGCTATCAATAAAATCATGTTATAATTTATTTTTATTGTAAAGTTTTCACTGGACAACTTCACTTTTTGCTGTTAAAATTTTTCATTGGATACAACAAAGATCAAAATTTTGTATTACTACATGTATATGGGTAAAAAATCAGTTGATAATGACATGTGAATTTTCTATACCCCATTTTGTTTTCAATGATTTACCAGTAATTCTAAACTTTTATTTGAAAAAATTATTTTTGAACACGAGCAAATAAAAGCCTTAAAAATCTACATATTTGATATATATCATGTTATAATTTAGTACAAAAACATTACCAACAAAATGTTAATATATGATTCCTCACCATATTACAAACAAGTTATTGATATCAAGTCAGAGTTTGAAATCTTAAGTAAAAATGTTGGTCATGTTATTGATAAATATGACCACATAGATTTAATTACTAATTCCCAAGCTTCACTTATAGCCATAGATTAAGTTCAAATAATCCCTTCTAGTTATATTTTAGTATTTAAATTATAATTTACACTAAAATGGATAATATATTTTATTTTCGAGTAAATCTTTGCAAATTTGTGAAATTAAATAGGCACATAGATTAAGAATTATAGTCTCTATATATTGTAAGGATGTTTGACCTTAAATTTCTAAAAATTAAGAATAATTGATGAAATTTAATTTTAAAGATTTGTTTTACATATAGAATAATATGGTATCTACATTCTTCTTTAATAAAAGTTGTTCAAATAAGAGGTAAATTACATATGTATTATGGAAAATTTGAGAAGTTCCAAAAATAAATTGACAGGTATTATTTGTCAATTATTAAGAGAATACATGAATTTAAGGTTTCAATAAATTGAACTTAATAAGCATTAATTTGGATAAAAGTGGGATTATGGACTTATATGACGTAGCTAAAATTAGACTTTATTTTTATGTATATTCGTACTTTGTTTCATATACTTTCAACTATAATTATTTTTATCATCATCATTTTAATCATACTATGACAAATTTTATTTCTTTTCTTATAGAAGAATTACTTTTTAAGATTCCTAGTCATACAAGTATTATTTGTATTATCAAACTGTCAATCTTTTAATACTATTTAATGTTATTTTTTAAACCTTTAATAAGTGTCAAATTATCAACAATTCATAAGTGTTATAAGTTTCATTACTCTCAAGTGTTAACACGTATCAAATATGGAATGTAGTTATATTTCTACAATGCAAGTTGTTTTTATCTTTAGAGGCTAAAATTCAAAAATTATGATGTAATTAAAGATATTCCATACTTAAATGAATCTTTTGACCACATGTGTCATTGTCTAAGCAGATGATAATTGGAGCAAACTAACTCTTACTTAGAGATGGATAAGAATTTGACAACTCAAAAATAGCTCAATATTTAGTACATTGAAATCCGACTGTTTCAAACTAAGAATATATTCATAAGAATTAAGCATCTGCATATAATGTGCAATGGAGTTAAACCACTTTAAATTGAGAACGTATTGGACTTAAAGATCTTTAGACTAGATTTATTATAAAAAATGTTAAAGACTTAACATAGACTACCAGCTTTTATGATAACAAAACTAAAGATACAAATTAGAGAAGAAGGTTCTTTTTTTCTAAAAGATTTCTTCTTTATGGTTAGATGGCAGAATTTAGGTCATGACGTAGTTGGTTTATAATTCTATTTATATTTTATTTAAAAATTAAAATGTTTTTTCAACTCACCAATCAATAACTGGTTGATTATTATGAAGTATTAAGAAAGTTGGTGGTAAATTTCTTATAAAGAAAGTCCAAAATTTTCCTAGTATAGATTTGTCTTTCAGAACTAAATGGATTGCAATCTCTTAAACCGATATATTGTTTTTGCCCATATCACCGTAGAGTAAGGGAAATTATTCTATGTAGTTGATCGAAGTAATTGACTCACATCTATAAAAGAGAAAAGCCAGAAGAGTGCATAGAAAGTTGGAGAGGATTTATAAATTTAGGATTCTAAATGAAAACAAGTGATCTCCTCTTTAAATACTGGTGCACTGGTTCAAGATGAACATTTAAAGATATTGAACAACAACAGGAACATTCCAGAAGTCAACAATTTGCTTGTTACTGAAATTTAAAATAACATGAGGTTGAACAGTGAACTTGGATATAATGATGTGGTTGGACAGTGAAATTGGATATAATGATGTGGTTGGACAGTGAAATTGGATACAATGGTGAAATTGGATATAATGATGTGGTTGGACAGTGAAATTGTAGACTACTTTTTCTTCCATCATGTTCACGATACATTTTTATGGTGTCCGGCATGAAAAGTAATCAAGAAAATATTTATTTGCTGTAAACTCTAGAAGAAATACAATTTCAAATGCTGAATTTTTCATCTCTACCACAATCTCTCCGTTGAGACGCCAAGTTTTCATGACTTTTGCAAATTTCTTAACTTCCAATTGGAAAATATGTCTCAATTTCTAAATAAAGCATCTACACATCCTCCCTCCAGAAGCACTTGCATGCTGTGATCGGTTATAGAAGTTATGTATTCTAAGATTTGAGCTTAGCGCAAGTAGCAGCTGGCAAAGCCTGAAGAGAAAGATTTTTCTGGGACCCACCACTTCATATCATCGTATTCCCTTATCCCTCCACATCCATCTCTCTGAACCACTGGACCATCCAGCTCCGTCAAATACTGCTTTTCATTTTGAAAATAACGTTTTTTAAGTATGCGTACCACACGGTAATAATTTTCCTCTTCAGGCTCGGAGTCATCCCCACCCTCTGGGAATGGCACGATCATTTTTTCGTTCTCTTCGAACACTATATGTTGCCTTGTTTCATTCGATGTTTCGCAGATGTCCTTTGCGATAGATTCTGTCAAATGTGAAATCTCGGGATTGCTGGCTTGTATAGCAGAAGAAGTTTCCTTCAGAACGGAGGGCTCTTTATCAATGTCAAGAAAGAGCTCAGAGATTGGGCTGCGCCAGACGCAACTGGTGGAAGTTGTTCTTGTGGGAGAGTCACAAGAAGCACTAGGAATTGGTGCACAGATATTGCCTGGATCTACGTTCAGATTAAGGTCGAGAGGCTGTAAGCGACGGAACCATTCGTTTCCGACGAGTGTCGTCATTTCTCTATATTTCGCTCTCGTATTCTGTATTGCAAGATATAGGCTCCTACTAACACGGCTTCGTCGTGGTCGATACGTTCTGATACCAGTCTCTTTCACAACCTGGCCATCGGATGGAAACCTCCACATGCTCCTGGCCCGCCACTTATCTGTTCCTGGCGAAATTATGCGATAGTGGTGTTGATAACTACCACTTACGAGATCGACGTCTACTACACGAAAAATATGGACGAATACGGTCAGCTGTGAAACATCCACGAGCTCAAAAACACAAACATCTCCTTCCTCAAGTAGATGATTGAGGGAAAATTGCCTCCAACCCCTAGTCAACGCTTTTTCAGAAAGAAGAGCTTTTGTTTTGTATCCAGCTGCATCACGGAGGAAGATGTTAATGTTCACATCTGATGACAATAGTCGGGAAAATGACTGCGGGAGTTCCTGCATCACATGCAACCATACCGTTGTTCAAAGTCATATCCTTTTCGCAAGTTATGTACGATCTTCAAGTGCACAAACATCTACGAAACGGTCTATTATGGAGAATACTCCAGTCGTAACCACGCCCATCCCTTGAAGTCGTTTGACTCGATGGCGGCTTACTTAACGAACATCCGTCATCACTACCTGACAATATTGATTTTCCTTTTTGATGTGCAATTCAGAGCTTGGGGGATCGGGAGTAAGTAACAGAATACCTCAAGAACGTTAGAAATTGATATGATCCAATGGCATACAAATAGCAACAGTAAAAATCACGAAAATTGCTAAATATACAAATACCCACATTAAAGAGAAGTTGAAAAATGTTACTTTCCCACAATCTGATCTGCAAGAAGGAACCCATGAAGACGTACTCACCACAGTATGTGTCCGGTACACGTTCGACTTTTTCATGACAACCAAAGCAGCAGGGTTCAAAGTGTTCAGAGCCAGAGCAGCCTCTTTCGCTGCTTCCCTCTGCGCTTCTGTTACAGAAGACCGTCTGGAAGCCAGATAGATTCGAGGGTTTCGGTATGAAGCTTGCATTTTCCGATTTAAGGCACAAGCTCTGGATGTAGACCGTGTCCAACCCGAAGTAGTTTTTATGACAGTTTTGTCATATTTAAAATATCTCTTCCGAGTCTTGACCCATTGTATGAGGTTGTTCCAAACAGGTTTTACGACTTCCTTTTCTTTATGCCTCCAAATTTCTTCTGCTAAGTCATGCTTTTTCATGCAGTTCTCTCCCTGAGAATGATGAGCTCCAAGTTTGTGCTTTTCTAAATCGTGAACTTTGCCACTGTTTCTAGTTAACTCGAAATTCCATGTCGTAGGACACGTATTGGTATTAGCGCATCCTGAGGACATCTGACATAGAATCTCACCGTAGGTAGTGGCCTGCACCTTGGTCATATCGTTATCTTTACATACAGCATCATCATTACTGCACATATCCAAATGGAGGCCTTCAAGACTGCCAGTGTTATGGCTAAATCTTCTTTGACTCGAGTAAATGCAGCCTTGCTCTTTCGAAGCCCAAAGCGATAGCCTTTTCAACCGCTCCCTTCCAACGGATGCTGTTGTAGCATCCTCACCTCTGTAACATTCTTTGCTGGATATAACACAATTAGGGAGCGTAGTTCTATGGAGAGCATTATACAAAACCAGTTTAGTGGCCATAAAGGAATGCTGTTTTTTAACTTCGCCTCCCAAAGTGATAACTCCGAGCCCTCGACCTTCCTCTGAACCTTTCTTCTTCTTGACAGGCATTTTGTGCACCGGATGTCTGACATGCATTAAATTCGGCCGCTTTGGTTTTGTAACGACGGCCTGGCTGCTGCCTTTCCTTTCCGATGATCGAAAGACATGAATTAGTAGTGTTAGCTTGTTCAGCTCAATGAGCTCGAAGATACATACATCTCCCTCTGAGAGTCCTTCTGCTAAGCAAAAATCTCTCCATCCTCGGGTGAGTCCCATGTGAGTCTCATTGTCACGCAGCCATGTCATCGGCCACCGATGACCATTTGAATCCAAAAGGTGCATGGGGGCAGTCTTTCTCGGCATGTGCTGTTTCCCGAAAGTCACTGGAAATCTCTGGAATCCGGAAAAAGAAAAATGCAGATCATGCACTGGAAATCTATTGTGTAAAAATTCAATGAAAGCCAAAAATTAAAAACTGGATGAATCATATTCACAGTGCGATTTAAAAAGCTCAAGTCTCGAGAGAAAATCTGACTTTATAATGACTGAACTTGTTCAAGGCAATGCATGTACGAATTAGAAAACTAACTGATTACTAAAAAGAAAATGGACACACGAAGTATGAAAAGAATGTACCATATTATGTCCAACCGTTTGTACAAGACAGTGAGACGCTAAGCATAAAGGAGTAAGATGCTCACCACGAAAGCACGACCATGAACATGAAATGCTCTGAGGACCACCAAATGGGACGGTCTATCAATCAGATCTTGGGCACGGCGTGCGAGTTCCAAGGACCTCTCTCTTTCAATAATTACAGCAGGCGACCTGTACAACCGACATGATTAAGATCCCAACCTAAGCCAAGCGACTTTGCAAAACGGCACTCTAAACCCCACAACATGAGGCACTTGAATGATTTGTATGTAAGCGTTTCAAGAATGGATCCACATGCATAAACAGTTATGGACATAAGCCCATAAATATCTTGGCAAGCCATTCTCTAATACCCGTGCAGCACACCTGCCTTAAGTTGACATGATTGAATCCTGTTAGAAATTCTCTACCACTACGTACGAAACCAAATACACTTACAGAATTTGAGGGTCAACAATTTGTGCAAAATTCTCCCTAGGCAAATCCTGTGTGTGGCTAGTGTGCTCGGGGGTGATAAGGGCTGAGCTACTGTTTTGGCGGTGAAAGAACTCTGAAGATCTTTCTTTTGTAGCATCCATCACTGGTCTTCTTTGAGAAGCAAACCGTGTTGCTGGTCCCAATCCTCCTGATCCAAACTCCTGAATTAAAGTAACCATTCAGCAACTATTTTTGTCCTTACATGTGGATAGAAAATCCAGCAATCATTGGGAGACCCAGTCACATTGTGATTTGCAGAAATACAGTGATAGACTACATTCGAGACTCTTTCTTCAGCAAAGCACTTAACATTTTTTTGATTAAAATCATTAGTGTTCGAAGAAAGAATAATGGATAGTTTTGCATGATCAATAGTACGCGGATAAACAGGAGACTCTCGCAAATACTTGACCAAAAAGTCAGAGATGTTGTACAGAGTATGAAGTGGTACGGAGACATTAAACAGAACAAGAAGTACCTGAATTTTGGATTGTGCTTGAGCGCCACAGTCTGCTCCAACATTATGGCTCCGTATGCTGATTGGATGAGGTTGATATAAAATCCCCGAGGGATATTCTTGTAATGTGCGAGCACCAACAGCATCTAAGAGCTGCGGGTGTACTTCTGGATAACTTCTCCCACAATCGCTTGGTGAATTCTGATGTATACACAGGGGTTTCGAATTTAGATCCAGCAAAGTGCATTCTCTCTGCAAAACACAAGCGGCTGAGCTGAAGGTTGCGAGTTTAGACCGACTTTGATGCAAGCCATTTCCATTGCGAAAAGATTTCACAGCCTGGTCCTTGTTCCCAAGATGCATTCCTTCGTTTTCGTACACACAAATCCTTTTCAATACAGGCGGGTGCTCGTCATCCTCTTTGTATTTCCTTTTTTCTCCTAATAGAACTGGAGACCGACTGTCGTAACAGCCTGTATTGGTCGCTGTCAGCGAACTTTCTTTTTCAAGACATGTTCTACTGTCAAATACTTTCACAGAAAATTCAGAGTTGCCTATCAAAGTGAAAACGAGCATGTCGCCCTTTTCTAAGCAATTGTCTGCGGCAAACGTTCGCCATCCGACTCTAAATGCGACCCACTTAGGCCGACCAACCCCAACCTGCCAAGTGTTACCACTAGGCCCGTGAAGAATCGCTGAATTACCAACCTCGTCACCATACAGTTTGAGCCAGGCCGATGGAATAACCTGTACTATCAAGAAATACAATAAGCGTCAAAAATCATCTACATGGCAACCTCGACATCAAATACAAGTTCATTGCATTAGTAACCATAGATATTAACCCTTAAAGATCAACCCCAGCCCCTCGGGCTGGATTTTCTTTTGAGAGAATCTTGCTCATAACTTACACTCCATTACACCAAATGGGGTATTTAGAATGCCAGACCGAGCACCTTGAAGAGACCTACACTTCTTCATAATAGAGACCTACACTTCTTCATAATAGAGCCAAAAGAAATTGAAAATAGAATTGTGCTTAAAGTGGAGTTTAAAAGAGGTTTTGGGTGTGGTATCAGGAAAGCATATGTCCTTGAAGGGTTAAGGGACACCAGTCCAGTATCCATACTGAAAACTATCGGGAGACTAGTATTATGACAAGAAGGGAATTAGTTAAGTGAATTACCAACCAACATGTAGCCATGGCTGCAAGGTTGCTGTCGCACAATGCCTTCACGAAACACGGAGGCCGAACGAAGTCCTTGGGTGGAAGAGGTCCATGCTCATTGTAACAAGATCGAGTACATGACAAGCATGCACGAAAGTCTTGCGGAAGTTCGTCCATATTGCTCCAGCAGGTAGCTGAACTCAGCAATGTAATTTAACGAAATAATCAGTTGTCCAGAATCTCACATCACGTGCATTTCAAGGATCGATAAATTTCTGAGTTTCTTAAAAAAATAAAAAATAAACAAGATAGCATTACTGCTAACATTTTTAAAACCAGGTCAATGAAAAGCTGTCGGCTCAAGAAATCTTTGCATCGATACTGCATCTCTAATAGATAGAGGTTGACCGCAGCAAAACGAACATCAGATGAATGTTGCACCAGATGAAAGTTAAGCAGAACAACCTAATCGAGTAAATTCGAAGTCTATTAATATTCGACTCAAAGTATTACAGTGACGATTTGCAACAACATAACAATATAAAGCAAGTCTCGTAAATGTAGAAGAGCAGTACGCAAAGATGGCCACAGTAGTCCAGTAGCAACTTCACATCCTTTAAAGTGCATATTTTTTTTTTTTCCAAAACCGTTATCTTGGTCAAAAGGGTACTTAAAACCATGCAATCGAAGGTTGACCCAACTGAAGGAAGATTGTGAAAGAATAAATCAAAACCAGTGAGCGACAAAGTTTAAGAGAAATTCAACGAGAGAGGATGCTTATAAGAGCTGGTCAAGAATCGACCTGCACCTGGACGCCAAAACAACCTATATATAAGAAAACCCAGAACGGTCAACACGTTAACGAATATTTCAGTCAGAGGAAACTTGAGATAAACGACCATAATGCATATGGTAAAATACTTGAAAACAGTACTTAGAGGCTGACATCATCATAGGGAAACCTAACTTGTTTTAAAATCGCAATAATTCATGATCATGCCATCCAAGTGGGTTTAAAAGCACCGTTAAAATTTGAGTATTCCCACATCGTGAAAGACCTCTTACCGATACATTTACATGTAGGAAAAACTTTCCTTGCAATATGGAACCCACTAATAGATGTTGCTTGGGACTAAACTGGAAAGTGAAAAGCAACCAATATAGTATTACAGAAAGACACGACAGTGGTTTTAGCAGAATGCTAGTCATGTAGGTGGACTGAACGAAGTAGACACAATTAAGAGGAAACTGACCTGGACTCCTCCCCCAGCAGGTCCGTCAGAAACACCAAACAAGATGGAAATCTGCCCCAAGATTATGTCAAGCCACGACAAATATGGTCACCACGGATTGTATACACCGTATTAAGAGTGACCAACCAACGATTAACAACTTACGCAGTCATTTCTAACTTTATCACCAGGTTTGGAAGGATATAGCAGGCGGCATGACACACTGCAAAACAAACAAACGATCATGCGGCTATGGTCACCACAGTAATTTGTAATCTCATCCACTTTCTCACCCAATATATTAACAGCGATCTTATCTTGTTCTTTACCTCATGCACTTACATAAAAATCAATGGTAGTATTTTTAGGTCTCAATGCAAGTATTTCTAAATTTCAATGCATATATATATATATATATATATATATATATATATATATATATATATATATATATATATATATATATATATATATATATATATATATATATATATATATATATATTTTGAGTCAAATGGTGAACTTCCATTGAAATGAAGAAAAATACACCGCTGCGGGAACCGAGGCCAGAAAACCCAATGCAAATATTTTGGGTTTCAATGCAAGCATCTTGCGGCACTCATCCACTTTTTAATAAAAACAAGGTGAGTTTATAGATAACTGTAATCCAACAAGTTCTGAAGACAAAAAGAACGAAAGAAAAGGAGAAACGTCTTTGTTTATCAAAGAATCTGAAAGTATTATTTAATTAGTTAGACAAATGAATGTGAACCCTAAAGCTGATCGTTTGTAACTGTTTCTCGGCAGTGGACCTTCCATTACCTTTCATATAAGGAAAGCAAAACCGGTGCAAAGCTATACAAAACATTCACATTTTCTAGTTTACACGATGTATTAAACTTAAATACATTAACATCCTGTTCAAAATTTTAATTTTACGTCCAACAAAAATAGAAACACTGAGTAAACGCAAACAGCCTTACAATTAGCCAACATCTCAGCAGACGAATCACCAAAAGATCGAAAAATACGATGACAACAGCTTGACTTCGTGACGAACAAACCTAGAGTGCGATTAGTGTCACCGGGACAGAACTTGCGACTAAGAAGATCGAGTCTAGCACAAAAGCGATGTTACAGAAGAGAAGCAATATAATTACCTACTGTCCGAATCAGAAAAGAGTCCACAATGGACATTTCAAATATAGAGGCAATGAAGTCGATGATAAACCAAGTCTGAACACCTTCCTGCACGAACGTGAACGGTTCGTTACAGACAGCTTCGACAAAACGATTGTCACAGAAAAGGAAATCGTTTAAATAAGGAAATTAACGGAAATTGCGATTAGAAACCGATATTTTCGACTTTGCAGCAAGTGCAAATGCAGTCAATGACAAGTACGTCGTGAAACATCGACTTTCAATTACACACCGCGAAGCAAACAATGGTAAAGAAATGCATCACTTGTAATAACTGCTCTGCATTGTGCATGCGAAATACAGCACACTCACTCTTGCGGCGGCCTATCATGACCTAACAGGCAGAAGCTAACCGCCTAGCAGCACGCGACAATTGAATAGCAGTCATACGTACGGGTCTCTGAGAAAATGTGAAGATACTATCAGCTGGAATTACACACGGAATAAGAATGTATGACATGAAAGTGAGACATGAAGATAGGCAAGAAAGAAAAGAAAACACAGTTATTCTTTAAGACACGAGCACAAACAAGACACTCTTTGAAGTTGATAAGTTATGATAATATTCCAATTTCACCGAGGATGAGTTGCGAGGAACGGCATCAAAGTCGCCGCCGAGACAATTTGACAGACAACATCACGCAAGAAGTCACTGATTACATTGGCAATATACTAATCGAGCGAAGAGAGAATTTATATAAAACCTCAGTATGTGTCACTGAGGAGAAAATCTCCAAGCCCACCCACAACTACCAAATTATTTTGAGTCCGATCTCGACAGTCGAGAATTTCGGTGTAGTCGAGTCAAGGATGTATGACGAGTGTGGAAGTTTCGGTCGACAGAAACGGCCGTATTCACTGCTTCAATCTTGACAATTCTGACAATCGAGTTTAAAGAATTGCAACCGCCCTGAGCTAGATCACATCTTCGTCTGCCCTGCCCAGGTCCAGGCTGCCCGTCATCTGCCCTCCGCCTTCATCCGTTGCAGGTTCAGTTCTCATTCCCATGAGCGCTCCCACTTGTGTTCCGAAGGCGTCGTCCTTGAAGAAGCTTGGCTCCGAGGGTAGAAGCACCTATAACCAACAACTTAAGGATTTTGAGCCTTTTTTTGTGGTTATTTTTGGGGTGTAATTTTCACGTGTAGAAAAATAGGTTTCTCATAGAATGCAAATTATTCCAAAATTTTCTTCCCAATATTGAAATAGATACAAATTTTTAAACACAAAAGTACTTCGTAACCAAAAGCCAATCTATAGACTTTTCCATTGTCACACCTAGTTGGTACTAATTTCCATTCATGAGTGTACCCAAAACCACCAGCTTTTTGAGTGTTTTTGAGCTTTTTGATTGGTCAGTTTAAATTAGTTTAAATTGAGTGGTTTGACACCTAATTTGCGGTTTTGAAGACAACTACAGGTTGGTTTTGGGGACATCTACAGGTTGGTTGTGGGGGTGCTATTGGAAATGGGTGCTTCTATCCTAGTGGGAGACGTGGTTCATGTGACCAAAGTGTTTGACCAAAGAAATTCGTGGTCACCTGAACAATGGACGATTTTTCTGATTGGCCAAGGCGTTCAGAATCGGTTGGGGTCCCGGCGCTCACTGTCCATTTCTGATATCTGTCTATTTCAGTGTGATGCTGGCCTCCTTTACGTCCAGGTGGGCAACCATTTAAACTATGACTTAGCCTTTACTTTTGGGATGGATAATAAAAGGACCCGAATTCACCTTCACTGGTTCCGGGTAACTGGGGAGCCACGTGGATCTGCAGACGCGAGTAACTATGCTCTGAAATGAATATCCGTCATCCAGAACCGGGTGTTGTAGAGTCCTCGGATTTTGGGAGAGCCGGATGGATGACCAGAGTGCAGATGTCTGTCGTCTATTTTTCGTTAAATTGCATGTGAATTTTCAGACTCACGGTTCGTTGTCTGAATCATGGTGTTAGGATACGGTTCACTTCGCACTCTGTCAATGGCACTCCAAACTTTCCTCAACAATACCGTCAAAAATAATCAGGCAGTTCTCATTCTTTTCATGCAAAATTAATCCTCAATAACAAAGATAGGCAATTAATGAAGTCCATATTTTCCAGCCCCCACTAAAGCAACCGCATATAGGTGCTTCACAATTGACAACAATTCGGCCATTGTTTCGATCCAGCAATAAAAACGGGGCTCTGAATGTCTACTTACTGCGGTACTTGGAAGTTCAACAGTTTTGTCTACTTCGTGTTCGTGTAGGCATGGAGAACTGTTCACTCTACTAAGCAAAGTACTACAACCATATCCTCTATCTGCAGAAAATTTACAGGAGTGTCGTGATACTTGGAGGGAATTGACAATTCTCCAGAGGGTCGATAATTCTTGATTCTTCACTCCCGACTTCTCAAGAACTTAATCAAGGCGTCGATCTGTTCAATGTCTGCCTTCATCCATCGTGTTATTTCTTTTGACTTCGCCTTTGTCTCGTTGTTTTTTGCATCTGCCGTGGAGACGATCGTCTGCTGTGCTGATATGTCTTCTTTCAGTTCCTTGACACGATCGTTGAAAAAAGAGTTGTTGCCCTCGATCAGTGATATCACATCCTTGCACAATTGTGTCTCTGTATTGCTTGAAGTGATGCGTCCGCCCTCTGAGTGAATGTCTCAGTCTTCCAACTCATTCAGAATGGAGCCCTGCCAGAGAGACGTGGCTTGGTTGTGGAAGCAGTTCGTTTGTGCAAGTTTTTCTTCCCAAACCTTCAGCTCTGCCTTCAGAGAAATCAGCTTTTCCTGCAATTTTTCGAGCTTCCTCGATGTCACGCGGTGCTGATGTTTCCGCAGGTTTCCCTCATCGCATAGAGCGTCCCTTCGGCTTTGGACTACCTTCGTTATCGCATTAGTCAATTTCGCTAGGGTAGAAAAAATCAAGTCGGAGCCGCCCTCCACCTGGATAGACAATTCCGCCAAAAACCAATTTCGTGACGCACTGTCTTGTCCCCCCCCCCCCCGGCAAATTCACATCCTCCGCAACCTGCTGTACTGCACGCAAGGTAGATCGTCTACGCCGGGGCACCGTTGTTGCCTCAGGAAGAGGTACCTGAAGAGGTTGTACCACACATCAGACATAGCCGAACTGGTGAGTAAACACATCCAAAAAAATAGATAATGCATGGAGTATATGATGTCAGCCATATTCAGAATAAAAAGAAAAGGAAGTGTTCTGGGTACATAGTACGAGAGTAAGCAGGGGAGAAATACATTGACCGGGATGGTGGATTCAGAAGCAGGAACTTTGGGTTTAGGCGGCGGGTGTGAGAAGGGCATAGGGCGGCGGAGATTGCTATATCTCTTCAGGGGCTTGATCCGGGCGTTTCGATTAGCACCTCGGCGATTCCCTCCACATACTGGGCCCAGTCTACCTAGACTCCGTCTTCCTCGGCAAGGAGACCTCAAGCAAAGTGCCACGGCACCATGTCCGAGGGGTGTAACTTCTTCTGGTGGAATCTTTCATAGAGCTCCTTCACATACTCCGCGTACGCTTCTCCTCCGCGATGGTGCCAAGAATATGCCCCCACGCAATTTGGAGTACCGAGTTGTTCACGGCACTGACTTTTCGGATAGAGGTGGCATAAACCCTTGCTAGGCAGAAATCCGTCGCTCGACAAGCAGAGCATGTCCTTGTACCAAAGCTTTGAGCATTCCCGCATCATTGTTGAGCCCGTGCTCTCTTTTCGGCTGAACAAAAAGAAGAGAGAATTAGGAGCGTCAAAATGGAGTCCACGACCTTGTCTAATGAGCCACACCCTAGGGACACTGAGATTTACATGAAGAGGAGGTCTGAAGGGTGGTTATGGAGAAATCGGCTGAACCTTAAATGACACTAATGATGCTAGGATTGGGCTGCAACTTGCACAATACCTTAGGCCTACATTTTAGGATTTAATATCTCCCTCCCAAAGGTGACATAAATGTTGGCCCAAAAAATAGGATTTGCCATCATGACTGTGATCCGACCCAGATTGATTTCTGTCATTTCCATAAATATATTTACAACAAACGAAGTAATGCATAGGATGGAATAGACATATCAAACGCCCTTGCAATAAACCTCGCCCTCGTCTTAATGACGAGGCGGGCCCTCCCCGTCCTCCTCCCATTTCTCCTTCCCTTCGTGATCTGTTTTTAGGGGCCCTGCGGCCCTTTTTTAGTAATTTTTTAATTTTTAATGAAACCAAGGACCCCGAATTAGTCTAGGGGGACCCAGTAGATTAATTTTAGTTAGTTTATATATTTTAAATTTTTTTTAATTTTTTTTTTTTTTTTTTTTTTCATCAACATGCAAAATATAGGGGGCTTTTTGCCCCCTCCAATGACAGCCCTGGTTGGGGGGCCCTCGTCATTAAAACGAGGGCGAGGTTTATCGCAAGGGTATCAAAGGTCCTGCCAGACCAAAAAAGATTAGTATGATCCGAGACCATACCTCATTGGCACTCGTAAAACAGCCTGATGCACTTCGTGGCCAGAAATCCTTCCATTACTAATTCAGATCAATCTCACTGAAAAAGTAATTGAAGCGCTCATCTTTTGCCTCGCCCGAATGAGCTCGCTCCGGAAATTGGGTGCCTGTAAAAGCAAACTCCACGCACCATTTGGCCGTCCATGTCAATGGCGATTACTTGCTCGTACACTCCCATACCTATGAAGTGCCTCACTGTGAAGAAAAATACTGCCATTCTGAAGAACATTAGATGGTGTGTCTTTTTGGGAAACTCTATATACATCGTGACTCCTACCGGTTAAAGTGGCTGAGAGGTTCTACAATTCAGAAAGTATTGGTAAGCATTGAGCAATCGCAAGGAATTTCAAGTCTGAATGTCACTAATTATGTACGATTGAACTAATAGAATTTGAACTGGGTCGACGCATTGGATCGTCACATGTCGTACATGATCTTGCATTGGCATATCTATGTAGTTCAAAAAAAAAGCAAGAAAAGTGAGATGACAAATATTTCTGAAAAGAATTCTCACAAGTACCTAGTATGTGACTTGAGTCCCGACTCCCTTGCTCAAGCTAACAGCCGCATCTGGAGTAACACCGCTTTCACTGCACAGTGCAATAATTGGAGAATAAAATCCTTTGAACTAAATTTTAGGGCTCTCTCTAGCAAGGCCCCTAGTATTATAAGAAAATAGATCACTACGCCAGATCCCGGCTCCTAGGAGTTGGGCGGGGAGCTGTGAATGCCGTTCCCGGGAGCTCACTCCCGAATCCACTCCCTTTGGTCAGGGTAAACGAAGATTACGTTTTACCTTGTCAGTTTCACCTCTTTTACCACGCTGCCAGTTCAGCTGTGGTATGAACAAGTGTAGGCTCTCTCCGTTGTCTTCGTCTGAGTACCGACGTATTGGATTTGTTCTCGACGTCCCCACGTGTGGAGCTCTGCTGCTGCCTGTGAAGGGGCTTGTGTTATGTGAGGTTTCAGCATATAATGACAGGTGGATGTTCTAGCTCAACCGTTATCCCTATCGGAATTTCGTGTGCTTGCATCACTGATCGACATGTGTCTCGCATCAAGTTTCTGGTAGTGTCCGATAGTGAATATGATAGAACAATTATATTTAAATACAAATCAAAAATATTAATTTAAAAATACGAATCGAAGCAGTAATTTAATAAAAAGCAGGTCATATTATGACCTACTGGTATTAGCTTTACTTATGAGATGTAAACATGTACAGCATATTAGCAGGTCATAGAAACAATCAAACGACCGTGCTGCAAAATTCTGAGGAAAACCTATCCTGGTTGTCACCGCACATATACTGAAGGTGTGCGGTGACTTCTACAGCAATACCTGTAGCATGCCATCTCTCAGACAAGGATATAAAACTTAGAAACATATTTAGCGGACACATAAAAACATAGCCAGATGTATATGGTAGAACAGATATATATCAACCAGTAGATACCTCATTGCAGAGCAATTGAGGCAATAACTTGCTGGTCTACCGGTACCTACACACATACTTGCAACACGAGACATAGGGTACGAAAACACTATTGACAGTAATAAAAATAACATAAACTATATATATATATATATATATATATATATATATATATAAGAGCAACGTCCTCTTCCACACTCTTCCCTGCACAAGCTGCGAATCAACACGTCCGGTGTAAGTGACATATATAATCAAGAAATGGAGAATCTGTAACACTTCCTAAAGAAACAGAACATACACCTGAACCACGACCCTTTACAGAAGTCGCACTAGGAAGACTGTGTGATGACGATTACCTTCCAACTTGACTAGGGGCAAACCGGCTGTAGCTGTGGAACTTATACATGCTCATAACTTCCTTCACAAGTATTATATACAGGTGACATTGAACTATTTGCAAATGGTTGGATACTTCATTACCTGCGGTTTATCGTAAGCCACTACAAACCCTTTTGTCCACTGCCGCACTTCATTTCAGTTTTCCCTTCACGTTTGATACGACAACGGGTATCAGATATTCACTTCCCCACATGACGAGGGCATCATCTGCGAATTCGACTTCCCTCACATCGTCCAGAGTCTTCACATCCTTGTTGGGCTGATTGCTTGGATGCATGACTTTTACTCCTGCCTGGAATACCTTGATGATCTCCACGAGCTGCATGCCCTGCTCCCACTTCAGGGATCGCCAAGGTGATGACTGCAACTTCGACTTCAGAGTCTTGAAGCTAAATCGTGTCTTTCTTAAGGCCACGGGCCCCCCCACCCTAGTGGGGTGAATGACCCAGACGTCCTTATTCATACCTAGCGGATATTTTTTCTACATACACAGAACCCATTGGAAATCAGTTGTGATTGCAACAAAAATCACTGGGGGGAATAGAAACTCATGCTGGAAGCTGCAATGAATTTACGTGCTGGCCTATTGGTGTAAGGTTAGATGGCGGAATGCGGTCCTCAAACTTGCTCATTTTCTTCGGAGTATAACGATCCTCTCCTGATTCTGAGAACTTGCGCTTATTGCCGGACTCCTCGACCACAAGGCCACCTCCATGGTTAGGAGTTACAGGGGCTGCATTGACTGTCCTTTCGTTTCGTATTCCGCTATTCAGTTCAACTGAATGATTCTTCGCGTGACCTGCCGGGGTACCCTTCGTACCCTTCATGTTTGCAGATTTGGTCTTATTTTTTGTTGGCTGCTCATCTGCAATAAGCAGTAGTCAGTTATATTCTATAATTAAGTATGCTATCCTCCCTCATTACATATTACTAAATGAAAAGTGAAACGAAAAGTCAGATCATAGCCTGTGCAAAAAATAAAACATAGAATCCAACCATGTGGACGAATGCAGGCAGGACTATAAGATGGAGCACATAGAGATTCCACGGAAGAAGTTGCCCTGCATCGAACGCACATTAGTTTTAACGACCACAACATTAAGAGGTGTGCGTTTAATTGTCCAGTCCGCTTGGATGTAGAATAAGAAATGCCCGTATGCAGCGCTTACCTGATGTTACGACAACCTCCTCTTCATTCATGACTTGCTCCGGATGAATTATATCTTCCCGCACAGCATGGTCCGCCGAAACCTTGACCGCCGATGCGTCTTGACTAGTATGGAAATCACCTGCTCCCCTCCACGTTGGCACCGACCCTTCGAGGTGTTCTTCATCCATGTGAACGTCGACTTTGTCTCCTGGAAGGGTCGCGGTCTGGACAGCACAATCTACGTCGGTAGCGGTCTTGTTTGGAGTAGTGTTATCAATACGTACCTCTGGTGTCTCTGACACTCGCAAGTTCCCACGAGTGACGAATGTATTATTCATCAGCTCCATTATCGCTGGCAGGTCATCGTACGACTTCAGCCCGTTGATGACCTCTGAAAAGTGATTTTTCAACATAGAGACCTCGATCTCATCTGGATTCTCGGTGAAGGAGTCCGTTCCAGAATAACTTTTTGTACCAGATGTATGGAGTCCAGGAAGCCCGGGCACCTGCACACAGCCTCATGTGCTAAATTTAAACTAGTGATATGTCATTGCAGAGGGGGTCCACTTGGTTGGCAACCTTGTCATATGAAACATTAAATATAAATAAATAAAGACATAAATGTTTAGCTCTGCACTCTACATCCGAATCGCAATGCTTGTATACTCTGTTAAATACCTCTTCCATTGGTGCAGGCAGAGTTTCTTCCATTGGTCTGGAGTAGTCGACGTCCGCATTTGGAAACAGACTATCAACTTCACTGGAGGGGTCTGCACTACCACCTTCCGAATTTGAGACAGTGTGGTTCATAGTTACAGGCACCGTTGGAGTGCTCGCCTGAGACTGCATTTGGTATTCCATCTCAAGATATTAGTGTTATAGCGCAAACTTTTAGAACCGTACAAGCTACATTACTTTGGAAACAAGAATGAATGCAAACTTCGTCTACTGGTATGAAGGAATAAAATAATTAGAATCAACGACATAGATCCAGTACCTGTGGTATCATACGACAAGTAGGTAATCCCAGTGGTCTGCTCTGGATCCCACCAGCATTCAATGACAGACGCTGATTTGTCCTCTCATTGTTAATTTCCTTCATTCTGCCAGACCTACTACTTCCTGCTGCACTCGTCCACCATGCTAGAAGCGCAGGGTGCTTATGCTTTTGACACTCTGGGTGCATCTGCCCCGTTGTGTCAAAGTACTTTCTATATTCACTCCTCGTTTTCTCAAGTTTTTTCTTCATGCAGGTCGGGAACCAGTTCTTCTTGAGGGGAGGCTCGAAATCGAACGAAGAGCGCACAATGCTTTCCACCGTAAGAAGTTTTTCATCGTTGTCGTCGTAGTGAACCTGTGCAATATCTAGATATCTCCCCATTAATGTTTTAATCGCAGACGTGACCCGCAACTTGTTAGTCACGATATTACCTGCAGAGTCGGTTTTGATCACGAACTTGGATCCGTCCATGTTCTTCTTGTGTTGTGCGTAATTAGCTTCTGCCCTTCGCTGTTCTCCCCTTCGCGAGACCTCGCGACTTTCGTACAGCCAGGAGTCACTTGTGTTCGATACATCGGAAGCCCCGATTATGTCGCCACCGTGGGGTTGCATCTCCCACGGTTCAGCGTCAACCTCTGCAAACAAGCTTTGCTCCAGAAGGTTACAGAGCGGATTCTGATCAATGCCCCTGGAAACTGAAGTAGGTAGACCGGTTTGGGCACTTCCCAAGTTCTCCACGCTGGCAGGTGTCACATTTTCTTCATGCGGATTCTGCTTTGGAGTTTCCCCTAACCAACCTGTTCCTTGCTGATCCGCGCCCATACGGCCACCACGACTCTGATGCATCAATCGCTGTAAGTGTTGCATGGTTGCTTGTAACTCGGTCTGTAACGCGTTCGGGTCGAAGGTGAAGTCCTGCATGCCTTGTCCCGGTTGCCCAAAATTCCCCCCTCCACTCGGCGAGTTTTGTACCACGGGTCCTCTGCCCGGAGTTGCTGCCTCATGCATCTGGTTGGTTTGGAGCGGATGACCTTGCACTCCTTGCAGGTTGGGGTATCCGGAGTGAAGGACTGCTGGACGGGAAGTGCGAGAGCCTGTGGGTGCCCTCTGTTCATGACGCCATGCATTTAAAATGTGGGGTGCTTCTGTGTTGCGAGGAACAGAGCCTCCAGATGCCGATGGCAACCGTGCATTATCCATCTAGATCTGAGCACATAACATCATCAACACAACGTCGTGAGAAGAAATCTGTATCAATGCTCCAGTATGCTTCCAGTCACAGAACGTGTAAAACTGTAAATCACTTTATACTTGTTTGCATGTATGAAGAAACGAAACAAATGCATTAAGTTAATACAACAAACGTTTAATGCTTCGTAAATTGCAGTAGGTGAAAGTTCTACACACTATAATGAGCTTCCAGAGCAATCAGAACTTCAAATAATTTGATACATGACCTCCATCCTACAAACGGTAGCGAATACAGGAGGGAAATGTATGGAACTGTACACTTATGACCTCAGCTAATGAATGGCCTAGTAACAACGATAATACTGTTCGAAGTTTCCAAGTAACAAGGAAAATACTGTCCAACATTACATGCATGTGTCGTTTTGGTCGACAATCAATTGAAGACAAACGATGTAGAGAACTTCAGCTACATAGGGTTCATTGTTGCGAAGTTTATATAATTATTACTTGTTAATCAACAAATTTCAGAGGACATACAATTCTTTAAGAAAGAGTAGATGTATTTCAGAAAAATGTACGGACGTACTTGCTTAGCCATTCCTTTTACCACAAAAATAGATACTTTGTGTACATCCCCAACACATGGAACACCAGAAAAACGAAATTCTGATGCAGAGTCACGGCCTCGATTATTTACCTTACTTGAAGGAAAAACCTCAAAGTCCTTAACAAGAAATAGCAGATCACGTACCGTCTTCTGGAGAAGCTGATGACAAAATTCTGTGTGTACACCTCGACTGAGCTTCACCGCCTTGGAAGGACTCGCCGAAAGAAGACGGAAGAGATGAGGGCGTGAAAACCTTCATTACAAACCCTAATGTAGTTGGAACTCTCTGATCTGCCACGGAGTGCCAGGAGCGAGAGAAAAAATTAGAAATATCCATCTGCAAGGACCCCCCAGAGAACCCTGTGAATGCGGTCGTCAGATTAGCAAAGGGTACATCCCAGCGGAGTGAACTGCTTTCTGTACGTGGTATTACTGTGTCTTGACGAGTTCTTCAGACAGCGCTTTATCAATATCTCCTCTAACATCAGATTATCGTGACGTTCCTGCGTTCATCAATGTTGAGGTCAGCACCAGGCCATTGGGAATGCTTTGGAATAATCTGACTGGGGCTGTATATGCCCGAGCTGTTTCGCAATCAAGAACTTGCACTGGAGCACGGAGGGTAGTGAAGAATACAGGGTTGCATCTGATCCGAACTCGACATATGAACGACTCAAATTCCATAGAAGGTAAGCACATACTGTTTGGCCGAACCTGTGCCCTCGTGTAAGCATTGAAATTTCTGAAATTTACGCATTCTGTTCACGATGTATAGAAAAAAAGTTTTAATCGGAGTCGTACCCTGGAAACCACCTGGAAAGCAATCACGGTAGAGTTAGTTTTGTCACGCAATGTACACCGATTACACAACTAAGGTGCTGCAGAAACCCTAGTTGAGCACGCAACTTTCAGTAATTTGCAGTTGTAATACTTAGTAGGAACTTGTAGTGGGGTCTCCATATTTAGGGTTTTGTTAGGCCAAGTGCAAGTGGATCCATTCTGTACAATGGAAGATAGAATGCCATGTTTCGTCGTTGTCGTTCTATAAGGCAACATGCGTGCAGTTCTATGCGAGGCTGAATCGCAGTAGATGTAGCGACTTCATTGGCATATTTATCAGACGCTACCATCACTTGTCGGACATAGGGGTTTAGGGTTCAGGGTACCCTATGATAGCCTCTCTGCTTTATAGAACTATCATAGACTGAACCACTCAGCCGTAGTGGCACTTCACGTCTGCTGTCCATCTTCTTTGAGGACTGAAGTGTTTCTGAGTCATTGCCTGCAAAGTTCTCCCCTGTACGTGACTCTCATGATTGTTGAGACGAGATCGATTTCATTACAATCTGTTCGCAGTGTAGGTATGATTATTCCGTGCTCAGACTGAATTCGCATGTGTAGCAACGTTGATTGTTAACCTCTTACTGATGCTTGTGGAGGGTTACGAGTGAACATGATAGACGAGCATAGGAAATGATAGGGTGCGAGGTCCGGGAATGCAGACCGCCGAGAGTCTACTCTATGTCGTTGCAGAATCCGACGAAACTCTGGTCGTTTTTTGTATTGTTATTATTTCTATACATTGCAAAGATCTTTTCCACCACTTGTGCTTCTCTACCACAAATCCTCTGCAGTGCGTCCTTGATTTACCAGAATCTACGCTAGGGTTTCTCGGGTCGTTTTAACAAGACAATCTTTTTTTTCTACTCTCTAGAACCCAAGCATCGTAGAATGTAGTGCTGGGAAATTGATTCACATGGTCGTAAGCACAGCCGAATCCGGTATGTACATATCGTCTCGTTTCCCTGCCCCCTGTGATTAGTCTTTTGCACATGCACATCATGTTTTTATCTGCTACGGCAATTGTTTGACACATAGTTTATATGATGCTGACCCTGGTATTACGTTTTACTTGTTCTTGTAGGGCAGACATTATCCTATACAATCGGCTAGCCACGAAGACCAGCTCCTTCAGACGGAGGACATGCACCCTAACCCTAAGCTAACCGCACGTTCAATCCATCAAATTTTCTTGAGTCACAAGTGGAATGGATTTCGCTCCACGAGTACCGCTTACAGACCCCGGTAGGATCAAGGCTCGCGAGCGCAAACTGTGGGCTCGGGAATTATCGTGGGCGATCAGAGAGCAGATTCAAACAAATCAACCACAGCTAAAAATTTCATGTCCGTGTCGGCTTTGTGATAGGGGATACCGTAAGGAGAAGTATGTTACCACGGTGTTAAGTCATCTCACTGGGCCGAACTCTTAGGGCCGGGATCCCAAGAACTATGGGAAGTCTCAGGTATCACATTCCGTTATGGTGATTTAGTGTTAGTCTTATATGCTTTATAAATTGCAGGGCATGGCTTTAATTCCCTCATACAAATTTATTCATTTGGTTTTATTTCGCATATTTCGTATCGATTTCTCTGAAAGAACTGTAGATTAATAAAAATGAAGCTTGTGTATAGGATTCTGGAGTTTGAAATGATGGATCGCTGTCAATGCTTTTCTCTGTCGCACAGACGTAAACTCTGATTGCAGATGGCATTAAAATGAACACCATTATGGATGTGCAATTCGAACAAAGAACAAGTGATTGTGCTTAGTATTACGCATTACTTCTTAGTGTTCATATAAATGATGTTGGATGTATTTTTTCTGTCACAAAAGGGATACGACACGGACGAATCCGATGCCGAATGGGAGGCAGACATCCTTTGCTCATACGGTGCAATTGCGGCAAGTAGTGCCAGGGGAGTACCTTCATCGCCAACTGATGACGACTATGACATGACAGAATGTGTTGCGGG
This sequence comes from Ceratodon purpureus, assembly GCA_014871385.1. Lineage (NCBI taxonomy): Eukaryota > Viridiplantae > Streptophyta > Bryopsida > Pseudoditrichales > Ditrichaceae > Ceratodon > Ceratodon purpureus. The sequence goes on from CM026426.1 coordinate 2,198,448, forward strand.
AACCTTCCAGATGTACGACGCTTTTTTTGCCCAGCATCACCGACAGGAGGAGGAAATACCACATGAGCAGCAAAACGATGCAGAAGCAGAGGATGATGTGGACGTTGGCGAGGAGGGGTATCCAGGTGCAGGTAACACGTCAGAGCGCGAAGAGGGTAATGATGGTGGAACAGGTCTCAATAATGCCCCGATTGACAACGACTTTGCCTTCGACTTGGATGGAAATACAAATGCCCAGGAAGATGCCCCTGCTGTTGCCGAGGACGCGGACGGAGAAGAAGGACTTCGAGGTGATGATGGATTTGAATCTGACGATTCAGAAGATGGAGGTGGTCTGCACTTTAACAACGGACCTAATCACACCACTTCACCGGATGAGGCGTACATGAGAGACGCTGCCCGAACTCCTTTATTCCGTGACTCGAGAGTTTCCGTTCTCAGCGCAGTCATTTTAATCATCAACTGCTTGAGGATGCACGGAGCATCATCTGCCTTGGTGGATGAGCTCTTTACACTGCTATCTAAGGTAATATTGCCCCAGGTAAACAGTCTACCTACAAATGAATCGAGGCGTCTAAAATGTTAATGAAACTTGGATTAAAGTATGAGATGATTCATGTGTATCCTAACCAATGCATTCTTTTCAGAGGACCGCAGTATAGTGATTTAGATTCATGTCCTAAGTGCGGTGCTGAAAGAAGACGAAAATGTGGTAAAAGCATGGTGCCCAGAAGGGTGCTTCGCTTCTTCCCATTGATTCCTAGGTTGATTCGAATGTTTAGAAGTCCTGTATTGGCTGGCGCTTTGTCTTACGCTGCTCAGCATCAGAGTCAGGACAACAAGATGCGGAGTGTTGCTGATTCCGAGACCTGGCATCACATAGACAGATCGTATCCATCGTTCGCCTCTGACCCCCGGAATATTAGGCTTGCTCTAGCTACAGATGGAATAAATCCCTTCTCTGATAAGCGGAGTACATATTCTATTTGGCCAGTGATGCTGCTTAACTACAATGTTGCTCCATGGCTAACAGTGAAGAAATTTTTTGTTATGCTGTCAGTCATAATTCCAGGTAAGAAATCTGTGACGCGAGAGTATTTCGATATGTATATTGAACCCGTTTTAGAGGAACTTAGATTGTTATGGTCAACAGGTGTTTTAATTAGAGATGCTTCTAGAGCTTATGCTCAGTCCTTTCACTACCTACGAGTTGTCTTAATGTTCTGCATTCACGATTATCCGGCTTATGGGATTGTTGCTGGTCTAGTTACAAAAGGCTACAAAGGTTGTGTCTGCTGTGGCCCTCACAATATATGCAGAAGATCAAAGTATCTGCGGAAAAATGTTTGGGATCATCAACATCGCATGTATCTACCAGCAGTCCATCACCTTCGGGAAAACGCGGAGCAGTTTAGGGGGGAAGTGGAACATAGACCTCCACCTCCTAGGATGAGCGGAAGAGAAACCAGAGAATGCGGAGAGGAAAGAGAACAGTGGCTGAGGAATGGAGGAGTCGCAGGAGCAGCGGATGACCCAGTGCGACGACATGGAGTCAAACGTGTGTCAGCTCTCTTCACGCTGCCGTACTGGGAGGTTAGTGTGTAATTCTTTTTTGAATCACGGTAGTTGGGTATAAAGTCACTACGATGTAACCTGTGTAAGAAGAATCTGGGTGTCAAGTAAAATGAGGTTTATTCCGTTGACGGCTAGAAGGAGAATATGGGCTGTGTTTCTTCTGTACCAGTAATTAATCTGTAGATAGTGTCTACATCTTCTGTACAGGCTGTTCACGCTATCAGTGGTCCTTCTTATTTTTTTTCCACGAAGAGTCGAACTGTTTTGGTCTAACTGCGAGTACCGGAAGCCCGTTGTCGTTCAAAATTTATAAAACAAATATAGCCATTAATTGTACAAGGTCCGAGGATATTTAAACACTTCAATGTGTTGATCGACGCAGTCATTAAACCTCAACTCCCCGCAAGCACATGAAGGATAATAAAAACCAACTTAGAGAACAAAAATATTAAACTATAGAGAACGAGTGTATTGGAGTTTGCATTGGATACTGATTTACAAAGAAATGGAGGGTATAGATTAGTATTCTGAAATATGCACCCGTGGTGGATCCAGCCCTTTAGACGTTGTAGTAAAGAACTTTAAATCCAGGATGCATGGCCACTTGCAAATCTCTGCATATGTACAGAGTTTGGCATTGTTATTCTATTCGTTTCAAATGTTAGATTATTTACAATGTGAGCATTTCACTTCTTGCAGGATCTCCCAATCAGACACACGTTGGACCCGATGCACTGTGAAAAAAACGTTAGTCAGAGCATGTTAGGTTTCATCCTCGGGGAGAAAGACACAATCTCTGTTCGGAGGGATATGGAGGAAATCGGACAACTTGACAGGCCAGGTGAAGAACGGGACCCCAGAAAGCAACACACACCGGAGCTCCATCTACGCCCGATTGGAACATCAGGTCGATTTTTTAAACCTCAGGCCCCCTACTCTCTTACACCTGCGGCAAAAGGGCGGTTCATTAATCTCATTTCGTCGATTAAGACACCAACAGGGTATGCAGGTCAGCTTGGAAAGCATATAGGGCACAAACGACTGGGAGGGTTGAAAAGCCACGATTATCATGTCCTTGTACAACAGATCATCCCTGCTTCGATAAGGAGTTTCCTGCACCCTGGGGCACGAGATGTCGTTATCAGAACGGGTAATGTTTTTAAAAGGATATGTGCCAAGTTGATAGATGTTGATGAATTAGACGACCTCATGACGTATACAGCGGAAACTGTTAGCTTGATGGGGATTTGGTTTCCTCCGAAGTTTTTCGATAACATGCCCCATTTAATGGTCCACCTGGTACAAGAGCTACGACTTTGTGGACCCGTACATAGCAGGTGGTGCTACGGCGTTGAACGCTACTTGTATGAGTTAAAGAAAGCTGTCAAGAACAAGTATCGTCCGGAGGCATGCATGGCCACTGGCTATCTTGCAGATGAGGCTTTGGGTTTTGTATCTGATTATACGTCATTGTCTCCATATCTGAAGCGTCGAATGTGGGATATGGCGGATGATGACAAGACATACGGAGAAGTTCTCGAAGGAGGTATACAGAAAATCAAACTCAGCGAGCGTGAGTTGCTTGACATTATCTGGAACTCAGTCCCGACAGAGGGTCTGCGTAGGTAAGCCCTGGACCATTTGTTATTGTTCTTTTTTATTTTTTTTTGTTTTTTTAAGTTAATTAATTTATTATATTGCTCGTGAATCCAGTGGTTGATATTGTCGCCTCATTCACATCTGCACTCTGCAAAATTTTATATTCGTTTCCATTATGAAGGCCATGTCACCTTTTTAAATTGTGACAGGGAGTACGAGGATCTTCAACGTCAACGATCCGGGCGTAGAGGCAACCGACTTCCCCCACTTCCAGATTTTGTGACATGGCTTCGTGATCGAGTGTCATCTATGATAGAAAGTGGACAAATTGTTGACGTTGACCTGGCCCTGCTGTCGACATTGCCTTCTCGGGAAGCTGAGGAGTACAACTCAATGTGGGCATTTGGTAATCACTTCCGGTGTTTACCAGAAGATGAGTCCATCACCCATGAAACGTTCGACTCCGGCGTGTTTGTTATGTCCCTTCAAGGCTGCAGAGCTTCACATCAAGACCGTAACGTTGTTGATGCTAATTTACCTTACATTGGCTTTTTAAAAAGGATTATTGTTGTAACCTACTGTACCATGCAGAGGATCATAATGAAATGTTCCTGGATTCGCCCAAACTTGGCTCGAAATCCTACAGTGCGCCAAGACGAGCATGGGTTCTGGCTCGTGAAAACGGATTGTAGACAGGATCCAATGAGAGAGAACCCCTACGTATTCCCATACTCAATATCATAGGTGCGATGTCTCACTACTCTTGAAAACCAGCGTTTTGATTTCATTTGCTAAGTCACAGACATATAGAGCCGTTGTTGCAAGGCAGTAATCTTTGTGCTGGTCTGCCATTCGTCTCGTCATTACTGTTGCTACTGTCACTTTTAATGAAATATATCGCAGGAACACGTAGTTGAACGGGCCATAACGAGACAGAGTGCATTTGTTATTTCTGCAGAAATCAAGCCTGTTAGTTTATCCATAGTGTCAATCTCTCTGTTACACAATGCTGCTACTGACCTGTACCTTTTGCACTTATTTATTCATATGCAGGTTTTTTTTGTCGACGATTTAGACGATCCGGAGTGGAAGGTTGTACTGGAGAAGCAACCCAGGTCCAAACGACATTCAACAGAGGATGACAATGCTCTACGACCTGATGCTGCACAACATGTATTTGATGCTCCCGGTTTAAGCACTCCATTGACGAGGAGAGAAAGGCAAGCACAACGAGACAGCTTTGGAATGGCCTCCACTTCTCAGCAGACAGATACCCGGGGGCAGAACATGACCGAACCAGAAGGCGAAAACGTACCCATCGCTGAGGTAATTGCAGCAAACATAAACCGAGAATCCGATGAAGACCCCGCAGGCTGGTTGGACGACGAACTCGTCGATGATGATGACAACCTCCCATACGAGGATGGTCCAGCGCGCGATGTCAACGAAGTTGTTGAATAGCTTCGCAACTTTTTCTCAAATCGTGTATGACATTCACTTATTCTAAGGTACGTTTGTCGAATTTTGTTAGTCCAGAATAAATATCCTATAACCTTATGTAGATGATATCCTCATGAAACTACTCGTTACTAAACTCAAATAAATACAAGACTGTTTTCTGTACTAAGCTGCTAACATCTGTCCATTTTGTTACGCAGGGTTGACTTTGGGATTTAAACTTCCAAGGGGATAGGAGTACAGTGGTATATCTCACAGGAAGATTACCGTAATTGCGATCAATATTCTGTAAGCCTTTTGCAAATGGAATATAACAATTGGACGTTATGTATATGTTTGATTTCTTTTAATGTGTTGTTTGTCGTTCAAAGAAATATTGGATGGATGAGTAGCATGCAGACTGGTGATGGATAAAAGAAGGGACATAGGCCACTATTTGTTCGTTGGCGAACTACAGGTGAAGTCATTCATGAACTTGTTGTTGTTATGTCTTTTATCATCATATTCTCCGTCAGAAAGTTCATGTCCATTTGGAATGCATGTGACTTAGCCACAGCATAAACTGTTCGAGAGTGTCATTCTTCGCTTTCCATTGCCAGAGTACAACGGTGCATATCGGTTTGAGCGTGCTGACGTTTTCACAAAAATGGAGAGTCAGGGAAGTTCCAACGACCATGTAGGATTGCAGAAACAGGGGGATCAGATTACACGTAATGATGGGGAAGGGAAGGTGACGGGCGATGAGTCCAATTTATCAGTTGTTGATTCTTCATCTGATTTACTCACTGGAACCGCAGAGACAATCACCGAGGACAGCAGCCGTGGCAGTTACATTTTCAGCAGACCCGAGTGGTTGATGGAAGACTCGGAGGCTCTTCATCTTCGTAGAAAGGAGCTTGTTGCATTTCAATACGAGGCCCGCAAGAAGAAGCGACTGTGCGAGAACATGGAGGCTGCGGTAGGTGACAACTCCTTAGGGAAAGACTACTGGCCATTCTCAGCGGTGGTCAGTCGACACGGTTGTGGTCACGACGTTTGTGAGAATGCCCGTGCACCAGGGGAGCTCTTAGTTGGAGGTGGCGAGGATAATAGACCTGACCCCCCGCCGCAATCACGGTCGAAGGGAAGGTTCCTGGATGTACACCCTGAGGCAGCGGAGGTTAGGGCGGAGATGCGGGCGAGGAAGGAGAAGAAGCCGACCACATACTCATTGAATGAGCGGTTTGGGAGATTTCTCACCAAAGAAGACAAGGAAGAATCCAAATAGGTATGTAATATTTGTAACTTTTCCTGTAATTATTGTGAATGTCGGACCGTAGGATAGAGTTTGATTTTTATTCGGGGTCCCGACCGAACGTTTGTCTGTCGTGATCGGTGTCCTTAATGCCAAGTCTTAGTGACCACCGTTACTCGCATGTTCCACATTAGCGGAGTTTCATAACAAAATGTTAAGAACTTCACGACAGACACGAAAATTTTGAAAATAAATGAATCATTATATACAATCGGTGGTCACAGCAAAAACCTTTCTCTTGTGATATTGGATGGGGTCGTCTGATGTCTGTGAATGTGTGTCCTACAGGTTAATCAACATGTTTTATGTTTCCTATGTCGAAACGTCTTTTCTGAATTTTAGAGGGCGATGAAGTCCAACGTTCACTGTTTTATCCATTGCGGTGGGATTTTGTTTTTCAGTACTATCGCATATGTCCTTGAAACTCATGACTAATACCGGCCGGTGTTTTGGATCAATAAAATTCATAGTACTTTACAATTCATATAAGCACTATGGTTATTTACTCTATGTCGGATTGAATGAACGAGTTTCTAAGCAATATGGTTTCATCCAGTTCTGGGTTCTATAAACATTTCCAGATTTCTATCAACATCTCTAGTGATAAGTGCTCCTTGATGATACGTGGCCATTATTTGAATTTGTTTGCCTGTTTTGTTCAACCAACTAATCGACAACATACTCAGACTTTGCTTCTTCCATTTGCATGGGAGTCATTTCAAGCATCTCACGAGCATCGCATATCTGTTCAATAAGTTTTCCCTTTCCTGAGAGTGGGACAGTTACTCCAATATCATCTTACCTTCTATAGTAGTTCCGTAGTATTATCAAAGTACTAGAGTTCTGCATCACCTTCGAGCTGGGTCGAATATTGTGAATAGCATCCCAGCTATGTTTAATGCTTTCATTATTGGATGATGATTAATGCTCATTTGAATCATTTCTTTTACGGTGGTAGATACCCGCTGGTTTTACATTTTTCCACCTTTGTTATAACACTATTCTCCATTTTATAACTTGGTAGACCAGCATACGAGTGTTGTGCCTTTTTATTGTGTCTTCTGCAGAAAATATGTCTGAACTTAATGCTTGCTTTAGAAGCGTTTGTTTTCTGCTCTTCGTGAGACAGTTTTGGCAGGTTGAGATTTACAACGGGGTTCTCAAACAAGCACTAGTACACTGTTAACACACGGACCTCGCGGTAAAGCTTCTTACTCGGAAGCATTTGATAATGATTTTTATTTTTTATTTTTATTTTTTATTTCATTTTGTTGTATATTTTTGCACTTGTTGTCTTCTCGGGCAATCAGGTAATATAAATACAGGGCTTTTGTACATATAGTAACCAATACCACTATAGAATACTGGAGTTCCATTTCTGTTGCAATATAGTTCAATGAAGATGTCATCTTTAATATCCCCTTCTGATTAACTGTTGTCATTCAACAAACTGCAGATATGCAATGTTAGAATAATCCTGTCCGTCGTTTCATTGATCACGAGTCCCTTCTTCTGATATCCGACTGATGGACATTGCATGTTGGCATGGGCATGTATGCATTGCATGTTGCCATGTCGGAGGCTGAGTTGCCCTGACATGATATACTCCGAACACGCTGTGACAGGAACGAGCCCACTCCAGGTTATCTTTTTCCCAACCTGTCTAATCGATCATCGACTCGACTTTTTGGTGCATCATTATATAGCAGGATGTCACTTCTAACTCACTGGAATAGATGGAGTCATTACTTTGCATGAGTTGCTTGTTAGTGGAGGCGTCATTACACAGACATCTCCTCAGTCATTTTAATAGTAGTGGGGTCTACTCTAGATGAGGTTAAGTTTTCCCAGGCTCTTTCGAGAGTCAGCATTCTCCATAAATGCTATTTTGTTGCGCTCTACTAATCCTTCTCAGTGTTTTGCCATGCTGAGATGAGGGCCTCCGCTTCGGACCATGCTCACAGCTTTGTCCCGATCTCCTCAGTATTCGTTAGGGTCATTAAATCTGTCTGAGGCGTCCGCGTGTTTTCGCGTTCTGTTGTATGTTATTCGCTGAGCTGAGAGACGAGCGTCCGGGGAAAGAGTTTCAAGAAACATGCTCGGTATAATTTGTTTTGCGATTTCTGTATGCGTGCTTGTTCTGAAAGAGATGTGAATCGACGCCGAATTGTTGCAATAATTTTGATATGATGTTCATTTGCTAGTTCATCGTGACAGAGGTCGACTATGACTTTGTCCATATTGGGACAGTTCTCTCACGGTGAGGGGTTGGTGGGTAGAGTGTTGAGATGCACTTGTTTCTCGATGGAAGCAATTCATTGAAGTCGGCGGCATCAGAAGTTTTGTTTCGCGGCACACCCATTTCCTGGTTAGTGAACATTTCCTTACCCAGACGCGTGGATGGCGTGTTGTGTTTGCATTGCGCATTTATGGAATATGCATCTTTGAAGAAGTGTTCTGTTCAACTATGCACTCGACACATGTCTCGCGACTGTCCGCAAGTATAGAGCAAGACTAATCGTCCATCCCGTCATTGCTTTCGGAACATCCATGAACTTTATTTCACACATGTTGATCCACGCACTAGGGTTTTGATGTTTATGGTTAGGTATTCTGCGGATATGTTTGCAGAATATATTACGTTTCCGTAGTACCGTTAATTTAAAGGGGTACTACCGTATGCGTCTTATTTCATTTTAATCTTTTACATTACCCTGAAGACCGATGCCCCTAAAGTTGGCATACAATATGTATATTGCGATTTTGGTAATGCATACGAGAAGGTATTATAGTGACATATATGTTTCTGAGTTTTAGTATACCATTTTTCATTTTTAATTTTATTTTTTGGGGTGATGTGTAACCAATGTATGCGTTAAGAAAGTCTAGTGATCCCTAATTATTCTGCGTGGGAGTTTGGTGTCTGTTTCCGAAAAGTTCCCACTGGATTCTGAGGTCTAACGTTTAACTGGTTGTACAGGTAGGGCTCCTGAACATAAAAGACAAGCGATATCATTTACCAGTCCTCGATTGGACGTCATTGTCCTGCCGAATCGATTATCAAGGGCGATCTTCTCAGAACGACTGCCAAGGTAATCTCATTACTCGCTTGGAAGACTTGTTTTCTTCCCGACTCAGCACTTCTCATCGTAGTTATATAATTCCCCTTCATATGCTCGTCGTTGTAATGTTAATCACGTGTACTGGAATGTTGTGAACATCCGATGTAAGTGACATATCGGAACTGTTCATTTTTTGACTTTGAATCATATGTTCTCTAGAAACAGAGCCCAAAATCTCAATCCTTATCACGTTCTGGTCATAAGTAGCCATTTCTAATCCTCATCCGTTTCTTATTTTGTTTTGCAGATGTTGGATCAAACAACCTTAAAGGGACAACGCAAATGGTTCAAACAAGAGAAGGGACTTCCACACCGCGGATATCTGCCCAGCCCTGGAGGACTCCCGACCACAATCGCCAGTGAAGAAGAATGTGTGGCTAGATGGGGAGAAAGAAAAGGCAGCAACGGGTTCAAAGTCCAGAAGACGTACAAGAACTACGCAGCGTTGAAGAAAAGATACGAAGATGTGCACCAACGACCACTTCCATGGAGTATACCCTTGCACTTTGCTCTAGGCTGGGTTGCTGAGGAGAAGCATGGACCTGACGCTATAGACTGGGCAACTTTTGCATGCTGGCGTTCAAATAATCATGACGGACCCTTCGAGGCCTTGGAGGAGCGAGAGTCAAGACTGAAAGAAGAGGAGAGGGAGCGAGTCAACTCTGGACGCCTGAAACATCGTGGAAGACCTAGCCGTTCAAATCGTGGGAGAGATGAGGAAACAGTACGCACAGCTAAAGAGGTGGAGACTCGGGAAATCTCTGAGGAAGTTCCAGTTAGTGAAGACGCCGGGAATGGAGGCTCTCAAGTCCACTACCACAATGATTGTGTGGAGTCAGTCAAGCACAGTGAAGCGGCTACACAACGTTCTAGATGTGACATCTCGGCGGTCGTTGGAGACAGTGCACTACAAGGACCACGCCGTAGCAACCGGCTGTTCAAAAAAAGGGCTCTGGAATGTGATAATCCTTCACGATTGATCACTCCACGATTGAGTACCCGTGATTTGTCCTCTCAGCTTTACGACGGAGTAAATGAATGCACAGGTGAGACTCTGTACACTAAGGCTTCATGTTTGGTTGCCGATCACAATAGATTAATTAATAGCGATGCCCGGTATGGGAGTTTTGCAATTGCATTGTCCTCGTTGGTTCAGTGTCAATGCTTTTCCTGAGTACCAGTAGAGCACGAGTTGTAGTGCAGTGTTAGTTTTTGGTTTCCACCTCGTTGTAAAGATGTTATTGATCTCATCGGCAATACTGCATTTCTAAAAGAAGGTAACTAAAGTATGCGTGCTTCTAAACAATTGCAGATCAAGACGACGATGGACGAGAAATGACACCGAGCAGAAACAACTCTCCTACAGAATACACCCGTACTCACACGGAAAGTAGATCGGACGCCCGGCCTTATTGCTCAATCAGATTCCACGCCGAGAATCCAAACGTCCGGAAAAATTACAAGCTTGTCGGGGCCCCAATGTGGAACAGTGACTTACATATTCATAACAACATCACATGCGATAGTTGTTTCTTTTATCTTTTCTTTTTTTCTTTTTTAAAATTTATTTTATGCACGTCTACCACAACTGATGATAGTTGGCAATATAGAGCCCCTTTACAAGATTACCTGTACTTGAGGGTGAGAGTATAACTGCATACATTGTTGTTAATGGTTTGTTATCTCCCTCTCTGTTAGATAGCGATAAACATATGGGCAAACGATCTTAACTCATGATTTTAATTGCCAATCTCATGAATACCAACTGTACGATTGCGCTTATTGCATTTCTTGTAATGGAAGGATGTTAGATGCTTGGAAGTTACACTGTGAATGTGGAGAAGGTACTGACAGCAGGGAAGGGTGTGTGGCAGATAACACGGAAGATGAATCGGCTGAACCAATGGAGGTGGATGGAGGTTCCGACAAATCATTGTCTGATTCGGAATATATAGGGAGAGAGGACTTTGGAACAATAAACAAAGTTGACGAAGGTGATGGACTGGTCCTACAGCTTCAATGCATTTGAGTGCACCTGCCACTTTCTTTTTTATCTCCTTTTTTCAACCCGCATACATTGTGACTGCTTATGTGAAGAGTTCCCCATTTTACATCGCATTACACGGTATTTTACTGATTTAAGTTGTTGCACTTGTCGGAGATCTACTAACATAAATGTGTTTGCCCACGGAATGTTTCAGATCAATGCGACCAAAAAGAAGATTTACCAAACAACGATACCCTTTCCCAGAGGAATTGCTCCGTCAACCACACAGAAGATGGGGTAGCTCCAAGGGCATACTGCTCCATGAGATTCCATGCAGAGCACCCAGAAGTTCGAAAAAATTATAAGCTCGTTGGGGCCCCGATGTGGAACAATGAATCCCCTAGTCGCAGCCCAACATTATCTGGTAAGTGTGATTAGAACTGCATTTTTTTAAAAACGTTATCGCTTCGTATCTGAGTCAAGTTATAGTACAGTATATTATGAGCTTGTAGCATAAACCTATGAAGTTCGTTTGTTCTGTCATAATTAACTGATTTGTTTGGGAGCTGATAAAAATCTAGCTCCTGAGGGATATGTGAGCGAGTGACTCTACTGCAGTAACTTATATTTGTTGTTTCGATGCCTAAGATTTTATACTTTGTGAATCAGAAAATGACGCCGGCGAAGAAAACCAGAAAAACAGGGAGGACATCGACGAAAGTGAACACCATGTGAATACCGATAATGACCAAAGAGAGCCAACGGACTCTAACGGAGGTGGGGAGAACGACGACACAGATGTAGGGAGCGTTGACCACAACGAAGAAAGTTGGGGGGATGACGACGAAGACGACAACAACGACCCGAAAGATAGTCAAGTACACGATGACTCTAGCAATGATGCGGACGAGACAGGAGAAGAAGAGACCGTACAGGATGGATGTGACAAACAGGGCGGTGAAGGGGGAGGGAATCCCGATGGACATGGCGGTCAAGGGGCTGACAGCGGAGAAGACAACCATGGCCAAGAAGGGGACACAAACAGGACCTTTTACAAGAACTTCGGTGATGAAGAGTCTGAGCTAGGGAATGCCACTGCTCCAAGGGGCGCCATTGCGTCGATTCAGAATGACGCTGTCCATACACACACTGACATCAACGATGCAGAAATGTACGAACCACTACACAGGCCGCATCCTACAATAAATGACAACTCCGAGACAGACAATGCAGAGGAGAGTGCAATGACGGCAACAGACACTTACATACTCGACAGAGTGGTCCGATCTCTCCAAGAGCCGAAGAAGCGAACGAAGTTCGAACAGTGGCAGACAGACAGCGGTTTGGTAGAAGGGGAAAAACCGTCGACGTCCGCTCATAACATCGACTCGCCACCGAAATGGAGCGGAACACGTTTCAATTAATACGGATCACCGGGCAGGTCGCCATCTCCAAGTGACAGTGACGGGGACAATGGAGAGTCCTACTTCGCATAGATCTAGGTATCCCATGTGTAGAACGAGACAGCATGGGCGTGAAAATACATCAAGACAGGAAGCGACGAGTATTCACCTCAGGGTAATCTCCAAGGCTCCATGAATACTGAACCTTGCGGAAGTTACAAGACAATGCAATACGCTGCACTCCAGCATTTTCTTGAGTGACAAATCACTCCATTTTTTTTCCCCCGTCTCTACATAGTTATCCCATTAGACAGTATATGCATATGTGGGAAATAGGAAGTTCACATTCTGGTTCGAAACTGTGGTAGTTCAAGCAGTGTTAGTCGAATTCGCTTTCCGTTGCTGCCAGAACTTTGCTTTGATTTCTTGCATTTTTTCTTTCGAACTTAATGTGGTTAGAATCAACCGAGTCTGTGTCCATATATGTCGACAGATGTTATGAAGATGATTAGAAAATGTAAACCTTTATTTAGCTCATGTGATTGCACCGTGGAGCGTATTAGATACACTACGAATTTGGATTTTAATGGTCTCCGAAACATAGTCCAAAACTAAACTTTACGGTCCCTCTGGGACTTGATGGTTTGGATAATTACTCCATCACTTCTGTGCTTAATCATATGATTACGCAGTTAAGGTTTGTTCTTAGTCCCCTTCATAGTTGTCTAATTCACCATAATTACCATGGTGATAGTACATATGACACAGGACATACTCCTCGATGGACATGTTCATCTGTCTCATCCGTCTTCATAAACTCTGAAAGAAGTAATCATAACTTCATGATGGTTACAATTAAGTGTCGATCTGGCTATGATTTACATAATCTGCCCAGATTCTACTTAGACAACACGATTAATTGCCAGTCCATAGTGGCTCTTTGGCTCTTGGATTCTGTAGTTTCTTGCAGGTATCAGGAGCCTAATGCTCAGCTGCGGCCTCACTGGATGCTACGAAGATTATTCTCTCCTTGTGAAATTGCGCAACGAAGATCACCTTCCTCAGGCTCTACAACGACCGATCGTGATTTTGCCATGAAGAAGAGACCAGCGCAAGAGGATTGGACCGGGGGAAATCCGGCGATCAAAGCCGCGCTGTATGGCTGGCTCGCTTGTATTCATTGGAGGCAGGATACGAACGTGAAGCAATTCCCAGACACACCCGCCCTAGGCAATCTTTTTGCAAGTGCGAATCAGAACCGCTGGACAGATCAATGTTATCAGGAGATCTTATCTCTTGGAAACATCTCGGGAATAACTTTCGCTCACTACACGCAAGGTCTTCCTCAACGAGTTGGACGAGCAGGATGTTGCCGTGCGCTTCCGATTACTTTCGAAGAGGATGAGCTCAAGGTTGAAGTGACACAGACGGCTTCAAATTTGATGGAGGGAAGTACTTCACAACCACCGACTGAACAAGCTATGGGGTTCACCGAGCAAACAGGCCGTTCTATTGTGCGCAAGGGCATGTCACGTTCAGAGTTTCGGAGGTTCGTCTGGGAGAATTTCACAGAGAAATGCACTTGACGACATACGTGAAGAGCCGCATTTTGGTACATCAACTTACTTCCCGGAATTCAATCCCCTGTTTCGGCTCCTGTTTGCTCCTTTTGATCATGTTCATCTTCATCGAAGTTGTTCCAAGTCTAGTTCCAAGTTTTTTGCTTTGGTTTCACTAGAAATCAGACACACATACTTTCTGGACATCAAGACTTCAAGATCAAGACTTTTGGAAGCAAGACATATTCTTTGTGGTTTTTTGAATATTTGCTTGTTTAGATAATGGTTTTGAATTTAGTACTCTTTAAGTTCAGATGAACTACCCTTCCTGAGATGCAGAGAACTTTTACTATGCTCTTCGGGATTTTCCTCAGTCTTAGAAGTCGGACTAGGCTTTTTACAAGATAATCTGGATTACTGTTACTGGATTAGTAAGGTTACTTAGTTCACTGTTGGTTGATTAGCCCTGTTACTTAGTTTTTAGATTGGGAGGTTTCTCCTATCTTACTTCGTAGCAAGTGATTGTTCATCAGGTTCTCTAAGTAGCTCTTTTGTTGTACTTGCAATAGTTTGTTACTCTTGTTTTGAGTCTCTGGTCATTGTTACATAAACAAATATTTTGTTACTAATGATGTAAAGATGAAGGTTTTTAGGTTCAATAACTTTGCGGTTGGGTTTTTAGGTCTTCTGTGGTTGTTTGCGGTTGGGTTCCTGCTTTCGAGTTGGCTCTCGACCCTGGCCCTTGTGGTCATGTTGTTTCTTCTGTTACTTAACCCCGGTGGGGATTTTCAAGTCCAAAACTAAACTTTCGATTTTATGTTTCCTGACGCTTAATCTAAGGCGAAGAAGTACCGACACCCCTGACTACTTCGTTCCTGGGAGTTTCAGTTGCACAACGACTGCGAGCTGTACAGACAGACACTTGTCGATTACAGATTCGGTATATACGGATATGAACTACGGTAAAAAACGATTTACATTGAACACTACGTAAATCACGTGGATAAGTAGTGTAGATTCCCCGCACGGCTGCCAGCACATCAGAGCGAGGTAAAAAGTAAAGGAACACTCAGTTACTGCGCTCCCGGGAGGAACAACGCGGTAAAAATTCACAACCAAACGAATCTGATTGGCCGAAGCTCACCGTCTTCCTCGATACACCTCACTCCTGGGAAGTCAGCCCCCAGGAAGACCCCCCCTCGACTCCCAGGATCCCGTATTTGTTGTAGTGACATATTGCAAGGCGACTTCGTCTTTGTAATTTGCATCGTCAAGGAAATCATCTTCGTTCATTTCTCCAAGCTGTTCCTCCATCACTTGCACGTATTCCATGCTCGAAGATGCCGCCTCACATGGGATTGAGGCTTCAGCAGGTGGGACTGCATTCTTTGAAGCTTCTGCGCCATTGGGAGGAGGAAAAAACTCGCCAGGGGAATCAAACTCCGGGTTGTCCTTCTCTTCTGTGACCCTCCGGCTCCGGGGGTCATGGCGGAGCACGATTTCCACCCCTCATGAACCCTTTCTTCCATAAAATATACTTCAGATATGCTGGCGGGGAACACATACGGATTAAGACGTGGTCCTCGGTCTCTAGCATTGAAGTCGACAAACCAGAAACCAAGGCGATCTTTTTTTTATAGCGGCCCTTCCTTGTTTGGTGGACTTTATCCAATTTGCTTGCAGTACGACACAGCTCACTTTACCATATGTAATGAGCAAAATGTCCTTTATGATTCCCATGTCGATGGTGGAGGCGTCTGCAGAGATGGCTGCAACTCCAGAATCAAAACACACAAAACTCTCCTCGGACTCAGGGTTGCACCGATAATGGCACCCGGAAGCCCACATTGTTTTAAATGAGAAAGCAATGTGACTTGGAGGGCAATGAAGCTGTATCAATTGTGCA
Organism: Ceratodon purpureus; assembly: GCA_014871385.1. NCBI lineage: Eukaryota > Viridiplantae > Streptophyta > Bryopsida > Pseudoditrichales > Ditrichaceae > Ceratodon > Ceratodon purpureus. The sequence continues at coordinate 2,214,351 of CM026426.1, forward strand.
CTTACAGAAAAACCTTCACTCCGTAGACTATGTATGTGTCTATTAAGCCATGATCTGAAGCTTGGAAAAGCTCCTGCCAAATGCTCAGGGTACTGATACGTCAATTGGTATCGTAACGAAAGGGTATAGAGGTTGCCCAGTGTGTGGTATCAACACCGTCTCTAGACGATCTCGTTCGTTGAGGAAGAATGTGTACAATGCGCAACATCGTCGATATTTGCCTGCTGACCACCCATGGAGAGCGTCGCGAGTCGATTTCGAAGGTTTAGCGGAGCACCAGGGTCCCCCCGCCAAGATGACTGCTGAAGAAATAATTTGATGGGGGACGCTAAGACAGAGCTGGGTGCATCTAGGGGCATCACCGGCTAGTTCTGACCCTGCTCGGGAGTCGGGAATTAAGCGAATTTCAGCTCTCTTTGACTTACCTTACTGGAACGTAAGTACATTCTCTCAGTTTTTTAAATTCTTTCACGGTCCCTAATGTGCTATAAGTCTAAACTCCAGAGAATGCCTCCCATGATTTTCCCTAATTTAATATATCATTCCTGGAGAGTCGAATGCAATGTCCCCTCGGCATGTTTGCCCACCCCCTTGTCCACGTCTCTATCGTCTGGAACATTGGTTACATCTGCATTGTAGCCATTCCATTGTCTTCCCGGCAGCTTGTTAGGTTCCCGCGTTACGTTAGAGTCAAAGTGATCTCGGTAACTGTTAGAATCTGGAATCTGAGATTAGCGGATCAGCAATTGAGATGACCATGATCGTTTCGTCTCAGTTCAACGACCAAGGGAATGCAGTTCGAACCCTTGTATTTTAATCAGATAGTGGAAGACGGATAATCACGACATTCAGAAATCTCCCTCTATTGTAAGCCAGTATCGTTGTGGTGAATAGCACTGTCCTGCCTTGATTTCAGTCTCTGCCCTTGCGGTATCCCTCATTCTTAGTTTCGGCGTACCGACTCTTCATTGTTGATTCACCTGAATATGTTCACGAACATATTTTATGGTGCATAATGAGGAGAGTTTATTTGCGTATATTTCATGTTCAATGCTCCTTGCATTGCTATCTGGTCCATGGGTGAAGTACATTGCGACGCATCTTAACACTTTGCATTCGTATCAATCCAGATTATACATAGAAATATTGTCATAATACTGAAGGTGAAGAATTATTCAATTTCGAATTAAACATTGGACATACGCAAACCTTTGTCTGTGTTCCGTTGGCCGGGCCACATTCTTGAAGCTGTGACGTATACGCTGCAATGTACAGCAGCTTTGGCTGCTGAAATAGCTTGAAATTCGATCATAACTAATTTGAAAATTGCTCATTGTATAGGAAATGCCAATACGAAATACCTTGGACGTCATGCATATAGAGAGGAATGTGTCTGACAATCTTCTACGACACCTCTTCGGTGAGAAGGATTCACTTGAAACACGTCGGGACATGGAGCAGGCGGGAAAAATGCCCCATCTGCACTTGAGGCTAGGATCCTCGGGAAATTACATTAAACCAAAGGCACCATATACATTCACCAAATCAGAGAAAACGGACTTCATATCTCGGGTTTCTAGTACCAAGGTTTCATCTGGATTTAGTTCGACATTAACTAAACACATTGGGGAGAGGAGGTTGCTCGGCCTCAAAAGCCATGATCACCATGTTTTGATTCAGCAGGTTTTACCTGCGTGCGTGCGCAATTGCCTGTCCCGTGGTGTAAGAGAAACTATCATTAGACTGGGAAATTTGTTCCAGAGAATATGTGCTAAGGTTATTCGTCTATCTGAGATACAACCGTTGAGGACATGCGCAGCAGAGGTGCTAGGCCTTTTGAGGTACACTTTCCTCCAGGCTTTTTTGACATAATGACTCATCTCGTGATCCACTTAGTCAATGAATTGGAGATTTGTGGTCCTGTACATGCGAGATGGTGCTATTCTGTAGAAAGGTACCTAGGAGTTCTCACGAAATATGTGAGAGATAAATCAAAACCGAAAGCAGGAGGGGGGAAGCACAATAAAGTGGACCACAAAAGTGCTTAGCTCATTGCCAATTTCAGCCATTGTTGTAAACACTAAGAAAAGTGCCATATAAGTTTTTGATATGTTGAAAGCGGGATGGGATATAGAAAATAGACTCGGTCATCTTGAGTCCTGGAAATTTGCATAAGAAGGTAAGGTGTTTACGATGCCCTACGAGTACCTCAAAGTGCGACAAAAAGAATGCAGTCATTTGAAAAAGTGGCTAGAAAAGAGTGCAAACTTTGTCAGAAAACACTTTCGAGCGGATGGTGCCCTCCGTTTGTGAATTGTGGTCGTGGGAATGGGCACCACCCACTTCATTCGGAAGTTTGGACGGACGAGAAGTATATCTGGGATGTTTTTTAGGAGGGTCACTTCGGCGGTACTTTTTGTGAGTTTTTTTTCACCGAACATCGTTTTTAAATTGGAAAAAACATCCTCTAAAGACAATAGAGGGCACTAAATGAAGAAATCAAGACTTCGGAAAAGTTCATTTTCATGATTTCGAACTAGTGGTCAAATTTAGTTTCAATTGAGGATGTTCTTTTTATGAAGATGCGTATAAGATACCTTATGACACCCTAGAAAGTGACTAAAATGCTCAAAAACTTTACCAAAATGCTCAAAATCAGCTTTGAGCTTTAAAAAACAGCACACTTCATATTCACTTCTTAGTGATCACATATTGCACTTTGTGGTCCACTTTATTGTGCTCTCCCCCAGGAATTGCAACAGGTTACATGATTGACGAAAGTCTCGGATTCTACACTGAGTACTTCCAGCTTTATGAGCACACGAAAAGTAGAGTATGGGATGCAGAGGAAGAACTAAAAGATTCTGGGGAATGTTTGCTTGGGAAGCCACGACCCAAAATTCTGAATGAAAGTGAACTGCAAAAAATCCACGAGTACGTTGTCCTGCACTCGGTTCATACAGAGGAGTTGCTAGGGTGAGCGTTCCTCCTACTTCACCTGTTTTTTCATTTTGATTCACCCTGGATTTTTTTTTACGATTATGAGGACATGACCATGTGACTCATTACATTGAACTTTCTTCAGTGATATGTGTAGAGAATGGAGTGCACAGAAGCAAAGTTTTAAATCCAAGCGTCAAGCCTTCGCCAATTCTCTGCGACGTCAAAGAGGAGCTCCAATTCAATACCCCTCAGATCTGGCTGAATCATTTCCAAAGTTCCCAGCCTGGCTAAACTCTCATGTTCAGGAGTTGAAAGAGGCAGAGTTTCCAATATTGGGTGAACTGGAGTCCCTACATTGCCCCCCCTCCGAGCATGCTCTGGCTTTCAACGCCATGTGGGCCTATGGGTGCCATTACTGTTGTAATCATGAGTCACACCCAACCACCGTTGCCTTCGATTCTGGAATCGCCGCAATCCCTCCTACAGCCACATGCACTGAGATTGATGTAGGGATCCTGAGAAACATAATATTAGTCACTTACGGAGGCGTGAATTGCGTTCTCATGGAAGGTTCGTGGATTAAAACACGAGATCAGGGACGGCGCGTAGTAAGGAAAGATTCGTATGGTTTCTGGTTGGTACAGTATGCTTGTCGTAAAGCCGCAGAGAAGGACAACCCCTACGTCTTTCCGTCAAGCGTATCTCAGGTATTTTTTGTCGAGGAGGCAGCAAATTCGTCATGGAAGGCGGTCCTCACACATGATCCAAGGAGCAAACGGATCCAAGGAGAACGGGAAGTTCACATTTTCGGTGCGACAGGTTCCACCAGACCAACCTTGAGCAGTCGATCGGGCCCTGCCTTGGGAAGTACATCCAATGCGTCACAGGTCCCTGATGTTGCAGCTGAAGAGGTTCCATGGGAACAGTTCAACGCGTATATTCATGGAGAGGAAAACGCAGATGACGAAGGACATCTAGAGGATACACAATTTGTGGATGAATTTGAAATTCAATATGTTGAATAAGCATTTCCTTCCGTACCTCGATCCCTCTTCTTCAAGCCGCAGGTACACGTTACTGCACTTTTATTCACTCCATGTTATTTCTATTACTCAATCATGTATGATACGCTCTATATGTTCCCTGATGATGTTGCATTGTCCTTCTTGACTGATTGTACTCGTATCTTGCAGTTGCCATTCACCAGTCCCTGTTGATCCTTAGATATTTCCTCAATTCCTACGCACAGGAAAAGTGGATTCTTTTCGGCATTTGTAAGTTTCCTCACATTCCTGTCATAACTCAAGGGGTATGCTGCTGTGAAGCACTTTTCGGGACTGCTGTAAAACTTCATATATCATGAAGCACCTTCCGTTGTTTCGTCTTTGAGTATATCCCGCTTTCCGAATGTCACGCACCGTGAATATCTCATGAGTTTATTTATTTATTTCGTGGTTTGTTATGCCGATCGCCAATGTATTGTTTCTATCAGAAATCACTACTAGCGAAGTGGTCGTTTCTCACTCCGGACTGTAAGGGCTGGGTCGCGGCTTAGGCGCTCCTCCGGCGGTTTCTGTCTTTCCCTGCGTGGTCGCCGGTGTGGGCGGTGTGGGCCACTCCTTGGAAGGCTGAACATCGAATCAGGATGCGCGATGGTACTGGATTTATCCTGGGTGGAACCACCTCGGACAGGGTAATAAGCAAGCGCGAGCCACGTATGAATTACGACCCTCCCTCGACATAGCTACGAGATTACTGGTCCAAGACGCCGGGAATTTTAGGTCCCACGATTTCGAGGTCGTCCTCGTTGGGGTGACTCGGGTGCCGGTTGATGCCCGGTGCTTCATGTGGGAGAATGACCTCAATGTGTACAGTACGCTTTTTTTCCTGATGATATTACTGTTGATCCACATTACGGTAGTTGTACCGCGTCGTCACTTAGATTCAAATAGACGTCTGAGGGATGCAATTTTTTTCCTAATACTTTGAACGACCACATCCAGTCCAGTACATGACAAGCACGCCATTTCACAGAAAAAGCAGTGGAATTCATGGGCCTGTAGTAATACGAAGATAGAAACGAAATTCAATTATCCATTATAGAAGTATGTAACGAGTGCACCACATAGCGGATACGCTCAGTCCGGTGCAATCACGCACATGATACCCGAGTGAGTTCAAAGAAAATGTTAAGCTCACACCTAATTTCCGATCACACCTACTTTACGATCACACTAACTCTCCGGCAGTCGTCAAGTTCATTTTAAAGCTCTATATCAGCCCGTCCGGATGTGCATCAAAATGATTTATGTACAGACCAAAACCCCCCAGTACTCATACTATTACTGAAGCCCTCCAATTCTGAACACATCAGTCGCTATCGGTGTCCCCGATATTGATGCTCCCCATATTCCTTCCAACATTCGCATCGTAATCTCCCGATCCCGAACCAGAAGCCGCAACCTCTGCGTCAAATTCACACACGTAGTACAGAGATATTCTATAAGTGTAACTGCTGTTACAGGAGACATGGCTACGACTATCAGCACTCACAAAAAGTGATACGTTATATATATTCATGAGTACGTAAGCAACTCAGCAGTAGAGATTATCCTTATGTAAGTGAAAGGTGATAGATCGCTCACCGCGAGGGAGTAATAGTGGACGTCGCTGGAACCTCAGCGGTGAGAACTTCACAGAAACGTTGGAATCCGCCACATACTTGTCCACTACGATGTTGCAATCCGGCACCTGCGACGCCTCATTCCCCTCAGGTGGAAAAGCCATGTCAATTGTTTTCCATCTCATCTTCGTAAGCCACCCTTCCTGTGCCTCCTCCTCCGCCTTCCGCTTCTTCGACTCTCTCTTGAACTCCGTCTCCTTCTCTTGGAGGAAGGTCAACTGTGCTTCGGGTTCGATTGTGTAGAATCCAGCCTCCACGGCCCAGTGATCCACTGCAAAATTCAGAGGTACAGTAAGCCCACGTCGTCGCATGAGATTAAAAAAAAAATCAAGACGGGTTGTGGTTCTGAAGTCGAATAGGTTCAGTAAGGTTTAGGTGTCTCACTTCTCGACTACAATTTCAGGATGAGACAATGACAGGGGAACTCTTGAAAACTCACATTCGGCGTGAACACGGTCGGAGATGTCTACTCCGAGGACATCCTCATCGCTAACAATGTCCTCGAGGTCGCGCTCCACGCCGGCGGATGGGTGGATACTCGTTTCAGTCCTATGCCTGTCGGACGGCTCGTAATCAGAGTCCGATGTGGATCGTCCAACCTGGCGACCACCGACAGGAGAAACTGCTGACGGCCACCCATTAGCAAGTTAAAAAGTGCTTCTATTCGACTAAACACTTAAGTGTTATATCTTCAAATCTACTAACAAGCTAAACCGAGGCTATTTCTGGAGTACATAATAGTACCTGGTCCTGGTGACACGGGGCAGCTGTCCCACTCGTTGCCTCCTTCTACGATTGGTGATCCTTGTGTTGCAATAGGTGGTACTTCCGCGGATTGGACCTCTTCAACCGAGAGTGGAGCTGTACCTGCACGAATTGGACCACACGCCTCGATACATTCTAATGATTGGCAGACGTAGTGGATTCCACCAAGCACAATGTCCTCCAATTGTAGGATTATTTAACTAACACTGGATTGAACATCAGCGTACATAATGGATGACAGGAGACTCACCGTGGTTATTAACTATCTTCTCCGACGAGTCACTCCCAGAGCTTGCAGTATCACTGTCTGCATGCGACGACACTATGTACAAACAGCCAGCATCTATTTCAGTACAGAACAATGTAATTTCATGTCAGAGTAGCGGAGTAGAATTCATATTCAAGGTACTTGAAGGGAAACGGTAGGGGGGCTGACCTCCGATATGAACCACTCGCCCGTACAGTGGTGGGGAGACGACGGTGTCCGGCCTCGTTGGCAAGGCATCCTTCAAGTCGTAGCCGTTGATGAGCCTCATGTTCATCTGCCGAGGATGCCTATTAACCTCCCAGTCATCCGGAGCCCCCTCCAAGTCATTCGCGTTCAGCTCCGACGCCTCAATCCGTGGCCACCAACCGGACTCCCGTCTTGTTTTGCTTCTCAGCTCTTCTAAGGATATGAACGGACGCCCCCCCCGCTGACACTGCTTGGCGGCAAAGGAGGCCCAATCCACTGCGTGCCCGAGCTTCTCTGCAATCAGTCCCCGTGCAAAGGCGAGTCCAATGCAGCGCTGCTTCCCCATTGGGCGCTGGTGGGTAACCTCGTACAGACTCTCAATCCTCTGTATCATTCTCGGACTCTCGCTCGAACCTGGCCGCGCGTACCAGAATTTGCCGTGTTGCTTTGGTCCCCATCGCTTCGCACACTTCTCCTCGTTCACGACTATGTCTGGAAGTGCGTCCCGGTCGCGTCTCGGGGCTCCCGGCAAGTATCCGTAGTTATTCAGTTTCTTGTCCACGAAAAACCATCGTGGCGATCCCCGATGAGGGTTCCGTGGAATGTCATGGCTGTCGATGGCCATGTCTGCGAAGACATACAGAAGACATCATATTGATTAAGTCTTCCATAGCCGAGACAGCAAGGGTTAAATTCTATTCCATTGTAAATAAAAAAAAGGCGCACTAACTACACAACTCCAGCAAAGAGGAACGAGAACCCAACAAATTCGGAGGATGAAATGGTTACGAGTCATTCAAACACACACAATATGGAGGAGAAGGGCGTCTGGACCGTCGACAAGATATGGAGAAGTCAGCATGGTACAAGCACATGGAAATACTATTCGGAACATAATATCATAGATGGAAGCGCGTACCTGGTTCAGTAATGAAGCCCGTGATTCTGCTTCGCACGCACCGGGGAAGGAGTGGATTAGCACACAGACGCCAGAAAGCATCAGTCGACGGGTTCGCACTCTGGAGGCTCCGCCCACCTGTGCGATGGAAGCATTGAGGAGCATCCGCCTCTCCATCTCTCAGGCGACTCGCTTTATTCTGAGGAAATTAGGGTTCTAGAAGACAGCCGACAATTGATTGGGGCTGGTAGTCACCTCACATCTATTGCTCCCTGTCATAATATGATGCTGAAATCCAATGCGTGACGGGTGTGGATACGCCACGATGGTCATTGTGTCACTAACCTGTCAATTCTCCACAACACCTTCCACTCATTGACGATACAGCGAGGCAGACTGCTGCTAATTACAGCCCAGAGGTGACAGAATAATGACATGTGAAACTAGAAGGAGCCGCCTCGCTGATGGGATGCTATGCGTTCTACTCATGTCTACTTCAGTGCCCCATGACGGCATGACCTACGCCTACTTTGATGGAATGGACTCGAAACGGCTGGAACTGACATGCGTATGTACTCGTCCTCTGGATTATGATTGATTAGATGGACTTCCTGAATAGACAAACAGGCTAAGATTTTGTGACAGGTGAAAGAGGCTCCGCCTACTCAGTGTCCGGTGCTGGTGACATGACCGTCCTCCGTCAGAACCTTGGCTCGTACGTGAAGCAAGTTCTGACAAGTCAGTACATGGGACGAGCCTCTGACTCAGTTTGGACGTGTGAACATATTACCTAAGAGGGATGTGGATATACTAAACCGTGGACCTACTGATGCCCCATGGCCAGAGAAGCACACGGTATTTCTCTGAACAGAACCTAGAATATAGAGGTTGCGGAAAAACTTTTGGGGAGTTATTCAGTTACTGACCTCAGAGAGTAACCTCAACTGATCAGTTTGCAGAATGCTGTGAGAGACTGTAATGAAGGATTCATTCGCTGAATTGACGTACCAATGTCTTAGGGAATGCCGTAGTAACACCGAGTTCAAGCTCTGCGTGAAGGGCTGATGGCATTTCAAACTCGTTAGAGTTATGCATCGTCAATCGCATTAGGTACGGGAATCACTGGAACTGCTGCCTCGTCGTTGGGGATGTCGTCCTCTGAATCGGAATGGATGTGGTCCGTTTGCATGTAAGCTGCTTCTTCGTCGACCTCTTCGTGTGCCATGACATGCACCACGTCGGCCTCTAGTACTGGCTGCCTCTGAGGCTCAGCTGCAGCCTCGCCTTGTCCTCTAGCAATGTTAAGCTCGGTGGCAGTGGTCCGACCTGGTGCGCTAAGAGAAGCGTCTGGTAGCCCATCAGTGACCCGCCGTGATCTCGGCTCCTTGTACCTCACAACCTTCCATTCTTCATTGTATGGATCATCGACAAAATAAACCTGTTCGGCATTGGGTAGTCCATAATGACGACTGTGATAAGTGATACGATGCTCATGATGCAATTCAGAGGTTCAGCTTAGACCGGAATGCAAACATTGGGAGACTGTACGAATGAAAGGGAATTGCGTCGATTAACTGACCTGACGGGCATGTGCGGCCATGAGATACGGCTCGACGTCTGCACTCTGTCGAGCAGCGTGTTTTACGAGCCAAAAACCGTCTTGGTCTACTTTGATTGTCGGCTCCCCTGCGAGATCAGGCTTGATCCATGAACACCTCAATACGTTGAACTTCAAATGTCCGTAGTCAACGCGCAGTATGTCCTTAATAATTCCTACATAAAGGAGCTCCGACTCAATTTGGTTCACATCCGACACTGAAGAACGGCAGGTTTGGTTTATGATGGCTGCCACTCCAGCGTCGAAGGTTACGTGTTGTTTCCCGTCCTCTTCGTCAGTTCTGAAGTGGTAGCCGAAAGCCCACATCGAGTTATGATGCTTTACGTACGGAGACGGAAGTCTGGACATAGTCACCAGATCTGGAGAGGGGTTATGACCATCGATTCCCATTTGACGCACTCTCTCTTCGATCCAGTCTGCGAATGGAACGAGTCTCCTTGGATTGCGACCCCTAAGCGATCTTCTTTCCTCTGAGAAAATACTGCAACAGAAACGGCTGTAGAGTTAAACAGTACTCTACGTACTCGTTTTAATAACAGTTAGAGCACTCTTTATTTAGTCACCAATGCGATGACACTGACCCAAACAGTACGCATGAGGGTAGCATACCTATAGAGGTCCTCCGTGTGGACGCAGTGACGCAAAACATGTTCGTGAAGTTTCTTCAATTCAATGTCGTCCCAGAATTGCTCACGACCCTGCCCCTCCATCACCTCCCCTGCGTCCTGTTCGTCTTCTTCCATGTCCCAGAGTAGTCTCGCAACTCCTGGATACATTTGGAAATGCTCTGTGACGAATCCGATGGCTTCCGTATACATATAACCCTGGGCAATGGATCCTTCGGGTCTGGCCTTATTACGCACGAGGCTCTTCAAGTGACCTAAGTACCTTTCCACGCTATACATCCAGCGGGCATGAACGGGCCCGCACCAGTAAAGCTCCCTTGGCAAGTGAAGTACGAGATGGGGCATTATATTCCAATACGCCAGTGGGAAGTATATCTCCAGCAGAGAGCAAGTTTCGGCAATGTAGTTCAATAAGTTCGGGAGCTCACTCACGGTTACTTGTTTCTCGCAAATCTTCTTGAAGCAGTGCCCTAGTCGAATAACAGCTACCCGAGGTCCATCTGCGAGCGACCCTCTCAAGGCGGCAGGTAACACCTCCTCTAGAACAACATGCCAGTCGTGGCTTTTCATGAACTGGAACTTCCCTTTATCCAAGTTAACTACCTTCGACAAGTTCGAACAGTGACCAGTCGGTGTTTGAACATTCTTGATCGTCTGTAGGACTCGTCGTTTCTCACCGGGGCTAAGAACGTAGGGTGCCTGCGGCATCAGGTAGCTATCGGTTAACTCATCCCGCACAAGATGCAGACTAGGCATGACCCCTTGATCCTGTAGGTCCTTTCGCACGGCTATCGTGTCTTCTTCACCGAGTAAAAATCCAGTAATTGTAACCGCTATATTCTTTTCCACATGCATGACGTCGAGTGTGTGCCTAACTGGAAGTTCCTATTCACAGCACCATGAAGAAAGTTGTGAGACTTCAGCTGAAAATATAAGAATGGGGGATCAGCAAGCACGACTGACCATTGCAACCGAGAAACATAGTCTGCTACATATTCATCTGGTCACACAGTACCAGATCATGCGCAGGTGAGCATCGACATGTGCAATTCATGTCGTCGAACAGCATGATCATATAATCCAATTCCAGCAGTCATTATACGCTATCTAAGAGAACAACATACGCTAAATGAATGGTTAGAAGTCCCGGTGGACAGAGCCTGGTAGTTCGAACCCCATTCACCAGCAAGTTTATCGACACCGAAAAAAAAGGCTGGGCTAAACTTCAATGACATATGTTAAGACAGCTACATCACCCCCGACGTCTAGACATAGAGTCCCAAGTGATCATGACATGAAGCCACTGGAGCCACACAATATCGAGACGTCGAAGACAACATGTGCAGACTGTAAACAAGGATCAGGGGCGGCTCAGTGGCACTCTTACCTTCCAGTAAGGAAGCCTATATAGTGAGGAAACTCGCTTGATGCCGTGCCTTCTGACGGGGTCATTTTCCTTCGGTCTTCCATACTCTCTAAGCCACCTGACACGCTCCTCTCCCCTCTGCAATGCTTCACTTCCGGTAACGGGAGTAGGGGCCACTCGGTGCTCCTCATCTATGAAGTTTGAACTGTCGCCCCTGAAGGGATGGTCTGCCCTAACAAGGAACCTGCGGGCACATCCACAGAAGACGTTCTTGTGTAAAACCTTAGAACGCCGTGATCTAAAGCCCTCCCCGCACACTGGGCAGCCAACGAACCCATTGGTTGTGCAACCAGCTAAAACGCCGTAGGCTGGGAAGTCGCCAATTGTCCAGATGATCATCGCCTTCAATATGAAATGAGACGACTCCTTATAACGGGCGACATCCATGCAGTACACCCCTTCTTCCCAAAGATGTAAGAGTTCTTCAATCAGTGGCTCCATATAGATATCGAAGTAATCAGCTGTTACGGATTTAGGACCCGGGATTAGGATCCCCAACATAATAAAATAATTCTTCGTCGTAAGCCACGGTGCAATGTTGTAGTTCATGAGGAGAATAGGCCATATAGAGTAAGTACTCCTCTTGTCTGCGTGGGGGTTGAATCCATCTGTAACAAGAGCCATTCGCACGTTTCTATCGTCATGGCCAAACTCTGCATGAAATCTCTCCGAGATCCACTTCCATTGCGCTGAGTGAGAGACATGAGACATCACACCGTCCGTGACTGCGAGGGTCGCCCACCATGTCATTGCAGCTGCCTGAAGAGCACTTCGAAACATCCGTTTGAGTCGCGGAGTAAGAGGGAAGGCCCTCGTAACCTTGAACGGCACTTCTGATCTCCCTGCTCTTCTTTTTCTCGGAGCCCTGCAATGTGGACAAACACGAGCGTCCTTCAGGTCCTTCCGATACAGGCAACAATTGTTGGGGCAGGAGTCGATTGACTTGTAAGTGTGGCCCAACTTCCTCAAGTACTCGGATGCCTCTCTGTAAGTCTTGGGTAAGGTATTCGGCTTAGGAAGAATGGTAGTGCTTAAGGTCCGGAATAGCTCATCCAGGTAGACGTCGGAACAGCCGTGCAGCTTTCCACTACTTAGAAGCACATACGTCGTTCCCATGCTAGAGTATTCTGATCCTGGGAACAAGGGAGTAGTCGCTGCCTCCTCTAGGGCCGCGATGGAAGCGTCTGTCTCGTCGTCAGAGTCTCCCCACTGGTGCGCCCCCTCGTCTCCAGAGCTATCATCAGAAACGTCGACTGACGGTGCATCGGAGATGTCACGGCCGTCTTCACCTGCTGCATTACCTTCCTCGCGTAAGGGGATTGCCGAGTCACTGCTTCTCTCCGGACTAGGAATCCCCCCACCCCGACCTGCTCCTACGGGTGATGCTCTGTTCTCCTGCCCTAAGTCGTCGCTGACTCCATTCGGAAATCTCTGTTGGTGCGGATCTCCTCTCGGATGCTCTCCAGCATGAACCTGGTCCACCATCACCTCTTCATGAATTCTGTCCACGATATCATGAGCTTCGACTACCATCTGCGTCACATCAATCCCCGGGTCTAAATCCCTCCGCCGTAGTGCGTTTGGACGCATTCTCGCCTGCGCTCCATAGTACCACGTAATGTGGTCCTCCCACTCGACGTCGGAGTCGTCGTCCTCGTATCCCTGGTACAACAGAACATCTTCGACTGTTAGGCAGGAGGTGCTTCATGACATGCGATATCCCAATTCATAGCATCAACCAATCGGTATTGTGTTCTTCTACTGTGCATGGAAGGTGAAGGCTCTAAGTGAATTTTCAGAATTCGAGTTCCTGAGTTGTCGTGGTTAATCTTACATATGAGCACCACATCAACACACGAAGGAAAATATGAGACATACCTCTGTCCTTCCATAGAACCACACATGCCTTCCATTATCCCTCAGGCATCTCCGGTATGAGTCGAGAGTGAGTTCCGCCTCCCGCATGTGGATTTGACATGGACATGGCAGTTTCGTCCAACTCATCCGCCTCGCGTACGCCAACTCCCGCCTGAGTAATTTCGCTCTCCGAGACAGGATGCGAGCCTCCCCCGGTGGATTCCTTCGAATGCCCTCTTCCATTCTAAGAACATGAAGAACGACGACAGCGGTTCTTCAGACTCACGCACTGTCAATGAACAGCCATGTACATCACGGTAACTACGTAATTAAGCACTTTCTACCCACCGAAAACTCCTTAATCACAATTGGTGCCCAACGGGTCAAGGAATGGCAGCATACCTAAATGCTTCACCTCGCAAACCCAACAAATGTAAGCGTCTGAGCGAAATCCCCTTTTCTGTGCAGAACTATTCTGACCAGCATTGGTCCTATCCAAGGCGATACACCTCCTCCAAGCCGTCGAATTCAATCCGAACCAAGTCCGCTGGAAAATCAGAGCTAGAGACTTCTGCAGAAGGCTCTTCGTATTCTTCGGGACGTGTACTACCTTCCGACGGATTGTATTCCTGCGTAGGGAGTAGTAAAAGACACTTGCAGAATAGAGAGGCCGACGTCGCCAATGACGAGAGTGTATTGCACCTGCAACGCAACCACTTCACCCGCATCGCTCCATCCAAGGTGAAATACTTTCCCCACATTTTCCCGAGAGCGCAGTTGCATTTCGGATTATTAAACCACCTAAGTTTCCTACACGAACTGCAATCGCAGAACTCAATGCAGACGTGACGAGGACCGAGCACTCCTAACTCATACACCCGGATTGCGCTCTCTAACAGACTTGGTGCCCCACCAAATCGGTCAACGCGTAACGAATCTGTTCCGTAATCAGAGCTATATTCCAAATCCTCTCGATGCATCCTCTCAGTACTCTCTATCCACTTCAACCACACCACGATCAGAGTAAGCACCTCAGAAATTGTCCGTTACTCTGTAAACCCTAATTAGGAGTGTTGGGTGTGCGTCTGCAGTACACTCTTCCGGAACGCAACAGCGCAACAAGGAAAGCAGAGTACATCGGTGAGCGGGAACGCATGTGCTCTCTTGAAGGGAACGTCCCCACCTGAACAGCGTTGCAATAGAAATATTCTATGTCTTCCCATGCACCTATAGACCATTCCAAACCTCCCGTAGTGCGTAACCAGAGTACCTTAGTCTCTTGGTGCCATCGTCCGAGGATGACCTTCAGCGACGAGGCTCCTTCAATCCCCGACCCTCGGCCCATCCAACCAATGATAGGCGCCGTCATCTGAGGGATTCTCGCGAAAGCTGCTTTTGATCTATATTATCTATTTCTAAGTGGGGAAGTTCGGTTTGTACCTGGTCGGCCTTGTCAGGTAAACAACCGGGTATATTGGTTAGTTTCTAGTAATCATCGACACGGCGTCACTTCGGAAACCCATCCACGACGTCCATGAGTGAGGACTTCCACCATTAAACCTAGGATAGCTATGATGCTGAAGATACCTCCTCTGAGACGGAGTTCCCACTCTCCACCACATGCACCACGATGGCGGACAGTATGGTGATATTTAGCATACCGTCCCGTTTTTATCTGATTTGCAGACCAGCAGCAGTAATGGTTCAGAGCGCCGTGATCGGGAGAGTTGTGGGCGCTCTTGTCTTACTCATCGGGGGGGATTTCCACTTTCTTGCAAGGCTCTAGGGTTTAGGGATGAGATGTCGTCGCCCATGGCTCACGTCGACGGCGGCTGCCCCTGGGGTTCTCAACTGTGTCACAATGTTATTGAGAGACATTTAATCGGCCTCTGTCAATCGCATTGCTGCGCTCTCTTCCAACCTCAGGTCCACTCCCTAACCCAATGTTCGTTGTCTGCACTCGTTTGTTTCGTTAGATTCTCTGTTTCTTTTTGGACACTGTTCCATCTGTTAAGTCGCGCACGGAGATCCCCAACCCGCCGTTAATGGCGATGGACTCACGAGTACCGTCACCGAGCCGCATGTCCGCAAGAAGGATTGCCGAAGGACCGGGAGGCTTACACCACACCATGTTAGATGTAGTCGAGTTAGCCATCTTCCGCTTGGACAGGTACCTGAAGAGACATCGCATGCCGGTGAAACCGTGGGTGATGGATTGGAAGCGCCCTCGTAGTGGCCCAGAGTCGGATTGCGATCCCGCTCATGTCCCCGCGGAGACTTTCTTGGACTCCCTGCCCCGAGAGATAGTGAAGGACAAAATATGGCCATTGCTAATGAATGGAGAAACACCAGTCGATAAATTCAGAATGTTGTGTCATATTAGATGCGTGTGCGTCGGGTGGATGGTATACGCTGAAGGTAGCAAGGAGTGGCCTTTAGGATTAGAAGCGTGGATTCAGGGTGATCATCGGGTTGTTGCCGCAACAGGGGAAAATCCGTTCCATGACACAGACTCCGAATCCGACCCGGACTGGGCTAACGCAGATTGGGACTGGGACGAAGAGAGGTCCACAAGCGGCACTGACGATGAGGAATAGATACACATTCTGTAGAATGAGAGGCAAGAGCGGCTGCGGCTAACGTCATTGTCGTAATCATCTTAGTGGATTTCGGAGTTTGATCCTGTCCTCCTCCCTGTACCGGGTTATGCCCATTGTATTTCGATAATCATATGTCGCACTGCATAGTGTGACACTTCCACCGATATTGGCTCATTGTCACGTTGTATATGTTCTATACTTTTCTGTTGTGGAATTCCTCATTTTTCGTTTCCACTTTCTATTTCACGTGTCATTGAATTAACCTTGTACAGTGGGGTTTGTTATGGCTAACAGAATTTTATCCCGGTGTTATCATCCTCTGGTGGAGCTCAACATTTCGGACCTCCACATCTTTCCCAGAAAATGACGTCCACTTCCTCCGGTCAATCGAACATCCCGACACAGGTAACACACTTACGCATTAGTATATCAGATCCGTCCTAAGTTCATTTTTCTCAGTCCGTGGTGGATAAGCACGTCGCAGCTGCATTTACATTTTTATATACCTGATTCTAAAACAATGTTATCGGGGTCTTGAACTTGAAGAGTACATCCTCGGGACAGATGCCAGTGAACTCAAATTACCCTCAACGACCTCCGTACTTGCACCCGTGGGCGTCGCAGATGATGTACTCCGGGGCAGTTCCTCCTTCGATTGACTCTTCTTCGCAGTTGCAATATCTTTACCAAGGATGTCAGCATCCATCACTCCAGAACAATTCAGTTCCCGTGCCTCACGTCCGCAACTCCATGTCCCAATTTGCTCCCACGGGCGCCATGGAGAATTACCGACGACTATCGCTAAGTCACAGTCGCGCTATTCAGCAGAACTCCAGTCAATCACATTCTCTAAGCTCTCCTATTTCCAGCCAGCTGCCGAGGTCCCGTGGCGGAGATGGGAGTGCGAGCAAAGACACCGCTAGTGGAAGTAAGGGCCAGGGTAGCGGTCACACAGCTCGCACTGAGGGATCCGACTCCAGGATGCATAACAGCAATCACTCCGACCTTCCGCCAATACCGCAAGCCCCATATCTCCCAGGCAGTACCGTCCCTTGGCCTGGATGGCGTGGTGCCTCAGTGCTATCTCCATTCGACTTCCCACCTCCGGACATGACCTCCCCAAATGTTAGCCAGCAGCAGGTGGTGTTCGAAGCATTGCCCATCGTACCTCACAATCCAGTGGACGTGACGAGAGAGGAGGACCAGGGCATTCGGTACGAAGAATCCAAGAGGACAGCTCAGAGAAGAGCTCAACGAGCCCGGAAAGCTTCTTTTATAGAGAAATCTCAGCAGTGGCCCATGACGATCCAATGCACTGCAGAGGGAGGAATTCCGAAGGACGTCCGACCATTCGTCCACCGGCAATTCAGGGCATCTGCCCGAAGGTTTCTGAAAATGTCCACTATACATTTCAGAGACCATCCGGACTCTGACATCAAAGTGGTAGTAGAAGACATCGATCGCAGATTTGTATTCAACCCACCCTTGCGAGCGGGATATATCATGTGGTTTATAGAAAACTCCTTACGTACATCACGGTATTTATGGCGTAAACATTGGGTTAAAACAGGACGCGGGGAGAAGCATAAGTGGTGTCCCCAGAAGTATTTTCCAGCCCTTGTTAAGTATTGGAAATCTGCCGAGGCCGAGGAAGAGAGTAAGCGCATGAAGGAGGCCCGTAACGCAGCGAAAGAGAAGAAGAGACTACTCCTCGAGAGGAAGGACCACAGTAATATTGCAATTGACGATGCGTGGGATGTAAGAGTATTTTCTAACCCTCATTTACTGGTGAACTTTCATTGAAGTTTGGTAGAGACTTCGTTCTTCAATGCTTTGCACAGATGTCTTTGATTTCAGTAATGGACATCTTCTGCTTGAAATCCCGTGATGATTGGAAAAAGATGGACAGTAATGTCTTGGCCGCGTGTTGTTCCTCCATCGAAACACCTATTCATCAGAGAGAATCCCCACCTTTTTTTGCCTCACCTCCACTTCCGAGTTGGAGAGCAGCCTACTCTGCAGTTACTCCTATATGTTTCACCTGTTCTCCCCGCGTCCACGCTAACCTCCTCTCTCACCCTATTGTTTTTCATCCCCACAGTGAACCTCTCTCCTCCTTATCCCACCTCACCGACTGGTATTCCCCACTTATTTTCAATTTTAAATAGTGACAAGGCAGAGTAGAGTTGCACAGTTCAGCTCGTAAGTCAGTGAAGTTTTTTCCATTTTTTTCCCCTTAACCATGGGAGATTCTTCTCTCGGACGAAGAGGGAGTTTGCACGTGGAGGGGATCATGCACGCACAATCTGAGGATAGTAACGACGAATCTTTCATTTTCTGAATGAGGATCTTCCATGGGTTCACTGGAGCTTTAAGGCCGCGAATTTCTACATTCAGTACTTATGATATTTCGAATATAAATTACCTGACCACCGCGAGAGCTTGTGCAGCCCCTCGTCGATGAAGATGATGAAAACTTAATTTGGGACGACAGCGACTACAGCGAGAACTCGATCCCCTGCGTGGACTTGACAGACTCGATCGGAAGAGACGATCCTGAATTCAATGTAAGACCATTTTTTTATCCATTGATTGTGAAATACATTCTCCCGTCGAGTTAGAACTCAGCGGCCGTTCTAGAACGCAAAATTAAGTGAAGTACATGTTTTCGCTTTTGGTCGTTGCAGAGGGGTGGTTCCAGTACACCTGCTTCCAAAGAGGGAGACTCTTCATGTCAGGTAACAATGCGCCAAAAATTTGATGTTGTAAGAAGTCATGTAATCAGTAAATTGAGATTCGGTACACCTGTTTTCACAGTAGTGACGGCGGCAAACTTAGCCACTGAGTCGATCCGTCAGGTTTGTAATAAAACGCAAGCTCTGATTGGGAGTATGTATTTCCTCTGACACTTGCACGAGCAGGACAACCCGGAAGAGAGAGGCACTCCCAGCCACGTTCTTGGTAATCTGCCCAGGGTTCCTAGGAACGACAGTGCAGCGAGATCAATCGGCAGAGAGCTAACGGCTCTAAAGAAATCAGTGGACGGTATCTTGTCTTGGCGCGAGGGCGTCGACGCGCACATGTCGCAGTACAAGGTGGACATGGCAACCGTGAACCAGAAATTAGATCTGCTCATCAATGCCGTCATGCCCACGGGAGTCGGCCAGCGATGGGGTGGAGCACAACAAAATTTCCCCTTAGGAGACGTAGGAACTCATCCAGTCGACAACAATGAAGATGTCGCAGTGAACCCTGGTGTAGTCAACGTCACATCGATTCCCGGAGCAAGTGATCCGTCAGGGACGGCCTCCGGTATGACAGATGAATTAAGCACACGCACAAGATTATTTACCGAACCAGGTGTGCGCCTCTCACGCATCTTTCTGAAGTAGGTCTATTTATTGGGGAATTTTTTTTGTTATTCACAGCGCTTTTCAATGCTCGACTGAATTGCCAATAACCGTGGGTACCACGGAGCGACGAGGTCTTCATTCGATCCTTGTCTTCACTAACACTCGATGTTCGTATGTACGCAGTGGAGGGTCCCGCTGAGTCTGAAGATCGCAGAACCCGGAACAGTGACCCCAGAGCAAGTTCATTCGACCCCCTTACGTCCAGTCACCCGACAAATAGCTCACACCATACAGTATCAAATCCGACAAACGCTCCGCCAGTTCAGAAGTTGGGACCCGATGCTGGCCTGCAAGCTGCGTTCGGGTTGACATCCGCGGAGACCGAGTTGCTGACAAGGAAGCGTCTTCCGGAAAGAGGTAATACGAGTGGCATCCTTACTGCAGTCTTACCGTGTTCATCTTTCTAAACAACATAGGGAATTATTTAACGATACATGCGGCATCTATGTCGTTTCAGTGTTGGATGCAACCCAGTTGCCGGACGAAGAAGATAACCCTAAACCGGCGAAAAGGGGACGAGTTCCTCGAAATAAGGCAACAGTCTTCCCTGCAGCGTTACCTGCGGAGGAGCCATCGCCATCAGTTCAAGGCTCAGTGACTGTGCAACGGCCTAAGCGAGTGAGGAAGAGACCATCCAAGTTCATCGACCACGTCCCACCGTCAGAGAACAAGCCGAGGGCTGAGATGGTGAGTGACACAGGAAACTTAACAGGACAACCAACTCTTCATGGAAATGCAAACATGTCTACATAGATGTAACTGCTCTAAAGAACATGTGTGGCCTCACGTGCAGTCTGACCCTCTAACCCCCAAGAAGGCAGTCTGGGTACTACATCCGGAGCATCCCAACAAGACAATAGCGTTGGGAAGGTGCGGTCCTCACTGGCGATCGTACAAGAAAAAGGACGTCCCCAACGTGAAGGGCGTCCTCTGGGTACACGGAATGCAGCAGGTAACGATTGAACATGTGTACCCAGAGTTTGCGACAGCGGAGGTTCTCTACCCAGATCATCAACGAGAGGGGATTAAGAACATTGGTGATGCGCTTAAAGGGGACTTCTCGGAAGACGCCACCATAGTGTGGCAGAGCAGATATCTCAATTACGTGGAGGTCAGCAAGTTGAACTGAAAGGTTTGTTTTCTAACGTTGCATCATATGGTATTACATAATGTATGGTGCAGAGAATATTCATTTCCTTCGAAGTCACAATTCGGTCTTTAATTCATGAGCGGCGTAAGCCTTCCGGATCCGAGTTCTAACAACTGATATGGGGCTCGTAACGTACCGTGCAGCTCAGGTCGCTTGACAAGGCAGCTGGATTGTGAGATTTGCAGGCCGAGCTGTTCTGAACAGTTGGCAGTGAGTAGCCATTGCGTCGCAGCACATTTCTAGTTGAGCCGAATCTGAAGGAAACGATACACCGCCACAATAGACGCAGAGTGGGCATGTGACATGAGGAGTCCGTGAAGTTCGTAACGGGTACTTGCTGTCGCCGAGCTGCATTGTAAGTTTTTAACCTCTCTCAGGGGTAGACGGAATACGTGTTTGCAACGCCCATGTAGGTTTCTCCGCAGTATGTAGTTAGTGTGTGAACGGTGTTTTGAATCGAAGCGACGGGGAACGAAATTACAGGAGTTTAGGGTCGGATGAAGTGTTAGCCGACAGTGTTTCTATATGAATTTAAACTGCAGGGCTCAAGTGAACCTGTCTCCTTCATTTTCCATACATTTTTGGGGAAAAGAGTGTGTAATGAAAACCGCTGAAACAAAGAGTACTCCGTGCAAGGTTTGTTTCCTGTAATGCTGGGGTTAATTGATATTGGAATCATGTGGACGCACAGGATATGCCGCTCTTTCATGTCGTTCGTCATCACTGCAAATGTGCTGAATGTGTAATAGGAAGTTTAATGTATTAATCCCGTGGAAAATACACTTCGGCACACTCATGTACGTCCTCCTGTTTATCAAACCGCATAAACAAGGTCATCCACATTGACCGGCAACATATGTTTGAGCTCTCACACAAATAAACCGTAAACAGGGCCATTGAACCCTGGAACTGTCCGACTGATATCCGCCTCACCGGACCTAATAACCGCCTCCATACCCGACCATAACCTAATCCCAAACGTACAGAATACCCGGCAGATGACCGCACACACATCCAGACCAATATCCGGATCATTATGTCATTCATAACCTGTCTATACCCGGGCATGTAACGAAGGTCATATCCATATTGATACCTCAATGTTACCCTCCATCATAACCGCCTATTACCCGGCAATATCCCACCGCACAATGTTCAACATGTCTTAACCTGGATTGTGCCACGTGTGGGAACAAGCGTAGCCCGATCATTCCGGAAATCAAGGGGATGGTACCGAAATGGGCTTCTGAAGGCAGGTCCCAAGATCCTCCCCGCAATGTATCGGACGGTCCCCGCGGGCTGGGACCTCGGAGGAAATTTACCGGATTCTTTCACCCAGCTCTGCTATCCTCATCGCTGACGAGGCAAGTCCACGGTGTACGAATGCATCCACGCTGGAATGCTCTCCGCAGAGCCTTCGAAACAGGTACATCGCAGAGCGCAGGGTGCTCCCGGGGTTCGCGATCACGGGGTCCCACTCCTTGGAGTTTTGTGACGCCCAGCACTGACCAGCTCTCTCTCTCCCCCGCAGTTCGCGTATCTCTTCGGAGAGTCCTCTTTCCGTCGCCTCAGTCGCTTTTATGCTAATTTTGACAGTGAGAAAAGACCAGTATGCTAGTAGTGAATGCTGATCAGAAATCAGTCTATGGTACTTGAACATTCTGTTTCAAACCACCACGGCGCTTCCACCCCGATCAGTATGTTCCTAAACTTGAGCGTACACCTGGACTTCAGTTTGTTTTCACCTGTCTTGTCGCTCCACATCGTCCTCTGTTCTTTTGAATTTTAGAACCAGATGGCTTTGTACCTTTGTTTCACTTATGCACAGTGATGCATATAATTTTACTGTTAATTGAAATGTTCTTAACTTCCGGCTCAAATCTTGAGAGACAACATGCATGTCAGAATTATTCTTTAATTTAATTACATTTCATTACACTCTGTTTTCAGAACTGAAGTCAGACTCTCTTGTGCTCAGACTTCCTACGTCGCTGCTCTACGATTGCCCTCTATCATTACCATGTGGTGGCTCTGCATCAAGGATATCCATCTGTGCTGTTGGCATTTTCCCTTTCTAAGGTAGCTATTTCCACTGATATCAGTTTAATCTCGGTTTGTTATTTTGCCTGTTTGGTTTAATTCTGTGGCTTTCTAAGTTGAAAATTAGAAATGTGTGAGAAAGAAATTAATGCTTGTGTTGTTGCTTCATGATCAATTGTTTTGAAAGTATCTGTAGCTTAAACCCTCTACGGGGTGAATTTAATTTCCAATGGTCTGCATTTAATCACTTTATTTGTCGTAGTTGCTATCAGATTTTTTTATCTCATTCCAGAAGTAATCGTATGTCACCATCAGAGGAATTAGTGAGTCCGTTCTACTAGTATTCCTATCTTACTAGTTCGCACGTCAGTGAGTTACTAAACCTAAACCCACATGTGACTATGATCCTGTATTATGAATGTGATGATGAGGAACAGTGGTATCCTATCAGAATCAATCAGCAGTTTGATCCTGTATTATGAATGTGATGATGAGGAACAGTGGTATCCTATCTCATTTACTTTGCATGATTTGTATGCAATTCGACAAGACATGTATGGACCCTTTAGATCAACTCCGTCACATCCAATTCGCACATTGTAAACTCCGCCTTCATCGTCCTCTTCCCTTGGAGTTTAGGTACGTATACTCGTTATGTTCTACTTCATTTCATTCACACATGTTTTGCGCTCAGTTTTCCTTATCCGAGTTTCCCCGCATTCACTTTCTGCACTCAGTTACTGTTTCCTTGCCTCCGTCTTGTCCAGACGGCGGAGGTGCTTGGTCCCTCTCGACTGTCGTTTGTCTCAGATTGAGAATTAGTTTTCCTCTTCGGCATCATCTCCGACCTTGCTTGAGTATCACGCAAGTACTTGGTGAAGCCAATGCTGCGAGAGTAAAACAGATCGTTCTCCCATATCTGGTTCGATGTTTTCTACTCAACTTACACTTGTAACGAGCTCGAAAGGCTACAAAATTTTCGAGAACATGGTTGATCGACCCTTGCAGAGGCAATGTTCTTGATGCAAGCTGCTCTTCTGTGCTCTGTGGCTTGGGCGTGCTGCAATTCTCTCCTGTAGCATTCTTGAACTTCCCCGTGCTTTTCGAGTCCGTTGCACATTCTAATTGTCTTGATTTAGAGCTCATAGAGTCCATGTCATCTTCAAAAACTACGAAGGACTTTCTCTTGTCTCCTTCGCTGTCAGACCTGAATGTCAAGATTCTCAAGACTCTCATATGGAAGCATTGACAGAGAGAAAAAATAACTAAATGTCTAATGCCTGAAAAGAACGTTCAACGGCCTGTCCGCCCCACGTGTACACTTCCTCGTTAACCCGTGCCATCCAATGTAGCATGCCATCATCTCTCAGAATTCAACCTCGAAGCCTAAGATTGGGCCGTTTCTCTCAAAAATACAAATAAT
This sequence comes from Ceratodon purpureus, assembly GCA_014871385.1. Lineage (NCBI taxonomy): Eukaryota > Viridiplantae > Streptophyta > Bryopsida > Pseudoditrichales > Ditrichaceae > Ceratodon > Ceratodon purpureus. The sequence continues at coordinate 2,238,247 of CM026426.1, forward strand.
TCTCGTGTTCACCAAACAACTAGTCCAACTGAAAAAATCCATGTCCAGAATGTGCACGCCTCGAACACATCGACAACACCGCTTGAAGTGGCTGGCTGCGACCGAGTTATAGATAAACATGTTTTCAGAGCAACTGCTTAAACAGGTCGCACAAATATTCCAGATAAGACTTATCGATAGATCTTAAATACAGAACAAAAGAGACGCAGAGGGCAAGTACCTCAAGCTGAATTCATACGGACTGCCGTCAAATTGAACCGAGAAAAAGGATTGACACGAGAAAAATGATGCTGGAGGAGTCAACTGATTGCTGGAGGAGTCAATTGATTGATAACTAGTGGATATCACCAGACACAATTAGAAATGTGCACACCGAAATGAAAACATACTACTGGGTACTAGTTCCTCCCACCAGTACTATAAACTTTGCAGAATTCAAAAGCGTGCAGCATATAAGTGCGGAAAGTAGATATTTACCTTGTAGCAGTCAAGTGTACAATTCGGAACAGCTGCTCATTGCGTAGAATTACAGTACTCCTGTAGAACCTGCCATAGCCATGAAGGTAGAAACTCTTCCACAAACAAGGTTGATAAAGGAAACTCACCGAGACTGGACAAAGAAACAGTTTGCAAGAGAAAAATTACTGAGGGGGTTGTCATTGATGTCGAACATACAAGGAAAATTTACAAAAACCAAAAACAGGGACTGCCGTTACATTTACAAGTTCGCAAAATTACGCGGTTTAGAAGTCTGAAGCCCCAATTCCTACCACATCTGCCCTGCCCTGATTAGAACATAGGGTGCTACGTTAGCCTATGCCGCAAGTCTATCATCGCCACTCCCAGCCCAGTGCATGATTGCTGCGATTGAAGGACCACGTGTAGATCCAAACCGGCCCCTCTCAGAGAAGAGGACAAAGGGCGAATTGATAAAAAAAATAAAAATGGATAGCCGTGCCACTCAGACACGGAGCCGTGAACTCTCAACAAATGTGCCTAGCACCTGCTGTTTTGACAATGATGCAGCCACGTCGCGGAGGAGTCCTGTAATCACGCATAGCCTTCAACTCCATGGCGGCTCTTGCAACCGCTCTGTCCTGTATCCGCCCCGATGCAATCCAGACAAGAGAAAAATTACTGAGGGGGTTAGCGTGGAAGGCGACTTAGACGCTCATAAACAACATGATAGCAGCTCTGAGGGCACATCCACTGATTGCCACATGCAGGACAGTACCAACGTCCAGCATGTCCACACTCAACGCACTTTCGTTTGAGAGCAGAATGCCAATGGGAATGAACGGGCGCAGGCCGCCGCTGTCGTGGAGGGGCGCATGTAGCAGTGCGAGGTCTCTCTGTAAGCCACTTTGCCACCAATTGCTTCCCGACCGCAATGTTGAACTGCATGTGAGTTGGCACTTTCAGACCGAGACTCTCCATAGCTGAAACGTAGACTACATAGGAATTCACGACGCTCTGGTCGACAATGAAGAAAAAGAGTTTGTGCCACCACTTGTGGCTTCGAATCTGGTGGCTAACAAGTGGTGGCACAACAAGTGGTGGCACAATTCGAAAAAGAGTTAGCTCGGATCTGGTCACCAACGTCGACTCCTCTCATAAATTCTTGATACTGGAGGAGAATAGGAGAGGCAGGGACTATAAGCTGGCCACGCATGCCAGGAACTCTACGGAGCACATTCAGGCCCGGCTCCCACGGGCTCGCAGCAGTGCTCAAAAGTGTCACAAGACACTTGTCCTGCCATGACACAACTCCCATCTGCCTATGGTTGTGTGTGCGGATCAGCATGGAACCCCTCTCCTTGTCCTTGCTCTCCCGGTACAGCCGCTAGGCAAGTTCTTGCTTGATCTTCTACCTGTTCCGGTAGCTCAGTAGCCCAGGCACATGAGCTCATGAAAAAGGTTGACCGAAGCGAACAAGTTGTCCACGACCAGGCAATGCCAGCGTCGTTCAAGACCTGCCACCAATCGCATCACAACATGGTATCCCAATCCGTGCCACCCCATACCTGTGCCTTCTCCAAAGTAGACCTTGATGTTAGAAACAAACCTGGACTTCAAACTGGCTAAGACCCAGCACTTGATTCCAAACCTCACAGGCTTGTCTTTCATGAATTGCCGAATAAAACAATATTGGCCCTTGTAGGGGATGACACATTCGTCGACTGTGATCTCACGTTCAAGGTTGTAAATCTCTTTAGACACCCCCACGAACATGTCTATGACCCAGCGCGTCTTCGCAATTCTGTCAAACTGTGGGGAACCTAAATCCCTGACTACATACCTGTTGTTTACAAGATGCAAACACCGGAGCAGCTCCGACCACCTAGCCAAGCTCATGACGCTGGAAATGAGAGTACAGAAGATGAAACCTTCTCCACGCAGCCAGCAATGCTTCACCGCGGGCAATCTCTTCACGCCCATGAGAATACAGACACCCAGCCATGCCCGGAGCTCAGGTACGGTAACGTCCTTCCACCTTAGCCCCCCCTTGGTCCTTGAATCCCCGGCTCTTCCACTGCCCTCCCCTGCGTAGCGATTCGTCTCCTCCACTATCCTCCCAAGCCTCTCGGGAGTCCAGTACAAGTCGAACACTTCTGTAACTCCTGGCACCGAATCTCCTGCATTTCGGTACCCAGGCTGAGGCCCGCAGAAGTTGTCCCTGCTCCCAAGCAATGACACTTTGTCTGCGTTCCAGCTTTCTGCTCTATAGAAAGCCTGCAATTGGTGTAATTCCAGGTGTCCCGGCATGAAAGACTTTGTACTTTCGCACCACTCCATGAAGTCCCGGGGTAGAGGAGGTCGGGCCGGCACATAGTCAGTCTCATCCTCTTCTTCACTACCGAGGTCGTCCTCGAAGGCAGGTATCCACTCCTCGCCTGAGGAGACCTCACCCTCGCACTGCTGCGCTGCGTCCCCTTCAGCCATGAATCCGTCGTTTTCATCCCACAGCATGTAATCAGGGAGAGTTTTGCTCACCTGTGGAAAGACGGTGCGTGCTGTTGACTCCTGGGTGCCGTGTGGCGCCTCCTCTGCCGACGGCTCCATGTACTCTTCGATTGGCCGCGTCACCCACTGCTCCCTCGCTGCTCCGTTGTCAGCGATTTCCTCTGAATAAGGTTCTTCTCCAGGATCAATCCCAGCCCCTGATCCCTGGCCCAGATTCGCTCTATTCACCCCCGCTGCTCCCTAATTCTGCCGGCGCTTGGCCCAGCCATAGCCGTGCCCCCCCTCGCTCCCCTGCGCCCACACATTCCTTCCCTTCGCCATGCGAACGTCACATGCAGGGAAATGCATGTGGTCCTTGAAGCCGCCCAACTCGACCACCACCATCTGCTTCTTCGCCACCACATCTTCATATTCTGCAACGACATCTCCTAGAGTCCAAGATGGCGTGTCACCTGTATAGAAAGAATACTCGGAGATAAACCTGTTGGATATGAGAACGGCCCATCCCGCACGAGCAACATCCCAACCTCTACGCTCCATGGGTCTCGTATCCTGCCGCACCTGCCGATGAGACCCACGGGCCCCCCCTCCCTGATCTCCTCCCCTTGTCAAAGGCGTAGTGGCTGTCCAGGCCACCTCTTGAAACACGTGTTCCTCGAACACCAAATTTCGAGTAGCCATGCTGTCGCAAGCTCCCTGTGATTCCGAAGGCGGGTAGCACTGCAGCACGTCCCAAATGGCTGCATCGGCATCAACTTCTCCTTCTCCTGATAATCCAACGTTCTCCTAGCCCGGGTAGTTACTCCCACCGCCGCACTCGGCCTAATGTTGGTTGGTGGTTGCCACCCCTTGGGCTTCCTTGGTGCCTGCTTCGACTTCCCCTTCTCCGCCTTCGTCAGCCGGGGGACCCCTCGCCCTGCACAGTAAGAAAACCGTAGTCATCAAATCAGATGCTACCCTGTCAGAATCCGTAGAGGTCCACAGAGTCCTGGCTTGCCCATAATTCTAACAAACCGTCTTTGCAACAAGAATTCTTAACACGCATCTCACCTATGCCACGTCCTTCCCGGTGGAGAGTCCCCTCCGCTCCAACAATGGCAGCCTCGGCACCGGGCTGCTTGCACTCCCCCTTCTTTCTTCTCTTCGTTGCTAGTGGTGTTGTAGCCTGCTCGATCCCCTCCCCCTCCTACTCAGGCACTGCCGTTTTTTTCCCCCTCCCACGTTGTGGCTTAGCAATAACATCCACCCTCCTCTTGATCTGGCCCTCGGCCCCCTCCAATACGTCGTTCCCACCTTGCCCCGTCTTCGTTGCTCTGTCCACCAATGCCGAGTGTATCTGCTCGCCCTCGTCCTCCCCTTCATTAGGAGTGTCTTTTTCTTTTCCTGGCGGAGCAGCTGCATTCTTCTCCCCTGGCGTTAGCATCGGAACCAGCAACACCCCCGCTCCATTGTCTCCCACCTCTGAGGGCCCGGGCTCCTCTCCCTTCTTCTTCCTCGGTGCCCTCGTCTTCTTCACGACCCCTACTTCGTCCTCTTTTTTCTTCCTCGGTTGGCTCTGTTTCTTCTGTACTCCGAGCTTGGCTAATTCCCCAGCTTCCCCCATGGCATTGCCCCCCCCAGCAGCTTCCTTCCGCGGTCGTCCACGTCTCTTGGCTGTCGTCACCAATTGCAAGGGGACCCTCATGACCCGGTTGTTGGTGTCCCCCATCTGTTCCAGAAAAGCAACACGCACATCTGTTCAGGTGATTGCTACTCCAAAGAGGAGTAAACACTTAGAGAGAACTGTTTGAAATCTCTGTAAACGTTTGTGAGAGAATACACGTCAAAAATTCCTGTCAAACTTTGAGCTGTTGGACATGGAATTGTGTCATAGAAATCCACAGGAGCCATATTTTTCTTAGTTTCATCTGAGTGACTCTAACTACGGATTGGTCCCGACACTAAGACTGTGGTAGAGCAACAGTGATTAATTGTTTAGTGATCACTGAACGGTTGAGTACCTAGTGGTTCAGTTCTGCTTCATTAGCTTGAATCATCTGTGGATATTCTAATTCTCTGCAGCTTTGTTAGCATTTATTTATTCAAAGAACCGACATCTGTTTGTATACTTAGCTCAGATACTGCATTTTGTGAAGACTTGAAAGAGCCCACACCCCCCCCCCCCATCCTCAGCTAATTTCAGCACCTGCACCGACAACTCAGCTCTGCAAGCTGAAGAGCCATCGCAAAAAACATGGACATACACGATCTGCCTAAAATCCTCGCCTTCTCTCCAAAAACTGACAGAGGAGTCCAGAATACCGCCTTTGAACTAAGATAAACCAAAAACAAGCATAGATTTTTTAAACATGAAAGTCCACAGCTATGGCACCGTGACTCACAACCATGACATTATTGGTCGACCCAGTAGAGCTCTTGCACGTAACCTAAAACGGTAAGAGCGGAAGAAAGAATCATTCAAGTGCTCTACTCTAAGGAAAGCCCACGAAACATTCAGAAGAGTACAATGTAACAAAAAGTTGTAATCTTTGTGACAAACAGACATCTTTGAGGCACCCAGACGTCACACATTCAGCCCTCTTGAGAGAAGACCCATTTTCAACCCACTACGATTGCTGGCAATGTGGAAGACGAAGTGAACAGCAGCAAATTCCACAATGCAATCATACCTGGACCCCTCCCTGGTCTAATTCCGCAGCTTCTCCCATCGCATTGCCCCCCGTGAGTGCCTGCTTCCGTGGGCGCCCACGTCTCTTGGCCTTCGTCACCAACTCCAACGGGACCCTCAACACCGGCTGCTCGGTGTTCCCCACCTGTTTCCAAAAAAACACACGCACATCAAACCCCCCCCCCCCCCCCATCCTCACGTAACTCAGCACCGTAGTCTCATCAGCCACATTCTGCGACATCAACCGAGCACATGCTACACCAATTTTACGTAATTCACAATGCAGCAACACCATCATCAGAGAATCCACCATGGACCTATTGAACTCATTGCAGATTACCTAAACCCCCTTCAACCCCACATCCAACTACTCCCTGCCCTAAACCCTCACAGAACTCGCCCAGACCTCCTAGATCAAAACAACAGCGTACCTCATCCCGGAAGAGAGTTTTGCCCACCATGTCTGACATCACCCTCGCCATGGTTTGCCCCTTCGGCGCCGATTCCCCCACGAGCATGGACTCCGGGGTTAGCATGGAACGCGCCCTCGCCTACTTCTTGAGCGACAGCTTCATCCCTGACTCCATGGCTTTGGAAAGTGTGAGTCTTCAAGAGGGTTGACACAAATTCTGGAAATTTTTGCCTCTCCTTCCAACCGAGCAACCTTGCAGCGTGCCGGTACCACGGGTACCGAAGTTTGTCCTCCTCTTCGAAGTTTGCTTTGCGTAACCAGGTCCTCGGTCGCGGCTCCGACAACAATTGATCCACTTGTAACAGAGCTACAATTTTCGATGATGTTCCCTCTGAACGCCCCTGCCCTCTCACCCAAGCTCGAAGTTTCTCCACTTTGACCCCTCTTTCTGGACTCTCTCGGCAATCAACCCGCGCAGGAATGCACTCCATTAAGGGATTCAAGCTCACACAGAAACTACCCTCTCTATACACTACCACGATCACCTCCCCGATCCAAGTTTTCTATGCCATGGTGACACAGTCGTACCCAAGTGTATTGAAGAAGGTATCTCTATATCTCTAGCCGCCACTGCTACCATTCAATCCTCCCTACCGTCAATTCCTCAAGCGCATTTCAGATTTCGAAGCGAGCTTCCCTTCACCACCTGCAACCATCTTGAAGTCGAGAGAGGGAGGAGCTCTTGGATCCAATGCTGGAACTCTCGTATCCCTAGAGTAGGCTAACCGCTAAATTACCTGTCGGACCGGTCATCATTGCCTGGATTGGAATCATTGCTGTCAGAGCTGGGACGCGTACATTCAGGCTGCCACTGCTACAGCTTTTCACTCGAAATACGTAGAATACCACTTTCGAGGCTGTCTATAGAGCGTGTTGGATTTTTTTATTTTTAAAAAGAAATACAGTCATGATCCACACAACTATGCCCACAATTTCTCTTTCACACCAATATGCAAATACAGTCAGCAACAGCCCTCAAACTACTGAATACAAGAAACCGCAGCCAATATGGGCTTCAACATGCTTTAGGGGTTAAATCACTTGTGTCTATCGACACCCCTTCAAGAGTGGCATTATTGGATTGTATGGCGTTGCTGACTTCGATAGATTTCATCAAATTATCCAAAATTGAAGTTGAGTATAATTTCAATGCACGGGTGTAAGAATTGGTAACAAGTAAATAATGTTGCCTTCACGTGCGGTACATTTGCAGTAGCAGGTGCTTTTTTCAAGCGGAGACGCTGGTAGGATACGTGACGTTTTCCATCCCATCCTTTACGGAACAGTCGCCTTCCACTCATCTGAGGTGGGCATGCTCGCTGTTACCCTGCCTCTCGCGCCGTCGGTGGGCCCATTTCCGCGATGGCCAATGAGAGATTGGAAAGCGGGGGGGTGGAAGCGTGTTCGCCGGTAGTGGGGCCCTAGGGTAAAGTGGAGGATCTGAACGACATGTAGTTACCAGAGTTGGGCGGGTATTGGTTTTTTGTCATACTCACGGGTGTGGATATAATGGATGAATACAAAATCATGGAAATAAGGGTATACATATAAATTGGTTTTTTTGAATTTCATATATCCGCCTTGTATCAATTACAGTTCTGATTTTTTTTGACATCCGGGTAGCTATACCATGGTAGTAGAATTTTAATACCAGTGCAACCCTATATAGTAATGGTCAGGTATTACAATCTGACCAAATTTCTCCACAGTCTGAACAAAATTTAGGTTGAGTTTGATCAACTTGAGTGCACAGAGTGTTTCAGTATCTGATTAAAGAGATAACCTACGCTGTTTATTTTGTGATCTCTCCCTCCTAGATCCGCACACATAAATAGGGTGAAGCATTCACACAACATCAATAACAGGAAATCCCCTTTCAACTGCTTACAAAAAACCGCTATCCATTCCTTCCATCTCTCTCTCTCTTGCGCGCGCACCTCAACTCAAAGAAAATATTCCCATTCTTGTACACTATTTTTCTCCTCTATCTATCTCTCAGTGTTGAGTTCGTGAATTCTTTTACATACTACCGGGAAGCTGCAACAAACCTAACTACGTGAGAAGCCTAGATGTGCCACTACAGAGCTTCTTCAATACTGTCACTAATTACCTAGGTTGCAATCACCGAAATTTTTGAATACGGGTATCCCGCAAGAGCAGCTCCAAACGGCACCCGCGCAGTCGGGTATTTTGCATGGTATCCCTAAACCCTAAGACCCCCTAGGTAGGGTTGGACACGGGTATTTCAAAACCCTTATACCATGGCAGGTAGGGTACCTACTATTGATACCATTATTCGAGATGTTACCCGGGTTCATTCCCGTATACCCGCCCAACTTTGGTAGTTACCCTCATCAGGGTAGGAATGACTGGATAACGCCACGGCTGGGCGGCTGAATTTCACATCGGAGATTCGAAGTGCGAACTCACCCGGAGTAAGGACGCTGGGACCGGAACCATTGATTTGCACTCCTTTTGACGGTGCAGGACTTAAGTTCATGGACTCCAGATTTCGCAAAGATGGGACCTCGATCATCCAGCAACAAAAGTAGATGTGCATCCACCAAATTGTGTATTTTGGGGGGGGAAGGGGGGGGGGGGGGGGGGGGGGAATATTGTGAATTTCAGAGCCTCATCCAGTCATTTTAATTTATAAGCTCATCATAGTTATGAACCATAGATCCAAAATGAGTTTTATTTGTTTATATCCGAGTTGAAAATATTCAATTTTGTATCATATTGAAGTTTTAAAAAAATCGAGGTTTTCTTAGGCTTGAATACGGTTTTCTCTTTTTGTTGAAATATGACTGAATCCAGTTGTCAACCCCTTCTTAAAAAATATTATTATTTAATATTGTTAATTGTTATTTTTGGGTACTCGTCATGGCAATTCACAATATAATAAAATTGACCTTCAATTAGTTATAAAATCTATCGTAATCTGCTGAGATGAAAGAGAAGTCGCAATGTGCCCAAATTCAACCTCAGTCTAAGAGAATTCAATGGTTCTCAGTATCATGATTTTGAAATTAAGTACTTTCTGGTTTAGAAAGAATAGGCAATGGGTTTTGGGTCTTCCGTAGCACACACCACTTATAGTCATAGGCTAAAGTGCTGTCAAACGGTTGGTCTGTAGGGAAGTTGCTCTTGATGACATTTAGCAGGACTCGAAGATCTTCATGATGCTATAATCATTAAGGTATACCCATATTATTAATAGTGCTACGTTAATAAAATTAAATAATGAATATAAATATTTCAAACATATATCAAACATATTTACTCTATAGGGTGTGTCCTCAATGATCTATAAAATTTATCAACTTCATCCTACTCGGAGTATGTGTTATTATCTGCATTTTTAACTTATATTTATAATCAAGTTTATGTCTTCTCTTCAAAAATGAAATTGTGGTATTTTACTTAGGTTGAACTCGCCTTATAGATTAGTCTATTTACCGTAATCAAGTTCATTTAAAAAGTGATTGTACCCTATTTAAAAAATGATAATTCTAAATATAATTTCCATTATGCTTTTAAAGACATAATCCATATTAGTATCGGCTGAGTATAATATATTATTTGCTTTCTTTGCAAAAACATATATAAAGGGTTATGTGAAGGATCGCTTGATATAACGTTCAAACCTTGGTTTGTATGCACGTCATGCATGTTGTACTTGGTGAACTACTCTCATCCCTCCAAGAAAAAGTCAACATTGAGGTGTGCGCCATCTAGTAGAGATCTAAGCGGGGAAGTGTGAAGATCTCTCATTTATAAAGTGCATCCATTCCATAATATAGAAACTTCCATCTCATCTCAGTTGGTGTACTGTTCTTTGTTCTTTGTCCTTGTTCTTTGTTCTTATTCTTAAATTCAATTCTTTCATTTCATTCATTTTTACATTTATTTTGCAATTTCTTCCTTTGTAATTATTTGTTGGTTTTTGTTTTTTTTATTTATTTTATTTATTTTTTTTAAATCTTATTTTTAATTTTTTGCCTATCTTCAATTTAAATTTTATTTGTATTTTTAATTTTATTCCTATCTTCAATCCTAATTTTATTTTTATTTTTATTACTGTTACTATTAATATTTATTTTTATGTACTTATATTTATTTTTATGTTATTTTTTTATGATTTTTGTAATTTTTTATTTTATTTATATATTTGTTTTTGTTTATTTTTTTATTTTATTTTATTTTAATTTTTTAAATCTGCTAATATTTGCATATGACCTTCTTCGAGTTTAGGGAGCTCTTTCATCCGTTTTAAAGTATTTAAGCTTCTCTTACAATTTCTCTTTGTTTTTTAATGGGTTCTTTTTCCCCTAGCTTTCTAATGATTGTTTTCACTCTTATAATTCTTAATTTTATTTGACGATTTATTTTCTTCTTTTCTACTTCACTTTTTTTTTTTTTTTTGATTATATAATTCTCCGCAACCTATCCCTTGACAATGAGCACGAACACTCTAATATTTGTTTGTTGTCCTGGGGGGAGGGAGGGGGGTTGGCGTGGGGTTATATCCTTTTACGATTCTTTACAATACGTTCCCATTATTGGAATTTATATGTTTCGTTCCCTTTATGTGTTCTCAGTCTTTAAATCGACCTGTACGCTTACAGTGATGTATTCCATACCGGTTACATGCATTCAATGCAATCACATTATATGATCCAAAAGAAAAAAGCACTACTGTGAATTGTTCGCACACTTCTCTACATCTGGAATTGTATCCTTCTCGCTTCGGACTAGCGAGTCGTCGCCAAATCATCTTGTCACTGAGTCCCCCCAAATCCGCATCAACTGGACCTACATTGGGTTTGCTGTATTCATCCTGGTTGAATTGTAGGCACTGTTCCAGTTAGAGAAGTTCCAGTCCCGGTGTGGAGGGCTCGGTGGGACATCATTTTCGTTAACCTCAGAATTTTCATCCACCTCTGCTGCAGATTTCCCAACATCTGGAAGTAATCAGCGTAAACCAAGCACATCTTAGTGTGATTCACATTTCAAAAGCGATTCAAATACAATCTTCGATAATGGCATTAAGAAAAAAAAAAAAATACAGCGTTATTGGTAAGGTTCTTGGTACTAACCTCCACAGGTGTTGCGGGACAGCTGAGTAGACCTCGGCGGAGTAAACATCCCTTCCTCCCAGTCAGAGTCATCCTCAGAATTACACGTTTGAACATTACCCGCACCCACATCCAGCTTCACCGTACCAGGCATTGCACTCTGAACTGGATCTTGCTCAACGAATGCCTCAGGGGATTTATCTGCTCCGGAACCTGTACCTGCCAGCACGAGTGTTGCAAGTGCATCAGCCACTGCTTTCGCTTATCGGGAATAGATATAAACACGTTGGCATGCAATTCAACAGTAATTCTTCGCAACACCGTCAGGTTAAACCCTAGACTGTAACTTTTCGCAATGAAATGCTTGGTAACGTGACTTCAGAGCTTACCTGCCGAGTTTGTGCCATTCGGTGCAGATGCCAAGTCCCCGAAGTCAACCACCTTCTCTGCCCATCGGCGAAACACAGACCAAGTTTCTGAAATCTCGAAGGAAGCCAGCTGTCGGTCCATGGCTCGTCTTTTGGCGACACGACGGACCCTAAGTTCGGCAATGTCCTCGTCCAGTTCTCGCTTCATCAGGTCACCCTCCATCTCCCGCTTCAAACTGTGATAATATCCTATTTTGTCCGAAGGGCACAAGGTCTGGAATTTGTCATGCTCCAGCCGCTAGTCCACTGTCAGACACGGCAACACGTCAGACATCTACTTAATTCAGTCTAAGACCAATTAAATTCAGAAAATCATATCTATGCTATGGCCATGGCGCACGAGAACACAAGTGAGGGATTTAATATTACTTTACGACAAAGTTAATGCATCGTCCGTAGGCGTCTCTGATTAATTGCAATAATGTTCTGAAACTGATTAATGGAACTCGAAAACCTCTTACAGTTAAAAGTAAGCGCTTCACGTATATTCCTCCTCTCTTCTTCCATACTCCTGACAGTTTTGTCGTCTGCGTCGTCTTCATCGGGCTCAGTGAGAGGCTCCACGGGTCGTAGCCGTGCCTCCACGAACCCCGCCACATTCACGTTCCCCACGACCGATTCCCCTGCAATGGCAATCACGAGTCATACAGAGGTCTTCCATATGCGGCTTTCACATTAAAAGCCTGACTCGTCTATAGAAACTAACCTTGTATGACTAGAAATCAGCGACATCGCTCCAACATACCTGATGCTGGAAATAAGTTCCCAACTCGTGCTTCAGGATCCTCCACGGGCTGGGCGTCAGAGCATGGGTCTGGGCTGTCGGCTGGCACTCTTGCATCCTCCGTCGGCACAATGGCAACCTCTCTAGTGGGTAACGTGACGTTCCTGCCTGAGTCCGCCTGTATGCCGGGGATGACAACTGCTTCGCGCGGATCGACCAGGGATAGGGGAACATGCTCCAACGTATGAGCTGCAGCATCAGAGTTCTCCACTTCCTCGCCTGCCAGTAAAATGTGTGCCTTGGAATATGCGGGTACGTCAATGTTGGGACTGGGAGGTACTGCGAGGAAACAACCAAAGTAGAATTTGTGAGGGCCCTCGCGTAGCTCAACGTCGGGGTGGCAGACATTCAATTCCCAATCGTCAGGTGCGCCTTGAAGGTCTGCTGGAATCGTAAATGGAACCTCATTCGCAGGCCATTTCCTCCCGCATGGTCTCCCGGAAAGGTGGGCCTTCAACTCCCCGAATGTGAGAAAACCAGAAGTCTTCCACTGACCCCTGCGACATGCCTTCTCGGCAAAAGGATGCCCAATTGATTGAGTACTCCAATTTCTCTGCAAGTATACCACGCGCGAAGTTCAGACCTATGCACTTGGCAGCGCCGATTGGGCGCTGGTGAGTTTTTTGAAACAGGACTTCGATGCGGCGTTGCTGGAGGGGGCTCTCGGAGGTATCTTCGCTCGCGTACTTGAAGCCTGAGGCACCTCGTTCAGGCCACCTTGCCAAGCAGGCCTCCTCCGATACAATAGAGTGGGGTAAGTCATGCGGCTGGATCCGAGAGAAACCAGGCACATACCCGACATCGTTCAGCCCTACTTCGACATGGAACCAGCGCGCGTCGCCCTTGCGTGGACAGTCGGACTGCTCCGGGGTTAACTGAACCAGCGGAAATCCAACGCGGCCTCGAAGTTGCATCGTGTCCACAGAGCGGTCCACCGGATTAATTCCTTCGGGCAATGTCTCGTACTGCAATCCAACTGCTGGACAGAAACACTTGAACTGATGCAAATGTATCCGTTCAGAAATAACTACAAAAATGTCGCGGTTGGCAACTTGCTGGTGCTGCGATGTGCTCCTCTCTGGCTAGGTACTGCAATGCAATCCAACTGCGTTAACAAGAATAGACTGACGGGGACATGGTGTTTTTGCGACTATATTTGGCCGACACTAGTGTAACCGATGAAACAGTAGAACTCAACTAGTGCATCTGTTTACGATTCTAAATAACAAAACAACTGTGCGCGAGCTAACCTGCTGCCTTGCGAAAGGCTCGTCCCCGTGGCGTCGCTCCGAGAGGTGCTCCTTCCTTCCCTCACAAAGCCGCTGCAAACTGAATGGAGATGGCCACTGCAAGCTGGAGTCCCACGCAAGTTAGCTAATGTGGAACTTTCCTAGGTTTAGGACTTAGTTACTGATTAGATGTTTTGCATCGCAATTACTGTTGTTCATCATATCGGTAACAGGCACATCATTTCGTAGCCTAGCTCACTAAGATGTCTTATTCATAGGTTTCCCTGAAAGTCACATCTTTTCGTGATCTAACTCCTGAAGGTACTAATCATGAAGACTTTAAGTGGCATGTCAACCAGACAGGTAGTCACTTGTGCGAGCTATCTATTGATTAGACGGTAATTGAGTACTGAGTACGTACGTGTCGTATACTCACTATACTACATACCTCTACGACTACGCACAACATACATAGTACCAGCATCTGAGGTACCCTCCAAAGGAATGCTCACTTGTTGCAATGCAATTTAAGTTCTAAGAAGGACGGCTGTAATTTGCCGGATGTTTAACTCCACTTAGGTCAATCTAATACATTTCTACAACCTGGACCAAGCAGCTGATATAGGGAAGACCTGTACGTGAACAAGGCAATGTAAGATATAAGGCTCTGGAAGAAAGAACTCGACGCAATAAATGAGAGACGGATGACGCAGTCTTTCAAAACTGTTCAGCACTGGACTGTTCAAACTCATGTATCCACCGCTCCCTCTCGATGTTGTTCACTGTTTGGACTGAACATGCAACTCCGCAGAAGTTAGTCGGGGTGGCATATAAGGCACTCTGACGACTGTTACAGAATAAAAATCAAGCGAGGTTGGTCACAAGAAGCACAGAATTGCAGTCTGACAACTATTACAGACTAGAAACCAAGTGAGGACATTCCGCGTGTGGAAAAAAAAAAAAAGACAAATCCATTGCGACGGCATTACTTATAGGGTTGAAGATAAGACATGTAAGGGGAAATAAGAAAATATAGTATGCAAACTGAGTCGCAAGTCATATTACAGATTAGGAATACTAAAAATTAGCAGGTCTCTTCCTGTTACACATGGTGCATCACAGATCATGATAATGCCAACGGCAAATTAGACTTAGAAAACTTAAAAAGAAACCATTGTCCTCGGCCATGTCCACCCTCTCAGCGACCGTGCGGTCTCCGCTCAAAATGGGTACTGTTCTTATAAAACAGCACATCCTCTATGACCATGTCAAAAACATGCGAACTCTATTTTCATTGAACCAAGGCGCATGCACCAGGTCTCCCCGCGGTGGTACAGAAGAAGGCCTGGAGTGTCACGGTTACATTGTCGGTTATACTGAATTACGAAGGAGAGTCAAACGGCGGGGCAGCAGCGCGGGTTCAGCTTGACTCCACGCTTCCCGAGTTTCCCTCATCCTTCGAGGTTGGCACGGCGTTGCTCATACTGACAACATCCTCTCGCGCCAAGTTCCGAACTCGACGGTTGCGTCTACCAACTCGAGCTTGGCGCCTCACAGTCAAGTGGTCATGTAATCCTCGAACGTACGAGTCGAAGGTGAACCCAAAGGCCTGGCCTAGAAGTCTGATCTCGTCATAGCATGCCTCCGTCTACGACGTGTTACTCGCATCGGAGATCAATGCAGAGAGGGCTGGTGTAGCCGGAAACCCAGGTCTGCGGAGATTCCAGCGCCACAGTATTATTGCCATCCATCCAAGCACCGCCCCCTTCACGGCAGGGTCACTTCCAGTCCACGCGGGCATAACGAACACTCCTGCCAGAGATAGCCACTACAGATTCAAACCCACCCTCACGAATCGCCAAGACACCAGGAAGAAGAAACGCAAAAAGTCCAGGACCGCAAAACTCCAGCATGACTCTGTTTATAAGTGTGTCACCCCGCTGTCCCGACGATGAGGACGATGGGACAGCCACCAACGTTCGAGGTTATGATGGCCCTGACGCGACAAAATCATGAATCTTGATATCAAAATCATGATGTAATAATTATCCTCATCAAATGCGACACTTAGTAAATGACAATTACACCTACGATTACAGTAATTACTAACACGGTGCATTACATGTAGGATCGTCGGAGCTCAAAAACAGAAAGGTGGACACATCACAGTTCTTGTTGGGAATCGGATTTGTACACGAAAACAAATCTAGATATGGTTGTATGGAAGCAAGTTATCATTCGCAGATTTAGGGAATCATGGCTCCTCTTCTATCGTAAGCGTCATTTATGTTGCTACAAATTACAGTCACTAAAGGAGTAAATGGCAAATTGTTCTTTAATAATGTGTTCCGATCTTCGTCAGATTGTATGATTCTCTCCTTGCTTATTTCTTTTTAAGTAAGTTCAGTACTCTCCCCCAAGCGGTGCATATCCCCAAAAAATTTCACAACGTCGGCATTGTAATGGGGGACTGTCGTGTGTTGAAATTTGCGTACCGATATTAGTGACGTCAGATTGGGAGGCCTCATTTTGACTGACAAGAATCCTATCGACTGTTGCTTGTGCGAAACACAGTCGACCTCAGAGGTTGTCGTCAAGGAGGTCGGGCACCTCCATTGGCGCTTGTGCGTCTCGTACCGCTTCACCCACTTCATCAGTGTTGCCGTCATCGACGTCGATGTGCTGAGTGTCGTCATGCGCTGCGTCGTTGTCCCTTTCCTCCTGCGCGAGCACCTGAATTAGATCCGCCTGAGGGACGGGCTCCGCGTGAGTCGATGCTTCTCGTCGTATTGACTGAACGTCTGCCCCAATGTTCCTTGTCGCGTCGACGCGTCCTGCCGCGCCCATCGGTGGCTCTCCTGTGCCGAACACCACCCTCCTTGACCTTGGCTCAACGTGCATTACGACCTTTCAGTCCGGGTCGTCCCCATCGTCCACAAAATAAACCTGCACCCGCCATAGAAAGCGAATTTACAGTGACGCCCCCTCAGTCATCCATACATGTCCACGTGAATGTCACTGTACTGTACCATCACGGAAACGAAATATTGATGTGCTCTAAAAAAACAATGCATTTCTTCCCCGCTTACCTGCTTAGCATGGACTGGAGACAGATATGGCTCCACATGCCGTGGTTGCCTTGCAAGATACCGGACAGACCAAAAACCATGCGCATCCTCTCGGATGCAGCGCGACCCCTGTAAGTCCGGTTTAATCCAAGAGCACCGTAAAACGGCGTACTTCAGATGGCCGTAATCCACCTCGAAGATGTCCTTCACAATCCCCACATATTGCAGCTCCGCCTCCACTAGATGTTGGTCTGCTCGCGAAGAAAGGCACTCTTGCGTGATAATGGATACCACACCAGAGTCAAACGTGACGTTGCTTCATCCTTGCTCTTCGTCAGTACGGAAATGGTGCCCAAATGCATACATGGAATGGTAGTGCTTCACCATAGAGAACGGGAGCCGTGACATTGTGCGCAGGTCATCTCCAGGGTCTTCTCCACGAGCCTCCATGGCACGTACCCTCTGTTCCAGCCAGTCGGAGAACGACATGTAAGGAATCCTTGATCGCCTCTCGTGACGTCGACGTTCCTCCAAATATTCTCTGTGCAACAGCTCGTCACCTTAGTAATCGTCCATGTCACCACCAGAGAAATGCGGAAACATCATGGACCATGTATAAGGATTTACATGCGGTGCCATATTGTAATCAAAGTACATAGGTGAGAGTGAGGGAGCACCTGAATTCGTCCTCCGTAAGCGCCAAGTTTTGAATTACATGCGCATGAAGCTGTTTCAGGGAGCCTTCCTCCCATTCTTCTTCACAAGGGGTACCCTCCATAACCTCGCCCACATTTTTTTCCTCGTCCTGCATATCCCACATGATGCGAGCCGCCACTGGAAAATCTCTGAAGTGCTCCGTAGCGAAGCCAAGCGCTTCTTCGTACATGTGCTGCATGGCAATGGAGCCCTCGGGATGCGCCTTGTTTCTTACCAGGGTTTTGAGATGACCTATGTAGCACTCTCCACCGTACATCCACCGAGCATGCACTGGTCCGCACCAATAGAGCTCCCGGGGCAAGTGCAACACTAAGTGAGGCATTACATTCCAGAACGCCGGAGGGAAGTGAATCTCTAACAAAGCCATTGTTTCAGCCACATATTGTTCCAACTTCCTAATATCCGATCTCTGAATGGATTTCGCGCATATGCGCTTAAAGTAGTGCCCCAATTGAATCACTGCAACGCATGGTCCGTCTCAAAGAGCGCCCCGAATCACAGCTGGGAGGATCTCCTGCACCAGAACGTGCCAGTCGTGCGTTTTCATGAACTGGAATCGTTCCTTCTCGAGATTAACCAATTTCTCAAAATTCGCAGAATGGTCAGTTGGAGTTCGTACAGCAGCAATGGTATGTAGTACCTTTCTCTTCTTCTCCCGGGTCATCAAATATGGAGCAGCCGGTTTCACAAAATTCGACGTTGCTTCATCTCGCACGAGATGTAGGTGATGCATGCAGTTGGCGTCTTCCATATCCTTGCGCACGGCAATGGTGTCGCTCTCACCGAGAAGGAATCCGACTGCGGTGGCTGCCACATTCTTTTCTATATGCATCACATCAAGCGTGTGACGCACAGGGAGTTCCTGCACCCGACCAGACAATAACCGTTTAGTCGAGAACCCGAGTAGTCATGAGATCCCACACCGTAGGGACATTTGACATATGTTAGGACACGCTCGAACAACATCCAACAGTCCATGGATGGACCTGATTGTCCCCTCACCCACTGTCTCAGCATTTCAACGTGTAATGCAAATTACTGCCTAGAGCAAGTCCTTCATGGTAACTGAACATCAGCGCGCTTTAGTCACGTGTGACCGTAGCAATGTGAGTCCCGTTCACCGTCAGCGAAGCTAAAGTCGAACGCCAGTTCCTCGCCAGATCTTTATGTCTGGCCCATGGTCCCCTGATTCCACACTGCATAATTTTGCCAACATAACCACATCTACGAGATCGAAGTCCATGGTTTCGTACTAAGAGTACTTCGAATCCATGCTCTCCGCCAAGGCTCCAAACGCTGCGCATGACTACCACTTCACATGATCCACCGAAGAATATCGGTGCAGTCTCATGTACCAAAAGACGACTACTCCGTCTAATAAACCAATCACAGCAACACTAAGGATATATGCAGCATCCTTCTAATTGTTACATGTTACCAGATTCCGCGTTGATTGTCAACCGCAACGCCAGACTAAAATTGACATGATTGTCGTTGTCCCGTGACCACGAACAGAGCACACGGACAATTCGTGTGATTCGCCCGGACCTGGACGGGCCCATATATGGTTGTGCACAATGTGTATTGTGTCGTTCTATGAGTACCCTAAATTCGAATCCACGGGCAACGCGATCAGCAGAAACTAAGTTATGAATCCGACTCTGCTCACCATACCGCAGGGGACATCACACTATAGCGACGACCACCATCCCGCATAAGAAACCAGGCAGGTCACTATCCCATCGCAACATGGACTCGGATTAACAGTTCTGGCAGTTTCAATGATACGCAAGGGAGAATAGTATGTCATCAGCTGTTATCTCTGACGATTATCAAGGAATGCACAATAGTGCAACACAACGGCTTCGGTGATGACCACTGGAAAAAACATGAAACGGACATAGGAAGTGATGGAATTTAACTCACCGACTAGTACGGCAACCTGAAGAGTCCCGAGATGCGCTTAATTCCATAGCGTCTAACCGGGTCATTAGCTTGCGGAGTCACTTCCTCACGCAACCATCTCTCACGCTCGGTGCCCCACGCCAGCGCCTGCGCACCCGTGACCGGCAGCGGGGGGATGCCGTGCTCTTCGCTCCCGAAATTGCCAACATCACGACGCATGTGATGATCCTCGTCAAGGAACTTCCGTGCGCAGTGGCAGAATATATTCTTGTGCAGGAATTTCGACCGCCTGGACCAAAACCCTGGCCCGCATACTGGACACCCAATGAATCCACTCGTGGTGCATCCCGCCAAGTAACCGTATGCCGGGAAATCACCCACTGTCCAAATTAACATGGCTTTCAAAATGAAATGAGATGAATTTAGATACCGAGCGGCATCCATGCAATACACCCCGTATGTCCAGAGCTCTAGAAGTTCATCCACAAGTGGGGCCATGAACTCGTCGAAACAAGTTGCTGGGACAGATTTTGGGCCAGGAATCAGTATCGCAAGCATGATAAAGTAATTCTTGGTCGTAAGCCAAGGCGGTAGGTTATAATTCAGCAAAAGTATGGGCCATATGGAGTAGGTACTCCGCTTGTCGGAACTGGGATTGAATCCATCTGCAATCAGTCCCAAACAAATGTTGCGAGCTTCGTGTGCGAATTCCTGATGATATCTTTCGTTAATCCACTGCCACTGCCTCGAATGGGATATGTGAGTCATTGTGTTCTCGTCAAATTCTTGCAGGGCGCACCAAGTCAAAGCCGCTGCCTGAATTGGGCTTCGATACATCCTCTTTAGATGAGGTATTACCGGGAATACCCGGCACACCTTATGCGGGACCTGTGACCTCCCGCTCAATCGTTTCCGCGGCGCACGACAGTTGGGACAGATCGCGGCATCCTTCAGAGGACCTTGAAAAAGTCGACAATTGTTTGGGCACGCGTCATAACTCTTATAAGAGTGACCCAGGGGACGCAAATACTCCGACGCCTCCCCGTAGGAACCGGGTAGAGAATTTGGCTGCGGGAGCATGCTATACTTGAAGATCCGAAATAATTCGTCCAGGTATATATTAGCTACACCATGCAACTTACTACTACTGATTATGGTGTATGTTGCTCCCATGCTTGAGAGCAAAGAGCCGTGGAAAAGTGGAGTTGTAGCGACCTCTTCCATTGCACGCATAGACTCTTCAGTTTCGTCGTCTGAATCCCCCCAATCGCTATCTCCCGTGTCAGATCCGCCACTCTGTTCATGATCTGGAAGGTTGACGTTGTCCAAGTCTTCTTCGCTACCACTATTGGAAATGTCTGCTCCAAATCCTCCTCCATTGGCCGTCGCAGCGTGGCCTATGTCATGTGCAGAAATTTCAGGACTGTCTCGTCTATGTGCAGCTTCGGGCCCTGCGTCCTCCCGCGGGTCCAACGGGGGACGCCCCTGCTCTCTACCATCTGGATCTACGTCAACTCGATTAGGTCCCTCCCCCCCCCCACCAGTCCATCTCGAACAATTGCATCCCGCGCCACATCTGCTCGAATTCGATCTGCCAGTTCATGGGCGTCCACGACCATCTGAGTGAGGTCGATGCCCTCATCCATCCGTCGACGTCGATTGCGAACAGGCTCCTCTCTGGCATGCGCACCATAATACCGATTGATGTGGCTATCCCATTCTTCATCGGAATCATCTCCTGGGACGCCCTGTAAGGCACCGTATATGATTTATTAGAAAACTATATTTGCACCATGAAATCAAATAATGCACCAAATTTCCACGGTCACACGACGTATACGCATACATACCTCGGTTGTTCCGAAGAACCATGGATGACGTGAATTCCGTCGCAGGCACCTTTCGTAGGAATTAATTGGAACATCCGTCTCCCGAACATGTAGCTTGCATGGGCAAGCTAGCCTTGTCTACCCTCTTGCACGAGCGTATGCAAGCTCACTGTGGATTAGCTTCCTCTCCCTCGCCACTATACGACGCTGCCTATGAGCCTGCCTCCGAATACCTGCATCCATGATCCCGTCTGTAAGAACACGAGTCAGATCCTCTTCCCAAAAAACTCGAAATTCCATCATGGAAGACGACTGATGGCATTAATGGTAATTAACGTATATGCACCGAAGGTGGCGGCAGAAGAACGACCAGAGACCTGAACCCTACTTCCTCAAGATTTGCCAGACTGCTCGTGGCGTAGACCCGAATATCGAGAAGCCCCGTGTGCAAATTCAGAAATGCGGATTTTATACATAATTCGCAAAATTAACAGTGTTGCTCAGAACCTGACCTCGGCAGAGAAGAGTAGACTTACCCTTATATTACAACAGCTGTTGCGTTCATCAAATAACAGAAGTCTACGTTCCCCTCCAAATCCCTACGTCGCACACACGATTGAAGCATGCAACTGCTTGCGAAGCCTAACCCGTAGTATCGTCTTAGACCGTTCTATCTCCCGCATAGGCTGACTTCCAATGAAACCCTAGCGCTCCGAATCTGTAACGCAGGTATTGTTCTCACTCGTCAAAATCCCCTGAGACATGACCTCCAAGCATGAAAGCAGCGGTCACAGTCCCCAATATGAACCCTAGATTCTGACATTCACTACTGCGACAACACAAGAGCCATGTCTCCTGAATTCGATACAGACATGGCTGTGTGGGCGGGTACGACTCATGGCCGGAGCTTGCCAGCAGAAAGGAGGTGGAAGGCCCGACCTCTGGTGATCCATGTGCAAAGCGTTCCTTTGCCACTGACAGTGACGCCCTCAGCGTACGGTGGAACATCTAAATGTGGAATGTACGGATGGTGAGAGAGAGAAGAAGTGGCCTGGGGTCAATCTACTCAATAGCTGTCGAGCATAGTCCAGGCCGGGATCTCTAGTTCGCGAAATTGGGTCCAGAGGGGGTCTCTCTAATTTCCCCCAACGAGCGGTGCAGCCGCCTCGCGAGCGGGCAGGGGCAGCGCTCGCTGGGGTTCCCTTCCCCCGTCCCTCCCCCGGGCTCCACTCCCCGTCCCCGCGCCCGTGCGGCCCGCGTCCCCGTGCCCGTGGAAGCCCCCGCGCCCGGGCTGGGAACGCCCGCCCGGCGAGGCCCTCATCCGGGCCCCGAGACTTCTCATCCCCCGTCCCCCCGTCATCCACCTCGTCGTCGCGTCGTCTCTCTCCTCTCCGCTCCGTCGTCTGTCTGTGCTATGTCCCATGGTTTGGTTCCGGACACCTTCATTGCATTGTGGATAGGTTTAGGGTGATGCAGCGATGGTGTTAACTAGGTAGAGGAGCGCCTGTTTAGGGTTGAGGAAGTCCTTCAACTACGACTGGTTCAGGAGAGTACGGTGTAGGGCTTTAGGGTTTCAGGGTTTATGCACCTTCGGAGCTCGGTGATACTTGTTGCGAGATAGAGTTCCCTTGGTAGGAGTTTAGGGTTTAGGGTCCGGTCCTCTTGAAGCTGCGAAGCTAGGGGGAGGGGGAGCAGCGTGCGAAGCTCAAGGGGGAGAGATCGGAGATGAAGAACATCCGGGACCTGGTGAGTATCTACTTCCCGTGTAGGTTGCTTTGTTTTGTGTTTTGAGTTTTCTCATGTATATCTCGTATTCCCTCCTCTCCACTTCTTCTGCAGTCATTGTCCTTCTTTGTTTCGTCTTTACTCTATGTCACTCATGTGTAGTCTGTCCTGAATGGGAGTTTCACTGTTTCCGGACAGGTGTAATGCAGTTCTCTCTATCTCTCCCTGTCTAGCTTCAGTCGTTGCTGCGGTGCGTTCATACATTGTCGGCAGGTAGGTCAGTTCGCACCTGTCCATCAGTCCCGTCCCCCCATTAGTACCCGCCCTGTAGTTGTTTTTTTGTTTTTATCTTTTATGTTCCTTTCCCTCTTCCTCTTTTTCCGAACCCATGTACTGTTATGGCAGTAGACAGGTTCCTTGCCTGTCCGGGGCGCTTGTTTAATTTTTTTTTTTGTAATTTTCCTCTCCTCTTTACTGCTGTCTTTGTTTGTTCGTTTCGTTTTTCACTATCTTTTTGATATTGAAGATGATTTTCAGATGTCCCTGTCCGTTGAGCCTGTCTTGGATTTTCCTTTCACATCATTATTTGATCGCCCAGAATGCTGTCTTTCTCTTCTCTTCTACTTCCTTTCTCCTTTGCCCTTTCCTGAAAGTGACTTCCTCCCTTAGGCTTCTCCTTATGTTCATGTTTTGGTTCATTTCTGCCTTTGCAAAAAAGGTTTTTTTCGTTTCTTTCGATTGAAGTACTAACTTCTCGCTACTTTCAGGACTTCTTCACTGCTGGTCTCTTCTCTGTCCTGGAGTTGTACTCTTTTTGGTTTTAAATTTTATTTTTTTTTTTTTTGGCTCCTTTATCATTCACTTCCCTTCAGTATCCGATTGTGCTGTCCTCATGGTTCCCTCACCTTCGACTGTATCCCCTAATTTTATTATTACTTTTTTTTTCCTTTTACTTTTTTTTCATATTTTTTTAATTTACCTTCGTTTGTTTATTTTCTCTTTTAATTTCTTATTTTCTCCCCAGCACTGCCTCTAAGTAGTGCTGTTTCCTTTGTGATTATCCGTTCACTTCCTCTTATTCTCAATCCCATTCTCTGACCATTTTCTTCGGTTCCTTTTTTTTTTTTTTTTTTTTTTTCTCTTTTTAATTTTATTCCTTTTTTTTCATTTTTTTTAAAAGGGGGAGGGCCTGTCTGAACCCGCTATCTCTCCTTCTCCTCCATTGCTTCTTCTTCCTGTCACATTTTATTTTATTTTCTTCAATTTTGTTTTATTCCTGTTTTTGTTTTTTTTTTTTTTTAAAAGGGTGAGGGCCTGTCCAAATTCGCTATCTCTCCTTCTCCTCCATTGCTTCTTCTTGCTGTCACGGTTAGTTTTTGTTTTTCAATTCAGTTTTTTTCCTTATATATATATATATTTTTTTTTTAAAGGGGGAGGGCCTGTCCGAACCCGCTGTCTCCTCTTCTCCTCCATCGCATCTTCTTCCTCTCAGGGTTCATTTTCAACTTCTTCCAATTTTTTTTAAGGCCCCACTTCAATTCGGACTTAGGCTCTACCTGTCCGGACAGGCTAGGGAATACCGCTCCTTTCGATTCCGATCACCACGTGCTCTCCTGAAGTACCCGATCTAACAAACAGTTCGCATTTCTTTACTGTGCCGCACAGATTGACGATCCCCAGACTCCAGACCTCTCCCAGCTGTCCAAGGACAACGCCTGCGATGTGTTGTGGCATAGGGCGACGATTCTTGACGTCTCCAAGCTATCGAAGGACTGGCAGAGGAAAATTGCGAGCCAGGAACCGGGCATGGTAGAAGGGGTAAGTCGACTAACGTTTTCCCATTCATGGTTTTCATAGTTCGGACAGGCTGTTAACTAGGCTGGATTTACGATGGACATATCTAATGTTGGGGTTTTGGTTGGATTTGTTCTTGCAGCTGCAGGTCGAGGGGAAGTTCGGGCCAGAGGATGTCATTGTCTGTACAAGTGTTGCGGCCGGCTATGAACCCAACCGAGACGCCTTCACCATGAGCGAGCATGACTGGCTCATGGTGGAGGTCAATCTCCTGTAAGGAAAGGATGAAGAGCCCACTCAGGAGAAGGGGAAGTCGAGGACGAAGATACCTTTCTTATGCAAATACTGCGACGCTGAATTCGTGGACAAGGCCACACTTGGATGGCATCGTAAATCGGGAGCATGTCCGTGCTACCAGTACCTCCAAGGGCCTCTTAAAATCTACCCAGCCCGAGGGATTGAGGGCAATAAAGTTGCCCGGGCCGTTTTTGCAAAGTACAATCTGCCTCTACCTTCGCAAATGCTTGGGAAGAGGCCGGAGGTGAAGAAAGAAGGTGGTAGGAAGAAGAAGAAACGACGGAGCGAGAAGACGGATTCCGAACAGGAGGGGGATGCCGAACAGGAGGGGGATGCGGACGATGCCCGAGCAGGCGGGTCCTCACAGCAGAACAGTCCAGCCGGGGGGGGGAGAATGTGGTCGACTTGAGCAGCTCGGATGGGCGGGTGCGGGGCAGTGCCGAGAGGAGCGACGGGGAAATTGGTGCCGGAGGGGCCGTGGATGCGGGCGGTGGGGAAGAGACGCCAGGACAGAGGTGCGTCGGCGTTGAGCGGGATGGAGGAGGGCAGGGATCTGGGGCGAAGGAATTGGAGACGCTGTCGGAGGCGAGAACACGACTGGTCGGAGACGGACCCAGTGTCGCGGCTGTCTTAGCAGAATTAGCACCGAGGCGTCACCGAAGCCGGACAGCAGCCAAGCAGGGAGCGACAAAGAAGACTCCACCGCGAAAGGTGAAGACGACTGGGGCGGCGGGGGGGAGAGGGGCTTCGAATTCGGCCAAAAAAAAAAAACGCCAAGTTCTCTCGGATTCCTCGTCGGACAGTGGGGCAGGGTGCAGCCGAAGGGGTAGGGGGAAGAAGGGTGGTGGAGAAAGGACGCCAGGGAAAGGAGTTGCCAATCGCACACGCGGAGCTGCAGGCGGGAGGAAGAGTATGGGGGTGGGCGACGGCGCGGGACAGAATGTAAGCGAGGACGCGGGGTTGAAGAGGAAAAGAGGCAGTTCTGATGGGGATGACTCAGGGGGAGACGGGGTTCCGGAAGACCATCGTCAGCCGCGGGATACTGTAAACGAGGAGGCTCATGAGGGTTGCGGGGGTGGCTTAGGCGACGGGGACGAACCACCGAAGGAAGCACCACGGGGGCGAACGGCGGCCAGGGCAAGGGGAGCAGTGAAGGCGGCCGCTGAGGCGAGGGCGGTCGAAATGTTTCCTTCGGTCGACCCCCGCACTGCTACGAAGGCACCCCTGAATCCCCCAGGCCTTTATTGCTTGCAGGAGTGTTGCGGGTCCCTAGTAGAGCCGGAGTTGATGACCACTCTTCAGGGTCCGGTGGAGGCGTTGCGGTTTCTGCAGGACCAGGGGACGCTTGGGGGATTTGTGTCAGCAGCGTGGGGCGCAGTCCAGTTCAACGCCGACCTCGTGGTGAGTCCCCGGCCAGGAGAGGGAGAGGACATGTTTGAGTGTGTTGGGGTGTTTGTATTACATGATTCTCTTAGTTCCAAAGGGATGTACGGATGGGGGTTTTTTTTGCTTGATTGACTAGGGGTACGCTGTTGGTGTTGTAGGACTCTTTCTCTTTGGCAGTGGCGGCTGGGCTGGATCGTTGCAAGGCCGCCTTCACCCTTAGGTCCGAAGAGGCCATTGAGCAGGAAATCCAGGAGTTCTACTTATATCACGATGAGGTGCTCACCTTCCAGGAGAAGCAGCGGGAGTTCGAGGGGAGGATTATGCAGGTGGACCGAAATCAGAATGCGTTCGTGGCCGAGGAGATGGCTCGATATGACCAAGGGCTGCGAATGAGGGATGAGCACATCGACTGGTGCTGGTCGCCATTGTTTATGGAGGCCATCAACAAGCCCACACCTTGTTGCATTAATCGACCTTTCGAGCACTCCGAAGAGGAGTTCCAGAGACTCATGAAGTGGATGGAGTTGGAGGGGAGGAGGATTGGGGAGCGTAATGAACCCCCCCACATGGCCCGTGCCATGAAATTGTTTTCGAGGAGCCAGATCGGGGCCCGGACACCAATGCTTTGCCCTGTCTTGGGGCTGACTCATCAGACTTTGAACTCCCATGCTGCCCAGATCCTCCTTGCCATGGAGGAGCTCATTCGGGTAGGCAAGGTTTTTTTCCCGAACATGGATACGGAAGGTGAGGATTTTGAGACGTTTCGGGAAGTGCTCGACACGGGTGAGGACCGGGGCGGACAGAGTACCGGGTTCAAGGCTTGGAGGCGGGACACATTCATTCGGGCCTGTCTTGATACTCTCGCCTTGGAGCAGGAAGGTGTGTTGCGTGACATGTGGGTTAGCCGTCCAGGTGTGGACCAGGCAGGGGTCGCCAATGCATTTAGAAATGTTCTCCTTTACCGTGAGAACATCGATCTGGGTTACATATTCGGAGCTGTCGAGGCTACGGGAACATGGCCGGCAGCCGGTGCTGGGCTCTTCACGGCAGCGAAGGCGCTCTTGGAAGACAGCCTACATCATCTTCAAGGTAAACTACAAGTCTGGAATGTCACGGAAGACCTCGTGGACCTGGATCAGTGGAGGGCGTCTCAAGTGCTTAGCACTATTGATCAGCTCCGTGTTTTCCCCCCCCCCCCGAGGAGAATCCATACAGTTTGGGAACACCTACCTCACAGCATTCGACAGGCAGCCGGTGGGATCAACTCGTGTCGCGAGCTGAAGAGGGAGCCACCTCGACTTCGGACAGGGGAGGGGGGCAACCAGTAACGGACATTACCGAGGAGACTACGTCTTGCACCCCAGTGGTGGTTCTACCTAGTGTATAGCTGATAACATTAGTCGGATGCTGAATAGTTGATGATGTAGGGTATGTAAATAGTTTGTTTTAGTCTTAGATGTCTTTTAAGAGGACCTACTGTCGCAGACATTCTTACTCTGGTTATCCGGAAGAAAACATAGTGTTTCAGTAACTCGAGAGGAAACCCCTGTCTTGGGAGACTCTGTCCTGGCTTGGGGGATTTATAACCTTTTCCATTTTTTGAGACCTTTCAGTGGATGGGCCTGTCTTGAACACTTCTGCCCTTTTACCTTTGGTGACTTTCGTCTTCTCACGTTTTGGGCCGTCTTAAGGGCTCTTCGTCCACTGTTTATTGACGTCAATGCTCTTCTTTTACCTGTCTTGATAATGTCGTTTCAGCATGTATGATTTCGGTTTCTATTTCAGATTTTTATGTAGTTAAAAAAAAAAAAATCAAAATTAAAAATATCAGGTGTCTTCAAAACCCGGACAGACAGAGCTTTCTTGTTTGGACAGGTAAGCAAAGAAAATTGGAAATGGGAGGGGGGCGGGTGGGTTGAAGGAGGTGGGGGGGGGGGGGAGTTAGGGTGGGGTTTGGGGTGCTTTGGGGCTGGATTAATGGGGGGGGGGGGTTTGCGGTGCTTTGGTGGTGGTTTGGGGGGGTTTTGGGGTGGGGTGTCGGGGTTGTATGGGGGTGGTTTCGGGCTGGTTGGGGGGTGGTTTGGGGGTGGTTTGGGGCTGGTTTGGGGCTGGTTTGGGGGTGGTTTGGGGCTGGTTTGGGGGTGGTTTCGGGGTGGTTTGGGGATGGTGCGGGGTTGGTTGGGGTGTGCGTCGGGGGTGCTTTCAGGGACTGCGGGGTGAATTTTACGTACTTAAACAAAAAAAAAAAAAAATTAAAAACATAGGGGATGGGTAAACTTGTATAGAAAATTGAAAACTTCAGAGGAAAAAATTGAAAGAGTATTAAAAAATTAAGGAGAGGATCCATGAATAAAAAAAAAAAAAAAAGGGAGATAAACAGAAACGAATATGAAATGAGATAATGTGTCCAGAAATTTGATAAAAACTTAAAAATTAAAAAAAGGAATAATGAAAACGATTTTGGGGAGAAATAAACTTTAAAAAAAAAAAAAAAAAAAAAACAAAATGAAGTGAAACGCAAGGTAGAGGGAAAAGAATGGGGGGGAGAAAATGAATAGGAAAAAATTCAATTCATTCAGTGACGTCAAAGGGTAAGCAGAATATAAAACGGAAATTAAGGAAAAAAACAAAAAATAATTAAAAAAAAAAAAACAATAAATGAGTAATTGAAGAAGAAGATTGACAAGAAAGGTCGAATGAAGTAAAAACACTATAAGAATTATATAAAATGATATTAAAAAAATAAAATAATATGCTGTTTAGCATTAACTTATAAAAATGAAAGAGTGTAACAAAAGCGAGAGACCAAGATCAGGAAATACGTTTAGGACATTTATACGTTTAACAACGAACTAGGGGAAAGATTGAAGAATAAGAGTGACATTATAATGCGAAAGTAATAAAGTGAAGATGAAGATAATAGAACACGAGAAAAAAAATAAAAAATAAAATAAAAGGCGTAACAACGAATAAAAAAAGTAGAAAATGAAGACACGGGGTTGAATAAACCTGATTCTCAATGGAATAAGATAACAAAAATTCGGACTTCGAACCAGGGCCCGTATGCATTGAATATGGAATGATGAAGATAAACAAAAGATTAAAGGAGAACGCGACGAGCCCAAGTTAATCTTATTGTAAAAATGAACCTCCTCACATTGGGGCGTAGGTAGATTGAAATTTATAAGTACTGGATTGAAGACTGGATTGAAATTTATAAGTACTGGATCAATGCCTCTAGTAGAAGAGTGCAGCTATAATTACAGATGGAGTCGAGAAAAACAAAAAGGGATACAAAACAATAGGAGAAAGGAGCAGAATGGAAATGAAGAGTACGAAAATAAAAGATAGAAGGCAGTAAGCGACCAAAATTGTATTAGAAATGAAGCGCGGGTTACACGGATTACCCTGTTCAGTAGTTACTTCCCGGACAGTTGAGAGTATCCGGACAGTTGAGAGTATCCGGACAGAGGAAATTTCACGTAAATCGGACAGGAATATAAACAACCCAGACATTGATCTTTATAAACATTGAAGAATACTGTACATGAAACTGTCCGGACAGCCCTAGGATGTCCATTTCCTGGATTGCCCGCCCCTTTTCTTTGCGCCGGTTTCAGAACATGCCTTAAACCTTCTAAGATTTTTGGGCCCTGCTGCCACTTTGAACGAAGGCTGGGATAAGGGGTGGAGCAGTCCTGCGTCAGCTTTCACTTTGAAAGACGCCATTTTGCCTTTACACTCATTTAACATTGCTACAAAATTCTTCCTAAGAGCTGGGTTGTCTACCAAGAAGCCATCCAATTCCGTCAGGACTGCCTTGCCGCTACAGAGTTCCTTCTCCGGATCGTCCTCCGGGACTTCCCGCTTTTCCTTGTCTTGAACTGTTTCGGTGGCAGTACCTCCAGCAATCATTGAAATCCCGGCAGGTCGCGCCCCAACCCGTATACTGCCCCGCAGCGTACCAGCGTATCTAATTATGTCACCTGGATGAGCATCAGGGTTAATCATCCTGAAAACCTTGACAACATGTTTACAGGTATTGCCCCTCATCCCCAATGGGCAACTACAATGAGCCCATTCTGAATCTGGACTGGTGATTACCCAAATGAGTGGAAAAGTCGTCTGCGAAGCAACATAAGCCACGCCCTCAGGTAGACAGATCTTGACATGTTCGTCGGGAATCTCCTCAGCCCTTATCACTGCGTTTGCTACGATGCCTTCTGCCTTACCATTCTTGATGAATCCGTACAACTTACATTGCACTGCGTACCAATAGTGTATCAAAACGTCACTGACCAGATGGTACACTAGCCAGTCCACCCTGCGTCCGTCGAATTTAGCTCTGGAAGACCTCAAGATGGACTTCAAGTTTGCGTGATAACTCTCAATAGCGGCGTTGGTGTCTTGGTTGGCATGGGGCATGTTCCGAAATCCCTTCACCCACATCTCAATCTTGGGAATCCATGTGGTTTCGAAGTAAGCAAAGAAAGCCTTGGCTTGGGGGTACTTAGACTTCAAAAACTGGAACCGTTCCCTTGCAGCCTTTACAGCCAAATCACCTTGGAGAATACCATTCCCATACATGAGATCCGCACAAGCAGTAAGAATCTCCGTACGGAGATAGTTTGCTTTAATTTTCTGGGTAGCATTCTCTAGCCATGCCTTCCTAGTGTGCCAAAGACAGAGCATGATGGCAACATCGTCCTTTTTCTTTCCCGGGACAGGTTCTGCTTCCGGCCACACCTTCCTTCACATCCAGGAAACAGGCACTATCAAATCTCTGTGACGAGTAAGACAGACAACGCCCAAGACAGGTCGGCACTGTGGACATACAAGAAAGCGAGCCTGTCTTGAAAAACAATTGAAATAGGAAAAGACCCTACCTGATAGCGTTCAGTTCTGCATTGTCATTATCCACCAGAAAAGCATTCGGTTTCCAGTCAGGCTGTACAGCCAGGCAGCGGTCCCGCAGTTTTCTCAGCCACGGCTCAATGTCAACTTCCCTGGACCTCCCCTGGATGGTGAAGGCTACAGGAATCCCCTGCTCCCACTCGTCGAAGACCATAACTGTATAGAGAGGATACTACAAACATTTCTGGACAGACGAAAAACACAATCAGGACACGCAGAGCGTTCAATTACGGGCTGAGCTGTAGCAAAGTGGTAAAAGGAAGAGTTGAATTAAAACAAAATAGAATGGTAAGGCGGAATAAATACCTTGGGGGCGTTGGTTGAAAACGTGGCGTCCATGGACAGGGCCCTTCTATGGCCATGCCTCACCATCATCTGCAGCTGCCATTTTGTCTGTATTGCAAGACAGAATGGGTCATCTTCCGGTGGTGGAGGATCATTCAACTGTAGTGTTCCGTATTCCCGGTAGTGGTACCAGCAGTCAGGATTTTCGTCTGTCCAGAGCCTTACGCTCATGGCGTCGTTTGGATGCTTTTCCCAAAGCTCTTTGGCCAGCTTATTCGCAATATTATACACATCCGAGGGCATGATAAATGTATCACGAGTTGCTGGCAAGTTCTCTCGGGCACACCTCATCACCTCCGCCTTATGATCAGCCATGACTTGGGCTGGCGATTTACCTGACCTGAGAGTGTCCGCTATCCACTTTTTTGTTGCTGCAGATAAATGCCCGGACAGGCCTGCCCTTTGTCCACCAAACTCTGATCCATGGCATGGCTTGCCCTCCCGATTAGTGTGGCTCATACAATGAAAATGAATTGTACATAAACTCTCATCCACCTGCAATTGCTTGGCCACAAAATTACACTGACATCCCCTCTTAATGGACATCCCGGCTTGAACTTTGCTCACTCTCGTCCTTATCTTCGGCTTTGCAGATTGCTCGATCAAGGCTTGGGCACGCAGTAGGTGCTCCTGGGCCTCCTGAATTCGTTTTACCTCCTCTTGATCCTCCTCCTCTGCCTCCTCATTCAAATCAGGTACAGCTTGCTTCTTACTCTTTTTCTTTGGCCGGGCTTGTTTTTCAGCCTCCTTCGTAGCCTTGTCCACCAACTTCTGAGCCTTCTTTATAGCGGTTTTCTGATTTGTTGAATTCTTCCTTTGCACTAGCGCATGGGAGAAGGCTTTCTGGATTTCTACCTTATATTGCCGGCTGTAATCCTCAGGGCCGTACTGGCACCAGTAGCTGCGCAGGACATGCACAATAGAGTCTGTAAGCTATCTGGACAGACCCTAAAATACTCCTTCCCGGACAGGAAACTATCGGAACAGAGTGGCAAGCTGAAATAGTGCAGAAATGAGAGTTAGAATACCTGATTTCTTGCACTGCAGATTCAGAACGTGTCTGTTTGCGGACATCCTTTTTAATGCACTTCCTGGACTCTTCTACAAATGTGCATGGATGTTGGCGACCCGACATTTCCCCTTCCAGGAAATCATCTAAACGATCCCAGGGGATGGTGGCTCGTTGAGTTTCTCTACGAAACCCCCTGCCTTGGTTGGACTTCGCCTCCCATCGAAGATCCAATCGACTGAATGGGCCTGGAGGAGGCGTCTGGACAGACGCCTTCACCGATTCTGCCATTTTTCTCCATGGTGCTCTTTTGGGCTTCTCCTCTACTACAGTATCGAGCTCCACCTGCTCTGCAGCACCCGCTTCCTCTCCAGCATCTTCCGGAGCCCCTGTGTCACCTTCCTCACCACCGCCATCTTGGACAGATAAGGGGATACACTGCGCCTCCACTTGCCCCGCTTGGAAGTGCTCACATTCTCGCCTGTGATGCTCAACTTTGTGAAAGCCGTCGCTCCCTAAACCTAACTCTCCGATC
Source organism: Ceratodon purpureus (assembly GCA_014871385.1). Taxonomy (NCBI): domain Eukaryota; kingdom Viridiplantae; phylum Streptophyta; class Bryopsida; order Pseudoditrichales; family Ditrichaceae; genus Ceratodon; species Ceratodon purpureus. The sequence goes on from CM026426.1 coordinate 2,271,394, forward strand.
TTATCGGAATCCATGTCTGCATCAGACCCTAAACGGTTGGAAGTGTAGCCGTCGGCGTACACCAACTCTGAAGCGTGGCGGGGAAGCAGCCGTACCTGGGTAGCAACCCCGCTCTCCTCGTCACATTCCTCTGTCCCCTGTCTTGTGAGTCCGGCCACAATTCTGTCGTCCTCCCAACTCCAGTTCTCCCCAACTGCAGACAAATCGACGGCAGTGCCACTTGGTAATCGATGCGTATACATAACAAGGGGCCCATGGGAACACATCCCCTCCTCCCTACCTTCGGACTGGTGAAGTCCATGAACACCGGGCGCACACTGTCCATGACCGCCGAAAGATTCCAGTGCAACCTCGGCCAGGACATCCTCTCCCTCCCCCATTTCATGATGACCCTAACTCTCACCGGATAACCATGATTCGTTTCGCGAATTCAAACATAGGAATACTTCAAACTGCAATAGTGACACACCGTCCACATGCCTGAAACACGGTACTCTAGAACGCCCTCCTACCTCTCCAGATCTGTGCATGGAAGAGCTTGAGAATGCAACATGGCGACCCCTGTCCAACCGATCGCAATGCAACAGTGCTGCCATCAGCTCTCAACGGTGGCGGCGCGAGTTATGGCTCACAGACAGACGACGGCGCGGAGAGGAGAGAGACGACGCGACGACGAGGTGGATGACGGGGGGACGGGGGATGAGAAGTCTCGGGGCCCGGATGAGGGCCTCGCCGGGCGGGCGTTCCCAGCCCGGGCGCGGGGGCTTCCACGGGCACGGGGACGCGGGTCGCACGGGCGCGGGGACGGGGAGTGGAGCCCGAGGGAGGGACGGGGGAAGGGAACCCCAGCGAGCGCTGCCCCTGCCCGCTCGCGAGGCGGCTGCACCGCTCGTTGGGGGAAATTAGAGAGACCCGTCCAGAGGCATCACCAGATTTAGTTCATGCTTTTTGTGAACGGTATGGGTTTCACTTTCCTACACTTTTCCGATAGGAAGACGTGTCATTCGTTACAAGATCCAACTTCACATTTAGTTCTATTCTTAATTGTTCTAGACGTTGCTGGACCAGCCCAAATTAATCTGGCGAAAAGGTGCCATATTGCACCAATAATGAACCCATCGCGAAAAAACATATCAAATTCAATGATGAATATCCGATTTGAGAGCCAGATTTCATTCGTTGAGAGTGGGAAGAGTGCCCGTCAGCATCGGCCCCACGATGCCACGTCGCCAAGGTGGGCTGGATGGGAGCGTCTCTGCGATCTGAGCCGTCGCCGATGTGCGCCCGATCGGACGGTGGAGATTCGCCGTTGGAGCCTTCGTCTCTCTCCTTCTAAGTCCTTCATCGCCACTCTCTTCCGCATTGTTCGCTGCCATCGCCAGAGTCTTCAGAACTCGAGCTTTCTTTTGATGGCATTCGTCGCCAGAGTTGCCGTGTGCGCCATACGGGGGATCGCCAAGTTTCGATTTATTTTAGAGTAATGTCGCCATGTTTAGTTTCTTCTGTCAGGGAGTTGTGTGTGAGTAGAGCGCTGAGCAGGAAGTTGAAGTCGGAGTCATCGGACCTCCCCTTATATATGAAGCAAGACGGTTCGCTCAATTCCTCACTTCAATTGTTTGCTCCATTCTTCACTTCAATTGCCATGCATTGGCTTGTGTGTGATCGGGAGTTCTGAGTCTTTGAAGTTCTGAGTGTTTTGGGGGTTTTGGTGTCGCATTCCTTTGGGGGTTTTGGTGTCGCATTCCTTTGGGGAATTTGGTGTCGATCTGCATTTTGGGTGTTGTTTTCTAATTCGTTTCGGAAATGTCTCGTCCGAGGGGATCTTCTACGGACATTGGGAGCGACGGTGACATGCGGGAGGATTCGAGAGCCGAGATGGTTCGCTGTGCTACTGAGGTGCTGCGGAGGGAGAAGGCGAGGCAGAAGGCGCAGACGGGTGAAGAGAAGGGGAAGGGGGTGGCGCGGGAGAGAGTCGCGAGGGAGAAGGTTGCGAAGGGGGCGCTCGATCTTCAGAAGACGAGGGAGAAGGCTGGAAGGGCGAGGGAGAAGGCTGAGAAGAAGGCGAGAGCCGATGCTCGGCTGTCGAGGAAGAGAAAGCTCGAAGACGCCCTGGCGGAGAAGATGAAGGTGCAGCAGGGAGTGAAGAAGAAGCTCCCGGTGAGGCCGCCTCCTCTGGAGATGTCGAAGGTGCGAGGAGAGGCGAGGAAGAAGGCCACCATTGGGATGTACTTTAATTCGGCCCGGAACAAGGGCAGCACTTCATGTTCACCCTCCGATCCAATTAGCTCAGAGTCAGGTGCGAGTGATCTGCAGTTTTTGGCTTGTGGACAAGTCCCAGAAGTAATCACTGTGTCCGATGACACACGGCCTCCTGCTTCTAGCACTGGCGCCGACAGTGATGAACTAGGGGCCAGTCTCGGAGCAATTTGTTTACAAGATCACCCTCCCCTCATCAATTTGGTGTCGGGGGATACATCTAGTCACGGCTCAAGCAATTCGTTTGAGGAAGACGCTGAATTTGACCTAGAGGACCTCCAGGAATTGGCACTCTCTGACGATGAAGAAGAGGAAGAGGGTGATGGGCCTCCTCCAGGGAAGAAACAAAAAAAGAGTTACGACTCTACCCGCAAGTTTCAAACGGTGTGGGCAGTTAAGTTGCCTTGGGCCGAGGGTGTGTTGGGGCCAGATGGTGTTCTCGAGATGGTCAAGTGTACTGTGTGTTCTGAGCATGATAAGAAGCCATGCATAATGGGCCCCAAATGGGACACGCTTGTGAAACATGAGGGCAGCCGAAAGGCTGTGAAGGATATCCCGAAGTATGGAGTGAAAAAGGGTGACTGCTATATCGCCAAGGATTGCAGGCATAGGAAGAATATGCGCCTGCATATGGCTAAACAACCCAAAACAATCCTCCAGCAGGTTGTAACGAGCAGCAACCGAGTAGAGAAAGAGAGAAAGAAGGTCCAGTTCGCCACTTTGTTTCAGATTTTGTCATCTGGTCGTCCTGTCCTAGAGTATCAGTCCCGTCAAGAGCTTTACAGATTTTTGCAAGTGCCTAACAACCCCTCAAAACATTGGTCGACTTCCTCTGGTTGGGAAATGGCGGATTATATGTATGAGGAGGTGAAGGGCGCAATTAAGAATGAGATTAGCACTGCTAGGTTTGTTGCCATGAGCGCTGATGAGGTAACCACAGTCGACAATGGAAGCTGGATCTCGGTCCATGCTTATATTGTGAAGATTTGGGTTAGGGTGCCTTATCTGGTCGGTCTCAAGCATCTGAAGGATGGCGCCACTTCGATAATCTAACAGTCGAGATTGTGAAGTGCATCGAGTCGGGGGGGGGGGGGGGGGGGGGGGGCTTGATTTGGATTCGATTGCTTCGAAACTTCTTTGTTTTGGGGCGGATGGTGTTTCTGCATTCCAGGAGGCGCACACAGGGGTGGTGAGGCAATTGAAGCACAAATTTGCCCCGTTTCTTACTGGACAGCATTGTTGTGCGCACAAAACTAACCTGGCGTTGAGGGCTTTATCGACGTTGCCTCTTCTTGCGAGTATAGAAGTCATGCTGAGAAAAACTCATGCATACTTTAAACATTCCCCGAAGAGACATCTCGAGTTTGTTCACTTGGCTGAAGTAATGGAAACAAAAGCGTTGAAGTTGTTGAAGCAGGTTGCAACTCGCTGGGTGTCCTTGTTGGAGCCGATGAGGAGGCTTCTTACACAATACCATGTTGTGTTGGCTAAGATGGCTAACGATGTGGATGACAACAAGGATGCCCGGGTAAGATTTTTCTCCATTTATTTTCTTGTTAATTGTTTCAAATGTTATTTTTTTCTTGCGGTTTAGGCCCTTAGGGTCAGTGTCGACAGATTCTAATAGCCTGCCTGCTGTTCGAAATGCAGGACAGTTTGGCCATGCTTTGCGACCCGTATACTCTATTGGGCATGGCAGCAATCTGGCCAATGTTGGAGGCTGTCAATGTCTTGATGGAGTATGCACAATCGCGTGAGGTTTTTGTATGTGGTTTCATAGCTGCTATTGTGGTGTTGGAGGGTCAGTTGTATGCTTTCTACGAGGACCCGAAGACTGCGTTCAGCTCGTATGAATTCTGGGCCTTCAGAAAGCTCACGACTTTCACTCACGACACCATTCAGCTTAACTGGATCACAGACTTGAACGACCAGACTGAGCAGCTGGCGTTCATAGTGAATGGGGAGAAATTGTTTGCAAAACACACTCTGCCTGGTTCCGTGGTTGCTAAATCAGTGGACAAGGACATGTGGGAGCAGATAATCAGCCGAGTGAAGGCTGAATGCGCAGGTGACATCCACTACTAGAAAACGCTGTAAAAATCAAGTAAAAATCAAGTAGAGTCTCTTAGGTCCAACAGCGGCAGGGTATACCACTTGGTTATTTTTCTGAAACAACTGATGATCAACTGATGAGCTTGGGCCTGCGCAAGATCAAGTGAAATGTGCTAACTACAATCAACAGAGCCAAGAGGAATGATTACGTGGCATAGCTTAAGAGACACGCTGGAATATCCGTTTCACAGGCTCACAGCTTCCAGAAAGTAATTTTTTTGTTTAAACATTTTTTTGCAATTAGTGTGGATACGAACAGACCATATCAACCGACCCAACAGCCTAGATCGACATAAGTTATTCCAGGATGCACGGTAAGGAGAGAGCACCCTAGTCGCGTGGCCTTACGTCCTCCCTCTTCCTCTGCTCTGTTCTCATCATACCCTGGAATCAAACCCTAAGTTGCAACAAAAGAAACGTTTCTAGCAAGATGGTAGAAGAGCTCTCCCGCACATGGTACGTACCCCGTCTACTCTTCTCCACAACCCCATCCTCACCTCTTCCTTCACTGGGTCGTCACAGACGAGTCTTTTCTAGGGTTTGTGGTACCAGGATGAAAGAGTAATTCGGATTTTATGATTAGGTTTTTATTCTCTGTCTATGTATGTAAGTGAAGGCTAGGGTGTTGTGGAATTCTCGGCTTGAGCAGTAGGTGTTGTTGTGTCAGGAGAGATTAGATTAGCTGGAGAGTTTGGGGTTTTTAGGATGTTATGTGGGCAACGGGAAAGCCATGCCTGCGAATGACGATGCAGACTCGCGAGCAGCTTGTTCGTCGTGACAAGGCGACGAGCAACATCTGCACCGCTCAGGTGAGTGTGAATTGATTGATGGTGGTGACTTGGCGAGGGTGGCTGGTTGAACTAATGTTGAGGAACTCTAGTTCTTTGTTGTGCTTGGTTGAAGAAATTAAGTAATGTCTGAGCGTCATGGCCTGCTGTTGTGATGAATTGGCTGGCTTGTGATGGCCGGGAAGAACTGAGGTGTGGCATTGCGCATTTGGGCAGGCTTTGTTGGCGAACATGGGGGCGATGTACGCAGTGTACCACGGACCGGAGGGTGTGACGACCATCGCGAACAGTGTTTTTCTAATCAAGGCCATGCAGAAAATTGACGAGCACCGGTCTGTTGCAGGTCATTATTGTAACAAGCTCTTTAATGAAGGACATGAACAGCAAGACAGACCTTTATCGCGCAAATGCCATATGGGTGCTGTGCAGAATCACCGATGGTGGCCTATTAGGCCAAATTGAGCGGTATCTTAAGCAGGTTGTTGTGGACAAGAATCCTGTTGTCTCGAGTGCTGCACTTGTCAGCGGTATCCATCTTCTTCAGGTAATATTCTCAGGAACTTCCTTAGTGGTCTAACATCTGAGCTCTTCACAATGTCGTCAAGGATGTTCTGACTGAGTAGAACTGTCGAATTCTCAGCATCATGCAACAGTTCCTAAATTTTAAATTCCGTTTGTTTGTCCTGGAATTGGAAATCACTTTTTACGAATTTCATTTTATTCGCTGAGCACTCAAGCAATGGCTATTTAAGGATCAAGTTATGATGTTTCTTTCGCTCATTTGTAAAATGTGTTCTTTTAGAGCAATCCTAAGATCGTAAAGCGATGGAGCAATGAAGTTCAAGAGGCCGTTCAATCGAAGGCACCGCTTGTCCAGTTCCACGGTTTGGCATTGCTTCATCAGGTCTGGTTTCTTCTGTACCCGTGTTTTTCTTGTTCATGATGAGCCAGTTCTCAAGAAAATTGACCAAAACGATTCCTTTTTAGAATATCTGAGATATAAATTTGGAAGTGCTTGTGGTGATACTATTTGTTGTTTTAATTTGCATTAATCTAGGCAAACATATATCTATATTTGCATTTCTTATCGACTAGTGTCTCAATTTTTAAGTTCTGCAACTGCATTTGTAATGTTGTTTTGTGTCATTTGCAGATCCGTCAGAATGATCGATTGGCTCTAAGCAAGTTGGTGAGCGGCCTTACTAGGGGGAGCGTACGGTCTCCCCTAGCCCAATGCCTACTCATTCGCTACACAAGCCAGGTACAGCAACATTACTAGTTTAGTTTTATCTAGTAGAATGCCTCCCGTACTTCGACTGAAATGGTTGGAGCTTTCTGTTACCTCTCTTTTGAATGCTCTTTGCGCATATAACATCAAGAGTCTCTTTGTATCAAGTAAACTGCCTTCAAATCATCCCAGAAGGGCTAAGAATTAGAAATCAGTGATTTTAACAATGGCGTTTAAATTGGACACGACCTCAGGTAATTGCAGAATCAGGGCCAAATACAATGACTGAGGACAGACCATTCTATGATTTCTTAGAAATCTGCCTGAGGAACAAGACAGATACGGTCATGTTTGAGGCTGCTCGTGCAATCACGGAATTGAGTGGTGTTACTAGCAGAGAGCTCACGCCCGCTATAACCGTATTGCAATTGTTCTTGAGCTCATCTAAGCCGGTTTTGCGTTTTGCGGCAGTGCGTACTCTCAACAAGGTGAGTCTAATTCTTCATAGTTTTGAACCAGGGACGTCCGCTACAGAGAACGAGAGTCTATAAGTGCATGTTAATCGTTATTGAAAGCTATTCTATGGATGGTCAAGTAATCAGATTTAGAGCTTCGAATGTACATGAAGAATACCACAAGCCGTTTTCGAAAGTGGTTCTTAATATGGCCTTCGAGTCTAGGAGTCGGAGGGTGATCAGTATTTTTCATTCTAAGAATGCTTGATATATTTATTCCATAATTACATTTTATGGAATAAATTACATTTTATGGGTTGGCGGCGGTGTTCAGCGCGGGAGCGAGAAAGCTGGGGCTGGAGACGGGATCTGCTCCATTCTTTGACACGGTGAAGGTGATGGTGGGCGAAGGAAAGGCCGAGAAGATTGCCAAGAATGCAGCGAGCAACGGTGTGAACCTGAGAGTGTATGACTCGAAGTTGGTGAGTGGTACTGTACTGGTAGTAGCTTTGTTTCTATTGTGAATTTCTGGGGCGCAATTGTGGTGTCTTTCGAGACAGTCACATAGACAGTCACATGGACAGACGGCCGTGGCGGTTGGAGAGTCTTGTTTTGCGGCTCGGATTGCTGGCTTGAGTTGTTTGGCAAGCGCAGTAGCAGTACTGGACTTTGTGTGGGAGCATGGATGTCAAGAGAGGTTGCGGTGGTAGGGTTCATGGTGGTGTGGTTGGTGTTGTGAGCTCTTATGACTGGCTTCTGGGTTGTGGATGTTCAGGTGACGTTGTCGTTTGACGAGATTACGACAATTGGAGATGTGAACACGTTGTTCAAGCTTGTTTAGGAGGAGAGTTTAGGATATTTTAGGATCTCCGGTGCCACAATTGTATAGCGTCTAATTGTGCATATTGTTCTATCTGCAGCAGCCATTTCTATTTTTGTAGAAAGGGCAAGTGAATCTAGATACGTTGTAGATTAGACGTATGCTAGAACATAGATTGAACGACATGATGCCAAAATCTTCATTGTACACATATTATGAAATATAAATAAAGATGACACTTTGAGTTCATATTGGTATTCCATTGGGACATTTCATCTAAACCTCATATCTATTACTGTGCAACATTTGGCCTAAAATGAAAAAAAAATAAAAATCTATATATATATCAATTTACATTGAAATCTATGTTCCAAGTTCATTTTGAAATCTACATCCTGAGTACATACTGAAATCTACGCCCTAAGTTTAAATTGAAATCTATGTCTTGAGATGATGCCACATCGGATTGCCCGGTCATATGCTGAGTCATCATCCTAGTCATCAGCAAGTCCACGTTGGACGCACATGTGGAGGACTTAGATTTCCAAGCTCTAAATCAAGTAAAACCTCTTCCCTGTGTGTGAATCAACTTGTCCGATTCAAGACCCCACATCAACTGACTTCTCTTCCCCACTAGTTGATTCACACCCTGATTTTCTAGTAGTGATCCTCTACTGAAACTTTTTTTTTTTCAATTTTTTTTAGTTTCTGAGTCTTAATCTGCCTTTGCTGTGTCTGTGTAGGGGCAGCGGCACAGCTCAAGCAAGAGATGCGAGGCAGGTTCCGTGACCATACCCTCTTGGATGCCATGGGGATTATTTATCCGCAGTACTGGAGCAAAGGCGGCAACGACGAGACCTCTGCTGCTCACCTGCAGATTATTAAAGACAACTATTGTGTGCCTAAACACATTGGTACCGGGAAAGATGAGAAGCTAATCCCTCCTGTGCTAGATGCATGGCGACTTGAGACTCAACAAGGCATGTTCAAAACTGCTATGATGAGCAATGCAGAGAGGGTGATGGAGCCCCCTTTTGACGTCAATCCTCTTACTCGCTTATGGCGCTTGCTCTCGGCCAATTTCAATACCAATAGTCTGTTTTCAGAATATGTGAAGCTAGCTGAGATAGCTATGGTCCATGTGTTGGGCAGCGTAGAGGATGAGCGGTGCTTTTCTTCTGTGAGCTTTCTCAAAGATAAGCTGAGGAATGCTCTTGAGGAGCACCTTCCTCTTGTAGTGGGAATGTATTCCCAAAAGATCTACACCATTGAGTCATTCCCTTATGATTCCACATTTGATAAGTGGAACAAAGGGGCTCAAAAGCATGGCAGATATTGTCTAGCAGCTTGACTTAGGAGGCTGACGGCCTTGTTCTGTGCCTTTGGGCGCATACAGCAATGCTTCTAAGGCAATTCATGTGTTTTGTTTCCATTACTTTACGCTAATTGAACATACTCTGCCATGCAGAAGCGTGGAATTCGTGTTCTTTGCATTGTTTTGAATTTTGATGTCTCTTATTTCAATTTCTTATGTAGGACCGTCGGAGTGTGTGTTTGTGGTGTCCACGTTAATGTGGAGCCAGATTACTATCGACAGATTTTGCCAAGTCGCCAACTTAGTAGTTTGAGTTGATGTGTTGTTGCCAAATAGCCACACCGAAATTAATAGTGTAGCCACTGCTGTGCACTTAAAACTTTTACATAGAAGCCAGATGTTGTAAAAAAAAAAAAACGCTGTAGCCAGGCTGCGTTTTACTGCAGGCAACAGTAGCCAACTTGTAACGACAGTAAATAATTGAAATCGCCAATAATTCTAAACATTCCCCTGTTTTGGTGCCATGTGAGCAAAATTGAAAAAAAACTTTAATAAGGGCTGTGCTGGACAGCCTCTACTGCGCGGAGTGCATCGTGAAAGAGCCATGTAAGGTTGAAGCACCTAAAACCAACCGGGTCCTCAAAACCGATCACTAGACTTCTCCAATTCCGACAAGTTTTCAGATTTAAAATCTTGGGAGATCTAGAAGAAAGTATGAAGCATGATTGGTTGAAAGGGAATCATATGGGAATATTTTGGTGGTAGTAGAGTGATCAAGTTTTGGTGTCATGGTGGTCGGTTTTAGGGAAACCTACATGTTGGTTGTGTGTAAAAGTAAAAATGTTCATTAGAAAATTTGTATCAATTCAGAAAATGCTTCAAAAATTTCCAAAAAATTGGCATTCTTCATGATTTCTATTTCCCCTTCCATGAAAAATAACCATTCAGAATTTCTCCCGAGGAATCATTGCGAACTCTCTTATTTGATCGGTTTTGGGTGCCTCAACCTTAGGGTACTCCTCTGATAATTCTGAACGTCTTAGGGGTTGGGTTCCAAAACTTTCTGCTTTGTGGGAGGACCGTCATTAATAGGGTACAGAAAAGCATCGCCACTAGGACAATATCTTGTTAGTAATTCTGTCCTACCCTCGACTTTGGTGGGCGGCTTGATGCTGCGCCGCAATAGAGGTGTGACATGGATCAGTGTTGTTCTGTGAGAGGTACCGGGTGGGCGTCATGCGCCGCAAACGAGGGCCGCGACTTAGGGTTATATGCATCGTCGTGCTGCCAAGGGCGTCATTTCTGCTGCTCACTGTCCAAGGTACGCCTCCCTATTTTCTCTCCTAAATGCATTTTTTAATTCCGTCTGTACTCAGCGTAGGCAATTGTAGAACCCCGCCCGAGGGAAGAGCGGGCATTCGCGATCACCCTTCAACTCCATTTACCTCTAAAGTGTATAGTGTGCCCCTGTGGAATGGGCTGGGAGTCGAGGAAGCGACCTACTTGTACAATGTAGTATTCGACCAACACAATCCCATTCCTCAGAAGCAGAAACCAGGACGTAGAGGCAGAACTTTAGGCAGGTAACGGAGGCCGCAGGGTAGACAGTGCTATTCCTTTGGACAGTATGCGTTGTCACAATATCCCATCCTCTGAGGTCGAGTAGAAATCTGGCATCGGCCTCGACCTCGGAACCCTATGCTGCTCGTGGCCACGCACGAAGTGCGACCGGCAGTTAACAAACTCAGTTGCGTCATATTATCCGGCCCTTAGACTGTCCAGAATGTTGGTAGTCTTTATCCGTTCGGAAGTGTGAGTGACAGGAGCATTAGCATGTGCAATAAAGAATCCGTCTCCGGGAAGCATGTTTCGTTGATTCCAAATATCACTGTTAGCAAACAGTCCTCATATAGCAGATAACTCATTTTGCGGTGATCCCTACTCTCAAGATCTGCACCGCATCCGCTTCCACGGATTTGTCGAACCAAAATCAACTGTGGCGGCGGTCGTTGTCTCGATGGCGTCCAACGGTTTCCTCCCTGTTTCCGCAAGGGAGCAGGTAAAATTAAGCCCATTAAATGTGCTCGAATTTGCCGAACAATGCGCTAGTTATTGTACTCAACATTGACATTGACAACTTTGGATTGTATGGAATTTGGAAAATGTAACAGCCACCACCAAACGGGACCGTTCCAATTCCTGCAAGCACTTCTCAGCGCCCTATGTATGTCCAACAGTGGGGGGGTCCTGTACTGTACTCCGGCAATTCCGCTCAGTCCATGGAAGGCAGTAGCCACATGCAGTTCGTTTACGGGGGGTATCCTGGACAATACGTTGCTTCCCATACCATCCAGGGTCATCAGCAAGGAATGGTCCCCTGTCACACGCGCTCAGGTGGCATGGTCTCTCAATCGAATGCGAGTGTGCACCTCGCCGGACCGCCAGGTGAACCTAACCTTGTATTCGGAGGTTTGGAAAATTGTCACACGCCGTCGACAAATACGACCTCCAGCGTCTTCTCCTTTGATGGCAGCTGTGGGCACAGCGGTGGTTCTTCGTCAATACCACGTGTTTAATTACCGTCAGATAGACCTCCGGCAATGGCCCCAGGTAACACTATCGGTAACATGGGCGTACCGTATCAGTTGTCCGCAGGTGGCATGTGGCCATCGTGGGCGCGGAATGCACAAGCAGGTATGGTGCCGCCAGGAAGTACCAACGATGTACTTGATGTGTCGGCCGAGGCCAAGCGACAGTTGCAGCGATAATTCCGTGCGGCGTGCAAGGCCCAACAGAAGTAGCCATCGTTCAGCCAACGAAAAAGTCTGTTCAACGGCGACAACAGAGGCACGCCAAGAGCCTATTCAGTGAGAGGTCACAAGTTCTGCCACCGTTAGTGAAATGCACACCAGAAGGCGAGCTACATAGCCACGACAAGCACCACGTCCATAAATGGTTCCGTGCATCAGCAAAGCGGTGGCTAGACCTTGAGCGTATTGAATTCCGGGACCACCCGGACAGAGATCTACAGAATGTAGTGCAGGACATAGCCCGGAGATTAACTTTCGAGCCCCCACTAAAAGATGGGTATATTATCGACTACATCGAAGACTCATCAGGACAACTAGATATCAGTGGCACAAGTTCTGGGTGGCCACCGAACGCGGGCAAAAACATAGGACGTGTCCGGAGAAGTTTTTCCCGGCACTGGACAAGTACTGGCGCACGCGTGAGTCTGAAGAGCAAAGTCGGAAGATGACGGAAGTTAGAGCCGCCGCACGCAACAGCAAAAGAATATGGAAAACGGCAGCGGGTCAACGGCATCGGAGGACACCTGGGATGTCTGTTTCGTACCGCCCGATTTCCGACACATTCCCTCTTATTCACCGTTGCACGTCTGGACGTTTTCTTCTTCATGAACTGGAGATTTTAACGGGAACTCTGATGACTCTCAAATAATGACCTCAATTGCGGACAGCCACCAGTGGAAGGAGGTTTCGCGAATGTACCCCTTGTTTAGGGACTATGCGTCTAGCCTCCGTATGGGTTTGTTAGCGGATGGTGTATGTTCACATGGTAACCAGAGTAGTAGGCATTCTACCAGGATCATACTGCTGGCGATATACAACTTTCTAGGCTGGCTCGTTACGAAGAAATTTTTCTTGAACCTATCAATATTAATCCCAGGCCCGAAAGCTCCCACCTCGGACACCATCGACGTCTTCCTTAAACCGCTGGTCTTGGAGCTACTCCAATTGTGGAACAGTGTTCCTGCACTGAACATGAGTAAACCTGTGGGGATTTGTCGATTCACTTTGCGAGGGATGTTACTCTAGAGTATTCACAATTATCCAGCCTTTGGCTTAATAGCAGGACAAACTGTCAAAGGGTACGTGGCGTGTCCTATTTGCGGTGAAGATACGTGTGCCAAACATTCTCCTGAATTGAAGAAAATGCTATACTTAGGCCATAGACGATTCCTATCCCAGGGTCATCGCTTCAGACGAGCTAGGGCGGCATTTGACGGGACTCAGGAGTTCGGAGTGCTTCCTCCTTGGAGGACCGGAGATCAAGTGCTGAAACAGGGCAGGGCCCGAGCGGAGTGGTTGCGAAACGGTGGTTTTGAGGACTCACCCAAGGATCCCCTGAAGACACATGGTGTCAAGAGAGCGAGCATTCTTTTTTACGTTACCTTATTGGAAGGTACGTCATTAGATTCGTGATCATTGTTCTCCAGATTTTAAGAGTGCATGTTTTTTTTCTGTCCATGGGAAGATGCACTGGTTGCTACACCATGCATGAAATACAGTCCATCATTATTCATTTGCCCTTCCCTGTTGATTGTGGAGTACCGCAGGAAGTGGTCCCTTTTGAACTCAGTATGTCCTCGAATGTAGACGCAGCTTTCAGGATAGTAGTGCGATTGACGTCCATCGTTCCTCCCCTGTTTCCTGAATGTCATTCTTTTCGACTTCTTTACTTCTCGACATTGGCGTCAGTGTTTCGTTAGTACTGTAGATTCCGTTTTCTTTATCACTGATCTGTTTGTCTGTACAAAACAATGGAATCTACATATGCGGTCTGTGATATCATTCCGAGGTTGCTCCCGTGATATCTTCGGGAGCACTTAGAATCCATCTCGTAGACGGGGAATACTGTTTGCCTGGGCATTGGCATGATATGGGTATGAGAAAGGAGTGTCTCAGTCCACTTTTTGAACACCCCCCTCTTTTGTCTTCTCCCTACAGTCTGAGCACATGCCCTTGGCATATATTTAATCCAAATATTGGAGTATAGTCCTTCAAATCTTGCATATAAGTTTACAAATTCTAGTTCCGATCAATATTTAATGTCCTTATATGTCTTTTTGTGGAATACCCGGAATCTGTCTCAAACCCCAATTGGTAAGAAAAGGAATCATCCGGACAAGGTCTCAATATTCTTTGGACCTAAAATTTTGTAGAGAGTTGGGCATTTGAGTGCAATGTTAATGGAAGGTATTAGTTTAAGGAAACCTCCCCCCCTAAGATAATAGTTGACAATCAAAAGTTCAATTTTGCTCAATTTTTTTAACACACCTAAATTAATAGAATTTTATTTCACTTCTTTGAATGATTGATTCTAATATGATTAAAATGTTTATATAAAGATGCCCAATGCATCAAAATTTCAAAAACCTCTTTAAAATAAGATGTGTAGTCTTTGTTAATTTATGGATCTGGAAAGGACTTCAAAGGAATGGTAAGGTCCGGAGGTTGGGTGTTGTGTGAGAATGCTTTCATGTGCCATCATTATTATGATGAGTTGGAAGAGAGAACTAGTAAAAGAAGAGGACATGGGCAAAAGAAGGACGGCTTGGATGGGAAGGAATGCAATGATGAAGGAAAGATATGGGGAATGAGTGGAGGGGTGGTGGGTGGGAAGGAGTGGAGTGATGGTGGGAGGGAAAGAATAAAATGATTATTTTCAAAGGTAATACATGTGTTGATTTTAAGAACAAGATCTACCAATACCTCTTGAGAATCTAGGAATTTTGAATAAAGTGAAAGAATTATGATAGATGTAGTTGTATCTTTGTATTAAGAGATTGAGGCCGGTTTGAGGAAACAAGCAAAGTAATTTCAGGGAATATTTTAATATTTATTTGGAATATGCCATTTTCTCCACTGGAATCTTCTGAGAATCTGAAGGTGATGGGGGAATAAAGAGAATATTCCAATATCTGCAGAGATTTTCCGAATCCAAAAAGGGTACCAGGGAATATTCTGGGCATCTTCAGGGTTTCGAGGATTCCGCAGGGTTTCGGGTAAGGCCGTGATGGGAAATCTTTAGGGTTTTAGAGAATATTCGAAGAATATTTAGGGTTTCGGAGAATATTCGTGAAATCTTTAGGGTTTCAGGGTATATTCAGGGATAAGGTGAGGGGATTCTGGGGAATGTACAGCGTCTGTATGGAATCTGTAGGGTATTCGGGCAGTCCGTAAGGTTTTAGGGAGTGTACCTAGGTTATAAGGACCCTGTATGGACCTCTTGGGATTTTTGAATAAATGTTACAATATAAATAAATATATATAGGGAGATAAAACGGATTGATATATACTAAATGTTTCTAAGCATAACTGCAGTAAATATCCAAGGGCAAACTTTTAAATAGGCCACCCATGTGTTGGTTATTTCATTAATTCGGAATGTTGTGCTCTTTACATTTTAGTTTTTTTCTTTTTAATATATCCTGATCAACAACTCTACTCCTTTCTAAGTTTCGTCTTCTATCTTTTTTCATCTAAATTTGGAGTTTTTAATTTCATTCAATAATTCATGATATTGTGCTCTTTACATTTTATTTTATTTTTCTTTTTAATATTCCCTTGTCAACGATTGAACTTCCTTTCGAAGTTCTGCATTTTTTTTTATTTCATCTAGATTTTGAGTTTTTATTTTCATTCAGTCATTCATGCTGTTGTGCACTTTATTTTTATATTTTTTTTAATTTGTGATATATCCTCGTCATCAACTCAGTTTTGGTTTTTAGCTTCATATATTATTTTCTTGGCAACTAAAATTTGGAGCTTGGAGTCTATTTCATTAATTCTTACTGGTGTGCACTACATTCACATTTTAAAAATTTTTATTATTCTTATTGTTTTTTTTTTTTTTTTTAAAAATATCCACTCTAATCAACCCAATTTTTTTGGAATTTCTAAATTTAACTATTTAAATTAAACGTTGTGCATTTTTTTTAATTTTTTTTCTCCCATTATCCTTGTCATCATGATCTTTAATTGCTTTCTCAGCTTCGACTTTTATTTTATGTTATGTTAATTTTGAATTTATAATTTGACTTAGATCATCCACACATGAGGCAATACTTTTTATTATCTTTAAACATTAGACAATAATTTGATTTCTGGGTTTCCAAATCATACCATTATAACATACAGTTTGGCAAGTGAAAAATCATAATAACCAATAATTCCTGCCCCTTCTTGTGTGTGCATTTTTTTTTTATATGTTTTTTTTTTTTTTTAAGAACGTATCACCTTCACATTAGCTGAATCATATGACTTGAAATCAGCAGAATTCATTTTCAATAGCTCCACATTAAATTAAGGAGTAGTTCAATTGAACAATACGAACCTTTTTCCATCTCCGGGAAATTGAATTCACAAGTAAAAGAATTGGAGGAATTTCGAATACAGTTAAATTCTACAACTCAATGTGCATTAACTCGGTGGTATCACACTACTCCTAATCCGTTAATTTCCAAACCCCTTAGGTGTGCAGCTCTGGCAATTTTCTGAGTGTTACGAGTGGGACTTCAAATCCGTTATTCTCACATAAACAGAATCAATGATGACAGTTAGTCCTTGTAACGAATTGTTCTTTTAATCATGAACTGTTCATCTTGAATGACTCACGCGGGGGAAACGCATGAAGAATCTACGTCGTCGAAAATCAGCGAGCACAGATCCAACGGGTACCGGGTCGTCTCTCTCCTTTGAGCTTCCGTCTTCTGTTTCGACTGATTCTTGCTGGTTTGGAGAAGAGCATCAGGCTAGGGTTTCGCAGAGATGGGGTCTTCAAGATCTATTGCAGCAAAATGTAAGGCCGCAGAACAAAGGAAAGAGAGCTTGCGAGTGCACATTGCGAGAGCAAAAGCCACAAAGAACAGAGCAAGGAAGAGGAGATTAAGAAAAGAAATTGTGGAAGAATGTATACAGCGACAGGTTGGGCTCGATAGTGGAAACTCCGAAGCAACTGTTGACTCGGAATATGAGAGAGCGGTAGCAGAGAGGTCCAATAGTTTAGCGTTGAAGGTCGAAGAATTGACAGGAGGTAGGGGGGTAGAGTTCCAGAGAGCTGTTCTCGAGAGGTTTCTCACTTCGCCAGTGTTGAAACATGTGTTGCCGAAGAGTGTCGTAAAGAGAAGAGAATACAAAGCTTGTAGGGTTGTGTGCAACGGATTAGCGAGTGCATGGTCTAATCTGAAGTACGCAAAGGGGAAAGATCATTGTGTAGCACGGAATGTGTTAGAAGCTGCAGTGATCTCGTTGGAGGATGGGGACTGTGTGGAGGCTGCGGCAATGTGCGTAGGAATGAATAAGAGGACACTCCGGCGCGGCGTACTCCAGCGTGGCTCACTTAATGCTGGGGTCCAGGGTGAGGTGTGGGCAATGTCAAAGAGACGGAAGAGGAGCGACGCCCTGCAGCAAGCCGTGGTCGATGCCGTGGTCACTTTTTGGACTGAAGAAACAAGGATGAGTCCCTCGAAAAAAGACGTTCGGAGAAAGAGGATTGGCATCAACCGATTTATTTCTCACGCTGGGCATTGGTTGGAGAGTAGCCAGGTGTGTCGAAAAATTTCTACCTGCTTGTGCATTGAGGATCTCATTGATGTATGTTTCTTGCCCATTGTTTGAGTGGTCGGAGTTGTTACAGCTTTCTTTTCTTCTGTAGCAGTAGCGGTGTTTTGGAATTTGGATTGTGTAGCTTCGCCTTGGTGTAGCGATCTGTCGTTGCAGCTTTCTTTCGGTTGAGCTTTCTTTTGGTGTACCTTTTATCTGAGGATGTTTTGGGTCTGAGTGCATGCTGAGTTTGTTTTGCCGTAGTGAGTCTTTTTTTTTTTTTTTTTAAATTGTGTGGATCGGCGTTGGAGTGCTGCCGTTGAGTTCATATTTGTAGCGTTTGGGAAAGTCTTGCGAGTTTGGTGCATGGCCAAGAAACTATGTACTGGTCATGTGTATCACAGAAGCGTTCACTCTGTTGATACACTTAAGGCTTAAGCGTACTGGTCATTGTGGAACAGTGCCTCTCTGAAAGATGTAGCAATACTTCTGCTAAAACCACGGGGCGCCCAGACTTTGCTCAAAGTCTCTGTCTCAATTGATGCCGTAGGGATCTTTGCCTGTGGAATATTTCGTTGTATTTTTTTTGGTAGAGACTCGGCTTTCTAAGACATTTCTTGAGTTTTTTATTAGCATTGTTCAGGTTCCAGGATGTAACTTTGAGTTCCGTCAGTCTTTACCGGTGATTTAAATCTTGATACTATTTATTCTGCTTGTTTATGCAATGTACTTTTGTATACCTTTCATTATGCATGGCCGAGTCGTACAAATTATATCAATATTGCTGGGCTGAGCTGGGTTGAAAGGTGTTTGGTTCTCTTCCTGTAAAGCTTGGTCTTCTCTTCAGAAGAATGCTGGAGTATCTGGCGTGTCACTTACTTTGAATTGTCAGGGTGTCTCGGGTTTAGATTGCTAATTTCTTCTTGCCTGCCTTTATGATAGATCCATCAGCATTGTCTGCATGATGTACAACAACATGGACTTAAAAATCTCTTAGAATTTAATTCTGCCATGGACTAAATAATTGGACTGTTTGTAACCCTTCGTTTGAGTGTGTTTTTGGTTCGGCGGCTGAGTGAAAGTCTTGAGCTCGGATTACAGAGAACTCCGTGTGGCGACAGAACTGATCCCGGACCAGTGCCGGAAAGGTTTTCCACGCGATCCTTTGTGGTTGTACATTCCTTTTTGCCAAATCCTGCCTTTTTCCCTGCACTTTTGTTCTCTAAGTCCTTCCTTGCGTTAGAGTCCACTCTTGAATTTCTTCAGTTCCTGATTTTCCACGGTTCTTCTTTCAGAGTGCGAGTTAGAGTCCTTTCCGGAGAAGGTGCACTGTTGAATTTCAGATTTAATTCCCTAGTCCTGAATTTCCACGGTAGTGTCATGGTCCTGAATTCCTAATTAGTGTTCCTGGTTCTAAGTAATGGTCGTGATCCTGAATTTCTAATTACGAGTCTTGGTCCTAGATCCGTGACCACTTCGTGATTGTTCTTTTTCGTTTTTAGATTGAGTTTGTTCCTGCATCCGGACCCTAAAGCTATTTTCCTTTCCTGATTTCCGGTGGTCTTCCTGAGTTTGACAGTCCTTTTCGAGTGGTCTTCCTGAGTTTCATAGTCTGAAGAAATTCTGGACAGTTAACAGCTGGAGTCCTTTCCTTTCAGTACTTTCCTTTTATGTAAAATCCAGAGTCACCTAATCCTTTCACAAGCTGGCGCATGTTTCTACGGATTACCTACTTATGTATTGCATGTTGTGATGAAATTATTTGCAGCTTGATTTCTATACAAGTTTCAAAGCCAACTATGGGCAGTTGAAGGTTTCTTTTGTGTCCTTCTGAAAACTCCGACCCTTCTTCATAAGACGCCTCCGAGACTTTAACTCATGCTGCTGCCGATATCATCAGGAGATGGTGGAGATCATGACAGGTTTCAATAACATGCGCTGTTCTAAATTCCACATGGGCGTAGGGGTGGACAGTTGTAGCTGTTGGTGTTTCGACCTCTGTTGCAGGGCAGTTGATGGAGGGGCACTCACAGGGGTTGTGACGTGCCAGAGCAAACACCACACCTTCAAGCGTGCCAGTCAGTTATGGGAGCTCTGTCTGTGTCCTCGCCCTCTTGGCTCCGAGTGGCACAGTATGAGCTGCATAAAGGGAGAGTGTGAGAACTGCGGCTTTAAATTGATCCCCCTCTGCGACCGAGAAAAGGACCCTACGAACGACTCTTTATTAGATTGGAGGAGGTTCGAGATGGTAGAGGCCGGGAAGACCAAGGCGGGAGAACCGAAGAAGGTACTGCGGCTAGAGTACAAACGGACAACTGCAAAGGTCTTCCTCGATTTTGCCGAGTCAAAGATCCCTCCTTTTCTTCGACACCAGCACACAGCCCGTTGGCAGGATGCACAATATCGTAGTTGCATCGAGGGTCTACAGCCGGGAGAACTCATGAGTCTAATAGACTACGCGGAGAATTATTCATTCAAGGGGCAGAATGAGGTTCAATCTCAACATTGGTATAATTTTCAACTGACGATTCTTGTGCACATCACTTACACCGTGAATCCAGACTATGATGTTGCAGATCCGAAGTCAAAGAAGCGGCTTACTGAATACTATTACTACATTTTCGACGACCCTAAGCACGATTGTCTCTTCGTGCAGTATTGCCTCAATCGACACTGGGGAATGTTGTGTGCGGAAGGCAGAGCACCAGCCCAACACATAGTCTGGTCTGATGGCTGCGTTGCCCAGTTCAAGGGTGCGACGGCGTTCTTCTACATATCCAGGTTTGTTTAGTTTCTGCCATCATTTGTTTCCTGATTTCCATTGTTTGTTACCTGCTTCCTTTATGTATTCTGTGCCGCAAGTTATATTTTGTGCAAATCCAGATGTTTAATGAGCTATCTGTATTTCTTAGGTGATTTTATTTTACCTGCGATGTGCTTCCATTATTCTGATAGAAATTCTCTACGCTCCTGAGCATTGCAGACGGTCTGAACATCGTTGTAGGAGTTTACTGGTTGGTTGATTAATTAGAATTCATTGCAGACGCCTGCGTGATTTCCATTATTTGTTATGTGATTTTATTTTATGTGTTATGTGTTATGTGTTATGTGCTATCTGTTATGTGCTATGTGTTATGATTTTATTTTATGTGTTATGTGTTATGAACTGCGGCTTTCAATTTGAACCACGGCTTTCAGTTTTTCTACGCTCCAAAGCATTGCTGATGTGCCATAATTCACTTGAACGATCTAACTTTTTGTTGTCGCTGATCTCCAGGTACCCGTCACTTACAGTGACTGATACACACCCTTCTGGTTGTCAGATAGACTGGCATTACTGGGGGAGCGGTCACGGAAAAGGCCCTCATGATGGGGCGGGGGCGTGTTTGAAGTCTGGGCTGAGGAAGGAGCAACTTCGGGCCGATAGTACGCGCCTACACAACGCAGAGGATGTTGTGCATTTTCTACGCTCATCAATGAACCAACCGCATGCTGCTTATCCGGGAGCGCGAAGGGACGTAAAACGAAATTTTATCCTCATTGGAAAGACTGAAGTTTGCCGCAAGATTTCCATGGCATGCAAGACGGTGCCCGGCAGCCGCAACATCCATTCAGTACGGAGTGTTGGACCATCCAACAATGTTCTCCTCGAAATGAAAGACTTCTCGTGTTTCTGCTTGGGGTGTGTATCTGGAGAAGAGGCATCCAACTTGTGCCCAAACAGAGCTCACGCCGGTCCGTGGAAGTTGAAAACCTTGGAGCCACTCTGGCTTGAAGAGGCTGTTCAAGAAGAGGAGGATCCTGACTACGTGTGGCCGTCCGAACCAGACAGCAACGACTTGGCTTCTGAGTTGTGTGTAGGTGACCACTTCGCTGCGTATAGAGATCCCCTCGATCCTAACGCAGGTGGTGCAAAATTCTTTGTGTTGATGTGCACTAAGAAAATGTATATTGTCGAAGAAAACGGGACAACCGATGCGTGGGGTGGGATTTTTGAACGAGAGGACGAGGTTGTGGAGGGCTTATATTACCATCAACAAGGGACAAGTCAGAATAGCTACCTATTTAATGGAGCTGCTCGATGTGCACGTATATATTCCCACCTTGTGGTGGCAATAAAATTCCAAATGAAGCTGCTTCCACACAAGCGGAAAGGCTCGACATCACTGTACCAAATGAGCTCAACTACGCTAGCAAAAATCAATGAGGCAGTTCAGCTTAGGGAAGAGCGAGACGAAGTTCAATCATTACATTGCGCATCAGAGGAATCCGACAACGATATAGAGGGTGATGACTCGGCACTGGAAGAGAGTATCGACGAGGAAAGCAAATGAAGGAGAACACCGGCGTAGGTAAGTGAATTTCGAGGTCTTCTCTTCGTGCAGTTTTTATATCACGTATGTGGTATGTGGTGTTTGTAAACTGTCATCATGTGAGAAACCGAATTGTTTGCTTTACTGTTCACATTGGTCTTCAGCAATTCCAATTCTTTGTATGCAGCTATTTTCAATTACGATCTGTTGAATTCTCACATTTTGGTTTGGTTGCTCACAGGGAGGGAGATCTCATTGGAAGCCAGGTGTGTAAGACATGAGGTTTAATGTTTTCGTCTTCACTTACAGTTTTCTGATTATTGAGTTTTCTTTCTGACTTTTTCATTTGAGTCCCTAAGAAAACAGCTAAGTGGTGTCGATTGCGTGCGCCCACTTTATTAAGAATACCTTTGTCTTAGTTCCCTGATTAGACATTCTGATTCCACACGAGTTTATTTTCTCTGTTAACCTCATCACTTACAGCTGAGATTATTGGTTTTGCTCTGAAACTTTTTTATTTGAATCCGTAATAGAACTCCTGGTTGGTATTATCCTCTGCAGTATTAGTTTTCTTTTCAGAATCAATTCAGCACCTCCCATGAATTATTATACACTAGGGTAGACTGCATTATGATCGGGTCGGAAGCTACACTTTGCATGTGACAATAAATCACCCGCACGTGAACATATGAAGCATCCTTATTCAAATGTTAAGTGCCCCACCTCCCTTCACCTGATTATTTTGATTCACATTGATTACATGGATTGTATTCTTTAAATTTTGATTAGGTTCATTACAGTTGATTTTCTTTTTATTGTACTCTTTGATTTCTCTTAGGTTTGAATCGTAGGCAATGATTTTAATCGAAAGTTATCAGTACGACCTAAGCATGTACAATTAACTGATTTTTGCTCATATCTTCATAGTTGTAAAATTTCAGGGTTCTAATATCTACGTGACCTGCAGACTACAGAAGTACCCCCCTAGACAAATTTCTCAAATACAATCGTGTGAATTAAGTCTTCACACAAACAGACTCAAATCGACTCATGATATCAGGTACGTACCCTCCTTGTTGCATTGGTTGGAACTTCCTATATAAGTATATTTCTGTCTCTACTCTTCATGTGCTTAAACTCTTCGATTGTGTATTCCCTTTTCCAGCAATCTCTTCGCTTTGAATAACTTAGTTGTTTTCAGCCTTGTGCTATGGCGGATTCTTTCGATCTCATTCCAACCGGGGCTATTCTCCACTCTCTCCTGACGCAGATGGCTGCTGGTCCGAGCCCCTGGGATGAGTTCTTAGCAGAGGGCGAGAAGTGGAGTCCACCTGTTCCCTGCACCTTTCGCGATGTTGAAGCTGCGCGTGCTGTCTGTAAGCCATGGAAGCGGTTCATCGACTCCACCCGGAGTATGCTGCGCTTCGACTTGCACAGTGGGAATTTGAAGAGCAGGGTAATTCGGCGTAGGGCACTGCTTGGGACTGGGTGGACTACCAATTCCCAGTTAACTGGTCTGTTTTTGGCAAGTCTTGGGCGATGCAGACGCCAATTACGTCCCGCCGACTCCGAACTGCTCCACTTGCAACTCTGACCTTTCATGAGCTGGTTGAACTTCGTTCTCTACTTCGTGTTCCTGGAAATACTCCAATGTATCTCGGTGATGGAGACAAAGTGAAGTCCAATGCATATGCTTGGATTGACGAAGCACACCGCGGTTAGGTCCTCTTCCTTAGTTCTTGTTTTTACTGTTCTTGATATAGCGGAGCAAAGGCAGTAGGTTACGTTGAAGTGTTTCGTTGCTACTGTAGTTACAATCCTCCGTTACCATAGTAGACTATTATACCGGGATCCTTTGTGGTTTCGGATATTTTGTTTGTGTCAGCTGTTAGCAGTTAGATCTTATGTTTTGCACAGTGCTACGTCCTTCACTCGGTTTGAGTGATTTTGGCAAACCTTTACTTCTGTGTAGGATTTCTCCGTTCAATGTACATGGATGTCTTTGGAGATCCTTTCTGTTTATCTTTGCATGGAATCTTTGTATGGAATCTGGGTGATTAAAGGTCGTCTTGTGTTGTAGTGTAGTTTCTGGTGAATTTTTGTACAATTTGAGGAATACAGGAAACTGGAGTTATCACCGAAATGAACATCGGGTGTTGTGTATTTTGAGCCGCCTTCTGGAAACTGATTCGGTATTGTCAATGTTATTGTTCAATCTCTGTTTGGTCACATACGGTAGTCCCAGCATTTGTGATTACATATTCGTCAGATGCTCCAATGCTCGTTATTGTCAATGTTTTTGGCCACAGAGTCCTAGCATTCGTGATCCTCTTAAGTTATCCAGCGTGATATTGTGTCATAGCTTTGTATAACACCAGCGTGTCTAACAAATGGAAACATATGACAACTTCAAAATGTTTTTTGGGTTCGTTGTCGTATGGTCGTGTCTCCTGAATTTGTTGAATCTCCAAGCCGTGTAGTTCATGTTCCTAAATTTCATGACACTTATATTGAACCCTTGAGACACAAATTACATGCTAGTTCATGTGCTGGCGGGACTCGTGATAAATTTTCGGAGATGTTATACTGTCTTCAACTGTATAGGTAATCACTAAACACTTTCCAAATTGATGAGGGACTCTTTGGAAACTCCAACATCACAGCATGTAGATTACTCTGTTCTCTGTAGATCACAGCATACATCATACTTCACTTCTTGCACACATTCGACTGTAACACTCTATCTTCAATCATTAAAGGAAATAGCTATGGACGGATTGAATGCGAACCACATAGAAACTGCAATTCCAGTATCATCACTTTACACACGATGGAAGGGAATCGATTTTCCATCAGATCACATGGACATACCCCTTCAAAGAGCATTACATAAAATTGCCCTTCCTCTAAGTCACAGTAGAACCATTTCTGTTGTGGAAGCAACTAACAATTCACCAAAACACTTAAACCACCAAGACATAATGAGAAAAATTCCGTCCCCGTCCAATCCTCACAAGAACCATCAAACCTCGCCTAACGATTTAAGGACCCTCAAAAAGCCAGAACACCGCTCGAAACACAAGACTGAACTAAACCACCAAGGAACCATTTCGAAGCAAACCATCCTGAAACAAATGCAACGAACACACTCAGCAAAACCACGAACACACACTCAGCAAATTATTGAAATCCACCTAGGCTATCATGAAACAAAGCATGCAAAGTAAATCTCAAGCCAAAACTTCTATTTCCCCTGTAAAAGTCTACATATCCCTAAATTTTGCCGGAACAGTCTGTCGGCCTGTGCCATTTCGTGGCAAACGAGGAACCTGCGTCAAACTATGAGAATTGTTTTTTTTCGTTGAGCTCCGTGGGCGCCCTGGCTTCTTCTTAGCCGGCTCTTCTTCACACCCTAATCCCAAGATTTCATTCATGGTCCGCTTGACAATCCGCGTCGAATTCAAACCGTCGTCGTCCTCGTCCTTTCTAACACTTCTGCTCTTCTTCACCACCGTTAATGGCTCACCTGCATGAACTATTTATATGTCTACCTCGGTATTCAACTAGTCCCCTCTCTTAAATGGAAACTCCAAACCCATATCACCACCACTAAAATCACAAACCAATGTAAACAACTTGCCAAATGCCCCGCTACCATGCGCCAACGAATTAGTATGGTTGACATTGTCATCCCAGCTGGCATTGCCTACAGCTTCTTCGAAGTCCCTTACTCCCTCCTCACTATTAAAAAATTAGATAAAAAACTCATTACCATCCAAAAAACCATCTACGGGCTTCCCAAAAGCACTACCAATGTCCTCACCCAACTTCCCCATGAACTCTTCGGCCTTGCAGCCTTTTCTCTTAAAAATGCCTACCTTCGCTGTATCAGTGAACAACTTCGCAATGCCCTTAACGACAAAGGCCGCTTAGGGAAAATATACAATGGTTTAGTACACCACATCCTCGCCAAAGCTGGTGGAGCCAAACACCTCCCCCGACTCACGCCCCATGCTTGCCAACACTCCCCCACCACCCGCACACTTTTTCTTACAAAAATGGCCGGTGGCTTCCACCTCAACAGCACAAACGCCGACTTCCCCCTCCACCAGACCCCCCTAGAAATAGAATGGACAACCATAGCCACCTTCGAACCTCCCCACCTCAACCCCGACCTCTCTCTCAAACTTCTTTCCAAACTTCTTGCCCACAGTATCTACTCCATCCAGCAACTCACTTTGCCTACCGGCACACACCTTATGTCTCTGAGGACTTCACTACTTACTACCACACTCCCACCAAACTTGAAAAAAGTGCCCTCCATCTAGCCAAACAACTCTTTTGCCAAACCAATTGCTCTGTGCGTTGCCCCAATCCTTGCCCCACACACCCCCCATCCTACCTCCTACGCCCCAAATACATCCTCCAAAATCACCATCCCACACCACGTCAATTTGCTCCACCGGCCCCCTCCCGCCAAACCCTCAACCCCCCTCTCCCGAACCTCCAACCAACATACCCAAACACCCCCTCCGATTCCCCATCCACAGTTTCCTCGACCATAAAACTACCACCTCCAAAGATAAATACAAAATCTCCAATACTTCCACCACATACCTATGCCAATGGCTCGGCCCCAATCACATCCTCTACAATAAATGGCTTCCCCAACGCCAACTATTTCCCCTCAAGGAACCCCCCGTCATCCAAACTAACCTTACCTTACTTACTCAATATTACACCGCCTATCGTCACCGTTACTACCAACACATCACCAATACCCTCTTTTCTCCCACCCAACCTCGAGACACCAGATACATCCCCCCACCCACCCCCATCCCTCTCCTTCATCTCTCCACCTTAGAATGTAACCCTGACAAAGATATCTCCACAACGCATAGTACTATCCACACACTGGACTCAAACGCACATATCTACAACAACATCGGCCACTATATCACCACCATCTCCACCTCCCGGCTAACTTGGCTATGGCACCAATATCACACCCACAAACACCAAACTCGCACCCTCCTCCCTCCACTTCAGTCCTTCGCAACCGAAGTTGCCTAGTTATGTCAACGCTACACCCCTAAAACCAGCAACAAAAACCCTCAACTCACACCCCATCACTCCCTTCCATCCCCACTTCTTGAGGCCCTGACCACCACTTTCAATATCACACACTCTTACTTCTCCTCACCCCTAACTTGTCCCTTACTCCTCACCCAAAATTATTCTCAATTTAACAGAGACAAGATCTTTGGCTCTTTAGGCACTGCCTTCTCCTATAATTGCAAGGCATTGACTATGCCCATCCTCCCGATGCTATCACTGCCTAGCAAGCCCTACACTGGGCTCGTCTTGCTGCCAAAAACGACCCTGCCACCATCACCTTCCTTGCCATTCCCGACCCTACTTGCTATCTGAACTCCTCTCCATACACTCGCCCCTTCCTAGACACACATGTTCTCCTCCACTTTCCTGCTGATAGGGTCCCATATACCCCAGCCACCTCCCCCCCTGAACAACGCCCCCCTTCCTCCACCAAACCCCTCGCACTACACATTTGGTGTATTCATCACCAAACCCATCCTCTTGGCACCCCCTCTCAACTTGACGCCCTTACCACCCTCCCTCACCACCATCAACTTCCTCCAACATCATTCCCAACTCATTCCTCCCACACCCCCTCACACCCGCGTTCAAAACAACAAAGCTTGGCTCAAACTCCTCTATCCACCCTCCCTCTCCACCCATCCTCCTCCCCTCCCCCCCCCCCCCCCCCCCCCCCTCCACTCGTTTCATATCACTCCCACCCTCAAATTTCTACCAGAACATAGCTACTATACTGATGGATCCTTCCTACCCCCTGAGCTAGCCCCAAAT
The DNA here is from genome assembly GCA_014871385.1 of Ceratodon purpureus. NCBI lineage: Eukaryota > Viridiplantae > Streptophyta > Bryopsida > Pseudoditrichales > Ditrichaceae > Ceratodon > Ceratodon purpureus. Next base: position 2,298,915 of record CM026426.1, read on the forward strand.
GGTCACTGGAAAAAAGAAAAAGCCGGTTACGGCATCTACAGCCCCTTTAAACCTACCATTCAAATCTCTAGACGCTTGCCCGGGCTCCAAACTTGCTTTCGAGCTGAACTTATGGCCATCTATGACACCCTCTTACTCCTTACCACCACCTACGCCAACGAACGCGCCCACATTTTTACCGACTGCCTCAACTGCATCCATGTCCTCACAACACAACTTAACCACCCCACCCTACAAAACAACCACGCCGATAAAACCATCTTACAAGAAATGATTGCCATGCTCAAAAAACGTACTCAACCAACCACAATAAATAAAGTCAAGGCACATTCCCACATCACTGGCAACGAACACGCTGCCAAACTCGCCAAGGCCGGCACCATGAAACGCAACTATCAATTTGCTCACCGCCCCCACAAATTTGCCTATACCACCCCCTTTTACTATCAAAAAGATACCTGACCTGGTCCCAACAAACGCTCTGACAAAGGCCCTATACGCAATTTAGAAGAATATATTGCCAAATACGACCGTGAAAACAACATTGCCACCCTTGCCCTCAACTTCTCCAACATCAACAAATGGACCACAGACTCCATCATCAATAACGAACTCTCAAACGACTTCTGGACTAATCCGAACATCACTGACACACAAAAAACGAGCATCTTCAAATTCCGCACTGGCCAATATATGGGCAATGCCCGCAAACAACTATTTTTTGGCATTAACCGCTTCCCTACTAAAATCTGCTCCATCTGCCCCACCCAAGACGCCGACACTTGGCTCCATACTCTTCTCCTCTGCCAACACCACCATATTCATACTCTCCGTACCAAACGCCATAACAAAGTTGTCTGGAAAATACGCAAACTTCTCCTCTCCTCACAAAAATCCCGTTGCTACACACTCATGAACGCTGGAACTTTCAACAGCACCCCCCAAGAAAACACAGTTCCATCTTGACTCCTTCCATGTACATGTACCCAACCTCGTTGCCGTTGTAATGCCCGATTCCGCCCCGACTTACTTTGCATCAAAGGCCTCCCCCCTCATAGCCCCCCTCCCCTCTACCCGGACCCTAGCCTCTCTATTCAATTCTTAGAATTTACCTACACAAATGATAGATTCTCCCCTGACACAATTGGCAACAAAATTCTCAAATACCAACCTCTCCTCCATGACATATCCCAACTTGGTTGGAAAGTCGACCCCATCCTTATTATCACCGCTGGCGCCCGTGGAACTACACACATCCCCCCCATGCAAAACATTGAAAAAACTTTTCACATCTGTGAAACCTCTATCAAACGCACATTTCGAGCAATTAATACTATTGCCATCCAATACACGGGCTCCATTCTTCCACATAAACGTCGCCTTGAAAACAACCAACCACTCCCCCGCGAATAACAGAATCCTCCAAACCATCATATCTTCATAACCTACTCCCCTCCCACTATACCCCCTTTCTACATACTCTATATATATACACATATAATATATATATAAATATATACATACATACCTCTACACATACCCCTCTCTACGCATACAGCCGCAACCCCTACCATCCCTAGCCCCCTCCAGACCCCTTTACATTTTCTCCCCACCTTATCTTGTTCTCTTCTTTCTTTGGTTACTATAGCGTCCATTCTTGAAAGAGGAGAGTAGTTTTGTCTCACTGACCCCCTGTCCTGTGGGCACCAGGTCAGTAGCCTTACAAACGGACACTTTATTCACGCCGGCCATTCAATTGGCTGGTGTTTCTATCTATCTAAATAAATAGACCCTCACGAGATTTTTGTGACTTCAAAACAAAAAAGAGGAAACATTTGAATGGTGTGTAAATGCAAAATGGGGCCACTTGGTGTTGCTTCTCATTTACTTTAAGACACCATAACTTAAATAGACCCTCACGAGATTTATGTGACTTAAGAAAAAGAAAAGAAAGAAAAAACATTTAAATGGTGTGTAAATTCAAAATGGGGCCATTTTGTGTTGCTTTTCATTTACTTTGAGACACCATAAACTAAATAGATCATCAAGAGGTTTATCTCACTTCAAAACCAAAAAGAAAAAACATTTGAATAGTGTGTCAATGGAAAATGGGGCCTTTTGGTGTTGCTTTTCATTTACTTCAAGACACCATAAATTAAATAGGCTCTCACAAGATTTATGTGACTTCGATAAAAAGAATATAAAAACATTTGAATGGTGTGTCAATGCAGAATAAGGCCATTTGGAATAGCTATTTAACTTCTTGGAGACACTATAAACTAAATAGACCCTCATGAGATTTTTGTGACTTCGAAAGAAAAAAGTAAAAACATTTGAATGGTGTGTAAATGCAAAATGGAGCCATTTGGTGTTGCTTTTCAGTGACTCTAAGACACCATAAACTAAATAGACCCTCACGAGATTTATGTGAATTCCAAAAGAAATGAAAACAAAAATTTGAATGGTGTGTAAATGCAAAATGGGGCCATTTGGTGTTGGTTTTTATTAACTAGGAGACTCCATGAATTAAATAGACCCTAACGAGATTTATGTGACTTTGGAAAATAAGTATAATTATTTGAACGGTGTGTAAATGGAAACTGGGGCCATCTAGTGTTGCTTTTCATTTATTTTGAGACACCATAAAGTAAATAGACCCTCACGAGATTTATGTGACTTTGAAAAAAAAGTAAAAACGTTTGAATGGTGAGTGGATGCAAAATGGGGCCATTTGGTGTTGCTTTTCATTTACTTGGAGACACCATAAAATAAATAGACCCTCACGAGATTTAGGTGACTTCAAAACAAAAAAGAAAAAACATTTGAATGGTGTGTAAATGCAAAATGGGTCTATTTGGTGTTGCTTTTCGTTTACTTCGAGACACCATAAATTCAATAGGCCCGCACGAGATATTTGTCACTTCGAAAGGAAAAAAAAAAAAAAAAAAAAAAAAAAAAAAAAAAAAAAAAAAAAAAAAAAAACATTTGAATGGTGTGTAAATGCAAAATGGGGCCCTTTGGTGTTCCTTTTCATCTACTTCGAGACACCATAAATTAAATAGACTCTCAAGAGATTTTTGTTACTTTGAAAGTGAAAAGTAAAAACATTTGAATGGTGTCTAAATGCAAAATGGGGCTTTTGGTTTTGCTATTCATTTACTCCGAGACATCATAAAGTAAGTAGACTCTCACGAGATTTATGTGACTTTGAAAAAAAAGTAAAAACATTTATATGTAGTATAAATGTAAAATAGGGCCATTTAGTGTTGCTTTTCGTTTACTTCGAGACACCATAATTTAAATAGACCCGCACGAGATATTTGTCACTTCGAAAGGGGAAAAAAAAAAAAAAAAAAAAAAAAACATTTGAATGGTGTATAAATGCAAAATGGGTCCACTTGGTGTTGCTTTTCATTTACTCCGAGACACCAGAAATTAAATAGACCGTCACGAGATTTTTGTGACTTCGAAAGTAAAAAGTAAAAACATTTGAATGGTGGGAAAATGCAAAATGGGAAAATTTGGTGTTGCTTTTCATGAACTAGAGACATCATGAATTAAATACATCCTCACGAAATTTTTGTGACTTCGAAAGAAAAGAAAAAAAACATTTGAATGGTGTAAACAAGCAAAATGGAGCCATTAGGTCTTGCAATTCAGTTACTTCAAGACACCACAAAGTAAATAGACCCTCACGTGATTTATGTGACTTCGAAAAGAAAAAAGAGAAAACATTTGAATGGTGTGTAAATGCAAAATGGGGCCATTTGGTGTTGCTTTTCATCTACTTCCACACACCATAAATTAAATAGACCCTCAAGAGATTTTTGTTACTTTGAAAGTGAAAAGTAAAAACATTTGAATGGTGTCTAAATGCAAAATGGGGCTTTTGGTTTTGCTATTCATTTACTCCGAGACATCATAAAGTAAGTAGACCCTCATGAGATTTATGTGACTTTGAAAAAAATGTAAAAACATTTATATGGTGTATAAATGTGAAATAGGGCCATTTTATGTTGCTTCCCGATTACTTCGAGACACCATAATTTAAATAGACCCGCATGAGATATTTGTTACTTCGAAAGAAAAAAAAAAAAAAAAAAAAAAAAACATTTGAATGGTGTCTAAGTGCAAAATAGGGCCACTTGGTGTTGCTTTTCATTTACTTCAAGAAACCATAAAGTAAATAGACCCTCACGAGATTTATGTGACTTCAAAAGAAAAAAAAAAAAAAAAAAAAAAAAAAAAAAAAAACATTTGATTGGTTTGCAAATGCAAAATGGGGCTATTTGGTGTTGCTTTTCAATTTCTTGGAGACACCATAAACTAAATAGACTGTCACGAGATTTATGTGACTTCAAAACAAAAAAGAGAAAACATTTGAATGGTGTGTAAATGCAAAATAGGGCCATTTGGTGTTGCTTTGCATTTACTTTAAGACACCATAACTTAAATAGACCCTCACGAGATTTATGTGACTTCGAAAAAAGAAAAAAAAAAACATTCAAAAGGTGTGTAAATTTAAAATGGGGCCATTTCGTGTTGCTTTTCATTTACTTCAAGACACCATAAAGTAAATAGACCCTCACAAGATTTATGTGACTTGAATGAGAAAAAAAAAAAAAACAAAACATTTGAATGGTGTATAAATGCAAAAGGGGGCCTTCTGATGTTGCCTTTCATTTCCTTTGAGACACCATAAACTAAATAGTTCCTCATTAGACTTATGTGACTTTGGAAAAAAAGTAAAAACATTTGAATGGTGTGTAAATTCAAAATGGGGCCATTTGGTGTTGCTTTTCATTTATTTCAAGACACCATAAAGTAAATAGACCCTCACGAGATTTTGGTGACTTCGAAAAGAAAAAAATAAAAATACATTTGAATGGTGTGTAGATGCAAGATGGGGCCTTTTGGTGTTGCTTTTCAATTACTTTCAGACATCATAAAGTCAACAGACCCTCACGAATTTGATGTGACTTCGAAAGGATAAAAAAGTAAAAACATTTGAATGGTGTCTAAATGCAAAATGGGGCTTTTGGTTTTGCTATTCATTTACTCTGAGACACCATAAAGTAAGTAGACCCTCATGAGATTTATGTGACTTTGAAAAAAAAGTAAAAACATTTATATGGTGTGTAAATGTAAAATAGGGCCATTTGGTGTTGCTTTTCGTTTATTTCGAGACACCATAAAGTAAATAGACCCTCACGAGATTTATGTGACTTCAATAAAAATAAAATAAAAACATTTGAATGGTGTGTAAATGCAAAATGGGGCCTTTGGGTTTTGCTTTTCATTTACTTTGAGATACCATAAATTAGATAGACCCTCCTTAGATTTATGTGACTTTGAAATTTTGAAAATAGATATTAGAATATTAATAAATTTGGAGCTGGTAGAGCTAGATGGAATCATTCTCGTACGATGTACTACCCTAACCAAATGTTATAATGTATGTGTTTTATATGAGATATTGGCGTATAAAGTGCATCGGGAGCTTATGTAAGCCGTAAACCTTGACACCCTAAACCCTAAAACCTAATCCTTAAACCCTGAACCCTGAACCATCAAGCTCAAAATCAGAATAGCACCTATTACCCTAACACTCCCATGAAAAGCGTGGGAACATAAATGTATATGCATTGGAAGCATATTAGGTACAACTGAATGGTATTCAGTACAAATTTAGTGTTCCTATGGAATTCTTTATGATTTTATTGTATATGTTGCTTAAAGTACGTGGTACGTTAGTCTAATAGATCATGCCCTGGAGTGGCTATTTATGTAACAGATCTTGACATATAATTACATCTTGGTCCTTCGTAGAGAGTGACTTTCGTACAATAGTGGACCAGGTGATGACATGGACACTTCTACAGAAGTAGGGGGGACAGATCGAATGGCGCTGCATCATGATATGGAAACTAGTGTACGAAAGTAGTGCTGGATAACAGCATCTTCATATGTATGTTCCCTTTGAATTCAAACCTAAAGGGCTTGATCTTGTTTCTCCCTTCTGAATTGGCGGGGATTCTTCGTTTGAATTCTCTGCTGGACCGCCATCTCTGGATCATTCACATGAATTCAGAGCAGTCTCCTGAGAGTTGTTTCATTAGCGCATTTGAGAGCTCGAGTTTCCTGCAACATTGCATGTCGTAGACGGGAGGTAGAACTTGAGATTGAAGGGTTGAGTGGTTCGAGGATGGGATTGAGGTGCCGGAGCACGTTTTGAGGAGGCGGAGGAAGCACCGGCCGGGGTCATTAAAGCGACCGATTACATTTGCAGGGAGCGCAAGAATTTCGGTCTATCCTTGGAAGATCTTTTGTCAATTGAGTTTATTTTATTGCTCTTGAATGGTGTGTTCAATCTCCTCTCTATGTTACATGTGCTGATCATGTGATCCATCGCGGAATCCCCTATTGTAAGGTCTGGTTCCCTTCCTGAATCGCACCGAGTAGAATTGTTCATGTAGTTCTCCGCGGGGTATGTAGAATTTGCAAAGTTAGAGTGGAATTTGTAGTTCAGATTCTGCCTTGCATGTTGGTGGAATGAAATGCACTTATGTGATGACGTGTTATTCTGAGGGTTTTGCAGTACAAACAGTAATTGTACTGTACCGATCGGGGTGGCCAGGTGGAGGCTGCTGCGAGGACCCAACTACCCTCATCGAGAGATCCCTCGATCCTATAAAAGTTAGACCTTCATCGAGAGATCCCTCGATCCTATCAAAACACGGAAACTCACTTAACATCCGGATAACACTCAAAACAAGTATAAACTCTCGTATTGACTGCATGGTTCAAAGTATCGTCCAGGGATTCAATAGTGCTTTATCAAGTAGATACTCACAATAATTCTAATTCTCCTTACTGCTCGGATAGTATTTCCGGAACTATACACTATTTCACTCTTTTCTCCGTTACTTGGTCTTTTCGCCGAACCAACTCCAACGTATTGGGTAGAATGCTACCTCACAACTGACTTAGAACACTCTCGTTAGCAGGTCACACAGGCAGCCACTTTCGATCCGTGAGACTACTGTTAGCCGGGGTGGTCCTATGGAGGCAATAATTAGCGGAGAGTCTAAGTGTACTAGGGTCGAGTTTGGGGCAAGTGGGTTGATATGTGAGAACCGGCAGGGCACGGGGATACCCGGATTGTCTTACCGGATATCAGGGGAGGCGGACTTCCAACCGTTAGGGTTAGTCCAGCGAGGAGACGAGGGGTCCTTGGTCCCCTGAGGTCCTCGGTGCTAGAGATGGTGTAGGAAGTCCTTGGTGTTTCAGGATTTAGCGAGGTCAGCGTATCGAGAGGAGGCACTTCATCGTTCAGGGAAAGAGTAAGAGTTGAATGCGAGAAAGGGGCGGAAGAGAAGGCAGCGAAGGAAGGATACAAGAGAAAGCAAGAGCAGCAAGCAGGTGATTCAGAACACAGTAGATTTTTATCAAGGCATAGTCTTTTCTATTAGAGGTCGTCCAAAGAAACAGAGTTTCAGGAGTACAAAATAGACTCTTGCTCACGGCCGTGGCCTGGAGAGAGTCAGAAACCTAGCTCCTAGTTCAAAGTCGGATTCACAGAGAGCTTTGGCAACTAAAACCTAGACTTTTATACTATGGTTGCCGTCCATGGAGACCGTAGAGACTGGGAGTCGTGGCCCGCTGATGCCGTCCTCGACATCAGTTCGGGCCGCCACTTGTGTGGTTACATTTTGCCATCTTTGTGAGATTGCAATCTGTCCCTAGATTGCCGGCGGTCTTCAAGCCTTGGATCTGCGATGCGCAGGTCTCCTGTGGGGGCGTGTTGTTTCTCGAGGAAGCTGTGCCTGGCGCCGAGGAGGAGCTTGACCCCCGTACAGGTTAGCTATAGATGCACTTACACCTCTATGAATTAGACTGTGCTTCGCTCGGGAAGTCACGGAGTGTTGATACACATCGAACACAGTTTTTCCTAAAACCCTGTTGCAAGCCGGGCATTGTACGTGGTCAGCTTCGGGGTCTGTATATCGAGATGCTAAGTCGGAATTCTCCTGGAAATATTTGGTGACTTGAGCTACTGCTGTGGCTAACTCTCCCTCAGCCTCGCTATCATCGCTAGCCTGCTCCTCTAGGTCATATTCCTCTTCTATGCGTTTCAATGCATCCTTGTGGAATTTAATGGACTGAGGTCGGGAATTTACCGGGTTTGAGTGCAGGGTGGGCTGTCCCAAGGGGGATGCGTGGAGGCGTGGTGATATCTGGGACGTCTCCTCGATGTCCGTGAGGTGCTCGGGGATGTCCACATGCTCGGAAGGATCGTGGAGGATTGCTGCTGGCGTTGCGTGGTGTGGTGCTCTGATCCCTGCCCCAACTTTGATGATGGTGGCAATTCCCTTCGCGGCGGTGATTGATATACTCCCTTGCCCTTGTCCGTATTGGTTGCTGGTATAGGATCTTCGTAACTCTCCGGCTCCATGGCTTCCCAATCGTTGTCCGAGTGCTCCAATTCGAGGGCAGCCATGGCGTCGTCGATGCACGCGTTGATGAAATCGGTAGGAGGATTTACTTCTGTAGGTGGCTGAGCTCGTAAGATCCGATATGCAATGGAAGCCAGGGTTTTCTATTCCGTCGCGACGTGCCCCTCTCGCGTCACAATGTCGGGACGTCACGACGGTGTACAGTCACGACCGGACGTCCCATTCGGTCTTTATCGCGACGGCCCAAATATTTACGGCAACATTTTCACTTTTACATTTCCGCCCCGGCGACACCTCGGACAGCCGATGTCCACGTCTGCGATAAAGGTGGTCTGATACTGGTGGGCCCCAGTACCAGTCCGCTTCGTCCGCGCCACCCTGTACGATCCGATACCCAGTCCGATGTCCGATCCGACATCCGCTTTCCGCCGGATCGATGCCCCGTCGTCCGACGGGTCTTCGTGATCTCGTCCGCATTCCGGCATCCCTCAAGGCGCTTATCCGCCATCCGATTGCTGTCGGCTCCGACGAAGTCCGCCACATTCTACTGTCCTCCTCGTGGTCGGACCCTGGTTCGGCCACTATCCCGACATTGTACCTTCGACGGCCAAGTTCCGACCTGAGTTCGGGTCCGACGCATATCGAATTCGGATGTCCGGCAACATATCCCGGTGGACTCCCATCAAATGGACTGGCGTTCTATGCTACGCCTGCTTTATCTTCATGGTCGTTCTAGGAATCGGTGCATTATTTTCCACTTCGGTAACGGCTCGTTGAAACGTGACACTTTGACTGCATTTCAGCGATGGCTCACAGTGCTGGGATTCCAGGGAGTCCTATCGCCTTGTTCGGGCCAGCCCAGTTTAGGAACGATTCTGACTTTAGCGACGATGAAGAGTATTTGGCGATCGTGGAGATGGGGCCGAGAGTCAGGCCGAGTTTCTTACCTGCCATCCCGGGAGACGTCTCGGAGGGCATCATCTGGAAGATGTTGATGGTCGAGGACGACGACATCGAGAACTACAGAACATGCACACTCCTCCGTTGTGTTTGCAGGGGGTGGAGGAACTTTGTGGATATTCAGCCACGTTGGTACCAGAGCCGATTTGCATTCAACCTGCGGCCTTTTATGGATTCTGAAGACGAATCCTAGGATATTGTTCGTTGAAACACTAAGGTGTAGGGTACCAAACATCGCAGTTTAGTACATCAAGATCTGCAATGCTTAGGGTTTAGCGTAGTTGCAGGTCTGCGATGGTCGGATTGGTGTCGACCATTGTCCGGCGCCTGTCGGACAACGGGTCGGACACTGCATTGCAGCCGAATAAGGCTGGTTTATCATGATATTGAATCCGTAAGTATTGGAATCATGAAACTTTAATTGTTAAATCATTGATGATACTGTAATCATACTTGTACATGCGTGGTCACTAATAAGTTCATGATGCCATTACATGTCCGGGGCCGTCTATCAATTCTGTTCTCGAGTGATACTCGTGTGATAGGGTGTATTATGAATGATATTATACTCCCTAGACATATCGAGCGTGTTACGTTTTATGATTATACCGTCGGCCCTGTTATAACTGCGTGTACGTCTGTTCGCAACTTGGGATTGATTTCATAATCCCAAATCTAGGTGGATTATAAGTTTTATTGCAACTGAGAGGGAAAATTAAATGCCCATTTGGAACTATGATGATCATCGCCTCCCTTCTTGTATGTGTTGAGCGCCGTTGGTAATGCAGCACCATTGCGGAAAACGTTCTTCCTCCGTGGTGTAGCGTTGTCTATTCTCCGCGCGTTGACCTGCACCAACCTCAACTCATTTCGAGCCGTGCCCGATGGCTTGCTCGCGCGAGTGCCCTCCATCTTGTATGGAAGGGAGTAGCCGGTGCCTAAGCGAGTTTCTCCGATCGGACTACGAATCCGCGGATTTGCCAGTGTGGGTTGATGCAGCGAGGAGAAGGGGAGGGGAGTTTCAACATGCGAAAGATGTGCCGAGATCCAAGGAATGTCTACGGACTTGGCTCGAATCCGTCGACGCGTTTCAGGAAGAGTATGGCCTCTTGTGTCCCGACTTCTCCGCCGTGCCCCTCATGGAGACCCGTCTGTGGGCGTCGAACTGGGACCCAGTCGCAGTGTTGCAGTTCCAATCCGTGGCGAATTGCACAGGCATCATGCATCCGATGCGCGTGCGCATTCCAGCGGAACGGGTGGTGCAAAGTGGGGTCCGGGGGGACGAGGAGGGTCGGAAGATCGTGCGGACACGGACAGGGGGTCCATCGAGCGATCGAGTGCGTGAGGGGTGTGCATGCGCGCATGCCCGATGGTGGAGGGCTGGAAGTCGGACGAGGACGATGCCACTCCGCCGGGATAGAATCAGGGGACTTGGCCAGGTTTCATTGCATATGGAAGTGGGAGGCGCAGCGCTGGAATCTCGTAGATCCATAAGGGCGGATGCAGAATCCCCTAATGCGACACGCGGATCCTCCGGTGATGCTAAGAAGCGTAAGGTGGACGAGGAGGAAGACCACTCCGTGCATGAAAGTGACGAGACTCGCGAAATGACGGACTACGAGTTCCAACGGTATTGCTGGAGAACGATGCCTTATCTCGGTGAGATGTCGGATATTGTGAACAAACAGGAGGGTTTTCAGCAGAGTTTTTGGGAAAACGCTTGATTTTAATAGACGAGTGTTGCAGCTGTTAATGATTCTGCTCACTACCAATCTTGGAATGCTTAACTCTGGCCTTCTCTTTCTCTGACTATTTTGTATATGGGACGAGAATTTTCGTAAATTTTCGGCCTTACTATAATATTTATTCCCCGTTTATTATTATGCTGATCTTCCGATGATCAGAGTATATTTATGTTTTATAATGATGGAGCTATTCCGAACGTCCCCCGTAGTTTGATATCTCCTTTCTGTTTCGGAAATATCCATCCAGTGCAGTTTCTAAGCAGACATGCATCTTCCAACCTCTTGTCTAATTGCTAATGCATTGCGTCGATAACGGAGATTCTCCGTATTTAACCGGACACTATTTACTTCGTAACTACCTAGATTTCCTAGCTTGTTCGATGTCATTCTTAAGTTTCTGGTACTTGGATGGCCAAATCGCCTCCAGTTCCTCGACGTAAGTCTTAGGCTTTGAAGTTTCGGTCTCTACGGATGCGGCTGGTCTCCACCGCGAGTTTCTTCGTATCGGACCTATCGCGGTCGTAGCGGCGGTGGAATGCTTCCTTCCCAGTGCTGGGGATGACCTCCCATTACTACTTCCTCCGGGCTTCCCGTACTCGTTGTTGTCCTTCCACTTGCATCCCTCGTTACCTGGAATGCATAGACCTCCCCCCAATACTTGTACCTTGTCTACGCCGATGTCCTTGTCTCCACTGCCCGCTCCTGGAGCAGTTTCCTTATCACTGTCCCCAACGACTTCGTTCCTCTCGGGATTCCAAGAGAGCAAGAACTCTAATACCTCATCCTCTAGACTAGTTATGTTACAAGGATCCATCTTGTAACTGGAGAGGACTCGTCCACAATAACTTGCGGGCTAACTGCATCAAAAGGGACCTGTGTTATCGCACTTCCCGTTTATATATCATGGCATACCTCGCGCACTATAGTCCGCCATTCGCCCTTTGCCGGACGACGCTGCCTCGGATTGAATCCGAACGTCCGTTGCCTGCTGCCCCTATCCGACCGTACCGGATCACCATCCGCGCTATACCGGACCGGCACAATCTCCTGCCAAAGGGCGGATGCGCGGGGTTCGTATTATCCGGCGCCGTTTTCACTGTCCAGACACAATCCGCCTTTCCGAAGTCGGATTCCGCTTCGCAAAGTTCCGACCCCTGACCTATGCTCTAGAAGAACGACGCGATATTGTTTAATCGTTCCTGTAATCAACTATGTCCGCCTTCGCCGCAGTACTGCCCCGAGGTCGCGTCCGACCGATTCCGGAACGCGCACGTTTCGATCGGCGGACCACGTCCGAGCCTCTAATCCGTCGGGGGACCTCGTCCATGTCCGATTGCGGAGTTACCACATTCCGCAAAACGATCGGATTTCAGGTAGTCCGCCCGTCTGTGGTTCATCCATCTCCGTATACGGGCCAATCTCACGGAGTGCGAACCACCTCCCCGATGTCAGCACACGACTGCCATAATATGCAGATCCTGACCATCTTTTTCCTACAACGCGGACCAAAATCGAATCTGGTTACTGGACCGCCATCGATCCCGCTCTCGTCCGACCTCGTCCGCAACACCCGGAACAACTCCGCGATGTTCCGCTTCCTGGTCCCGGACACGCTCGGGGAGTGCCATAAAAGATACGACTCACCACGATCTGTTCTCCCTTCTTTGCACTGCGTGTCTCAGGACTCTGGGGTCTCGACTGAGGTTCCTCTGCATGAGACCCAAGTGTGCTCAAGGGGTCAAGCATAGCCCACTGGAACGGACCGTCCGAACTCCATCGGAGATCTGGAACATAATCAGGGCAAGGCCATCCCTCCACCCTCGTTCAACGACGCTAGAAGTGCGTTGTCGGGCGCAATTTCTGTAATAGGTCTATCTCGCCTTAAATAGTGCGTTCACCCTCCAGATTCTTGCTTTCTGTCGCAGGCATGCCGCGAAGAGTAGATGCCTGGGATCAGTGGTGGCAAGACTTGGGCGTGGTGGGTGCGAGGCCTCAGAGACAGGTTAGGTGTAGAATTTGTAATGAGACTATTGTGTACCGTCGGGATAGAATGTTCGCCCACTTTGGATACAGACCTTTAGGTGGTCCAGGTAACTACGGTATACAAGTTTGCAGGTTGCTGAGTGCGCGGGTGAGGAGGTTGTTCGTAGACTGCGGAGGTGAAGTTCCTAGAAGAGAGCCCGATGATGTTCATGACATTGGCTTGGGAGGTGACGGGGTCCCAGATCCGGTAATACCTCAAGCTCCCGATAACGAGGGGGCGCGCGCGAATGATGGGCCAGCTATGCAGGAGCCCGATATGGCACCCCAGGGTTCTCCACCCAGGGAAATGCGTCAAGTGAATCTTGTGCGAGGATTCAATGCTTCCACGAAGCTTCGATTAGATAAAGTGTGGGCGACGGCATTCTATGAAGCCAATATCCCATTCAACGTTATTAAGCATCCTGCCTTCATTAACGCCGTTCGGGAAACAGTGCGAGCCCGCTTCCCGGCATACCTGCCGCCATCGATGAATGCTATTCGCACAAAACTGTTGAGCGCGAGAAAGGCGGAAATGGTGAGACAAGTAAGGGAACTCACGGGCAATTCCACAGAGAAATACGGTGTTACGATATGTGCAGACGGTTGGGACAACGTCCAGAGTCGTCCTCTTCTGAATGTTATCCAGAGTGGGACCAGGGGCGACGTTTTCCTTGGAACCATAGACACGACGGGACACTACAAAGATAGCGATTACATCGCTTCTCAGATCCGTCCGTTTGTGGAACGGGCCGGACCGCAACATGTGGTCCAAGTTTGCACTGACAATGCTCCGAACATGCTTGGATCCAGTCGGATGCTCGAGACACGATATCCTCACATTTATGTTCAAGGGTGTGCCGCACATTGCTTGGATCTGTTGCTCGAAGATTGGGGGAAGCAGGATTGGGTGAAGCACATAGTCCGAAAGGCGAGACTTATTTGTCTATGGGTTAGAAATCATCATTCATCAATGGCTTTGTTTCGCAGGATGTGTCCCAATCTGACCATCCGTTTGCCCGTTGAGACGCGGTTCGCGACGAATTTCATTATGATCGAGCGTCTTGTGGAACTTCGGAATGCATTTGAGAGAATGGTCATCGATCCGGCGTTTGCAGGTATTTTAGCAACCTATCCTGATGTGAACAGCTCAGCAGGGAAGAGGGTCCGCCTATTTCGGAAGTACGTGCGTGCGGACGGTTTCTGGAACATGGTCATCCCAGTGGTGAAGGCATTACGCCTTTTTGATGGGAAGGCACCTGCAATGGGCCTAGCTTGGAGGGCGATGTACGATTTGAAGAACCACGTCCGCAGTTTTTCCTCCCATCCGTTTAGATTGAACGCGGACCTGGCAGCAGACGCCATGGTCGCATTCGACCACAGATGGGCTATGATGTTGACAGATCTTCATTGGGCAGGTGCGATGCTCAACCCGACCCTACGTGGATGGGCGCCACTTCATAACCACGAGGAGTCGAGGATCATTTTAAACCGGGTTTTTCGCAAGTTATCCTCTAACGAGGAGAATTACGTCCAGATCCTTGTCCAGTATCAGGATTTCCTCGAGAATCGGGAGGCATTTGCTGATTCAACCGATCCCCAGGCGCACGGCACTGCTATCCACGAATGGTGGGACGCAATGGGAGGTGGAGCCCGGGCTCTCCAAACAATAGCTAGACGTATACTTGGACAAGTTTGCTCCGTGTCTGCGTGTGAGCGCAACTGGAGCATGTACTCTTACGTGCACAGCAAGGTGCGCAATAGATTGAAACATGTACGAGCGGAGGACCTCGTGTATATCTACACGAACAGTAGACTCGTTCGTCACTGCCGGGCCCCGCGTCCGGCACAGTGGTATGGCTTAGAGGAGGTTCATTCCGACGATGACCTCGATGGCGAGGATCTGGACGAGGACGACGAGGAGGAAGACGTCGGACGGGGAGGAGACCATGTAGCGGACGATGTGGCGGACGATGCCCGCATGGATGGTGTCGGACAGGGCGGATTGGGCATGGGGGGTGTCGGACTTGCGGACGACGATCCGCCCGAGAGCGACTTTGAGGAATCTGGATCGGACGACGCAGGATCTGACGGTGACGACGGTGGCGATGTCCGGATTGCCGAGCTCTTCCACAATATGTTCGACGCAGGACATCGCCGAGATGCGGTTGAAGATATCCTCCGCCAGGATAGTCGCGTCGGACGGCAGGCGTATGCAGGAGGTGAGCGTCGAGCTCAGAGTCCGATCAACGAAGCAGAAATACAGTCGGACAGAGGAGATGGTAGTCCGGCCCGGAGGATACCTATCGTCGACGCGGACTTCTCGCAGCCTTGAAGTGATTCTTTGTCATTTGGCCAGAGGGATTTCGACGAGAACCTGGCAAACATGGAGGGAGAGATTCGAACAATTTTTCAGGAGGATTTACCACCTATCAATCGCCGGAGAGATGAAATGACGGAGGAAGATTCGAGAAGGAGGATGGCTGACCAGGAAGTTCAGACCCCGTCTGAGGAAATACGCCGTCCCATAACTCGAAGCCTTGCTAGTACGTCCGGAAGTATGGCTGTAAACCAGCAACAGCCAGCTTCTGCCCTGCTCTCCACCCCCGTTGGTAGGGGTCACATCCTTCCGCAGCAGACCTCCGGCCGGGGTCGCAGACGCCGAGCAGTAGGATCTGCTGTAACCAACGGTAGCCAGTCCGTTGTTCTGACCGCGTCTTCTTCACGCAGCCGGCCCGTGCGGAGAGGGGTTCCATCTACGTCGATCCGGGACCCTGCGGCACGTGCATCTAGTTGCACGACTGGGGAAAGAGTGTCCAGTGGTCCTGCAAGGGGAAGTGTTATCCAACGAACAACAAGAGGTGTAAAGCGGAAGAAAAGGTTCCAGGGGACTGCGTCGCGTTTCGCCCCGTACGAACCTGACAACTCCGAAGGTAGACGAGAACTCGATGAAAATGGAATACGCGACCCTCAAGGATCCCGTCCAACGAAGAAGCTAGTTATCACCAGAGACGATGAGTTGCGGCTAAGCACTAGAAGTCCGCGGTCTGATGACGACATGAGCACAGATGAATCCGAGGAGGACCGACGTTGCGACGAAGCGAACGACCCAACTGTTCGGATCCGAGAGTGAACGCTCGCCTAGTCTTCATACTACGATATGAGGAGACCTCCATTCCGTACTTATCCGAGCCGTGTCCGACAACCTCGTCACCCGTCCGCGCATGAATCGGTCTGCTCCGCGACAGATGTGCGACCTCTGTCCGCCCACGATTAATATCCCCTTTTGGTGGCTCTCCGACCTCGTCCGCCGTGGATCCTTTAGTGTTCTGTGTCTTGCCCCTCCCACTCCCCCTCCTCGCACTCCCCTCCTCGCACTCCCCTCCTCGCGCCATCCTCACTTCT
The DNA here is from genome assembly GCA_014871385.1 of Ceratodon purpureus. NCBI lineage: Eukaryota > Viridiplantae > Streptophyta > Bryopsida > Pseudoditrichales > Ditrichaceae > Ceratodon > Ceratodon purpureus. The sequence continues at coordinate 2,315,500 of CM026426.1, forward strand.
GTGTCAGACATGCACTCTTCGCTACCCCGGATATGGCACTGTCCGACTCACTGTCCGGCGCCTATACTGATTGGATGATCTCGGAGGCTACTCGTCCGATCCTGTTGCCGGATGTCCGCTGCAGGTCGGACGGGTTGCATTGTAATCTTCGTCCCCGTTTGCGTACAGTTCACTTCCCTTCCGTCCGTATTAGAGTGCACCCTCCGCGGTCCCTCGATTTTGTCTATTTTATCCTGTTCCGAATAATAAAAATATCATTATTTCGTAGAGCATGCATCGTGGGAAGTCCCATTTGGTATAGTATTCCACATGTGGATGTAATTGTACGTGATTTACAAACAGAGTGAGAATATGTATTATAAAAAACAAATGGAATAAGGAAAACATTGGAATTTTTTGGCATCCGTTTTATAAAAGCCCAAATAACAAGTTATTAAAGCGTGTGACAATCATTTACTAATTACGGCATTTACATTCCAAGATTCCTGTAAAATCTCTAATCTCTTTTTTAAATATTTGTTTATGCAACCAACACATGAGTATAGTAATTACGTTGATTTTGCGTACATGTGCATATAACAAACATGTGCATATAAGAAACATGTGCATATAAGAAACATGTGCATATAAGAAACATGTGCATATTAGAAACATGTGCATACGTGCTCTCTAAACCCAAATCCCATTATCCTCATTGTTACGAAAGGGGGGGGGGGGTGGGGCTGCGGTGGGGTAGTGATACCTCACAATGCGGTAAGTTGCGGTATGTTGCGGTAAGTTGCGGTAAGTTGCGGTGCGTTGCGGTAAGTTGCGGTTAAGATTTAATTGAAACGCCTTTCATATCCAAAACTTTTTGCCTACATATGTTAAACCTTTTGCCTACACGCCAACCAACTTTGTCATACCTAGTTAAATCGTAGTATAATTTATACGGTCGTTATATTTTTTTAGGAAATTTAATTGTCCTCATCGGAATTGTAGTTGGACTTCTATATTATTTTTTAGTCTACTTTCACTCTTATGCCATCTAATTGATCATTGCCACCAATTAATTCTAATTTTAATATCGTTGCAATACTCCCGTTAGTAATCACTCTATATTTATCGATAGATTGGGGAAGGTGGGGGGGGGGGGGGGGGGGGGGGGGGGGGGGGCGATGGGCTAGTGCTACCTCACAATGCACGTGCAGTCGTCTCTCTACTTCATTTCTTCATGTTATCCGTGTGCACATGGCTCCGCTTAGTTGCGAGGTTCGGCGAAGGGAATTTCTCATTGCCGTTCCATTTACAACGAACGTCTTCTCCAATGATGGCCATGGTTTCTGCTACGTTTGAAACAATGGATATTGACGAATCATTTGCTGAACTCAAGCGCTTAGAGGATCTTCAGGTGACTTAGGGTCAACCTGCAGATTTGCTGGCTTTAGTATATTAGCTTTAGTATGATATAGCCAATTGCAAGCCCTGTTGGTCCAGACGTTAAACACAGCCAAGTTTAACATAAAGTTTAACAAGAGATACATGTATTTGGTCAAATATGAATTAAAAAGGTAAAGAGAAACGTATAATAAACACATCAAATTTAACATTGCTAAAGAACTCAATTTGTTAAAAGTCGTAAATTGTTTGTGAATCATTCTTTGAATACACAGAATATTTAATCGTCATCCAAGAACAATAATGACGCTAAAAACTTGTAACTTTAGCAAATAATTATAGTATAGAGAGGTTGGGCTTTTTTACTACCACTGGATTGGACGTTGTTGTACCACTATACTCGTCAAGGAATGTGGCAACTTACTGTTTAAAGCAAGTTACATTACGTTACGTTGCGGTAAGTTGCGGTAAGTTGTGGTTAAGTTGCGGTAAGTTGCGGTACGTTGCGGTAAGTTGCGGTAAGTTGCGGTGCGTTGCGTTAGGTTGCGGTTAAGATTTAATTGAAACGCCTTTCATATCCAAAACTTTTTGCCTACATATGTTAAACCTTTTGCCTACACGCCAACCAACTTTGTCATACCTAGTTAAATCGTAGTATAATTTATACGGTCGTTATATTTTTTTAGGAAATTTAATTGTCCTCATCGGAATTGTAGTTGGACTTCTATATTATTTTTTAGTCTACTTTCGCTCTTATGCCATCTAATTGATCATTGCCACCAATTAATTCTAATTTTAATATCGTTGCAATACTCTCGTTAGTAATCACTCTATATTTATCGTTTTTAACCCCTAAAGGACAATCTGCCACATTTGGGCATTTTTTGAATTTGTGCATGTACGTATGTATGCAAATTATTGAAGTTAGCTACAAGATCTTTTGGTTAGATGTTAAAAAAAAACCCCCAAGTTTTCAGAATCAACCTTGCTTCGAAGAGGAGCTGTTTTCAGGCAGTTTTGGTGAAAAATACCCTCAGGACTTTAGGGCTTAATATATTCTTTAGCCGCTCAGTATTCTATTATGTACTCCCACCTCATTCCTTTATCATTCACGATTTTGTTTCTATATCATACTTATTTAAACATTATTTCATAACTTCTCTATAACTTTCCCTTATATTTATTTCTTATTAAACGCTTATTCGTCCTTCTTCATTCACAGCGTTTTCTTTTCTCCACGAATTTCGTATTTTTGTTTATTCTTGGCTGCGTGGTCCGTAACAGTCGTTGTGATCGGAGAATCGGAGCGATTGAGCCATCGGAACCTGCGTTCAACACTGGGAATTACGCGGTCAGTGGGTCGGACAGGTCGGGAGCGTGCTCTCGTCGGATCCAAATGCACACGGGATGCGGAGAGCGCGGATACGAAGGTCGGACGACGGATGGCAATGTCGGATTTGAGTGGACGTTCTTCTTTAAGTCATGCACTAACATGTCTCCACTCCCACCAAAACATCAGTAGTTATGATTAACATGCTTGATCTAATCATTGTCACTCTTTCCCTGCTCTCGGATATCATGTCAAATGCATTGTTCAGTCATTATTCACTCATTCTTCTACAACGGCAGTCTACTGTCTACACGGTAGATTACCTATGCTCTTCCACGATATGCGTATAGTAATTTTGGTTATTCTTGAGACTCTCGTTTTAGAATGAACAGGGTGCTTATTTTTGAGACTGTCATTTGAGACTCCCACTTGACTCTCTTGATTTCCGCATCGTCTCGTAGCATGGCCGGGAGCTCCTCGTTTAGAATGCCTAGTCCGACAGAGTCCTCCCCGCACTCTGAGTCCGCCACGGATGTTTTGCAGTGGCTGCTTGTAACCCGCGTGATGCACGAGATTAGAGATTTCCGGTATTTACCAGATCACCAGGATATTGTGAGGTCTTTGTTGAATACTTCTCGAGATTTCCAGTGGACGCCCATTATGCAGGAGCAGTTCACCAACGTCAACAATGTGTTGAACTACACTTGGGTGCGACGGAGTCTACTCGCCGCCGGAGCTGCGAACTCGGGAGATCAAACTGCACACGGCTCGGCTCACGCGCAGAGCGGAACTCCCACGAACTCGCAGACCGTATCACCTAGAAGCGCGCATCGCGAGACGGACATCTCCGTTCCAATCCGACCGGACATATATTCTCGGACTCTCGCCGGGGGTGGCCGAGTCGCACGGCATCGCAGAAGTCGGGAACGCCGGCTTAGTCGCGATTACGAAGGTATGCGTCCTCAACCCCCTGCTTTTCGCGGATCCACGACGCCCCGGCGCGTCACTCGCGACCAGGGAACGCAGACCGATTTCGTGGATCTTCTGTCGGAGCCGGAATGTACGTGTAACTATTAATCCATTTGTAACTGGACACTACGGAGCCATATGAAGTGGAACAGTTTACAGGCTTATTAGAATGGAGCGGGTATTTGCGCAATGGAAGGGTGGTCCTGCATTCGAACGAACAATTTTGTTGGAGTATGAATCCGCCAGCGATGCAATGCAACTTCCTTTGAACCCGCCTCTTTTGAGGGCAAGCTGGAGCTGCGGTGCATAATGAGCTTTGCAGTTTTTAAGCTCCATTTTGAGAACTTCTCTTCACTGTAACTTACATCTCACAGATCCCTTTTTTGCAGTTCCTATTTTTAATTTACGGAAAGTGATCCTGGGTTGGATTACTCGGCTTTTCTAATCCTGCACGAACCTTTGCTAGACATCTTGTTACTATCAGTTTATGTGCCTTTTTACTATGTATAGAACAGTGCTCTGGCAACGTCCAATAAAGTCCCAATTTCGTAAGATTCTCGTCCAATGGAATTGGCGGCGTGCATTAAATCTCGGATCATTCATTGTCGTGATATGGAGTCCGCGTTGCGTTATGGAAATCTGGCTCTGACGGCTGTCATGTGCCTGCCTTACCCCTAATTAGTTTTTGCGTATGTTGTGTATCCTCTTCATGTACGATACTGGTGTTCTAGCCAGGGCAATGTGTGATAGACTCTTGAATGCGGGCTTGTAATCTATCTTTTGCAATGGAATTCCTTTGCGTCAAAAAAAAAAAAAAATCTTGCATGCAACCTCCATCTGTATGGTTCCTTCCTTTTTTTCTCGAACACGATTCTGAATGTGCAACTGTCCAGTAAGAACTCACTGTAGAGCTGATCATCACAGAGATCTTGTGTAACGATTAATCTAACATCCGGTCGGACACATCCTTGCAATTCGAACTCATCCTCATCGTGATCCGTAACTATAAACTTCAGGAATACTTCCGAACTAGTGATGCATTTGTACATGTACAATGCTGCAGTATCCTTTCTTTTATGTGAAAAGTCGTCCGAAGAGGACCTCAACCCCCTCTTTGAGATGAAGTTTGCTCTTAGGCACAAAAAACATCCGAGAAAGATAATGAAAAAATAATAAGGAAAACTTTAATCGATAAAAAACCAAGCCGGATGGACGCAGCGGAACCCTGTCCCAGATGGCGTGTTAATTGGGGAGCACCAAAGCTTGGAAGAGCGATACGACGGACGAGGTCGGACGAGGTCACTCTGGAACGTTCGCGCGTGTCCGCGATGCAGCGGACTACAATCCGGATTGTAGCGCGGACTGCGGACTGCAAGCCGGACTGACAATTACGAATCGAAATGCGGATCAGTAGTCGGACTGGACGTCGGATTCCTGGGAACGTTGTGCACTTGACAGGGAGCGGGGGATGTGGAAGGGAGCGAGGAATGCGAAGGGGCAAGAGCAGGATGGGCAGTGGGTCGGGCGGGTGCGGAACGGAGAGGCGGACTCGTATAAATGCAAGTTCGGACGCACATTCGTTCTCCACACTTCTCAACTTTTGCGCCCAGACCGCTTGCCTCTCTCTGAGTGTGCGGGCGCGCGGGGTGCGGGGTGAGCGTGGGGTCCTTGTACGACCTGAATATTCCGTATGTACTAAATTGACCCTATTCGTGTGCTCTGTCACATTATATACTTAATGTTAATTTTTTCCCCTGAACCCAGCATATGCGAAGTGTCCGTTTAGGGTTTAAGAGTAATCGTATCAGGATCTAACCAAGATACTGTGAGCAGGTCCGAAGTTCGCAGCACGAGGATGTCCACCGGATCGGGCACTCCCTCTAGGAGGAGGCCGAGCAGACCGGGCGGAGATGAGTCCGCCGGCGGATCGCAGTCCGCCAGTGGTTCCGGGAAGAGAGCCCGCAAAGAACTGGATTTGCAGCTGGACGTTTTCCACAATAGAGCGATACTGGCTGCTAATGGCTGGGAGGAAGTGCCAGAGCCTTGGGACGCTGCGACGGCTATGCATTTTGTCGACTTTCCTCATTTCGATCGGCTTTGGCCAGATAGTTCGCATGCGCAACACTGTAAGTCGAAGAACGCGAAATATGCATCCTTGACAGACGTGGACGTGAAGTGGAGATTCCTCTGCATTCTCCGGGCAATTTCCAATGAATCGAAGTGGCCCAAGAACGAGATCCCGAAGGCTATTCTTTCCCTGATGTATGCCGAGCATGTGTTGAAGAAGAAGGTCGACTGGTCTACCTTAAAGACTCCAGGCTCCACTTTCGGAGGTCTAGGAGAGAAATTGACAGCGAAGAAGCCGGTGCACATACCTTATATAGATGTGCCCAAATGGTTCAAGCGTAATCCTTCCCTCGTTGAAGATCCAGGGGGTCCGATACCGACAGACAGGGAACCGTCGAGGGCCGGGAGACCACGGCAACGCACAATACAGAATGCCACGTACGAGGATCAGATGGCTGGCATGCTCGGATCCGATTGGCAGGGAAGTGGGTCGGACCCCATCATTGGCGGGAGTGCGGGAGAAGGGTCGGGCGCGGCGACTGCATCCCATGCGAGGGACGGGGGGAACGATCGGACGGGATCGGCATGGGGACCATCCGAGGCAGGTGAGGAGAGTTCCGGGCCAGATGTGGCTATGGTCGGATTGGAAGAAATCGTCAACGCGACAGTAGCCTCCTTTTCTGGAGCTGACATAGACCTTGACATGGCGCACGGTGGGACCGAGAGCGCGAATCCGGGTTTAGGTAGGTCGGACGAGGGTTTGGGTGCGTCGGACGAGGGTCTGGATGCGTCGGACGTGGGTTTAGGTGGGTCGGACCACAGATTCGATGGGAGAATCGCTCCGACGACCTCACGGGATTGGCGGATGCCCGGCTCGGAACACGGGTTATTCGGACGAGGTGCGACAACTAGCACTGGCCATCACGATCCTCCTCAGCCGAGAGGTGCAGCAAACGTTGTATTGGGAGCAGACCCGGTAATGCAGCGTCTGCTAGAGGAAGTTTTTGCCAAACATGACGCGGACGTTCGGGAGTTAAAAGCAACAATAGGTGGTTTGGAACTGAAGATAGAGGCTCTTCGCGTGTCCGACAGCGGGGACCAGATGGCAGGAACATCGGACACAGAGTTGATGCGAGAAAGGGACGAGGCGCTGAGATCCGCTGAGAGAGCGGAGGCACGGGCTAATGCATGGGAAAAGGATATGAAAGCCTCCATGTACGCAGCGAAAACGGCCGAGGACCTGACCACGCAGTTAAATGGCCAACTCACGGACGCTGAGGAACGCATAATTGGGTTGCAAACGGAAATGAGGGAGATGAGCGTCCGACTCGAAGATGCGGAAAAGCGAGCAATAGCGGCGGAAGCCACATCCACAGAGCGGGCTGTCCGACTAGAGGAATCCGAGATACGTGCGAAGGCAATGGAAGACGAATGTCGGAGACTGTCTCGCCAATTGGAGGAGGAGAAGAAGAATACATCGAAGCAAGGAGAGATAATCCTGCGACTGGAGTCCAAAATGGAAGATAATAAGAAGAAGGCTTCGGACGCAATAGCTTTGGCAAAGAAAACATAGGAAGAACTAAACGAGCTCCGGGAAGTCGCTACGACGAGCGACAACTTGATACGTGCGGAAGCAGAGGCGGAGAAAGAAGCAAACAATGCCAAGGTGGTGGAATTGGAGACAGAGAACGTGCGACTACTAGAGGAGGTAACACGGCTTGGGAAGGCCACTGGCGCTGTGAGTGAAGGTGGTGCCAACGATGATCCAATCCAGGGCTGGTCGGAGTCATTAACTCAGGAGCAGAAGGCATTACTCGTGGGTGCGCTCCAAAAAACGGAGGATATGTACGTGATCGCTATACTTGCATTAGCGGGGCGACTTCAGTACAAGAAGGAATTCGAGGCAATTCGGAAAGAGTGGACGGAGAATGGACGATTGCGACACTTGCTCCTCACCTCCTGGCCGCCTTTACAGACGATGTACCCTCCGGAATGGGAGGACAGTCCGGGGATCCGGTCCGGCACGGGCAGCATTCAGTGGGAGAATGTTGCTGAGATTGATCATCACTGGAAGCGGGATCAGAAATGGGGGATGGGCAAGACCGAAGAGCTGCGGGCGGCGCTGACTTGGCCCGTCCCACACGACATGACAAAGGACGGAACCAATTGCATCGTGTGCTTTAATCCTTTTGGCCCGGAGGGGTGCTACCAACTGGGGACGTGCAAACATGGATTTCATCCATATTGTTTAATCCCGATGATGATAAGAAGACGTGCGTGTCCAATCTGCTCAGCCCCTCTCCATCCTCGCCTGTATTTGACATTCGGATTGAGGGATTTCATGCCCAGGGGCTGGGCGTACGATCCAAGGGAGTTCCCACTTAACTATCTGCTCGGGACTTTCGAGGGAAAACCAATGGAGTGGGTCTGGCAACTACACACGTCGCAGCTCGAGATGTGGCACCAATTTCAGCCTACGGACTTGCAAAAGAAACCGAGGACCATTATGCAAGCGGCCGATTTGTTGTACCCAGGGATGCCTGTCGATAGTGGACTCAGGCAATACTTTTACCAGATGTGCAAACACTATTGGGACAGTAGGATGGGCCAGCTGGTTCCAGTGGAGAATCCAAATCCAGTAAATTCACAAGGATTGCCTGCGACATCTGCCGACATATTGGCAGGATTTCCAGGAGGATATACGGGTGCTACCAGTAGTCGCGAGATGGATTACGAACAGGGTTACCACACGATGCGGCTAGAGATTCTTGCTTTAGAAGAATTGTTATGCAAAATTCTCCCCGCTACCAAGAGGTGGCTGGATAAGAAAGGACCGAGGCCCAAGCCGAAGGAGCCATCATGTCGTCAACGCTTGTTATCGAGTGGTGCTTCGACTTCAGGAACTTCAGGGGCCACACCAAGGAGCTCGACACCGCCGGGGAATTCGACGAGGAACGCGTCACGAACCCGTTTGAACCCAAGCCAGTCGGCACCTCCCTCCAGAGTCCGGACACCGCCGATTCCGCCGTCCGAGGGCCCAACGCAACCTGGCCACAATAGTGCAGCGTCCGGATCAGGTGATACATTGCAATTAGACGATTCGGAGTGAGATGAACTCCTAGAACTTTATAGAGTGGTAACCATTAACAATGTTTTATTTTCTTTCATAACTATAGTAACCATTGCATAAACATAACTTCATTTGGCTTTTTTCCTTTCCCGAAGACTCACCTAGAGTCACCAACGCCTAAGTCTGGATATATGCCATATAAAGAGTATCACCCCTTCAGTCCGCGCATTGCGACCGAGTCCGAGTCCGCCCATGCGTCCGAGTCCGAATCCGCCCGTGCGTCCGGGTCCGAGTCCGCCCATGCGTCCGAGTACGCGTGGTGCAATCACCGATTGACCCATCCGTTCGCATCATAAGATCGCGAGCCCATGCGGACATAGCAACCCCCCCCGTCCGACGACCCGCCTCGTCCGCATTCACAGTCCGCCAAGTCCGACTGTGCGATCCGACCAACTCGCTAACCCTAATTCGCTCACAGGCCTAGATCCTACGTCTGCCACCCGACCGATCCCTTCCAAGGGTGATCGCCAAGCAATCAGTTATCGTCCCAGATCAATGATCTTCCTCGTCTCCTATATAAAGGTGTCCCTTTATTTTCCGCTCACTTTCCCATCCTCTCTAGGCCTCTCGTTGGGATCCGAGACTCTGTTGCGTCCGTCGGGACAGCGGCAGTGCGCGGGTCCAGAGGGTCAGTAGAGCACGGGACCGATTTCAGAGACAAACCCTTGCTATTTTATATCAGGGTTCTGAACTGACTCGCCTACCGAAAAACCAATTGCTGATTGTTCTGTTTTCTTCCTTTCCAGGGTACCATGGCAAACGAGAGTGGAAGAATACATTAGGAATGGCGATCCGACGGGAGCCCCATCGGAGCACTCGGGGTGGGCGGGGGGCGTGGCGGAGAGAGAACCAGGTTTAATCAGGAATTCACACCCGATGGAAAACCTCGGAGGAGGCCACTTGCAGCGAGCGCGGGGAACGCGGGGTGGCCATGGTTCCCGGAGTCACGGCTCTCGTGCAACCCATGGATCAGGGGGGCGACACGGTGCGATAGGGAGCCACGCCGCGGAAAACATCGGCAGCCAAGGCACTAGGTCTGGTCCAGCGAGCTCGGGAAGTTCTAGCGGAGTACAAGCACCCGCCATGGAAATCGTCCCGCCACCTAAACCACTACCTAGGGTATTGTGGACATCGGCACCGTCCGACCAGTGTCCGCCGTCTACTGAAGAGCGTAGGGGAAGTAAGCGGGTAGGGGGGTCGCAAGGAACGGAGTCTGGGTCGACCGCGTCCGGTTCTGAGGTTAGGAAGCACAAGCATCGGAAGAAGGTAGCCGCGTGTGACCAGCATTCCACGGAGGCTAGGCTTTGCTGTAGAAAGATAATCCTGGACTGGTTTGCAAGCCACGACATGCCATACTTGGAGAGTACATTCTTGAATGATGGTCCGGCGGGACTCGAGAAAGCTTCGAATGCTCTGAGGTTACTACTGCAGGAGGGCATGGCGGGGGATGAGTTCCAAGAGGATAGAGGGAAGAGTAATTGGGGACAGTGGATCGAGGAACAGGTGCAGGAGGCATTGTTCAATTCGACAGTGCCATTTAACATGTTGTGTGGACCTGGTTCGGGATGTAGTGGGGGAAACTCCGAGCTCCTTCAGAAGCTGGAGAATTGGAAAAGAGGTGCTATCCTCGCGAAGGGGAAGGGAAGGACTACACTGCCGAAGTTTGTCGGGAGAGCTCTGGCCGACGACATCGCTTCTCGGGACAGAAACGGTCTGAAGTGGCTACCGAAGGGTTCTTACGCCATCCCCGTAGACGAAAATAGTTTTCAGGGTTCGTTTGGAATCGTGCGAAGGGTGCGAATTGCAGAGGCATGTTTCATCCCGGAGTGGCTTCATTTTGCAGGGAAGACCATGAAGGTGACTGACTTCAAGACAAGTCGCGATCAACGCTCTATCGAGGCAATGTCATGTCCAGTTGATCACCCTGGTGTGATTAAGCTGCAATACCTAAACCGGAAGACGCTCGAGTCGTACTCGCTATGGTGGAACGGAGGCTCGTTGAAGAACATGCGTGCGTTCGATTTGAAATTTGGGGAAACCCATGAAATGGAACTCCTCAAAGACGCAGGTCTGGACTTCGAGGCCCGGAAGAAGCTGGTCGTTTACCGAAAAAATCGAGCTCACTTGGCCTGGGCTCTCATGTGCATCGTGGATGTGGTACACGGCGAGGAGTGCTACACTGCGACCTGCACCCTAACAATGTCATGCTCCACTTTCCAACAGACCGCGACGGAGCTATTTTCATAGGTATATGTGACTGGGGAATGGCTTCTTTCATGCCCGAATCGGCCCCTTCGTACTACGGAGTACAGAGCGAAGACGCGATAAAGAAGCACATGGAAATGTACAGTTGTGCCGCTCCGGAGTTGTTCCATGTGCATGGCTCTAGAGGCTCATCCCAATCCCCACGTCGCATGGCAAAGCAGCACCCTCACACGTACAAATCAGAGTCCTATAGCGTTGGAGTACTCGCAAGGCAGATTTACAACTCCGACTCGACATCGGTTCTATTTCAGCAGAACCGCGATCCTAACGGGGTTAAGATGCGCTTTGAGCAGGGTTTAGACGAAATGACCCAGATCAACCCGGCTGCTAGACAAACCGTCACACACGTCGTGAGGACGTTGAAGTTACCACCTTACAATCTGCAAACACCGAATATGTGTTTCCGGGACACCCATTCATAAATCACATGTGAGTATGCAAAACTCCTTAGAAACGTTTTGTCCAACGCAAGTACCGCTTCTTAGTGGTCTGACAATTTGAATATAACTATATCATTCTGAACACCAGGGTCCGAGTTTGCATTCGCCCAGGTTAGGCGCATAGGAGGTCATGTACCGTCTCTGAACAGATCAATTTGTAAATAGAGTTTGTTTGTCAAATTCCTGACCCCGAAGCCATGATAGAGTGATTGTAATTCCACAATATTGGGACCAGAGCCCTAAACACCCAACGTTTATTCCACGCCGGACCCTCTGAAAATGGTCCGGCGACGCGGACCACCCCCTTGCCCACTGCACCCGCGGATGGTGCCCGTTCACCTCGAATCCGTGCGATCCGACACCCTCTGCCTGACCACTGTCCGACATCTAGTCCGCCCACTCCGCGTACTCGTTGTGCCCGCTCTCCGATCCGTCTTACTGGCGTCCGAATCATGCCCGCTTACCGTCCGCCCCAGCCGCGTCCGCATATAATTGCCTTCCGACTCTAAACCCCGATCCGCATCCGCCTGTCCGGCCTCAATCGTCCGCTACATTAAACCACTTCGGTCTTCAAACCTGGCGACGAGGAATGTCGGAAAGACCGGACGACTGGCCGAGAAATACGGCTCGTGTCCCGTGCTTAGGCAGAGACAATGTCACAAATCCTCTTCAACAACGTGAAATTCAAACTCTGACCAACTCATGAACGAAAATTCCCAATAGAACTTACGAACACGAGATTTGATCGGTGTGACACTTCAGTAGAATTACAAGGTGCATAGATTTTTTTGAATGCAATGAATTTCGTGTTCATCCATCTATTAAACCGTCTATTACCCACAGCCTACAGGACATTTGAAACACCATATTCATGTTGCAATGATGGAGCCTATTTGGATACACTGAGTGTTGAAGGAGGAGTACGAAGACAGGAAGTCCTGAAAGGTATGTTGTCAAGTCACAGTCGCCAATCCGAACTCAACCCCTCAAATCACCATAATGAGATGACCACCTTGGCGTTAAATATGGCGGCTGCCTGTAGGGGTAGCCATGGCCAGCCATGGCCAGGGCAGTTCCATTCAATCCACGCCATCGCTGAGATTTTTGGTTGGAGTCGCCATTGCATTCTGGTTCCGACTTGTAGTTCGCTGGTCTGAGGTTGCCCCGGTCCGATCGAAGAAGAGGGATATACCTGTTGCGAGTGAGAGGGGTCAGAATGAGAGAAGTTGGGAAGGAGAATTACTTTCACGTGAAGGTTGGGTTGCCAAATGCAGGTTTGGACCCCGCCTTCGACTGCAACCATGTCAGCAATGAGGAGCTAAGGTCCGTATTCGGAGAGAGGGTTCCTGGGAAGGGATATCTCGTCGACGGAGCGAATTCAGGAGAGGTCAAGGCGAGAGTGTTGGAGCTGTACCCGGCAATCTCTCAAATTCCCGAGCTTCCTGCGGGTTTGTTCCTCCCGGAGAGCTTCGCGAGAGCGGTCGTTTCGGAGGTCTTCCATCGCTACCCAATGAACTAGGCAAAGTATGCGGAGGATCGCTGGAGGGGTAAGAAAATCGAGAGCGGAGACGAACTCACAGTCCTGTATCGCACCCCTGACCGGAATGCCACCTACGTCGAAACCCTCTACAAGGGCTTGGAAGCCGAGATTGCGATCGCTGAGAAGGACTTCGAGACGGCCGTGGCAATCCATAGTGTTGCACACGAACGGGCTGGGCTTCTGAGGCAGACGGCCAAGCCACCGCTCACGGATATGGAGAGGTACAAGCTTCAGATCAAGCTGATGTGCATTGAGGAGACTATGGACTCCTCCGAGGCGAAACTGCAGAAGTGGGGGGCGATGAAATCCGTCGTCAAAGGCTCTGCTGATGAAACATTCCTGAGGTTCTTCAAAGACGAAATTTTCGGCGAAGAACAGAGAACCTTGGAGGCTGGGGAGGAAGTGCAACGTATGAAGGAGGATTTAACTGAAACGTCGGCGAAGGATCTCGCGGTGGCCATCGAGGTTGAGAAACGCCTGTCTTCTGCAAAGCAGGATGCAAGGGACAAGGTGATGGGCTTGAAAGAAAATCTCCGCCAGCTTCAGATATGGTCGTCTCTATCAATGTTCGGTGCCCCCAGTCCTCGAATCGCAGCGCCCACTCAGAACATCGACTCAATTACCCTTACAGTGCAAGGTTGCTCCCTTTGTAACCAAGGGTTTCCGGCGATGGACCTCGTGACTGCGTCGTGCGCTTGCCCATACCACCCGTGGTGCGCTGCAGTGCGGACGTCGCTTAGTCAGAACTGCGCACATTAGGGGAAAAATCAGGTCTCCAACGGGCCTTGTAAGACAGCCCGGATTAGGTGAGCTTCCTGCCCGCTGACACTTCTCTTCGAAATCTCATTGGTCGATATCCTGCCCGCTGACAACAAAATTCGCCTCGCTGACAGCAGGATTCGCTGACAGGAGGATCCGCTGACAACAGGATCCGGTACTGTCCAATGGGGTGATAGCAGTGGGCACACGGTCGGTGACAGTGTCATTACTGCTTATATTGTCCAATGGGGGGGTGGGGTGGGGTGGGGTGGGGAAGGGAAGCGATTGGCTGGACCCCCCAAATGCCAACTGCTGTCACTGCTGGCAGCATTTGGCGACCTGCTGGCACAGTTGGTGCCAGCAGGTAAAGTGCACGGGCATGCCCAAAACTTTGGCACGGAAAGCATGGAAAAGGCCCGTTGGAGACCCCAAACTGCTCCTAATGAGATGCGGGGAGCATTTCGCAGAGAACTGGTTGAACAGCTTCGGCTTTTTCAAGTGCGAAGGTACGTCAAGGTCGCGCATGTGCATTGATTTCCAGTATTGCTGAATCCATTGCGGAACCGAATATGAAAAACTTCCGACTTATGAGTCTGTATCTTGCATCTAATAAGCAATTTTTTTTTGAAATTCGTTTTTGACATGATACTGTGCATTAGAGTGTCCAGGGCGCTGGTCCGGAACTGATATCTGAGTTTTGCTACAACAGCGCGAGTGGGGATTAGCAGTGCGCCAGATACCGGAGAGGGAGAAAAGAGGCGCAAGCATTTGAACTCGGACATTGGAGGGTGGAATTATGCGCGCAAGGACAAGTCGACCTCTACATGCCGCCGGAAATCAAAATAGTGTTTTCCACCTCCGATTTCTTGGAAGACTGCGACTGTATCTCAGCGACGGAATGGATTGCATTGTGACTACGCAGTGAATTTTCTTACAGTAGCTTAGACACTTTACCTTTTTTAAACTCCCAACTGTGCATCCGAACCAGGAAAACTTTGATCAAAGACTGTTTGAAAGGAATTTTCGGACCTATACTCGTTTGATAACTAAGCTACTATCACGGAAGTCCTGTTTTTTATAAGGAACCTTCAGAGCTATACTCTTTCACTGACTAAACTTCTACCAAGACAGCCATGTTTTAATGGATTCATCTCGATTACAATATATAATCTGATGGAATTCAATGTCGGTTTGAGAAGTAGTTGGTCAGTGTGTCACTTCAGTAGTGTCGGATGGTTCGAATTTCATATTTGCTCGTGAAGCAGTTGAGCTGTATGAAAATTGAAGACAATATGTTCCCAATCACAGCATCGCGGACCACCCTGTATGTGTTCGTCCACATCGCGTCCGCCCGGTCCGAAAGCCTCCGTCCGCAATACGATCGGCATGAAGTCCGCCCACCCGGATACGCATTATCCCGCCTACAGGCCCGTCCGAGCCATGTTCCCAACACCCCACTGCATCGCGGACCACCCTGTATGTGTTCGTCCACATCGCGTCCGCCCGGTCCGACAACCTCCATCCGCAATACGATCGGCATCAAGTCCGCCCACCCGGATACGCATTATGCCCGCCTACAGGCCCGTCCGAGCCATGTCCGCCTACCAGTCCGGCCCACTCGCGGACTTCCCCGGCATTCAACGGTCGTGTTCCTCCTCAATCGTCCGCCAGGCCTAAACACGTCCGCCCCTGAACCCTAAATCGGTTGCCCGTCTCTGTCCGCCCGACTCCGCCGTCGGAACTCCTCCGGACATCCACGTCACCGTCCGGGGCCACCGCAATTCCAAGTAGGACGCCACGTAACGGGGCGAGTAACTCTTTTACCCACGCTACTCGCAGGACCTAGAGGACCCTACGCTGACCCCTATTGTGACGTCGGAGGACCCCCGTCACGACCCATTCGGACGTCGCGACGGAAAAGTCACGACCCGACGGCATAGAAAACCCTGATGGAAGCTATGGCGTGGGTGGCAATGTGCGTCCAGCCAACCTTGTTGACTTCGAAGTTCTCGCGAGCTTCATCAATTGCCAGCTGCTCTAAGCGCAATTTTTCATGCTCCGCCTGTGTTGGTTGTTTCATGGTTGGGGCCTGCCCCGTGGTCAACGCCTTACACCGTGCCAAGTACTCTTTGTTGAGCTGCTCCAATCGTTGCGCCTTCTCTTCTGCGTATGTCTTCTCTCTGGCTAGTAAATCCATCTGTTCCTGCGTGTTTCCCACCTCTAGTTCCAGGTTGGCAACGCGATTTCGGAGATTGGTGAGTGTGGCTTGGGCTTCCTCCAATTGCTGGCGATACTCTGCCTTTGTGGACTCCAAGACCCTGTCAGCTTGTGCTTGGGCGTTTTGGAGCGCCTGAGCCGTCTTCTTCCTGGTGCGTTCCTCTTGGTCCTTGTGTGCCGTGTTTAGCTTCTCTTTCTCTTGCTCCGTTGTATGTGTGAACTGTATTAGTTCGTCCAAGATGGCTGCTAATGCTTTGGTGCGAGGTCCCCATGTTGTCTCCTGTGTCACGGCCCCCTCAGGTTCCTGCTCCGCAACGCGTGGGCGCTTGTGGCTGTGGCTGGGTGCTGCAAGTTCAAGGGCAGGGACGGCGGGAGCTGCCATCTCCCGCTGGATGTCCAAGAATGTGCCCAGAGCAGGTGCGCGATTCTGTCGTCGATGGTAGGAAAGATAATGCTGGATGTAGGCCGTGAGGAATGGACCAATCGGACTCTCGTAATCCTGCGCTCGGCGGTGTCCACGCAGCTGAACTCTGAAGTTCTCGTCCACGAGAAGCCCCCAATTAATCTTCTCCCCAATGTCCGCCATGAACAGCAGCGTGAGTTGGTCTGCGGTGATCACGTTGCAATTGTTTTTGAAGAACACTTGGCTCAGGATGCCCCGGATCCGCGAGAACCAGGGTTCCGGGAGGACCTTGCCCAAAACAAAGACGTCATAGCAATTATCAGCTCGGAGAGGAGTGTTGTGTACCAGAGTTGGGAGGTCAGGCCGCGGATGCAGACACGCGGGGCTCCATTCGGTGACGCTCGTGCCGTCCCAGCCGAAGAACGCATGGAGGTAACGACTGGAGTACTGCACGAGGATGCCATCGACATAGCCGGAAGGGTAAGGCTCGTCCTCACTTCGCTCCCTCATGGACTGCACAAACTCTCGACATAGTGCCAAATCTGTTTTCCCTGCCATAAGTGTCTAATACTTTACTAACCCGGTCTTCGTGGTCCAGACCATGTCGGCCCGGCGCTTCCAGTCGAGGATCTGCTGTGGGACGGAGTATGGAGGAGCGGGTTTGCGCGGCTTCCGAGCCATGGCGTCTCTGGTGAGCAACAAGCGCGAGAGCGGAAGGCAGGGAGAGGAGAATGGTGATGGTGTGGAGCAGAATGAGCACTAGGCTTGGTCATTGGAGAAGAAGGTCTGAGCAGTGGGCTTTGATGGGAGCTGAGGTGATGGACTGGGCAGAGAGGCGGCCTGGATGTGACGGGGTGCCTTGGAGGATGGCTGGAGGGGAGACATTGGCGGCTGTAGCCGACCAGGATGTGATGGGAGGGCTGGCGAGGATGGTGGCGGCGGCATCCAAGCAAGGCGGCGCGAGATTTGAGGTGATGCAGTCTTGTCACCATGATAACTTTGAGATTTTTGAATTTTCCTAGTGTGAAGGGGGAATTGGAAAACTTGGATGAGATTCAGAATTACTTCAGGGCAGTTGGTCTGGGTGTCTGTGGCAGATGGGACGTTTGGTTCGCCATGGTTGCTGGGCGTGGTGTCCATGGTGTTAGTATGGTAGGGCGGATCAGAGTCTTCACCATCTTGGATGTCCTTGGTGTCCAATGTTTTATTGATCTCACCCAGACTCATTGTTGGTGCTGGTTGCTCCATTGGAGTATGGTAGTGTTTCAGCTTCCTGGCGTTGACAATGGTAGCCTTGGGATCGAAATTCTCGTTGTGTATAAGAAGTACAGTATTATTCGGGAGCACCAACTGTACATAGTAAGGGCCGTGCCATATGATTTCAAATTTTGTTTTGCGCTGTTTTGGGTCTTGGGGGCACTATAGGACATAATCTCCTTTCTGGAACAGTCGAGGAGGTTTGGACGCCTGGAAATGTTGGGCACTCAGCTGTTGTTTTTTGGTGATGTTTTGCAGAGCTAATTCTCGTAGCTCCTCCAAGTGATGAATGTCTTGTAATCTGGCGGCCAGGACCCTGTGCGGTGTATAATCTCGACGTGATATCGTTTGAAACGTGGGGGCGATATATTCGGTGGGGAGTAAGGGTTGGGTACCATATACTAACTCAAATGGGCTGGCCTTGGTGGCAGTCTTGGTCGCCACTCTGTAAGCCCATAGGGCAGCGGAGAGGTATGTATCCCAATCCATTTTGTTGGCTTGAATAAATCGCCGCATCATGTTGATTAGGGTCTTGTTAGTTGACCCAGCCTGCCCATTCCCTTGGGGATAGTATACGGTACTCGTGCGATGTTTTATGACATGGTTGTCCATAAGTTCGTCAACGACGGCATTGACGAAATGGCTGCCCTGATCAGACATGATCTCCAAAGGACAGCCAAACCGAGTGATGATGTGCTCATATATGAAGCTAGCTGTTACCATGGCGGTGTTAGTGCGTAGAGGCTTGGCTTCTACCCATTTAGTGGTGTAATCCGTGGCAGCTAAAATGTACCGGAAGCCGTGCTTGGTAACAGGCTTAATGGGACCTATGAAATCTAACCCCCAGCGTAAAAACGGACCTAAAGGTGGGATCGATTTTAAAGGTACTTTTCCTTGATACTGGAAATTGGTCGTCGATACTTGGCATGCATGACATTTTTTGATATATTGATGAACATCCTGATACAATGTAGGCCACCAGTATTTAGCCATTAAGATCTTTTTGATGGTCGTATCCGGCCCTTGGTGACCTCCGGCTGGGCCATCGTGTAGATGAGCCATGATCTCATCCTGCCGATCTTTGGCGACGCAGATGCGGGTTTCACCATCCGGACCTTGTCGGTAGAGGTGTCCTCGTACCACGGTGTATGGCAGGGTGCTTTGGACGAAACTGATTTTCCTGGTGCCAGTGACGTCCGTAGGTAACGTGCCCGTGGTTAGGTATTGGATGTACGGATGTCTCCAATCCCTGGTGTCCTCGCTGGTGAGTGCTGCTGACTGTATATATGGGTCATTGAAGGAGTCGTCTATGCCGTCCTGGGTAGCCATGGTGTCCCTGGAAAGGTAATCCGCGACAATGTGTCTTCGACCAGGTACGTAAACTACCTCAAAGTCATATTCGAGTAAAATCATAATCCATCGTGCTACTCGTCCCGTGACTAAGGGCTGATTGACTAAATATGATAAGCTGTGATGATCGACAATGAACCGAAACCTATTGCCTAGAAGATAGTGTCTGAATTTTTTCACTGCGTAAATCATTGCCAGGGCCTCTCGTTCGGTTGTTGAGTAATTTCTTTCTGCCTGATTTAATAACCGGCTAGCATAAGCAACATGTTGATCATGTTTTCCGTTGATTCGTTGTGCCAGCATTACGCCGACCGCGATGTTCGAGGCATCTGTGTGAACATGAAACGGCTTAGTCCAGTCAGGTGCGATCAGAATTGGCGCATTGGAGTAGGCTTTTTTAATCTTGTCGAGGGCTTCTTGGGCGGCAGGGGTCCAGTTCTGCGGGTAAGAGTAACGAGCATGGTTAAGGGCTGTGATTGGTGCCGTAATATGTGCTAACTTCTCAATGTAGATCCTGTTGAACTGAGACAAACCAAGAAGTCGTTGGACGCCCTTTTGGTTAACCGGAGGCGTCATGTTGAGTATGTCCTGTATTTTTTCGGGATCCGGTAGTTTCCCATATTTACACACAATATACCCCAGAATTATGCCAGCAAAAAATAAAAACATACATTTGTCAGCATTTAAGCTAACAGCGTTGGCCCTGCAGGCATCGAAAATTTGTCGTAGGTGTGAGACATGATCTTGTTGGGAGCCGTAGACAGTGCCGTTGTTTAAGTATATGCGAAAAAACCTTTTTAGGTATGGTCAAAAGATTAGCTCCATAACCGGCTGAAAAGTCATGGGGGCATTCTTGGCGCCAAAGGGCATCCTTTCGAACTGATAGGGACCCCATTCCGTAGAGAAGGCCGTTTTATTTTTGTCTTGGTCGGCCATGGCGACCTGGTAGTATCCCGAGAAGCAATCTAGGAACGAATACATTTCATGTCCTGCTACCTCGTCGATTATTTCCTCCATGTATGGCAACGGGTAGTGGTCTTTCCTCGTGGCGGCGTTGAGTTTTCTAAAATCAACGCATATCCGTAGGGTGCCGTTTTTCTTCGGAATGATGACCATTAGGGGAAAAATCAGGTCTCCAACGGGCCTTGTAAGACAGCCCGGATTAGGTGAGCTTCCTGCCCGCTGACACTTCTCTTCAAAATCTCACTGGTCAATATCCTGCCCGCTGACAACAAAATTCGCCCCGCTGACAACAGGATTCGCTGACAATAGGATCCGCTGACAACAGGATCCGGTACTGTCCAATGGGGTGACAGCAGTGGGCACACGGTCGGTGACAGTGTCATTACTGCTTGTATTGTCCAATGGGGGGGTGGGGTGGGGTGGGGTGCGGAAGGGAAGCGATTGGCTGGACCCCCCAAATGCCAACTGCTGGCACTGCTGGCAGCATTTGGCGACCTGCTGGCACCAACTGTGCCAGCAGGTAAAGTGCACAAGCATGGCAAAAATTCAGGCACGGAAAACCTGGATAAGGCCCGTTGGAGACCCCAAACTTCCCCTAATGCATCAGGGACAGCCAGGGGGCAGAATCAACCGGAGAAATAAATTTGGCTTTTAGCAACTTATCTAACTCGGCTTTTACTCGAGTGGCATAATTTGGATTCATGCGATAGCGCCGTTGTTGTAGAGGATGTGCATCCGGTACTAAGTCTATAGTGTGTTCTGCGAGTGTTCGAGGGATCCCCTTTAAGTCTTCGTGTCCCCACGCAAAGATGTCGTGGTACTCATGGAAAAGCTCAATGGCGGCCTTCTTGATGTCTGCTGGTGCCTCTGCATTTATCTTGATGAACTTGGGGTCCGCGGTTGTCCCTAAATTGACCAGTTCTACCTTATCCTTGGCTCCATGTGACCATCCATTTACTGTCTGATCCTTTAATGTTTGGACAGCGGGTGGCACATTGATCGTGACTGTTTCGTTGATCTCTTGTGTAAAGTGAGCAGGGATATCCAATTTGTCTGGTTCGGGTACTAGACTGGCGAGATGAATTTCTACAAGAGGTACGAGATCAGGGTCGGCTTGGAAGACCAAGGCCTCCTGTTCTTGCGATAGCCCTTGGAGCCAATTAGTGCCAGCATGGTTCCTAATCTGATCCGCTTTGGCTCCAGTGACGCAACTGTCGACGGGTATTACTATGGTTCGTCCATGATGTTGAATACGGATTTGGTTCCTAGACCAGTCATGGATGGCGTTCATATCCTGCAACCAAGGGCGTCCTAAGATGACTGGAAAATTGCTTCGTTCCGGCATGGATATAATAACAAATGTTGCTGGTGTTGTTACTCCGTGGGTGGTGATGGCTACAGACGACAATATTCCCATTGGTGTGACAGGAGCGTCATTTGCCATCCTGAGTATAAATTTGGTGGCTTTTGGCATTGGAAGGCCAAGATTTTCTTGGAGCTGGTTACCCATGACGTTGACTCCGGATCCGCCGTCAACCAGGACATTAGTTAATTCGAACTGTCCTAGTTGCATGTGGATGACCGCGGCGTCCGGATCCAAGGTTGTCGTGTTGACTTCAATGGTGGTTGGTTCCCTGGTTGGTGTGGGTAATGCTGCCTGCTGTAGATATTTTTGTAGCTCAGGACTTAGCTGAATCAGTTTGGACAGCGTGATTGTTACGTTGGTACTATCTATAACTTGCTGTAGATCAGACGTTAGTGGTGTTTCTAATTCGTCTTGTAAATTGCGACGGATCTGGTGCAACCGTTCCCAATGATTTGCTAGAAATGGCTTCCTGGGTTCGATGGCGTGGTCAGTGGTTTTTTCAGCGGGGACCGCTTTAGACCTTGTTGACACCGCAGCGGTTGTAATGGCTGCTATCTTGGCCTCGGCACCGGGTATTTCGCTGATAGTGACGCCCTCCCTTCTTGGTAGCTGTGGTGCCCCTGGCGTATCTGACTGAGATGAGGCCGCCGTGGCCCATCGTTGGCGTAATACCGGGCATTGTCCCCGTCTATGGTGCAATGATCCGCATTCCCAGCACGCGTCATTTCGACCGGGCTGAAATGCGTCTACTCCAATTTCTTCAGCCTGCATGGCGGCAGCGGTGGGTCTAGGTCGTCGGCCTTCTTCCGGGCGTGGTGTGCTAGTTGCAAACCAGCATCGGCCTGGATGTATTTTGCCGCATGTGTTGCATGGTGCCGCGGCTACTCTGGTATCTGTCCGAAAAACCGGTAAGGGTAGGAGCGGGGTTTGCAACTTTTGGAGAGCCCCTAGCTCTCTGTTGATGTCGTTGGCGGCACCGAGAATGTGTTGGAGAGTTTTGACCCCGCGGATGACAATGCCTTGTTGTATCCATGGTAGTAACCCTTTTTTAAACCATTCGCACAAGTAGTCTTCTTCAGGTTTCTGACTAAGTTTATCGGCCAGTTGTTTAAACCAATCATAGAACTTGTCTACAGGCTCCTCCTTGCCTTGAGTGATGCTACCTAGTGCCCTGAGAATCTCCGAACTTGTCTTTAATTTTCTAAATTTTTGTAAGAAACTAGTTTCCATTTCTTCCCAAGTGGAATGAGGATGATCTGTCTCAAAATCAATATACCAATTTATGTGATCCCCTTGCAGTGTGGTTCCAAAAATGTTTTGCAAGTCTGCCGGGTTGGTCACGCCGTTGGTTCTAGCGATGACCTTGAATCGCCTAATATGCCAGTCTGGGTCGCCAGTGTCGTCGAACACGGGATATTGTATCTTTCGCAACTTGGTATGACTGTCATGACTGCCCAGACTCTGTGATATTGCTGCCGTAAGATTTCTCCGAGGTAGCGTGGCTGAAGGTAATTCCCCTTCTGGGACCTGTGAGGTTTGTCCAGCATGGTCTAATGGTAGCTCGGCTAGTGGTTCTTGAGAACGGCTTCCTTGCAAGTTTTGGTACTGTTCACTTAACGTGGCCAGCTTGGTGTTTGTTGCATCATTTTTCGCGGCCAAGTCGGTCATCTGTTGTTTCATCCATTGTAAAAATTCTTTGGTGGCGTCGATGTCATCTTGGACTGTAGTTTCTTCGCCTTCAGTAATTCTAGCTGCTTCAGCAGCGACTTTCCTTAGAGGCATGATTTGACGTTGGTCTCGATCTCCCCTAGATCAAATTTTTATCCCCAGCATGGTCGCCAAAATGTTAGCTGAGGTGGTCCTATGGAGGCAATGATCAGGGGAGAGTCTAAGTGTACTAGGGTCGAGTTTGGGGCAAGTGGGTTGATATGTGAGAACCGGCAGGGCACGGGGATACCCGGATTGTCTTACCGGATATCAGGGGAGCCGGACTTCCAGCCGTTAGGGTTAGTCCAGCGAGGAGACGAGGGGTCCTTGGTCCCCTGAGGTCCTCGGTGCTAGAGACGGTGTAGGAAGTCCTTGGTGTTTCAGGATTCAGCGAGGTCAGCGTATCGAGAGGAGGCACTTCATCGTTCAGGGAAAGAGTAAGAGTTGAATGCAAGAAAGGGGCGGAAGAGAAGGCATCGAAGGAAGGATACAAGAGAAAGCAAGAGCAGCAAGCAGGTGATTCAGAACACAGTAGATTTTTATCAAGGCATAGTCTTTTCTATTAGAGGTCGTCCAAAGAAACAGAGTTTCAGGAGTACAAAATAGACTCTTGCTCACGGCCGTGGCCTGGAGAGAGTCAGAAACCTAGCTCCTAGTTCAAAGTCGGATTCACAGAGAGCTTTGGCGACTAAAACCTAGACTTTTATACTATGGTTGCCGTCCCTGGAGACCGTAGAGACTGGGAGTCGTGGCCCGCTGATGCCGTCCTCGACTTCAGTTCGGGCCGCCACTTGTGTGGTAACAACTACAACGACAAATCGCTTCGGATCTGAAAGAACCAAGATCCGGTTATCCCTAGGCGACCCGTACCACTTTCCGAACTCCTGCTCACAGATTGCGGAACCTCTTTAGAAGTTCAGGGAGCCCGATCAAGTACCTTTTGATCCACTTCAACCTTAGCGACGGCTATTCGGCGTGAGGTTTGGGTTGGGGACGGAACAATGAGGCTTCAACTCCTACGACAACCTACCCAATCTTACCGCTCTATCTCAGTACCGTTCTGATCCGGGTCCCGTCACAACTTCCGTCACCTTCCTATCCAAGCTACTGCAGAACTCTCAGCACCCTCTCGGATCATTCACACTTAGCTGGAAACCACGTACAGTGTATACAAAACACAAATACTTTACTGATAAGGAATATAGGTAGGATTTATGCAAAACAAGGACTCGGCCTGCATCGCCTTCCCCACTTAAGTAAGCAGGGGCTTTCACAAAAGCGGCGGCGCCGAAAGGTTCAACAAAAACCCTTATTCCTAACCATCTACCTAGAATCCTACTTAACGGTTAATCCGGATCTTACCGGTCGGACATCTACTCCTATAAATTCTGAAAGTGACTGGCAGTTCCGGTGCGAGGAATCTACCCTGTCTTTGTCTTCTTGTGACTGTCCTTCTCCTTTGACCGAGTCGTCCTCGGCTCGGATCCTCCTCCCTTCGCAGCACGCTCCGCTTGTCGCCTTGCTTTGGCCTCAGCCTTCGTTTCCTTTGTTTTAACATCTAGTGACCGGGTAACAATCTTGGTCTTGGGGGACTTGACGGGGGTTCTCTCGGGGTAGGAGTACCGGACGTCGGGGTCCGGGTATCCGTTCCGGTTGTCCTAAGTAGGGAACTTGCGTAAGAATCCGAGTCGGACCCGGAAATTTCAATTGTGCCGGGATTGATCGGACCCTTCCTCTTCCTCAGCTGGCGCCTGGTTCCGGAAGAATCCGCTGGAGACTCTTCGATAGGCGTTCCGGTAGGGGTAGGTGTGATAGTACCGGTCCAGGCCGTAAGTGAAGGAGTGAGAGTTCCATTCTGGACCACTCGGGTACGCTTGGGTGGTGATATGGATCTTCTCCACTAACTCCCGACTACCTCCCCCTGATGAACCGGAATCACAACATCCCCGACCGTCGTGGTAACGATCAGCTGCACGGCCCGGGTGACTTCTTCCGTGACTGTCTGCTCCTCAGATCGCCTCAGGGAGACTGTGGTTCCCGTAACCTCTGTCTGGACGATGGGAATTGCGCAACTCTGCTAAGCAATACTGGCTCCGGGAGATGCCTCCTTAGCTATCACCCCAACTATCTGATCCGCAATTGTCCAAGGTGGACCAAAAATATCCAAATCCCTGACCCTGTCCTGCTCATACCTAAGCTGGGGCGACCAAGTCTGCTCCCAAGGAGTCATGAACCCTGCTCCACGGGATTCCCCCACCACTCAGACTTCCGGTTCCCGGACAAAGCAATCTCTTCATCAACTTCAGAGTCTTGCCCATCGAGTACTCGTACTTGGACATGATCGTGATGATCCTCTCCCTATCCTGTAGGTGAGCGGGGGCCATCACGTTCTCATCGAACAACCGAGCCTTGTTGACTACATTGCCTGGAACTCCCACCAACTTCTGGATCTCATCCAAGGTTTGCTTGTGCTCGGCGTGGAACTTACAGATCTTCTCACTCTTCACGGCCAGCTCCGAGGTTAATTCCTTGATCTGCAGCTCCAGTCGCTGCTTCTTGCCCTGTAACTTGGGTGCATCCTTCAGAAGCTCGACCTTCCAAAGAACCTCCTCCAGTTCACAGCCTCCTAACGATGTGCAGACTCTCCGGAACAGCGACTCAATCCGCTCGTAAGTGGCATGAGCATGGTGGGTCCCTTCCCGAAGTGACCGGAACGGGTCAGCCGGAAACACTTGCTCGGAACTGGATGCCTTCCTTGCCGCGTCATCTCAGGCCGTGGAGGGTTCCTCGTGATGGGATGTGGTTCGTTCCGACCGCAACTTGGAGTGGGCCTTCGTTGGGGTGGCTTCGGGAAGTATCTGCACATCCGGTTCCCCTCCTTTTGTGGACGTTGTGTCGGAGTCTTCTTCGTGCTGCTCCCCTTCCGATTCTGCCGGTACCTCTTGAAAGAAGAGGAGATCCTTCGCTACCCCGTAGCTCTCCTCCTCCTTGTCCATCAGCAAGCCACTTGCATGGTAGAGATGGTAAAGGAAAGGGGTGACTGGAGTTGCCTTCTTTCCGACTCCGGCCAGCAACTTCTGCACAGTATCCGATACAAGCATGACCCAGTTAACGTGACGCTCACCCGTATAGGCTCCAAGGATCGTGTTTTCAACCGTGATGGTGACTTGTTCCGGTTTCAACGGATATAAAATCGGAACCAGGAAGGCTAGGATTTGTCTCTGTCTCCTATCCTTACAGGCGTTCACCACATATCCATTGTTCTTATGGATCTTTCTTGGAACCTATCCTGCACGTACTTGTCCGTTCTGGTCGCACAACCGTATCCCTCCTGAACAAAATCGTAAGTGGCCGCCCAAATTTCCGCGGTCCACTGAGTTGGGTGACTTCGGATCGAATTATTCCATCTATCATCCGGCCCGTCTACGATTTCTCTCACCATCTCCTCATCTCTCAGCAACCAGGTCGTGAGAGCAAATCCTGGCACCTCATCCGGGTGAGATCCTCAACCAGCTCCTTCATCTCACTATCGGTCCTCGGAACTGCGGGGCTAAGAACTCTAAGCTGAATTGGTGCCATTGCTACGTCTCACTCCTCTCCCTTTACGAGCCGACAGCAAGAATCCCGGCAATCCAACTGCCAGTGAATCGGAAAAGACAAAAACACCTCACCACTCTTTCACTCTCTACATACAGTCAGCAAAAAGGAACTCCAAACCCTAACACTCCCGCATATATACTCAAGAAATCATTAAGGCCAAGACGGCGTGTAATTGCAGCCGCCATCGTACCGGGCCAAGCGTTATCCGATCATGATGACTCCCGCGTCGAATCGGATCCCGCACGCGGTTACAGTAACGGTCAACTCTCGGAACACTCCCTCGATTTGAGTTCTTCATCCGAGTTATTCATCCGAGTTTTCTCTTCTGAGTTCCAAGATCGGGATCCGAGGACATGGCATGTGTTAACTGTTTTAAGGATCCTGGAGCATCCGGTCCTGACCAACTCTTAATACGGATAGTGTCTAGCTAGTTTTTACCTACACTAAGCCAGAGATGCGTCAAACTTGACGTAAATCCACACTATCCTCAATTAGTGTGGAAAAAATATCCAATTAAACGTGGCGCGCGTCAAGCGTTTTAACGTGAAAAAGTCACCAATAACGTCACTGCGTCAAAGAGGATATGGGTGAAACGCGAATAAAATTTATACGTTCCAAATAACGGCATCACGTTAAATTAAACGGACACGTTCCTGTTGGACAGTAATTTTTTTCACCTACTTTTTTACCTCAAGGAACTTTAGATATGACTAAATATAGTAAGTCTCCACGTCAGCACGTTTCTTATGACAGGGAGGACGTCAATCTTAACAGGTGCTACGTTAAAATGTGTTAAAAAAACGTAACACATTGACTGACGTGGAATGAGTGCCCTGATGTGGAATGCTTGAAGAGTCAATGGCTGACGTGGAAGGTAGTTTTGACTATGGTTGACCATAGTACTATCCAGAGCAGTGCGTTTCTTATAACATTGAGACGTCATAGGTAACATGCGCCACGTTCAAGTGTGTTAAAAAAAACGTACCGAGAAGACTGACATGGAATGACTGTGCTGACGTGGATGCGTTGTAGGGTGATAGGCTGACGTAGAAGAATTAGGTTCGACCGGTTAAGCAATGTTTGAGAGCTGTGAAGGGGCTGTCAACATTGACGCGCGCGTTTCTTGTGACAGAGAGTGCGTTAAGATGTGTTACAAAAAACGTATGAACATATCTGACATGGAATGCATGCGCAGACGTGGAACGTGTGCGTGGAGGAACTTGGTGACGTGGAATGTAAGATTTGACATGCAATATTTTATTTGGGAGTCTAGGAGGCTGTCAATAGTGACACACGCGTTTCTTGGGTCAGAAAGTGCGTTTCTTGTAACGGGAAGTGCGTTTCTTGTAACATGAAGTGCGTTCAAATGTATTACAAAAAATGAAGGCAGCTAGGGTTGGCGGCTAGGGTTTGGCGGCTAGGGTTTGACGACTAGGGTTTGACGACTAGGGTTTGGCGGCTAGGTTTTTGAGGGGGTTTTGGAGTGAGGATTGACTCTTTTTCTCTCTATCTGGGTGTTTCAGCTGGAGCTAGGAGTGTGTGTCTATGTGAGTATGGAGCAAGGAGTGTGTGTGAGTATGAAGCTAGGAGTGTGTGTGTGTGTGTGTGAGTGTGGATCTAAGAATGTGTGTGTGTGTGTGTGTGAAAGTGTAGAAGTTGAATATTACTTTCATGAGGCCATTACTATCCTCTATCCTAATGATGACGCAATTGTGTATACAGGAAGAAGTTGGGGGTTTGGAGAAATTGCTTGGACAGAATGCTACAGTGCCGGTGAAAACCTTTAAACGGGTAAGAGCTTCTTGATACTAAACCTTCAGATGGGATTGATTGGCTGATTTGTTGCTGTGACCTCACCGTTGGCTTGATCACGTGGGCTGTGTAGATCAAGAAGAATCTAGCGTGAGCCTCCTGGGATGTACGCACCGTTTGTGTCTTCTACATGCCAATCGCTCCTCCAAGAAGTGGACGTCGGACGAGCTCATTTTGGTAGAAAGCTGTATGCCATCGCAATGTAGAGGTAGACTTTATGTATTTTGTATTTGAATAACAGAACATTGTATCAAAAAAGTTACAGCGTGTTTAATTGTGTTTTAATTGACGTTTCGTTTGCATTTTAAATGACGTTCTCTTGTGTTCCAGAACGTTATTGCTTACGTTCAATAGTGTTTGTATGTGTCATAATGATCATGAGCTATGCGTCCGGATAAACATGAAATTGCGTTTCAATGAACACCCAAAATCCACTTTAATGTTACAAAGAGTTGACACTGCGAACGTCAACTTCCGTCTAAATGCGTTTTTCAAAACGCATTCAAATACGTGACACATGCGTTTATCAGCGTCCAAACACGTTATAATGAACGTCCACACTACGTTTACGTAAACATACAAAACACGTCACACTACGTTTACGTAAACACACAAAAACCGTCAACATAAACCGTTTCTGTAAACATACAAAACCCGACACCGTAAACGCATCCAGGAATATTCTCCGATCCCTGATCATGACACGTGTCACCATCTCAACCATTGAAATCAAGTGCCACGTCAACTGCCACGCAATATCTGACGTGGAATGGACAATGGAGGGAAATATCCACGTAAACTCCAACGTGGAATGAAAAACAGCGGGAAATGCTCACGTGGCAAAAAGTAACTCCCTCGATTTACTGACTGTAGGTAACTTCTGGCTATTCAGAGTAACGTGGTTTAACAGAGATGACGTGCGCACGTCAAAACGTTTTAACGTGCCATGACGCGCCGCGTCATAATCAAAAGACCTATGTGACAGGGCGCGTCACTTTGGACTAGTCAAAAAATCCACGTTAAACCGCGTTAAAAACCGCGTTAAATGGCGTTATCTTTGACGCATCTCTGCCTTAGTGCTATATAACCAAAAAAAATGAAAAATTAATTGAATCCTAACTCCGGTTGGAGATTATCCGGTTTATTCTGAGTTTCTCGGATCCGATAGATCCCATAAAATTTAGACCCTCATCGAGAGATCTCTCGATAGTGCTTTGGAGATCCTCATTGAGAGACCCTCATCGAGAGATCCCTCGATCCTATAGAAGTTAGACCCTCATCGAGAGATCCCCCGATAATGCTTTGGATCTCTTTAGAATGGACTCTGGCAGTGACAGTGATGGTCCCCAGATGCCGTGTGTGGGACCATCCGGTTACGACTTCTCGCAGCAATCAACTACTCGCTCAGATGAGCTTCGACCCGGGCAGTCTCTGAAGCTTGTCGTCCCCCCTTTCGGAGATTTTGGAATCGGATCTGTTGTCAACGTTCATCCTTTTGGGCAGTGGCTTGGAGTTAGCATTCCACCTGGCTCGTCGGAATTTATTCTTATGCGACCATCAAGCATTGTGTCAGACGCAGCGGACCTCTTCCTCGAACCTCGCCGGAGAGGCTCCAGCGCTTTGAGGGATGCTTTGAATCGAACAGTTCTCTGGAGAGCTGGTGATGCAATTGCCTTGTTGCAGGATCCTCCCATGAACGACGTTGAATACGTTCGTCAACAATTCAGGATTGGACTGGAAGTTCAGAGGCTGGACCTTGCGAGTGCGGTTCTAGCCTCCGGTAGAGTATTCTACTCAAAACCGGAGGAGTATTTTCGAGACGGAAGATTGGGCGAGGGAAACATTGGAGTGACGATCCTTGACGTCTTTGTCGAGGACACTGACGCCATAATGAGTAATGAGTGTTGGTTGATATTTGAATGCAAAGTCCCGAACGACCCTTCTCTTCGTCAACAGTCGAGCACTTCTCCTGAATCCCCATGAAGGTAGATCCGCAAGAGCACCTTGGAGGTAGACGGAAGGCACCTTACCGGTTTATAGTGCGGAAACCTAAAACGCATGAGAAACGTTTGCTGTACAATACGAAGACATCGGATGCTGAAGTGAGGAAGGTTAGCTTCGAACGATGCTGCTCAAAGCCTTGCTGTGAGACATTTCCCCAAGAGCTCACACTAATAGTGCGTCAGAAATTCTATTCGAAATCATTTCAGGAAAGACGGGAATATGAGATTGCGGCGAGTGGACAGATGCATTCAGTCGATGGTGACCATAGGAGGAAGTACTTGACGCTGCATGGTTTGGAAGTTTGCGCGACTGCTTGGTATCTTATTCACGGAGTTCTCAAGTCAACTTTTCATAGCTATGTCCAAAGATACAACGAAGGGGTTCTCTCAACAGCGCATGGAAACAAGGGCTACAAGTAACCGAGGATCAGAACAGTTCAAGTCATGGGTACTATTGCTGCTATTGTAGACGAGAATGCAGATCAGATGCCCCACCAAATGCGAGGAATCAGAAATAGAAGAGTGGACACTCTGAAATGTCTTCCAGTAGACAACAACTGGAAGCGAGTGATGGCTGACGCCAATGAGGTACGAGTCTTTGTTTTGCGTATCTTATAGTGTTGTTGCATTGGGAGATCTCCCGATAGAGGTTACTTTTTTATTGACAGTCACTTCTTTGTCTTACAGTATTGTTGTACTCTACCTACGTCATGCAATATATAACTTTTTTATCCCTCTTTGGTGGTTTGTCATAATTTGTCGTGTAATACTTGGAGATTGTTCGTTTGCGTTTGTCTCTTTCTTTGCCTCGCAACTGATAGGACCTTCCGGTGCATTGCAGACAAATGTTTCATTAGGTCTGCCTACAGTGAACTAGTCTACAATTAGTAGAATTAGAAAGAACCTCTTCAACAATATTGCAATCAAACCAGTTGGAAGTTCTTTTGCAAAATGCTCGACATGTGACCAACTTCAAGAATTCATTCTGAAGTCACCTAACGGAAGTCTAGAATATGTTGACTTCATGAAGCAACGGGAGGAGCACCTTGCTCACCAAGCGTCTTGTCGTCGTCTGTATGGTGCATGGCGCAAAGAATCAAAGCGCAATCCCAGTGAGATTCTATGCATTATTCATGACAAGATGGATACCGCAAAAAACGCTCTTCCCCGGATGCGGGTTACAACAAAGGCTACTCAAGGTTTGAGACAACTTCCTATGAACGTCATTAGTATGGTTTCACATGGGCACGGGGATGGCGCCTATGCACATTACTGTCCTCAGTGTTGGCCAGGAGATTCTAACGCCACAATATCATTGTTGGCGAGGCTGTTCCGTCGACTGGAAGGCCCCTCAATTCGGGAGTCTGGGAAACTATTTGAGTACCCCCCTCAAAACTCAGTGTTCGAGACATTGTTGAGGGGGAAGTCTAGGTGCCTCGACATTTTACCACGTATCGAGGGATCCCCCGATGTCCAAGGGTCTAAATCTTTACCGAGGGAGTTATACCTTCAGCTCGATAACTCCGCTAAAGATAACAAGAACCAATATCTCATGGCGTTTCTCTCCCTGCTTACTGCACGGGGTGTTTTCAAGGAAATTCAGGCTAGATTTCTACTAGTGGATCATATGCACGAAGATATTGACGCTTATTTTAGCCATTTGTTGAAGGCATTAAAAAGCAAGAATACGTTTGTTCTAGCGGATCTAATGAAGGCCTTCATGCAGTTCCAAGAGTTGTCATTCATGCCAGAGTTTATTCAGGAGGTTGCAGACTTCAAGTCTTTCATCAAAGGCTATCAAAGCAGTGGTGCAGCTCGCCTTATTGGACTTGGAGAGATGCACCTCTTCAAGTTCTATATGGACGATGATAGTTGGCCGGTTATGAGGTACAAGTAATCAGCCGTCGACGCACAATGGCTACCCCTCAACAGACCCCCTATTCGATTGTGGAATGAAAACATGGATGGCGGCCCAAAACTTCCTCACGGCTCACCAAAGCCGGTTCCGTTCAAACCTATGTGGTGAAGTGAGGTTCCTAAATCTACTGGGAATCAGGTGAAGGCGAGAGAGACCGTAGCCAAAGCTACCAAGAACAAGAAATTCATGAAGTGCGTACTCCAAAAGTACATTGAGTGCTGGAAAAATGGAATGGCAAAATGCAAGGGATTTGCAGCAGCTTTTGGGCCTTATGTTGACTACTGGACTCGTTTGTTATCTGAGCTTGATAAGCTTCTGCTAGTGACACAAGCGTGTCTGTTAGAGGGTTTCTGGCCAAGCCATGAGTGGAGGGCCGTATCCAACGAAGTACCGCGCCCAAGATGTTTATCCTTCTTACTTGAGGATGTGACTCCTGAGGATGAGGAACCAGAGGTGTATTGTGGCCCAGCAAACCAAGCTCCAAAGAGTCCTTTCAATCCCTGGCGTGATATTCGGCCTGGCAGCTGGGTTCTTTTGAGACCTGAAGATCCACTCATTTGTCCTGTATGGCAGGGAAGAGTAGCGTGTGCTGTATGCAGAGAGGAAGGACATGTAAACCATGGGAAATTTCTAATTCAGTTTTGGGAACCTCCTAGCGCGGAAAGAGACCTTGCATTGAAATACCGTAACTGTTGGTCTGCAAAGTGGATAGTAGAGACGCGCGCTCCAGAGTGGGTCACTGTTGGTGCAGCTTTGTATAAAACTTGGTCAAAAATCAAGGACCCATCCACTAGAACCATTCCTAGGAAAGCTATGGAGGCTGCTTTAGCAAACTTAGAGAGAGCTAACATAGTTGATCCATGATCTTCTATGCTACCTACGGACGACATCGAGACATCCCTCCATGATTATGTCTTAGTCACATGTCTTCCTCATTTTCTATTAATGACATCAGAGTCATCCATGCTTGACCAATTCACAGGCTTCCGTGTAATATCTGCCTTCCTCGTGTCAATGATGTTTGTTTCTGTATGTGTTTCGAATCTGCTTCACAATCTAATATGTCGGTCAGGTTTGATATTGGGGTATTGCGTGAAATACTTCCAAGCCGGCAGGCCCTGTACCTGATTGTATGTCGCTCGAAATGTGATATCCCGTTCAACTTTGATACCGCGGGATCCCCCGATCAATAGTTGAATACTTCTGAGCCCACATCTCTTCCTCTCTTCTATGGGTCACTGTTGATGCAGTGGTGTATGCAACTTCGTCATGGATCATAGATCCGAGGAGTAGAACCATTTCTAAGACAGCCATGGAATCTGCGTTAGCAAACTTATAAGGAGATAAGTTTTTTGATCGGAGATCTTCTATGCCGTTCAGGTACAACATCGGGAAATCCCACAACGAATCCGTCTGAGTTATATGTCTTCATGATCTTCTGTTAATGAAATCAAATTCATCCATGCCTGAAGGATCGTCAGTCTTCCGTGTAATACCTGCCTTCCTCCTGTAAATGATATTTCAAATCTGTATGAGTTTCGAATCTGCTTCCCATTTCTAATATGTTGGTCATGTTTGATTTTGGGGGCATCCCGTGACAAAACAATGCTGAACCGACATGCCTCCTACTGTTCTGTATCTCGCTCGCCATGTGCTGATGTCTTGTTCATGTTTGATATTGCGGGATTCCCCGATGAATACTTCTGAGCCCACATCTCTTCTATTCTTTTGTATTACCCTAAACGCAATGTACGTATATCTTGGTCAAGTTTGCTGTTGGGGATCCCGTGATGAATACTGTAGAGCCAACATCTTTTTTGTTTTCCGTTTCTCGCTCGCAATGTACTTATCATTATCTGGGTGAAATTTGCTGTTGGGGGATCCCGTGATGAATACTCTGGAGCCCAAATGTCTTCTGTTCTTTTATATCTCGCTCGCAATGTACTTATATCTTGGTCATGTTCGGTGTCGGGAGATCCCGTGATGAATACTTCTGAGCCCCTCCACGACGGTTCTTCCCATACATTTTTACGCCAATGCTCTAAATTTATCAAGTCTATGATAGGTGATTACTTATTTCTGGACTCTAACAGCCCAGAAATAGTTAAATATGGCATCTAGAAGCGGACGCTGTGAAAGAGGTCAGTTGTATCTAGATTCTCTTAGTTGGATGCAGGAGTGTGGTAGTAAGTAGCAATGGGAGAGATCATGTGGTGACTGACGGTCAAATTTGCAGTAAATTGTAATAATAAACTTTTTGATATGAGACTTCGGATGTATGTGATGTACGTTTGAATGCACATGTGTGCTGTGTTTGATGCTATGTTCTGTGATACAAGTTTGGTTTGTTTCGTGCAAGTTTAATGGCAAATGTGGGTGAAAAGGAAAGGAGGTCGCGAGGCTCCAGCCCGAGCCGGAGCCGCGGGATCACGAGCCCGACCAGGGCGATGACGGGGACCAGGGCTGATAACCGGGACCAAGGCGATGACGGGGAGCGGGACGGGAGCGGAGCGCGACCAGGGAGCCCGAGCGGGACGAGGGCGACCACCCTCGGGGCTATCGGCTCCACGGTGGGGCGCCGACCCTCGCCACTAAGGGCGAGGCAGAAACGGGGGAGCGCGGAGGCTGCCCCTTCCTCGCCCTGCCCGCAGCCTCCCCCGTTCCACCCCTACCCTCGTCCTTCCACGGCCGGCCCTGCTTGTGACCTTCCCTCCCCACCCTCGCTGTCGGGCTGAGGGGATCGGGCTCCATCCTCCGACGCCATTTAAGCTCGCCCTCGCGGCCTTGGTTTGCCCCCGTCCCCCTTTGATAACCCTCGCCGTTGAGTCATATTTAAAAAGGGATATAACATTATCATCATGTCTTAGTCTTCCATGTAATGGAAATATCATGCACCTAAAAAAATAAAAATATAAACTGAATCCAGTTGTACTATCCTGTCCCTGCGGCAGTAGTTCCCTACGCCGGAACGATGTCTTAGGGTTGATGACTCCTTTGTCGAATATTCTTCATCCTCTTTGGGTTTATAACATGTTTTGGGTTTTAGGTTTAGGATTTAGGGTTTAGGGTTTTAGGGTTTAGGGTTTAGTTCCCAAAATACTAACCAAAATATGTCATAAACCCAAAGAGGATGGAGAATATTCGACAAAGGAGTCATCAACCCTAAGACGCCGTTCCGGCGTAGGGAACTACTGTGGCTACGCCGCAGGGACAAGATAGTACAATTGAATTTAGTTTATTTTTTTACTTTTTTAGGTGCATGATATTTCCATACGAAGACATGATGATAATGTTATACGCCTTTTTAATTATGACTCAACTCAGACGACTGAGTTTCAAACAATAGGGAACCTCTTTGCAGTAATTCTTATACGATTACGTGTCTTCAAAAAATTTAAAAAATTTAAAAAATTAAAAAATTAAAAACTAATAGGGAACCCGAGGCCGCGAGGGAAGGGGAGTCGGGCTGTAGAGGGGCGTCGGGCGAGGGCGAGCCGGGCTGGCAGCAGGGACGGGCGGGGCGGATGCGGGCAGCAGGACGGCGGGGGCAGCATCCGCGCTCCCTCGTTTATGCCCCGCCCTTAGTGGCGAGGAGCGCCGACGCCCCACCTGCCCGAAGCCCATTCTTTTCAACGGCGACCCGCAGTGGGGGCCCGTGCGAGGCCGGAGCGGCCCTGTGCCCGACGTGCGACCCCCGTGCCCGGGCGAGGCTGCGACCCCTACGACCTGCGAGGCTGTCTCGACCCCCGCAGACCATACCCACTTTCGAGTCCCAAAATTTGCTGACTTGTGTAACTTCCCTTGAGATTCGAGTTGGCAAATTCACGGTAGAGATCACGCACTCTCATTGCTCATATATTCACAAAGTGCGCAGTAAAGTGTCGGTTCCTTTCGTACTTGAATTCTTACGAAACAAATGAGTTTTTGAACTACCCATGTAATCTGAATGGGCAAGTATCCTGGGAAATGCTGTATTGTTTCTGGTTAGTGTCATTGACTGTAGGTATCTGAAATAATAATATTTTGTAAGCGGAGTAGGCCATGTACAGAAAACCATATCATAGAGTTTTGGATTATAGATTAAGCAATGTTTTTAGTCAGTTAAGAACAGTGACAGGTTACGGAGCACTCTTACTTCAAACAACCCCGGTTGGGTTACGAGAATTGCATCTTCGTTTCTCGAGTGGGTTGTGACACATGGAACTCCAATTACTGGTTGGATGGAGGGGCATTAGACAGGCCAGCAGCGAGCTCTCACGTGAAACTTGAGCATGTTGAGTGATCTAGGGA
Organism: Ceratodon purpureus; assembly: GCA_014871385.1. NCBI lineage: Eukaryota > Viridiplantae > Streptophyta > Bryopsida > Pseudoditrichales > Ditrichaceae > Ceratodon > Ceratodon purpureus. The sequence goes on from CM026426.1 coordinate 2,352,263, forward strand.
GAAACGATCCCTGGGCAAAAAATGCTTTGTTTATCGCCTATTTGGCTTGTGCTTAAGCTGATATATATTTTTTAACTGCGAGACAACTGTGTAATATCCTCTGCCTTACCGTGGTAAATGGAGGATTGAATTTCAATTTACACTGAATAAGCCTGGTCATTGGGATATACATGCAAGGCTGTACGACCAGTAGTTTGAATTTATTTTTCCTTATCCAAATGCAGACTTGAATTTTTGGTTTGTGAAATAGCAATACATTGTGTGATATCAAACATTGGTTACAGATTGAGTTTGTAAACTTTGTGTTTAGTACTTTGTGTTTTGTGCTTTCTGTTTTGAAACAAGTGAGCTGCTTCATAATTTTTGCACATCACAGTTCGGAAGCTCAGTTTGTGCAGATATCTTGATACTGGATGAACTAGACGCTGTGTTTCATAAGTTCCGGTGGGCAGATGAATTTCTTTTGTGAGACCTTTTTCCAGCCTTCTAGCAATGAGATTAAATGTGTGTGTAGGTGAAGAAGGTTTTTATTTCTGGAGTAGAACAGTGTGTGGAGTCTGATACATGGATGCTGGTACATTGAGTCTGTAATTTTTGCACAATTTTAGAGAGTGAGCGCTGTGTGTGTTGATGAGCTGATTGTTTTAGGCTCAACTTAGATGTGGCTGCATGAATTCACTTTGGAGAAGCTTTGCCTCTGTTTCTTATGTGAATGTTTGAAACTACTGACGGTGGAATCATGTTATGACTTCCTGCTTCAAGTTGTCTTTTCAGGTTCTGGTTATGAAGAGATGGGCTACAATTCTGATCATGATTTGTAAGGCTTGTCACTTGTGTTTCGGAAACCATCTAAGTCTTCCTAAGTACTGCTAGTCGTCTTATGAAAATACAGATACAATACCCTTGTTACGTAATGGAAACCAGGAGAAGTGTGTCATTATTGACAACCTCATAGCGAAACTTGTGTTGGATCTAGTGGAGAAATTGCTTAACTTCTCGTCCGTCAATAATCAGCCTGACAATCCTGTTTCCATTTCAGACTCTGCAGAGAGTGATTTTGATGTCCGAGAGAAGATCCTTGCCATCATGCTGAGCCTCGCGGAATATGGATACATTGGGCACCGCATACTTTTAACATCATCACACCAAATTACGATGGTGCTAGAGAGACTCTAGTGCATGGATCCATTTGACGAGGGCTTCTCACAAATATATGAGAACCTCTTCTTCATGTAAGAAATAAAAAAGCAGCTTCATACCCAAACACCAACTGCCTCCGTGTGCGTCGGAGGACAAATAAGACTTCGTACACTTTCTTGCCAAGATCCCTGTATCCGAGAAACCTCCTGACTTTCTACACACCTGCATCTTCTCTAAATAAACCAAGCCTTTTCTTATGGAATGATCAAGATGAAAATTCGATTGATGCAGGTTCCATCTGGTTGAAACACTTGTAGCTACACACTTGCCATCTTGGAAAGAAGAAAACAATTTCGGTCAAGGTGAGTGCACACCTCATGGATGTGGTTCTCTACAAGCCTATTCGTCGGCCTGATATAAGCAACCTAGATCTCTCACAGTGGCTGAGCTGCGTTTACAACGAGGATCACGAAGAAAACGAAAGCCGGGTACTGTAACAATTTCATCTCTCATCTTGATCTCTAATTTTTGCAGTAGAAACTAGTTCATTTGATCTGAATACGAAGGTACTAGAATCCATTTGCATAGCTAGTGCGGATATATTGGTGAACGTCGGCATATTGGGTCTACTCGAGGTTATTGTCTTGGGTATGGGGGTATGGAGCCATCAGATCCTTCATACCATTCAAACAGACTCATTTGTGTTGTTTTGGATCACGCATGGACTTCAAATATTTGTCTTTAGAATCATCTCCGTTTTCATCTCTTCATAAACACGTACTGTGGCTTAAAAGAGAGGCACTCTATGGTTATACCTTTCCTCTAATCATTCCATTTACTGACTCGGTTCTTTTGAAATCTCAGTTGTGGCGTTTGAAAGCAAAAGGCTTGCTTGAGTATGTAAACATGAATTCTCAAACAATGAGAGTTCGTGATCTCTACCGTGAATTTGCCAACTCGAATCTCAAGGGAAGTTACACAAGTCAGCAAATTTTGGGACTCGAAAGTGGGTGTGGTCTGCGGGGGTCGGGACAGCCTCGGGGGTCGCAGGGGGTCGCAGCCTCGCCCGGGCACGGGGTCGCAGGTCGGGCACGGGGCCGCTCCGGCCTCCCACTGCGGGCCGCCGTTGAAAAGAATGGGCCTCGGGCAGGTGGGGCGTCGGCGCCCCACCGTGGAGCCGATTGCCCCGAGGGGCGACCTCGGGGCTGGGCACTTGGGGGAGGCCGGGCAGAGAGGGCGTTGGGCAGCCTCGCGTTTCCTCAAAGCTGTCCAGCCCTTAGTGGCGAGGGCGGGCCTCGGAGGTGGGTGTTGCAGAATCGCGGCAGTGGTGTCGTGCCACGGCGGGGCGGGGGCTGGGGAGGTGCCCGGTTCGTCATGTGTGCTAGGGCCGGATGGTGTCGTCCGCAAGAGTTGTTGGATCCAGTGAATAAGGAAGCGGAGGAAGGCAGCTGGATCTGGGACGGTTTCAGGCAATGATAAGAGTACCACAGGGTTGCGCTGGCCCAAGCAGCTGCTCCGAGCGTGAGCGCGAGGCAGAGGAGGAATATTGCTGTGGGGTTGGGCCACGTGAACGTCGACTTGGATTGGTGGTGGTGCTGTTGTCGGAGGGGAAGGAGCGCGGAGGGAGGTGGGAGTCGGGGTGGGGATGTGTGACAGGCATGTGAGAAGAAGGGTGGGCAGAGTGCCGTGGGCATCAAGATGCGGGGGACGCCCATGTGGTTGGTAGAGTAGCAAGGAGGGAGGGATAGGATAGGGACCGGGAGAGGGACAGGGGCCAGTGGAAGTGGCGACGACGAGGACGCCAACGACAGTGACTAGGGGTGTAGGACGTGTACAGAGATGGGCTGTTTTCCATTCTTCGACTCGAAACCGGAAAAGCGGATGCCGTTGAAGAAGGATGATCACAACAGTAGCAGTCGCGAGGGGCAACATCCAGCTGCTAATCCCGTGGCGCCAACCTCCAAGCTGCCCTCCGGTAAGAGTGGTAGGGGTGTATCTGGGATGATGGGCGAATGTTGCTAGGGTCGTGTGTTCAATCGGTAGAAGTCGCGGCAGTCGGCAGCGTGGCGCATGTCTAGGTTTGTAGAATGCTTGTGCGCTGCGGGCATTGTAGCGCATTCAGGTGCAATCGGGGCGAGGTCGGCATTGGTTGATTGTGGGGTGGTGCGAGGGCCGGAAGCAGGGCGATGAGGGTTTTGTGGGGGATTGTTGCAGGAGAAATGTGATGGGATGATGCTGTTGGGGGCATGTAGGAATGGGATTCGGGGTTGGGGATGCTTTGTGTCGCGGAATTGAGTTGTCGCGGTGTGTGTTTGTGTGATTTGCCGGTTGTCCGTTGGGGCGGGTGGTTGGGCGGGGAGGAGTATGACCTAAATGCGGTGGGGTGTGCGATTTGTGGTGTGCGGGTGGGCAGGTAATGTGGAGAAGTTCAAATTGAAGGGGTCGTCCGACAAGAAAGAGCCGGGGCGCGAAGGGAGCACGCACATCGCCGCCCAGACGTTCACATTCCGGGAGCTGGCTGCAGCGACGAAGAACTTCAGACCGGAGTGCCTGCTGGGCGAGGGGGGTTTCGGGCGAGTCTATAAGGGGCGTTTAGAGAACACCGGGCAGGCAAGCAGCATTGGGCACTCTGCTTTTGTAGGGCGGGGAAGAATCTTGAATTAGGGCGTTTAGTTTGGGCAGCACGGGGAGGCAGTAGATGGTGATGCTGCGAGTGAACGGCGATGGTGACGGGATGGCTGAGGTTGTTCGGTGGTTGCAGGTGGTTGCGGTGAAGCAGCTGGATCGCAACGGGCTGCAGGGGAATCGAGAGTTTCTGGTAGAGGTGTTGATGCTGAGCCTGCTGCACCACCCGAATCTTGTAAATTTAATCGGGTATTGCGCCGACGGCGATCAGCGGCTGCTGGTGTACGAGTTCATGCCGTTAGGGTGCTTGGAGGATCATCTTCATGGTAAGGATTTGATAGTGGATGTGAGGGTTGGTGGGGCTGGTGGGGCTGGTGGTGGGCTGACGGTTGAGAGAATTGGTTGTGGCTGGGAACTAGAGAGGATTTATGGTTTGGGACGTTGGTGATGCAGACCTGCCCCCGGACAAGGAGTGCCTGGACTGGAACACGCGAATGAAGATCGCGGCGGGAGCGGCTCGGGGGTTGGAGTACCTGCACGACAAGGCGAACCCGCCGGTGATATACCGGGACTTTAAGTCGTCGAACATCCTGCTGGACGAGGGGTTCTATTCGAAGCTGTCAGACTTCGGGCTGGCGAAGCTGGGTCCGGTGGGAGACAAGACGCATGTGTCGACGCGGGTGATGGGGACGTACGGGTACTGCGCTCCGGAGTACGCGATGACCGGGCAGCTGACGCTGAAGTCTGACGTGTACAGCTTCGGCGTGGTGTTGCTAGAGCTGATCACGGGGCGGAAGGCGATCGACAACTCTCGGGCAGCGGGGGAGCACAACCTGGTGGCATGGGTGAGGGTCTGGGCCGTGGTGTTGGAGTGGGTTTGTAGGGAATCGTGGGGTGGGGGAATGTTGTGGAGTGCAGTGGTGATGTGTGAATGTGCGGTAGGATGTGTGGGTGGAGAGTTGGTGAAAGGTAGGCAGGCATTTGAGTTGGCGGTATTTGTTTTTCTTGTTGTGGATGGCAGACGATGAGGGAGGGGAGATGCAGTGGAGATAGCGAGGGAGCAATGGGAGCGTGGGAGTCTGAGTGCGTGGTCTCGGTGGCGATATGGAGGGTGCTGCGTCGGCGTTGAAGATGGGGATGGGGATGGGAGGAGCATAAGCTAATAGACGGTGGGGTTGATGTTGTGCAGGCGCGGCCGCTGTTCAAGGACAGGAGGAAGTTCCCATCAATGGCCGATCCGATGCTGCAGGGTCGGTATCCGATGCGCGGGCTGTACCAGGCTCTGGCGGTAGCCGCGATGTGCCTGCAGGAGCAGGCTGCGACGCGGCCCCTGATTGGGGACGTCGTGACGGCTCTGAGCTACCTGGCGTCGCAGATCTATGACCCAGGCGTGCACCCGCTGGGGAGCAGTCGGTTTGGACCGGCGACGCCGTGTAGGGACAAGCGGATGAAGAAGATGGAGCCGGGGGCGAACGCGATCGAGGAGCGGATGGTGAAGGAGCAGAGGGCGGGGAAGGTGGCGCCACGGTCGCCATCGGCGCGGTCGCAGGCAGCGTCGCCGGACTCGCGGGTGACGGAGGGAGGAGCCCGAGCGCGGGTGACGAACGGAATTTTGGAGGAGTCGCGGGGGTCGGAGAGCGGGAGCGGGAGGAAGCGGGAGTCGGAGGAGTGGGAGAGGCAGGAGGGAAGAGGACGAGACAGCCCCGGGTACGCGGGGAGGATAGGGAGGGACGGGCTTCGGCCGCAAGTTCGGACGCGGGAGCGGGACCGGGTGGTGGCGGAGGCTCGCGTGTGGGGAGAGAATTGGTTGGAGAGGAAACGGGGGACCGCTTGGGTAAACGGGGTTGGGGGGATATACGGAGTGAGCGAGTAAATTGGGTGACGTGAGAGAGGCCCCCTTGCTACCTGCCTGTTTGGTGGCCGTTGGGGGGAAGCCTGGGCGCAGGCGCGTGGGTGGTTGCCTGCGATGGCTTTGGATGACATTGTACGCGGCGTGTTGGTTGCAGAGGCCGTTGTGTGCGCTCTGAAGTGAACAGCTCCTTTGGACGAGCCTGCAACGCTCTCTGACGTCCTGGATGGATGCTGGTGTGGGAACGTCTTTGTCCAGTCGGCTGCCATGCATTATGGGTTGGTTTCGCAGCATCCGGTGGAAGATCCGCGATCCTGCTATGAGAATTGAGTTCAGGGCTATGAATTGATGTATAGCGAATGATTCTAGTATTTGCTCGGCTGCAGGCGTGTGTGTATGCTGGTGAGGCTGTGGGCATCGAGTTGCGTTGGGTGTCTACGCGGTCAGGGGGTTCTGCGGTCTGTTGAATACTTAGTTCGAATCGGAAAACAATGAAATGACGTCCCTCTTTCGACACGTTGAGGTTTTGTAATGTGTTGTTCACGTCCAGTGGGCCTATGAGCAATGTGTTCATTCCTACTTATTGTAATGTAATTTATTGCATGTTCCGTTTATGCCGTACATGGTGCGTGTATTTGGCTTGGCTTGCGGTCACTCTTTGATGTTTCTATCAACATCAACACTATGGATAACTATGGATAGATCTTACAAAACATGTGTCGTGATCGAGTTGTGTGAATGAGATGAGCATATATTTTGGGTGAGTGGTGCGTTGCTGTGGGGACATGTGTACATGTGGAATAGATGTGTGGTATCAGACGAGGGACATTGGATCTTGACTGAGGGAGAGGGAGAGTGTTGTAGCGGTGCAATGTGGGTTTATTGCATAGTTTTGGGGCATTCTCCTTTCGGGTCTGGTCTTTGGTGCTATGTTCATTTAGTTGTTTTCTGTTGGTGGCATGATGTGCACACATGTGTGCATGTGGACGCCATTGGAGCACTAGTGGAAAACGTCGTCACCTACACTGATAAGTACACCAAGTTCTGGTGTGAGAAATGTGGTTTCAGTTTGGTGTTAAGATTTCTGTTTCGGTGTAATAGTTTACACTGGGATTGCTAAAGGTGGACCCTCTCGGTTTGGATCGCGGATCAATTGGAACCCACTGACCGCAAACTCGCACCCACGTGGGGCATGCCAGGACTCAGAGAGGTAGTAATTGCATGGAGTAATTCCGAACACTCATTGGTTAAATGTGGGATGGATGTGAGGATCAATCGTGGGGGTCATCCATGTAAGTGGTAAACTTTTTCACGGCGATATTGTCAGCAGGGGTAAGATTTCTTTATTCATGACCGGTTGATAACCGCGCGTGATCTGGAGTGAATATGTCCGGATGATATATGGGGAATACCCTCTCTCTAGTACCCAGTTGAGATGCTGGATTGACGTCCGAGATTTCGTATACCCGGGGTTTGAAACATGTCCGGACCAGATGACACCTACGACCGCCATTTGGTTTATTGGTACCCGGTATCTGCTTTCGAATGGATCATGTCCGCCTTGAGGTTGATGTCCTCAACGATTTCCACGGGGCGATATCCGGATACCTTGTGATATCTACGCTTCGGGATTTTGGTTTTGCGTTTTATAAACCCTAATTTAACCCTTTATTGCCCAAGCGACCATTTTCTGGTCGCTGGGGCACCAATTTCTGAGATTGCGGTGAATCTGTGAGGAAAACTGCGATACTTTCTCAGAAACGGATTGGGGCTTGAGTAGCACCTGTTCGACGGTGAAATTTGTTTCCAAATCGGAGCACCAGAAGTAAATTGAATACAGGGAAATACGGTCCGCTGTACAGAAAGAAACTACGCAGGAAACGTTAAAGAGGACATGTGGACGTAAATTGTGGGTGAGTCCAAATGCATTGGGCACGATATTCACAGTGGCACTCTACCTGTTCTAGTGTTGGGAGGGATGCGCGTTCTCGAGATGGGAACCGCTGTGCCCTGTAACTGCAAATTGTAATGCCTGGGTGGACCCGTTGCAGAAACCCTCCTAAAACCCCCGACCTTCCCCAACCAGGCGAAGGTGAACTTCGAGACGTGTGAGCCTTCCTCGCCCCGTCCAGTTTGACGCATGGGTTTGCTTGCGGAGGAGACCAGTGTTTTGAGGATCCAAGGCGGGGTGGGGGTGGGGGGGGGGGGGGGGGGGGGGGCAATTGATTTCGATTGCGTGTGGAGTTCGTGACTGTCAGTAAGTGCAGGTGAGTCTCGGAATTGACGATTCTGGGGTGGAGCGAAGTTAGAACGGGGCTGCTCCGGATTGGGAGAAAATGGCGATGGATTTTTTTTATTTTTTTTTGGAAGCAAATGAAGTGAATTCATTGCAAGAGAGAAAGGCCAAACCCTCAACGGACAGGGTCCAGGGCGGCAGAGCTGTGGGCTGGACATAGAACAAATCAGAGCCAATTGGGGATTGAGTTACCTGGTGGAACCAAGTTCCACCTGATCTTTCTATCAGTCCTGGTACCTAAGATGCTTCTAATAAGCCATTGAGAGTCAAACGCATTTAAGTTAGACTGAATCTGCTCTTCTGAGGTACACTTACTAATCCTGGCCAGGGTGTTTTTCCAGGATATCCTACCGTAATCTAATAGAGAGTCCCAAACGAATTGCCTAATTCTATAAGTATTCCACAGTTCACCATCAAAAACTTTACTATTCCTGCTGCGCCATATGGTCCAGAGGCCTATGCCGCGGATCAGAGACCAAATCTTGGTTATGCCATTCCTCCGAAATCTGACGTGTTTACCAAACAGACATTGGTGGAAGTCGAAGGCTTTCGGGGGAGCTAAGTTTCGAAGACCTTTCTGCAACACATGAATGATGAAGAAACAATAGTTCCAGACAGCTTTCGCGTTAGTGCATTCAAAGAAACAATGGGTGTAATTTTCCAAATTGCCGCTGGTGCAGGAAAGGCAGGATTGGTTTATGCGCGGGTTGAACTTGCCCCGCCAAGAGTTAGTGGCCACCGCCTGATGCCAGAGCGTCCAAATGAATCCGGCCTCTTTTTTACTTTATTGCGCTTCCAGACATCGTTCCATTTGAGGCCAGCCCCCATTGAGGATTAGCAGGCCAGGCAACTCCTTTACAGGGGTTGCAATGCCAAAGTTTGTCTTTGAGAAGCACTTGAAGGTTGGTTGAGCCTCGGCCAGAAGCTGTCAAAATCCACTTGGACAGAAGAGCCGATGTGGTAATCTGAGGATCAAGGAGATTGAGCCCACCGGATTTCCGCTTAACACAGCAATCGTGCGCCAACTGACACGGGTCCTAACCGAATGCTCCTTGCCCCCCATAAGAAGTTCCTCAAAAGGCATTTGGCTTTGCTCAAGGCTCTAATTGTGCCTTGCCAAACCGATACAAAATACCACAAAGAGGATAAGAGGACCTGCTTGACGATCATGGCTCTACCGGCAAGGGAGAGACGCTGGGTGGACTAGTACGAGAGTTTTTTGGAGACTCTCTCAATGAGGAAGTTATCAATGCTAGCTGAGGTGGGGTCGATCCCAAACGGGGTGCCAAGCAACTTGAGGAGATCAGAATCTGAGGCCCATTGCCAGCCTATTTGCTCAAGCCAGGGAGGTTTCCTCCCTGGGCTGAGCCAATAGGCATGGCTTTTGTGCCAGTTAATCTCAAGTCCACTAACATCTTTGAAGATGTCAAGGATGGAAATAAGGTGCTTAATGGACTCAGGGTCACTAATGTCCAAGGTCATAGAAGTGTCGTCAGTAAATTGGGAAATGATTTGGGCTTGGAAAGAGTTAGGTAGTTGGATACCTTGAATGAGTCCATCTCTCTCCACTTCCTTGACAAGGATGTTGAGCACTTCGGTGCGATGATAAAAAAAGAGGGAGCCAAGGGGCAGCCCTGTCTGACTCCCCTTCTAATCGGGATGGAGTCTGTCCTAGAGCCATTAATGTTGACAAAAGCAGGTGCTCCCTTGAAAAGAAGCTTGATAAGGCTGACAAAATAGTCACAGAACCCAAACCTTGAGAGGCAGGAAAAAAGGAAGTCGTAGCTTACCTTGTCAAAGGCCTTGCTGAAATCAACCTTTAGGAATAGGAGCGGTTGCCTGGAGCGCTTGGCATGGTTGATAGTCTCATGGGTAACCAAAACGTTATCCAGGATAGATCTAAGGGGTATGAATGCGGTTTGGTCCGGGTCTATGAGGTCAGCCATGAGTGGCTTGATCCTAAGCTGTAGGGCCTTAGCCAGAATCTTGTAGGAGGTGTTTAGGAGGGTAATTGGTCTCCAGTTGGAGAGGTCCTCTCTAGGACCAGCTTTATAGATAAGAGAAATGAGGCCTTTAGGCAGCTGTGTGCCTTGTGGCAGCTGCCCGGTCCTTAAAGCCTGGTTGATCATCTGGAGAACTGTGGTCCAATTAATTTCCAATGGCATGTGTAGAAACAGATGTTAATCCCGTCAGGCCCAGGGGCCTTGTCTTTAGCCAAAGATTTAGCCGCCTTCAGGAGCTCATCTGCAGTGAGCTCACCGCCCAAGACTCTATTCCTAGCCGGGGGGATACGAACGGGGATCTTGTTCAGGACCACGTCTCTTAAATCGGAAGGGGGAGGTTGACGGGCGGCATAGAGGCGCCCATAAAAATCACAGGCCACTCTTTCCATCTGGGGGCCTTGGGGATAAATAGTGCCGTCATTGGCTCTTAACTGGGTGATGATCGATGAGCGGGGTTTCTCTTGCACCCAATGGAAGAAATCTGCGGTGCAGTCGTCGCCCTTCTCCTTCCATCTCATGCACGCTCTAATCCGAGCGCCCTCAGCCTTGGCACGTTTGGGAACTCCAAGCTCTTCTCTGGTTTTAGCGGCAGCAAGCTGAAGGGAGCCAGATGAAGGGTTAGACTGAAAGGTCTCGAGGTCACCCGCAAGCTTGGCTCGTAAATCAGCTTCCTTCTTGCGGCCTTCTGCAGCTTTGGCTGTACAAAACGTTTTGTAAAAGTCGATAACTCGCTTAATCTTGGCAAAGAAAGGCATAGTGCTGGGTAGGCCTAGCCAAATCTTTTTGACGTCCTCACTGGTCTCTACAAGGTAAGAGGTGTTCATCTTCCAGGAGGATTTTCTCCGGTGGTCATCTCCAAGGTGAAGAGTGATGGAGACAGGCAGGTGATCTGAGAGAGAAGAATCTCCCCTAATCCAGTATGCTGAAACAGAAGAGTTGACCAGGTTGGAAAAGCTGGTTGGGGTGTAGAAGCGATCTAACCTCGCAAGGATGCGCTGACCGTCCTCACGACCATTGTCCCATGAAAATTTGAGACCTTTGCTTCTGGCGAAAGTGTCCTGGATGTTGAGAGAAAGCTTCAAGGAATTCCAAACGAGCCGTTCAGAAGGGCTTATCAACCTGCTACAGGCAGAGGATTTGTCTGAGGAGGCCTCTACCATGTTGAAGTCCCCACCCAAGGTCCAATTGACATCGCCTGGGAGTGAGTCAAGAAGATTGAGCCAAAAGGTGGTTCTTTCGCTCCTGTCGTTAGGGTCGTACATGTTGCATAGGCCAAGGGAACCACCTGGGACATCTTTAAGAATAAGCCACAGAGCACGACCCTTGTGGGCACTGCCGAAGGAGAGAATTTGGGATGTCCATTTCTGATGAAGCAAAATAGCGGTAAATTTGGGATGTCCCCCGCAACCAGCACCAACAGCGCCTGGGGCAACTCCATAACCTGGTTCTGCTTCGTTGAAAAGATAGTGGGCATTACCGTCAAGGAGACGGCCAAGATCCTCAGCTCGGGCACCTCTGAGCTTATGCTCTTGCAGGAAAATGGCGTCCGGCTTGGGTTGCAATGATCTGAGGTACGTGCGCAGTTGATCGACTTTAACGGGGTCGTTCAGTCCCCTAGCATTGAGAGTTAGGATGTGAAAGTCCATAGAAAACGATTGATGGGGGGGGAGTTAGCCTAATGGCAAGGAGAAGCGGCAGCAGCTTCCAGGCGTTGATTTAGAGCAAGCCATCTCGCCTTATAGGTGGCTGCTGTGCTCAAGGCTCGCGCATTGTCCCTGCTCGATTGAGGCGGGGCCGAAGGTCAGTAGGGCCTACTGTGAGCATGCCAATCTAAGGAGCCTGAGTCTGCTGGGTGAACGGTGTCAAAGGAAGCAGCGTCCGAAGATGATGAGAGAGGCTCCTGGATCGGGGTGAGCTCAGGAGGGGGGGGGGGGGGGATCCCGAAGGGGTAGAGCATCGACCTGGGAAGGGCACTGTAAGGGGATCGGTACCGTCAGAGGCAGCGCGCCTTGAAGAACCTTCTGAATAGAGGTTAGAAGCACCTTTAAACACCATATTCATTATATTGAGACTTTTCATAGTCTCAATTTAATGCTTGACTATAGCTTTTTCATTGATTTCTTGATTGATTCTATATTTGTCAAAAACTTTTTGACTATATATGGAAATATTATCCTTGAGTTGAGGATAATCTATAATTAGAAAGTCAAAAAAAAGTTGAAATTGCCTAAAAACAATTGCTGAAATTGTAGGCAAAAAGTCTCAAAGTTCTGAAATTGTCTCAAAATAACGAATATGGTCATTTTACTGAGAAGAAGCCCTTCTTCTTCCAGCAGCCTGAAAGCTTCGGCTGGAGGCTTGTCATAAATGATTCGGATTTTGGTTGGGGACTCGTAGACCAGGGGCCAAGGACGAGGGGGGGATTTGAGGGCCGAGGAAGAGGCTGAGTCACCCGAGCTCGCCTAAGAGGGGGAGGGAGAGGAAGAGGCAGGAGCCGAAGGGGCCTCAAGTAGGGAAGGGCCCCCAGCCACTCGACCAGCTGAGTTGGGCGTCGGCTTTTTGCGGTTGGGGCTGGATGACTGAGCTTGGCGTTTTGTCCCGGGGCATCTTCCGTGCCTTCCCGGGGACCAGACCATAGAGTCACCAGTTTCCGTGTCGGAGCCTACGGGAGACTCCAGTTGGTGCCTTACTTGCTAGGAGGATAGAATCTGCTGATCTCCTAGTCTATCGCCCAGAGATCGTTGAATCCATTGGGATAATCTTGGTGGGGGAGGTGGCCGCTTGCGGCGAGGGATCACGGGTCGATGGGGACGCACATCTTGATTCCCTCCGGGGGAGGGAAGGCAAGGATTGGCCTGGGCTGATGATTTGGTCTTCTTACGGTGAGTGACCAGGGTGAAGCCCTCAGAGTCCACACGCTGGCGCTCCTCCGCGTTGGGAATCTGGGGAGGTGCAGGGATGAGCTTACTGGGCCTGACCTGCACAGGGTGACGAAGGAAGAAGAAACCCCGTCCCATATCCATGCGGAAGGAGACTCCTTGAAACCCTAATTGCTTACTGATCAAAGAAATCCAATCAGGGATAGCATTAAGGGGAATCTTCTTACCAGTAAAACTGGCAATAACTGTGTGATCATAAAGCTCGGTGGCCTCCCTCTGCAGCGTGGGAAGGATGGGGCCTTGAGTTAAGTGCCGCATGAGCAGGCCATGATAATTCTGTCCAAAACCAGGTGGCAGAGATTCGTCCGAAGCGGCTAGGAAAGGATAAGGACGACCAGGACGGCCGATGCGGATGCTTAGAGGGGGTTGATTGAGAGTAACATCCACTGCAACAGGCGTGGAGAGTGGCCCAGGCTAGGGTTCAGAGGTACGAGCTCTGGGACCGGCAGCAGAGTCACGCGCGAGAACTTCTCGAAAGGTACACATTCGTGTGGGGGCAGGGGCCACCGCACTCGCTTGATTAGGCGAGCTAAACCTGCTTAGCTCTAGGGGAATAGTTCTGATGAAAGATTAGTATCGCTAAAGGACAAAGCGTGAAAAGCAGACAAATGTAAACAGTAAACCTAACTAGGGTTTTTGTCGTCAATGACCGAGACGTACTCCAGGCCGGATGTTACAAAGATGCAGCTACCGTCAGAAAACCTGGAAGCACGCATCGTGGGAAGAAGCAACGTGCGCCATGCCTCAATCGGCTATTGGCAATCAACGATGAAGGTCGCGAAACGCGCTGCTCCGGGGTGTCCAGTCCAAAACCATCAAATGGCGATGGATTCCGAAGACCTCGGCTGGGAGTGGATGCACGAGTGCAGAGGGGCATGGATGCGTCAGAGCATTAATACACGAGGGCAGAAGGAGGAGTGTTCAGCAAGAGGTGAACAAGCTCGAGGGCCGTGCAGCCGTCGTGGTGAATTAAGCGCTCCATTGCCAGGAGCGAGAAGAAATAAGAGCCGGGAGGGGGGGAAGGTATGTTGCGTGAATCAATTGCAATTTCGTTTATTTCGTCTTCATGTTGTTATGATTGGCGGCTCAGTCAGAGATGTGTATGTAGTAGGGCTCGGGGGGTAATTTTGACGAGGATTAGAGAAATCTATTCTACGGGGAAGGGGTTGAATTTGTAGGAATTGTAGCTGTAGGGGAAATGCAGGATGGAAGCGCCGCCAATGCGAGGACATCTGGGGGGCGCGCTCCCAGGGGATCATTGGGTTGGATGCGGTGGCCACCTCCGCCATCAAGCCCATCGCAGTTTCCCAATGCCTACAAAATTCTGCTGGAGTGGGGCCGTGAGCAAGGGTTATGGGGGGATAAGTCGCGAATCCTTGGTGCTTTGTTACAGAGAGAGTACCTACTTCAACTCCCGCTGCCAAGGGGTTGCAGAGGTTTCGAGAATCCATCTTTGGTCGAGCCGCGGCAGCTGGGGTATTTGTTTCGTAGGCAGGTTGCAACGCTCGTGGGGTGGCGGCAGAGAATACACGAGGGAGATCCGAAAAAATTCTTAGATCGTCGCAACAGGGCCCTCAAAGATGAAATATTCCAGGATAGCACGTGTGCAATGGAGAATCAGAACTGCAATTGCTGACAGGAACAATTCAAGATGGCTGAAGAGGGCCCCGGTTGAGGGGGTGTGCTTGTTGCGAATGAAATCATAGATCTCGAGAAGGAAGATCCTTGCGGTGGATGTGATTGGTGTGAGGGGACCGGAGGAAGTGGAGGAGTCCATGCCTTCCCTGTTCAGGCATTTGTAGCGTGGTCTCAAGGGGGTGCAGCAATTGTGGATGGGGAAAGGAAGAAGCATATGACGTCCGTGGAGGTCATGGTGGAGAAGATGCAACAGGAGGGCAAAGATGTGGCTCGGAAATTCGGTGGCCAAGTGAAGGCAGTGAATGTGTGTCATGGAGGGGTCCTACGTACCGGACGAGGGCAACATTATGGAGGGACATTGAATTTGGTGACTGGCCTACATGGCTCGGCAGCGCCAGGGGAATGTGTCCCAGCGCCTATGGATGGCCATGGGAGTGGAAGTCTAAGGGAGTCGTCTGGGCTTCCACCGCTGGATTCTACGGTTGATGCGGGGGCTGTACCATGTGGGGAGAAGGAGAATTTTCAATGAAGAATCAGGAAGAGAATGGGCAAGCCCGCGAGGAAGTACGAGAGAAAGGTGAAGAAAGAAAGAAAGGAGGGGGGGAAGAGCTGGCGCAATGACGAGGGGGGCTCCAGTGGGACCATGGTCACCACCACAGCGCATAGTAAGACAAAGAAAGAGGGGTGCTGACGATGGTCAAGAGTCTGTGCCGGTTGAAGAGGTGATACCGACACATGTTCCAAGTATGGATGAGGGCTGGACCAGTGCAACGAACAGGACCCCAAGGCACACTCCAATTTCAGGGCCGTGCGCGGGAGCAGGCCCAGGGGTGCCAATGGGTGCCTCTGTGGGGATTGATGTGGAAGATGATGTGTCCATGGAGCCCAGGCCTTAGAGCCCGCTTGTAACCAGGCGTAGGGAGGGTAGGCGCGAGTATCCAAGGTCCCCTTTGCAAAGGTGCCTTTGGTCGTTGCGAGGATCTGTTGACCAGTAGGCACATGCAGGGGCGAACTTGTTACCGTCGGGCACACCACGTAATCCCATGAGCCTATTTGAAGACAATCGTTTCACGCTGATGGCATGCTCTGTATGGGAAACTATCGCGGACTTACTTGCCATGCTGTCCATTTGGTTGCATATGATCTCCGATGCAAGCTGTGATGGAAGTACCATGTGATGCCCGGGGTGGGGGGCTAAGGTTGGGGTGGGGGCGGAGGGGGGGGGGGTGTATGGGGCTGTGGGAGGCAAACACTCGAGGTAATGTCCATAAACCTGTAGAGCTGATGTTGTAGAGCTACCGATATGATATGTTGGTGTTGTAGATGGGGCCTGCCCGGAGGTGGAAGCAGAGACACATGAAACACCATCGCCGTTGCTGGCTGGGGATGCGGTGCTTGGAGAACACCTACTGAGCACGGCTGTTACAAGGGAGCGACATGGAGATTCAGAGGAAGTTATTTTTGTGCAACCACTCGGGGCCAACTCCAAGAGGAGTTACGGCCTGCTGATTTTTTGGACCCGGCCGCAAGCATTGCAGAGCCATCAGCCGGAAGGTTGGTCATGGATGACCTCACAGAAATGTCCTTGGAAGGTAACACCCTATGAAAAGTCTTTGTTCGTGTCTTGGACTTGGAATTGGGGGGGGGGAGGGATCTATTGAGAATCCATATGGGAGGGTGTTTGGTTATGTGGGGGATGTGTACCGATGAGTTGGGGACACCGTGCTTTGAGGTGGACTTTGGTGGAGAATTCGGCATTCAAATCATTCCACAGCAGGATTGCAAGCCATGGGCACCGGCACCTATGTCCGAGCTGCAATAGTGGGGGCTTGAAGGGTTGCTACGGAAAGCTTAAGGAACGAGGTGCAGTCTTGTGGATATGCTTGCTCTTTTGTCGAGGCTAATTCCCCCTTCCTCCATGCATGGGGGAAGCAGTGGACCAACAATCCATCCGCAACGTATGCCGCAGACAAGTGCGTCAGCGGATGATTTGGATCCAGATTGGGATCCGGAAGAAGTAGGACAGGAGGGAGGAGATTTCGGGACGGGAGGCGGTGGCTTACATTGGGACAGTGCGAGCGGGTTCTCAAGCGGGGATTCAGACGGCGGAGGCGATGATGGCTTCGAAGTACTCCTAGGGGGGCTACGGCAGTACACGGCTGGGCCCATCTGCGAGGAGGACCAAGGCTTCGAGGCTCGGTATGTGGAAACAAATTGGCATGCCAAGACTTCGCGATTACAGCCGCGGCATGAGTTCTGTGGCCCTAAGCCGGGATTGAAGGTACAATCCTTTGAGCACATTGGACCTCTAGAGAGCTTCCTTGACATCTGGAATGACAACATTCAACGCAATATTGTCAACCAGTCCAATTCATACGCAGAATGGCAGGATCCGGAGACAAGGAAGACGAAGGGTGGGCTCGAGATTCAGGAGAAGATCACTCTAAAAGAACACAGGCAGTTTATAGGTATATGCATACTCATGGCTCTAAGGACGCAACCGCACATGAGGGACTTCTACACCGTGCACAGTGATGCATTGCATAGTAAGCAAGTGGCCTCCACGATGCCGCGGAAACGCTTCCTGTACCTGTTGTAGTGCTTGCATATAGCCTCCAAGGAGTCTTTGACCTATGACAAACACGACCCTCGACATGATCACATTGGTCAAGTCAAGTGGCTTCTCGATTTTCACCCTTGTTCTAAATTTTCAGTCGTTGTGGAATGCTTCACCGTTCTTGCGTGTTGACGAATCCATGGTCCCCTACAATGGGAGGTACTACTCTTTTAAGCAGTACCTTTCCCTCAAGCCTATAACCCATGTAATTAAAGTGTGGTGTTTGTGCTGCTCTGTAACTAAGTATGTATTGAACTTCGAGGTTTACATTGGAGCAGCAAATGAAGTTATCGCCAGTCTGCCTCAACATTTGTGCGGAGCTAGAGCAGGAGTGGTCTCGCGACTCAGAAGCGGATGGGAAGGAAAGTGGTACATTGTGGCCATAGACAACTATATCACTTCCCCGATGTTCTTTGGAAATCTGCTGACCAAGGTCTTTTATGCCGTGGGGACTGCTCAGCAGGGAAGGGTTGGCTTCCCACGGAGCTTATGCGTCCCAGAGAAAGTTCCTAGGGGCTCATTGGAGATTCGAGTCCATAGGGACCGGGAGATGCCAGCGATCCATTGGCAGGATACGGAGGGCGTCAGTTTCCTTAGCACGGCAGCGGATCCTGTGGTGCGAGGAGGGACCTTTGCAACATGGCATACCAGTGGGGGAAAAGCGGAGATTCCTACGAGCCCCATCCAGAATCTCTACTCTGGTACCATGCGAGGGGTAGATACCCAGGACCAAGTGTGTGCCGCCTACACCACTATGATCTTCACCAAAAAATGGTGGCACAGACTGTTTTTTTTTGGCTTAGATTCTGCAACCACCAACTCCTACATGCGGTACAAGCACATGTGCGGAGACACAAGTCAGAAATCCATGGATCATGAGAAATTCATGCTGGTACTAGCCAATGGGCTCATGAATTGTCCCATGTCAGAGGACTTTAGCTCTACATCCAATTTGCGACCCATCGAGTCTGTTAACGGTGCCCCTGCAGAGAGCTCTTGTATTGAAGTGCCTGTTCAGCTCCATGTGCTGCCGCCACAGTCTCAATGGCTGGAAACCCCCGTCTGCTCTCCTCCACGCCGATCCGTCTGTTAGGGCAGGCATCCACGAGCGCGGGAGATGGCCGTGTGAGTTCACCAAACCTGGCCAGAAGATCTTCCCCCTGTCACAGTGTGAAGGAAACACTACGTAGACGTTGCAGAGTCTGCAAAAAGCGGACCTTCTGGGTTTGCAAAGGGTGTTGTCTATGGTCTATGTGTCCTGGAAAATGTTTTCTTCATTTCAATGGAAGCACTAATTTATGACCTACTATCTCTTTGTTTACAGAATGGAAGCGCCTCCTTGATATGCCCGGATTTAGACGCTGGATGCACCCTTGGAGGTGAGCAGGTTATGCCTAGCTGATTGTTCTGTTCTTAATTTGTTTTCGATACCGCATGCTCTTTGTTTACGTGGGCACTAACTAGCGTCTCATCTCAAGCAGAAGACGTGGGCAATATACGATGACTCCGTAGAGAAAGGAAGGCGGGCGGCACTGCAAGGCCCACCCGGTTCCACCTAAACGTACCCCTCCCACATCTCCTCCCAACGTACTCCAGCCATTTTTTATTTTATTTTATTTATTTATTTCTTTTTTCTGCTTTGTCCATGTATCTGTTTACGGCTTGTCTACTTTCCTTCTGGAGATGGGAAAGTGTTCTTTGTTTCCATGCATGGCGTTTGCATATTGCTTCTGGTCCGTGTACATTCTATAGCATAGTCCTAAGGTCTCAAGAGTCTTACATGTTCTCATTTTCAACATTTTTTTCTTTGTTTCCCCCTCTACCGTGGTTCCCCGTTTGAGCCTATGCAAGTTGGACAGGTCTTCCCTCTATTCGAGCTGCGGTTTCTTTTCCCCCTTCTAGAGCGTCTATGAAGGTCCCTGCTTATTTCGTCCCCTGTTTTGGATTCTCCCTCCATTCAAAGCCCCCCAAATCCCCCTAACCATTCCTCCCCTTCATCCCTTCTACGTCTTCACTCATACCGTCAGTTGTTTATTTGCTTTTTATTTTTCAAACCACCCCCCCCACCCCACCGCATCCCACTTCCCCCCCCCCCCCCCCACCCACCAGCCAAGCCAATCATCCCTACCAGGTAACGATAACTGTCACTGCAGCGTACGTATTCATGGATGCCCAAGGAGGCGCCCACTTGATTGTCGGAGCCAGGTAATGTTTTCATGCTCTAATTCGTGTTCATGTTCGATCAAACTTCTGTTGTTACTGTCCTTGTTTTCGGCATTGTGCGTGGAATCCCTACATGTAACACCATATCCATTTGGTTTCTGCCTTGGCGATCCCCTTCGCTGGTTTTATTGACCAGCATGTTATTGGCTATGTTACAATTCGAGGAATTCCACGGACCGCCACCATATCGCGGAAGTCGAGCCCTCCTTGGCTGATAATGTGGCGGCCTTGCAGATTTTTCCATTGCCAAGGAAGTTTTTGTTTTTTCTACGTAGTGCCCATGTTCCTTAGCACGGCAAACCAATATCCTATGTAAATCATATCAGTTGATACAATTGTAGATCCCCTAGAATGGTGAACTCTTATGTGTACGGATTTTTAATGCAGTAAGGGACAATGGTAAAATAACCTTATCTTCAGTACCAGACCCTTTAATTTCTACCCCACGGTTGTAATGATGGTATTAAAAATGGTACGTTGTCCAATTATGCTCATATAACCCTTTCCAAGTTCGTTTATTTCCCGCAGTTGCCCATGTAACTTAGGTGATTCATCCGACTCCGTAGAGAAGTGTGCTTGTCTGTGTAGGTTCAAGGACGCGCACCTTCCGTAATCTTTGCTCAAGCAACGCTCGATGGCTGGAGGAAGTGAAGGGCGTCGGATAAGACGGCGTCCCGACCCGAAGTCCGCTTTGTAGCTGCGTCCATGGCTGGACGCCGTCAAAGTCTGGCGTCAGAGCAGGCTGTACTCCACGCCGCGCCCAACCCTCCTCCTCGACTTGGTCGCGCCTGGCGCTCACTTCTACTGGACAGTCGCGTGCTCGCTGCAGAAACTCGAGATGGAAGACCTCTCCGGGATCTCTTATCCTCTGCCCGCACCGACTCCAGGATGTCAAGGAAAACTTGGGATGGTTTGACGGGACATCCCCTCCCAACCGCCAACGCCTCTGTCATGCCTGGGTGCACTAACTAAACCCTTTAAGTTCCCCCAGAATTTTATCAAACAAGTCGTTGGGAGCTCCTCTGGAATGCTTCAAGATTGTGGTCACTCCCTAAGAGCATCTGCACCGCAAGCTCTTTTTGCCCCGCCAACCTCAAATCCGAGGGGTCCTTGGCGTTCAAGCTCCCCACCCGGCCACAAATGGACCCCGCCAACGCATAAATTCAGGGCGTCACACCCCTCTAAAGCCAACTTCCCTGGATAGTTGAGGGACCCCGCGGCCCACCTTCCCTCCCCTCCAAAGCAGCATCTTTGTAGTTCATTATGGCCGGAGGGTCAACTTTTGAGTCAAAGATTATTTTTTAGCACAAATGTCAAGGCGGCCGGGGTTTAAATAATCACAAACAAGGGATTTGGTAATGACGAATTAACAAAAGCATAGTTAAAGTGTAATTTTAGTAATGAAAATTCCAAGGTTTTGAGCAAAATATTTGAAGCACCTCAAAATCATTGAAAGTTTGAAAATTATAACTGGAAGATCAAAAATCATAAATGGAAGATCAAAAATCATAAATGGAAGATTAAAAATCATAAATGGAAGATTAAAAATCATAAATGGAAGATTGAAAATCATAAATGGAAAGTCAAAGATCATATATAGAGATGAGGTACATAGACAAAAATCTCTTCTTTGAAAACCCAAAAATGAAAATTAAAGATCCAAAAATGAAAATTGAAGATCCAAAAATGAAAATTAAAGATTCAAAAATGAAAATTGAAGATTCAAAAATGAAAATTGAAGATCCACAAATTGATTTATAAAATATATCTTCATAAAATATATATAAGTAAAACTAAGTCTTCAAATATATTCATAAAAAAACATATCAATCTTCAAATATATTCATAAATAAGCCTCCTATCATCAAATATACTTCAAAGGTTTGATAAAAACACAAGTTATCAAACCTTTGAAATATATTTGTAAAATATATTCATAAGGGGGAGAAATATATCATCAGAGATATATTTCTCTGAAATATAACAGAAGACAAGTGAGATAATATAATTTCAACAAGTCATGTGTCTTTATATACCATACTCAAGCGATAAAAATGGGAAAGATTTTTTGAAAGTATAGTACACCTCATATTTAGAATTATCTTTTTTCACGTAAACACAAATTCTTTCAAAAATAAATAAAAAATGAAGATTTGACTTCCAAAATAAAAATAAAAGATAGTAAATACTACAGTCAAGCAATAAAAAATAGAAATAAATGTTTTTAAAAGTAAAACACACCTTATATTTATAATTATCTTAAGTTCATGTGGACCCAAATTGTTTAAAAATAAAGATAAGTGAAGATTAACTCTTAAAGCAAAATAAAAAGTAAAACAAATATCATATTTAGATTGTACTATGGATTATCTGATAAACTATCAAATGTCTAAATTCCAAAAAGAACAAGATAAAATTAATTTCAAATTTAGATTATAGTGTATATATATATATATATTTTTTAAATATACTATTGAAGAACAAAAAATATAAAAATATTCAGAAATTTAGATTCTAGTATAGATTTTAAATATATACTATTAAAGTTCAAAATTAAAATAGAAGGATAAATTTTTAAATGCTGATTTAAGACTGTAATATAGTTGTTTTTAAATATACTATTGAAGTCCAAAGCCTCATGGTTCTACAAAGGAGTACCCTGAAAAAATGAATTAAGCTAAAAAAATTCACCAAAGGTAGTCCGGGAAGAAAACTAGAAGAATGGTTCAAGTTTAATCAATGCCTTGTGATTTGTACCAAGGGAATAGACTTGGGCAGTGTGCAACAAACTGGATTTTAGAGTTTTGGGGTGGGGCACTCAACTCCCTCCCCTCCATCTACCCCTCCAACAGTCCCTCCATTATCCAGATCAAGGGGCTGTTTGGAGGGGATGCGGTGCAGATGCTCTAAGAGCATCCCCAATAGTGGGACGCCAAACTCACACTCCAAAAGGACTTTGGAGGGCTCCTACATCTTAGCGGGTCGGCTTTAGAGTGGAATTAAGTAAAACCATCCCTATGGACGCTAACTTGGAGGTCCTCGGATCAAACCCGCGCTTCGACGTGGCGCATGAGCAATGGCCGTTATTCCCTGGGCCCACTTTGCGTTTATGGATCCCTCCCCATGTCAGATGGATCTGGTTGCTCATTGGAGGGCGCGAGGTTGACTGAGTGTAGCGAGGATCTGTCTATTTACCCCCATCAAGCGGTGCTTGGGGGGTGGGTCGGATGCCAGGCTTGGACGGTGGGGAGGGGAAGGGAGGGGGCAAATCTCTGCCCCTATTATTTGCCTTGAGTGGGAGTCCTAGTGATCTCATGGGGATCTCACTAGGGTAATTTGGGGCCTACGGCCCCAAAATTATAAAAAGAAAAAACCAAAAAAAGACCCCAAGACCCCAAAACGGGGAGGGGTAGCAAAATGGAACCCACCGAGCCTAGCTACCGAACCAGCGGTTGTGGTTCGGTAGCACCTCTTGATGGGGGAAAATAAAGAGACCCGTGTAGCGAGGCTTCAAACATCTCCCTGTATAAAATGAAAATATGTTGGGAGAGGCTCAAATCTGGCGAGACCCGCTTCATTGGCGTGACACTTACAGCCCTCATTGGGGCACTCTTTAGAGAGAGGGCTCGCCAAGATGGGTTGGCGTGTGAGATTTACGCTCCCATTTGGGATGCTCTAACAGTCACCAAACGCGGTGGTCGCTCCAAACCTGGGACGTGATTTTCTAAGAAGTGGATGCTTGGATAGAGAAGACATGTGTCACCGGCTAGGTGGAGAAGGGTCTCTAGCCTACCTTACAGCTCGTCCAAACACGAGCTAACTCAACTATTGGCCCATAAGCTCGTCCAAACACGAGCTAACTCAACTATTGGCCCATAGCAGTCCTCCCTAGTGAGCTGCTCTACTGCTTGACGACTAGCAAGCTTTCCTTGGCAATCTTTATCTAGTTCTGCACACTTTGAGCTCTACGTGTACCACGCCACCAACATTTAGTCACTCCCTCCTTCTCCTCCTTCGCGTTCATCACGTCTTGCAGGTGCCTCCCCACTCTCCAGTCAACATCAATCATTCCACGCCTTGGACGTGCAGGGGTGAACAATTGGAGGATGTTGGCCAGAACATCCAGCTCACTCACGTATGCTTCCTGCGCGTCTGCCAGTGCTTTTCAAATACCAGGTATGTCTATGTGATTTAACTCGGCCCTCAGACTTGCAAGTTCCAGCCTCATAATCAAAGTCCCCGTCTCGGAGTTTTGAAGCCTCCTAACACTTTCTACGAGCTCGTCCATCACTGAAACTGTTTTGTATGAAATAAGAAAAGAGAACTGGTTGAGTTATCCCTCTGTCTTCTCTGCTAGATGAGTTCCACTTAGTCTTCTCTACTCTGATTGATCTCGTTATTATATGGAGCCAGAACAAAGCCGTGCATGTAAAGCACGACATAAGAAAGGCACTCGCACATGCAATTACATGTACTGTATGAGTTTACTGGGAGTCCGGATTTTACACGCCCATGTTATTTCTTGTCATTCCATGTAGAAATATGGACGTTCGGAGGATAAAGCAGCGCAAGTTGGAGAGCAAAAGGGAATGTGGCTCCAGCGGCAAATCTTAAGGATGGTGGGGAGTTTTGAATCCCACCGTCAGTGAGAGAGGCCGTTTTATTTGTCTACTGCGCCAGTCTGTGTAGAACTTTCTGTGTCAAGAGATATTGTTATCAGTTAGTCTGACACGGAGACATTGTGCATGTAGTTCAAATAAAAATGTACAGCTATTTCATTGAGCTGCTCACATTTGTGAGCTACATTGTGAAGAATACAGTCTTCAGTAAATATTTCGTTTCATCAATTTTGTTTATGAACATTGTCACAAATTTGTATTTTATATCAGGGTGAACAAGTTTGTTTTCTGATGGACCAGCATTTGGATGAGACGGAAAGAGGTTTAGTAGCACAGGTGGTATGTGAAGCAGCGGTTGTAGAGCACGGATCAACTATTGCTAGCAATGAAGTCGTTGTTCCACAAAACGCGATAGGAAGCTCCGGAGAAACTAATACAGAAGATGATGAGTACCACGGGAATGCTACAGCGAATGAGAGACGCAACATCAATAATGAGTCTTCCATACAACATGTGAGTAATTTTACGTATCTTCATTAAGTAGAGGTAGCTTTTATTTATTTATTGGCTAAATAAGAGGACGCTTTCTATTGAAATACGATTGTGCTAAACTATCAGAAACGAATGTGAAGTGGTAATGACATACATGTGCAGCCTCTCTCTTCTAAATCAAATCGTGTTTACGATTGTACATGTAAATATTGTAGCTACGATAGATGGGGAAGTCCTACACCTCCGTGCACTTGTCCGTTACTGGCGAAGCGATCTACATGACTAGATTTTGCAGTTTGCGAACAACGTCTGCATTGTACCTGCAGGTGGACGAAGAACCGGATGCTTCCAAATTGGATGTGTATATGTAAAGCAAGATCCACATAAATTTGGGTAATGACTTTGTCTCTCCAATGAGATACATCGGGATCTGCGGTTGAATTACTTCACGATATTCTTTTAAACATAATTTATGCTTTGGTGTAGAAGTTATTGATTTGGCTCTTCTAATTAGAACTATTTTGTCTTCCGATGCAGACATACAAACCAATAGAACATGAATTATACTACAAAGCAGGCGTGGTGTACGTTGAAGAGAAAATGCTCCAGATTTCAAGATTTTGTTTTCCTCACAAGTGAAGGTGTATGCCACATTTGTGCGGGGTAATAGAGCACAGTACATTGCAAAGAATGCATTACGAAATGATCATGCACTACAAGCAGACCTGTCGTTTTTCACTCAGAAAGTGTCGCTCTTCACTCACGGAGAACTTGGAAAAAATCACTTTTTCTTGACTTATGTGACGCTATTCACTCATCAACTTTGAAATTGCTTGATATATCAACTTTGAAATTGCTTGATATATCAACTTTGAAATTGCTTGATATAGTAAGTGAAAAACTACATGGTTTCTGGTAGTGATGCGATTATGGCTTTAAGTACAGATCACTGTCCGGGAAGAGCCGGCGGTTAGTTACAAGGCTACCGGATGGATTTTGAAAATAGCTGGTAGATTTTCAAGAATGGAGGCAAATCACCGGATCAAATGATTGAAAAATAATTATATTTAGTATTCATAGACATGACATACTGGTTATAATCTAAAAAAACCGGCTGCTTTTCGAAAATAGAGGAAATAGGCTGGTTGGCTCAGAAACCTTCCCGAACAGTGGTACAGATTCTATTTTATTACTGTTTCAGTTTACACAGAAATCAAAGAACCCAGAAGTGAGTAATAACTTTTCGAGTAATGTAGTGGTTAGATGGGAATCATGTAGGTATTCACAGTTTCATTTTTCCTAGTCTTCTGGCGACACCAAGTATGTAGATACAACATCATTTGTTATTTTCTTCTAAAAATTAATGGAACTATACTCTTCGGAAGACAAGCATGAAAATTCCTCATCTGAAGATGACATGTTCTAAATAGGACACAGTAGACTTTAGCTTGATATACATGATTTAAAGAGTGTATGTAGAAATTCTCTGCAGGAATAGCGGAGTGAACTGCATGAGCTGTCAGAGGTTGTCGTTCGACGAGTACCAAAATCAGCTCAGTTGAAGATGATCAAATTCATTTGAATATGAAGATGGGTCTGCTCTGAGTCCCTAGTGATTTAAACCATCAAGATCTTACGGAATTATAGAATCGCCAAGCACATCTGTTTCTGTAGATTCGCCAAAAAGTTTTCCAGAAAATTTTTGGACATTTGCTCCGCCCTCTCTGAAGATTCCATATGAAACTTTACAAATACAACATTTTCAAGGACAGGTAGAAAATGGACTCTGTTAACTCCCGCCTTGAAAAGTGATCGAAATTCATTCAGAGTGTCGATGAGCCGCCACGTAAGTGCTGTTCAATGCGAAATTATTTCAAAAACTGTTAATTCATTATTAGGGTCATTTTGGATACAAAGTGGACATTGAGTCATTTCGAGCTTGGCCTCAAAGGACAGGATTCCTACTAGTGTTATTCTGTTTGCTATTTTGGAGGACAAGATCGCAATGATGAAATTCCTTGAATTTTTTTTTATGTGTACATGGATAGAAGATGCTCTAGAACCTCCGATTGGATCATGCGTAATCAGTGTACTGCCTTTTTAGTGTATTTTCTAAATTCAAACCGATGGAATTTGCCACTTCAACATGTCTCCAAAACAGCTATCGAGTAGGACAAGATTTTACACCTTTTGCTGTTTTTTCAACTTGAGGTTGCTCCTCACGGTACCTCTGAACTTTCCTTAGTTGACAAGCAGGCGGTTGATTTTGGGTCGCAAATGGTGAAAGTTCCCTCCAAAGTATATATCTGACGAACTTAGGCATTTTTTTGGCAAGACACACCTTCATTTGAGGAAGAAAAGGGACATGAACAAACAAAAATCCATGGTTGGTAATTTTTGTAGTAATTCATGCACAAGTACTGCTTTCTATTGTACGGTTGGATGTAACCTTACACCTTTGGATTGTCTAGAAATAATTCACATGTTTTCACTGATTTGAGGAGTCCAAAAACAGTCCAAAAATCTCATGTCACTTCGGGGTTAATAAATGAAACTTATGATAATTAACAAATCCAAAAAGGATTCATACTTCACACCATAAAATAATGTATTTACCTTCTACTGTACCATTCTTCATAGGCCAGATAGATAGAAACACCAAACCGATATTGGGGCCGACGTGAATGAAGTGTCCGTTCGTGGTGCCTTTGACCCTATGCCCACAAGACAAGGGGACAGGGAGACAAGACTACTCTCCCCTCTCGAGGATAGACACTTTAGTTACCGGAACAGAAAACATAGGAAATTGGAGGGGTTATATAAAAAGGGAGGAGAGTAGATAGAGTCGGAAGAGTTTGGGGAAGGAGGTAGCTGGATAGAGTGTAGATAGAGATATGGATAGAGCGGTATGTATGTATGTATGTATGTATGTATGTATGTATATATATATATATATATATATATATATATATATATATATATATATATATATATATATATATATATATATATATATAATGGGGTGGTGGAGAAACAGTGGGATATGACATCGGAAGTGGGTTGGGATTGGAGATAGTTAACTGCAGCAGTGTAGGAGGCATGGAAGGGAGTTGTGGGGGTGGGACATTAGTGAAGGGAGGAGGGAATGATAGAAGAGGAGACAAATTGGGTGTAGAGGGGAGTAATGGAGGGGGCGTTGGGGTAGGGCGGCTGGGGAGGCTAAGGCAATGGAGAGTGGGGCGAGGGGAGAGGGGGGAGTATTTGAGGTGTGGGGGGGTCAGGCCAGCGGGAGCGGTGTGCGGTTCGAAGAATTGCAGATATGGATTTTGAGAAGGGGATGGTGCTATCGTGGGTGGGGCAGGTGTTTCTGCGACAGGGATTGCAGGATGAGTGGGAGGAAAAAGCCAAGTTGCCCGATGTGCCTCGCTTGAGTCGCGTGATGGCGGACTCAGAGGTGTTTATCTGGTCATAACAGTGCCGGCAGGAGGTTGTGGCGTTGGAGGTTGCAGCAAAGTACACCTTCGAGGAGTATGTGGCGGAGCAGTATGGTGAGGCGCGGCAGGGGGCGGTGTCACTGGTACAGATGTGGTGGGAGGTGGTGTAGGGGGGTGACAGGAGGGGAGGTGGGTGCGAGGGCAGGAGGAGGGTCGATGCAGCGGAAGGCGCGGCGTACTCAGGCGATGGAGTTGCTAGATCGGATGGCCCCAAGTGTGGCGGATATTCTGCGTCAATTGGCGGCAGAGGGGGGTGGTGTGTATGAGGAGCGTGAGGAGATGTCGACGAAGAGCAGCTCCAAAGAGGTGGACGAGGTCAGCAGGAGCGAGGCGGGAGGAGTGCAAAGAGATGAGGCGGAAGGCGGGACTCAAGTGGTGAGCAGCGTGCGCGAGCTCCACTGGAATTTATACCTCGGAGGAGTTAGAGGCGATGATAGAGTCATCGTCGCAGCGAGAGTGAAGGATAGTAGGGCAAGGTGAGGGGAAGGAGAGAAATGGGTTGGTGGGGGTGCGAGGGAGGTTGGGGGGCGATTGGGAATCTGGAAAAGGTTTGCATCAGTAAGGGGAAGGTTAGCCTGAGCTAGGGCGAGGGGAGCACGGCAGGTGCAATTGTATAGACACTGTGGAAAGGGTGGAACTGGATTGATGACAAATGGTTTAAATGGAATGGAGAAAATTTGTAATGAGTTTTGAGAATTCTGAATGTGATGCATATGTGTGTGCACAGATGGTGGTGATTGTGGTGTATGAGATGCGGGAGTTAGTCGGGGGGTGATGTATGGGCAGCTCTGATGAATGTTTGGATAGGGGGTGCGGTGACTGGGGTGGAATGGGGCACGTAGAGGTAACACTTTGTGGAAGTAGTTCAGTATAGTTGGAGTACTAGGAAAGCAGGAGTGTGAATGATGTACATGAGGAGTGTATTGAAATGTGTGCGTGTCGGGTATGGTTGTGAAGTTATGGAGTGTTGGCTGTGGTTGGGTGTGAATGTGGGGTGTGGAAGTTGTGGGGGTGTGGTATAAATATATTTGTAAATGGCATGGTGACAGTGTAGGATTGTGGAATGTGATGGTCTAATGCGGATGGAGGGACATGATGGGGGTGGGGGCTAAGAAGGTGGACTGTGTAAAGAATGGGATGGGCAGCGTCGGGATAGGAAGGGGGCGGATGGTGGTGGTAAGGAGGGGGAGGGGTGGAGGTGCGAGGAGTGAGAAGGAGTCACAGAGCGGAGTGAGTCATTAGGTGTAATTTGGGGTCTCCAAAAGGCCGTGTAAGCCTGCCCTTTCTAGGTGAACCCCCTGCTTTGGGCACCTCTGCCGCTGGCAGCGGATGCCAGAGTTGCTGCCCGCACAGGACTGCGTGGCGCACTCACAACAAAGGTCCTCGGAATATTAGTTGAGACATGAATGATCGGCTTGGGGTTTGGTCCCAAATGGTTAGATTGTGTCAGCCCGGCACTGTAGCTTGTGCCCTCCACACGCCTCGCGGGGAGGTCATTGGTTCGAGCCCCCGTGGCGGTTGCTGGCACCACGGTGGCACAGCCGGTGCCATGTCAAAAAGTACGCGGGCAGCGCCCGTTTTTTTCTCTCACGTGTCGCTTACACGGCCTTTTGGAGACCCCAAATTACACCTAATGTGTATAGGAGCCAGAGTAAATGTGCAGGTTAAGAGAGGGAGCAGGAGGAGGGCAGGGAGGAGGGCGAGGGCAGTGGGAGCGCTAGGGGGTAGAAGGAGAAAGGAGAGAGGGGGGGGGGGGGGGGGGGGGGGGGGGGCAGAGGAGGTGCAGGTGGAGGTCAGCTGAAGGGGGGGGGGAGGGACTAGCGGGAGTGGTGCATGGTATGGGGGTTGGGTAATAGGGGGTGTAGGTATCGAGTAGCAATGTAAGGGGCAGGTCGGGTATCAATGTAGTCAGGCGGGGCGGGTATCAATGTATGGAGCCGGGTCGGGTATAGGGAAGGAGGTCTATTTAGTGATGGAGCAGGGAGGTTACAGTAGGTGGCAGGTGGGCCCAAAGATAGGAGAAATGTGTTTTAAGTTGGTGGAATTGTGAAGAAGCGGATGAGTGGGTTGAATTTTGGGGGTCAATCTGTGGGAATGGCTTGGTTGTTTTCGAGTTTGCGTTTGTGGAGAAGTATGGATCCAGCATATTGGATGGCGATAGTGTTGATAGCTTTAAAGGACCGTTGAATAGAGGTTTCACACAGTTGAAAATGTCTTTCCATTTGTTTCATGGCGGGGATGTGTGTAGTGCCTCTGGCGCGAGCATTGATAACAATAGTAGGGTCAACCTTCGAGCCGTGTTGAGTGAGGTCATGAAGGAGTGGTTGGTATTTGAGAAGTTTTCGACCAATGACTTCTAGGGAGAAGCGGTCATTAGTGTATGTAAATTCGATGAATTGGACAGTGAGATTAGGAGAAAGGTGAGGGGGGGGGGGGGACTTTGGTAAGGTAGGCCTTTGATGCAGAGGATATCCGGTTTGAATCGGGCATTACAGTGGCATTGAGGTTGGGTACACGTACAAGGGAGTAACCACGGGGGGACGGTGTTTTCTTGGGGGTTGTCGTGGAAGGTGCCGGCATTCATGAGGGTATAGCATCTGGATTTCTGGGAGGAAAGGAGAAGCTTGCGTAATTCCTAGACGGCCTTGTTATGTCGTTTGGTACGGAGGGCATGGATATGATGGTGTTGACAGAGGAGTAAGACATGGAGCCAGGTGTCAGCATCTTGCGTGTGACAGATAGAACAAGTTTTAGAGGGGAAGCGAGGAATGCCAAGAAATAATTGTTTCCGGGCGTTACCCATGTATTGGCCGGTTCGGAATTTCATGAAGCTGGTTGTTTGGTAGTCGGTGATATCAGGGTTATTCCAAAAATTGTTAGAGAGTTCGTTGTCAATGATGAAGTTAGTGGTCCGTTTATTGATATTGGGGAAGTCGAGTGCCAAAGTAGCAATGTTATGTTTGCGGTCGTATTTCTTAATATATTCTTTGAGGCATCGAACAGGGCCTTTGTCCGGGCGTTTGTTTGGACCGGGCCATGAGTCTTTTTGGTAGTAGTAGGGGGTGTTGTGGGCGAATTCGTGGGGTTTGGAAGCGAATTGATAATTTGTGCTGGTTCATGAGTGTAGAGAGTAGTCAGAAGAGAAAGTGTGTCGTGAATGGCCATGAGTTCGGCGCGGAAGCAGGTTTGGAGTCTGGGGAGGCGTTTAGATATGTTGATTTCAGGGTTTAGAGGGGTTATAGATTCTGTATCCTGCTTTTTCTTTTTTCCAATGGCCATCCGGGGCTTGCATGGGGGGGAGGAAGGAGCCATCTGTGTAGTAGCTGAATTGGGGGAGGGGGGATTTGAGAGGGGCATGGGTATTAAAGGCAGGCAAGGGGGGAGCGGTGGGGGAAGGGGAGTGTAGAAGGGGGGGGGGGGAGAGGGTAGAGAAGTTTGTTCCAGGTTGGATTTTTGTTGACTTTTGTGTAGGGCGGAGTAGGTGGGCCGGGCCGGGTGTGGGAATGTGGGAGTTGGAGGGTGTTGAGGGTGGTGGTTAGGATGTCGAGTTGGGGAGGTGTGCCAATAATGTTGTTTTGGTGATGGATACACCAGATGTGAAGGACAAGGGGTTCAGTATAGGGAGTATGAGGGGTATCCGGGAAGCTGGGTTCGGAGTAGGTGAGTGTGTCTGCTGGGAAGTGGATGAAAGTATGTGTATCTGGAAAGGGGCCGAGGTAGGGAGAGGAGTTGTGGTACCAGTCAGGGTCTGGGAGGGCCAGAAAGGTGATGGTGTTGGGGTCGTGTTTGGCCGCAAGTCAAGCCCAATGGAGGGCTTGACGGGTAGAGGCGGGGTCACACTAGTAGGAATCCCGTCCGCGAAGCCTAGTACAGAATGACTCGTTGTCCAATTTTTGTCCTTAAGGACTCAGAAAATGACAGGGGATGCATTCAGCGTTTCTCGGTCCGGACTGGGTCTGAACTGGTCTTGCGTGGCAGTTTGAGGGCGAGCTGGGGGTAAATCGTAGCAACTTTCACGTGATAAGAGTTACCTTGCTCAGTTCACCTGCCCTCTGTGATCTAGGCTAACCCAACTTGCGCGGCATATGTCCAGGCTCGGACTTCACATCTTCGGTAACTTTCGTTGATTCGCCACGGAAAATCTTCAAAGACACTGTTTATTTCCAGAATTGTCCATTGAGTAGATTATGGACTGTGGGGGTCGATGGACATTGTTTTTACATACATGGCTATCTTTTGGACATGTTATTAATCTAGACCAATGGATACATCTCTTCGGTAAAAACTCAGGTGGGTGTCAAATTGAAAACGTACATTTGCTGATGAGATTACGGTTTCAAACATGTGGCAAAATCAACGTATCGAACAGATTACATGTAAATTCTAAACCCCCTGACGATCAGAGCAACCTACATGGCGATGTCACCTGCGTGTATGTGTTCAGCATACACATGATCATTGAAGAGAACAAGTGCTTATACCTGATGGACTTTAAAAATGACCCACATTCCTAAGTGCTAAATTATATTACTTTCTGGATACATTGCATTAGCAACTTGAGAATCATTATGCAGTCAAAAGTATGGAAATAT
The DNA here is from genome assembly GCA_014871385.1 of Ceratodon purpureus. NCBI lineage: Eukaryota > Viridiplantae > Streptophyta > Bryopsida > Pseudoditrichales > Ditrichaceae > Ceratodon > Ceratodon purpureus. The sequence goes on from CM026426.1 coordinate 2,384,790, forward strand.
ATGAAAATTGTGTTTAAGCAATGTAAAAACAGTGTATAGATGACCAGAGAATTACAAAATGAAAAAGAAATTCATCTTCAGTCGAAAAATCACACGAAGAAGATGAACCCATTCTCTTTACTTTCCACATAGAGAGCTTCACTTTTTCCTCGAGACTACTCTCTCCATCAACAGTTCAGAGTTTGCAAATGCTATTCCTGCCTTTAAAGGACCGTATAACCATTTCGAGGAAGACTATGGATGTGTACCTGAAATGAACAACAACATTTGGTCAGGATAATCTTCGTAGTAATGAACAACTGAAACCGTAATAAATTCTCTCATTCTTTCAGTATTAGCCTCAGCAGAAAATGGACATTTCACTGTACTTCTAAATGAAGGTATAAGAAACTACTTTAACAGAGTGCCCTATAAATTTTAAGGTATCTTAAAAAAGCAAGGCAATGAATGTCTCAACTGAAATGTAGTTTTCTCAACGTTATGTACATGGATATAGCTTCTAAAATAAAAAACTGGACACGGAAATGCATTAATTGTTACACTATTGGAATAGGTTAATCTATCGTTGTGCAGTAGGGATCTAGCTCTGAAGTTAAGAATGCCCATAATCATACGAAATGATCGACCGCATTTATTATGAAGAGAAAAGTAACGGGAGCACGGTAACATTTCGGTGAAAAACTATGTATGTTGGGATGGCGTACCTGTATCCTCATTTTTCATTGCAAGATGTTTCTGTCGGGGAACCCGGCTCCGCGGATGTCGTAGCCTGGTTGTGCTCCCCCTCCTCTTCAGCATTACTCTTGTCCGAGCCTCTACTCTCCCTCCACTGTCGCTTGCTCTGTTGAACTAATTCGAACCTGTTCGCACGGAGGAGCCATAGAAGCTCTCGTTCTTTCTTTGGTCCTGCTGAATCCAAGTAGTCCTGGAAGATTGTTTCTTGATTTTCTCCCTCCTTGAACTCACTCTCGAGTGCTTCAGTCTGTGCTAAGAACTCGTTAAACGTCAACTGCAGGTACGAGTATTTTGACGGGTTTGAATCAATGAACTCTAAATGCTTCGTATACTCTTTCTTCTTTTTATCTAATTCAGAAAACCTCCTCTTCAAAAGACTCCCCACCTCACCCCCACTGCTCGTGTTTGCTGCTTCGGACTCGTTCACATCTCCGTGCGTATGAATGTTCCTCTTATGCGATACATTCCTCTTGTACTGCTCCTCGGACAGAAGTTCTACATCTCTGCTACTTTCTCCTCCAACCTTCTGTTCCACCGTCTTCGAAATCCGATTGGTTTCCACGATAACATTAGTCTTCAGTAGCTCTTCATCAGCTGCGTCTATTCCCTGCTCCTCTGCAATAGCATTTGTCTCAAGCTCTTTCCTACCGGAATCCATCCTAGCTCGATCACAGAACAGGCATAGCAACTACCACAGGCTGAGCAAAACTATACAAAGACGAATACAGACGTCGAAAGAGAAGTTATAGAGATGGAAGTCTGATTCATTTGCACCATTTATTGACACTCACGACTGGCAATGGGGGGGACGCATGCAGAATAACTCGAAGACTATGTCTAAGTTACGCGTCCTTTTAGTGAATAGACTTGGACTTCATTCTGACAGTGAGAGATTTAGAAATTAAACTTGCCCCGACCATGAAACAACTGCACATTTTTGCAACTTTTTACTCGTTTGAGACCAGTTATGGTCCAGTGTTGCGGTTATTCCTAAGAAACATTTAAATATTTTCAAGCCATAAAGAAAAGAGTGATATGCATGCAAACTTGATGAATATATGAGATGATGAATGAAACTAGCGATGAGTAGTTGTCTTACCTTCGGATAAAAGTCGGCTTCTCTCCCCATGTTCTTCCTTATTAAACAATTAAGGAATAATTGTACGGTATTTTGCATTTTACAGTTGGTCGGCTTCCTCTGTTTTATCACGTCGTGACCGAATCCATCCTGCTCCACATTTCTACAGAAGCGCAACAAATTTCCTGGGACATAAAACAGAGTAAGAGGAGGGACTTTTCCACAAAATGGAAAGTCATTGAATTCCGCAGCACTACACTCGGATAAACCATACATCAAACCAAACGCCGCCTAGGGCAAAAAAGCCTCTTGATCACGGACATGCTCAAGATCAGTACCAATCAAGCATAAGTGTTCTAGGATAAGACATCACATACACACAACACACTCATTACATCTAACATCAGTATTGCATTAGATGCAAATATGAAGAGACCTGGATTCACAGATACATTGTTTAGATCTTCAGTAATCAGACAGAACCTAGCAAGACGTTGTTTGTTTTAGACTTGCATGATAGCAAGTAGTTATCCTTGGTGTCTCTAGAGTCTAACTCCAATGGTAGTAAGTATACTCCAAATAAAAGTGTTCGCTTTAGGACAAGAAGAACGCTAAATTGTTTTTATCAAAAAGGAAAAAAAATGTACGGTAGAGTAACACCCCAATGAAAAGAACTGTCGAGAGACCTCATTTTCAATTGTTCAACTACTCCCCTGTAATTAACTATTCATATTATCCGACACTTTGTGTTCACTTGCACTCCAAGTACTTCCAAAACAACATCATTTACAGACCATGCTTCATATATATAGCATTTTGTAACGTTTCTCCTCTTCCTTTTCACGAACAAAGAGCTGACGGAATCTGAAGACTGGCATCCCTTCTGCATAAGATACACTTGCAGCATTAAAAACTAGGACAGTATTTACGGTCTTCAATAAAGAGCAGTGTAAACAGTAAGCTATTTATGCGACAGGTATTACATAACAGCAATATTTTTTTACGATTTACGTTTCAGAAAGCAAGATTGGGCTACATATTATGTACACCCCTCCAACCCCAAATCGATGTGAAATGCAAGCTTGAAAACAGCCCAGAACGTACTAAAGGCCGAGCCTCATAAATTAATGGTAACTCCAGGTGCGAAGGATACATTAGAAACTTTTTGAAGTCAAGAGAAGGCCCTTTAAGAACCTCTCGGGCAGCAAGAGGACTGTGACTTTTGGAAGTGGGCACAGTACTTGCGATGATGGTATTGGCTCGGGCAGTTTGGAGGCATCAATGTCCCAGTAAAGGAGTGGTACAGCAAAGGCGATGTGGCGCACAACGTGGGTACATGCTGCCAAGAACATGGGCTGATGTGGCTGGGGGCGTGGCACATGCTGCCAAGAACAATATACTTGAGTGGACATTGTTTGTTTGGTTAATGATGGAGCTTGAAGCACGGGCTGTCTGACGCAGTGTATATTTAATCTATTCTTGAGGGCTAGAAGTGGCGGGAAACAAGTATAGCTGTTTGTCAACTCATGGCGTAATGGCGGGAGGGCGTGTGCTGGACAGAATGCGGAGCAGCTACATATTCCAGCCCATTGGGTCAATTAAGTGAACTAGTGATTTCAAGTGAATGTTTCAAGCCCAGCTTGCCTAACCGGTCTGATGTTCTATCCGGGGTAGTGAAGCAAATTAATGTTTATGTGTGCAGGCTTATGCAAGGCTCTAAACTTTGTGAACTTTGTGATGTAGGTAAATCTAGAAAGCAATCAGGGAGACTTCCTGGTGCACTGTTGAAGCAATAATTGATTTGTTTCAAGATCAACCCATTCCAATCCTCTGTTGCCAATATTGATAGCATGGGTTTGTCATTCATGGCCTTGGTGTTCCTCTTCCTCTTCATTTCATGTTCTGCCCAGTAGAACAGTTCATATGTTTTGGGTCCAGTGGAATGTAAGTCATACTAGATCACCTCATTCTCTCTCAAAATTTATGTTGGTCATTTTGTCTAATGTGGGTTCCAAACTGTGGTAAGTAACTACCGGATTTTTTAATTAAAGCTTAGAATTGTTAAAGGTTTAGGGTATTAGGTTTAAATTTTGAATATATAGATAGTATTGCCATAATTTGATACAAAATATATAGAATGTCAAATATAGAAGATAAGACTGTTTTGTGACTTTCCTTGTTCAAAAAGGGGAATTTCTACCAATTATTTTTTAAAATTAATATGTCTTAACCGTGGATTTATCATTTAAGCTAAGTTTTTTGTACTTTTGAAATATTTTCTATGTATGATTTTTGGCATGGTTTTAGAGTGTCCCCATATATAAATTCAAACTAAGTTCTAAGTAAATCATTCTAAAATTTTAATTCTTTGAAATTTAACTTATATAGAATTGGATGATGTGGTGATTGTGTTAGTGGATGCTATGTCCCAAATCTGTGCAAATTGGCAGGCTCAACCTCATCAAACTTGGAATGGAGATTTAGTAAGTTGGTGTGGTTCAAATGAAGAACCTTGTGATCCTTTGAAACCATGGTTTGGTGTGAGATGCCTTCAAAAGCAATGGACAAATGATACTACTCGATGGAATGTTTACATTGTTATGTTGTAAGTTATTTATGATTTTATTCAAGGTAGCTTACAATTATGTTTAAGGTAGTCTATATGTAGTATATTTTCAAAAACACGTGATTTTATACTTTATTATTTATCATTTCCTTTATTGATTAAACTGATAAATAACTATTTTTCTTAACATTCTTATTCATTGAAGCAATATACTAAGATTGGTTGATGTGCAAAGTGATTACATCTCCTCATCTTATAGGCACCTTACCACCATCATTTGGAAATTTGACTAATTTAGCATCATTGTAAGTAAATTTCTTTTAAATATTCTCCTTCACAATGCCATTGATTATTTGTTGAATTTATCATCATCAATCAATTTCTTAGTGACTTAATCATTGAATGATCATCAATTTTATACTAACATCAAGTTGCCATTGATTTCTTACAAAGCAAAAATAATTCTTTGTTTTTTTGTAGAACCATAGGAGGGGCTCAAAATTTAACTGGTCCACTTCCTGACTTCACGAAATTAAGAAGCTTAAATTCAATGTAAGCTTAATTTTCTCTTCATATACACTTTTTTGGGGTTCTTTTTAAAAATTGATTTAAACCATGTCTTTATTTTAAATAACTAAATTTATTTTAATAAAATTTAATAAAAAATCAAACTATATAGTTTTTACCTACTTGTTTTATTAGAAGCTGATCACTTTTTTGGCTATTTCCCAAAATTCTCATGGTATTTGAATTGTGTTTCAGGTTTTATGGAATTATATTATCCTTCTCCTAATATTTAGAATCTAGAAAATTTCATATTCTAAATGTGACTTAATATCTTTTATTCCAGAAAATTTGGAGGCAATAGTTTGAATGGATCAATACCTGTATCAATCACATCATCAGAAGCTCTTCATTATCTGTAAATTCTTACACCATCTCAATTGATAGTTGTATTTACATAATTACTTCACCAACAGATTTGTAATTCTTTCATTACGTGGCAAAGACTAACTTTACTGTTTTAAATTATTCAAAATACCTTCTTTGTCAATATCATTAACATCTTACTTATAAATATTTGTTGCATATTTGCAGAGACTTGAGTAGAAACAAATTTACTGGAGAAATTCCTGGAGATTTTTTGTCCAAGACCATGGGTTTGCAAACATTAAATGCATCTCAAAACTTACTGTTTGGTGTTTTGAACCAAACAATGTTTCAGTTCCAATCCTCTTTAATTGAACTGTAAGTGTAACATTTGCCCAAGTTCTCAATTTCAGTCTTTCGTCTTTGGAGAACACACTTATAAATGTATCTTGTAATTACTAGCCACAAATAATTTGTTGATAATTGTCAATGTATTCTTTTATTTCCTGTAAATATTGTGAGCTTAGGTGACTCGTTGAATTATTATGCTGTAATTCAATAAGTTAGTAATTAATTTGTTATGTTGCATGATTTGATAGAGTTTAAAAAAACAAATGTTTTATGCAGGGATTTGTCCAAAAATCAATTCAGTGGAACTCTTCCGAATCTAACTCCTCCTTCCTTATATTACTTGTAGGCCACTTTTCACCAATTTAATCTTCTTTTTTTAATTTTTAAAATATTTTTAATTTGTACTGCTTATTTATTCCTAACATTATTTTAGAAATTGTTTCAAATTTTTTTATGTCTTTGATATTGTTTTGGAGCTTGATGCAGAGATGTTTCTAACAATAATTTCAAAGGATATTTTCCCAATATGAGTTTGTTACAAAACATTTAATACTTGTAAGTATTCTTGATAATAACATCAATTTTTCAAATGAAAAAATTCAAATTAACCTCCAATGTAAATGCCATGATATTAATCTTTTTCAAAGGTGTGATTCTAGAAATTTGAGACATAATCAATTCGTTTTGGGGACACATACCAAATTTGAGTTCTTTAACAAATTTCAAGACATTGTAAGTTCATTCCAACTTGTCCAGATTCATATAATTATCATTTTATTATAAAAATGCGAATTTAAATTATGCTCAGATTATTTGATTATCTTATCTTAGTCCATGTATTTTTTGAAGAATTCCAAACTGTGATTTTATAAACACCACCAAAAAATAAATTCATTGGGATTTAATTTAGTTTTTTAGTTCAATTTACACATGGAATTAGTAGTCATTAATCTATCTAAGTTTTGAAATGTATGCACCAATGGGTTCTCCATATCCATTAAAAATTTGAGGTACAACAATTTCCAAGGAGAAAATTTTCCAAACTGGATCGCGGAACTCACTCATCTAGAAACCTTGTAAGTATCTCTATATATTATAACATTATATTCCAATGTCTTTGAGCTATTTAAATGTTGGATCATATATTATTGAAATCTATTCTACACACATTCATATAATTTGGTGCTAATTTCTTTTTCATCTTGAATTACTTTTGTTTTCCAGATCATTGGATAATACAAGCATTTATGGATCTCTAGATATTTCAAGATTGTTTTCAAATGCAAGTGCACTGAAATATTTGACCGCACAAAATAACATCACAGATGTTATCTACAACAACTCCATCAAAAGCCTTGATAGACTCAATATCAAGTAAGTGTGTTTTTTATCTTCGCAATATGGATTGGTCTTTGTCTAAGGCTTGAAGTTTCTTTGTTGTAAATACAATGTTATAGCATTTTTTTTAATATTATAGTGTTTTCTAAATCTGAGGTATTTACTTTGTGCATGGTCATTGTGACAGTTTACAAAGTAAGTTAATCCATTTTGCGCAACAGCTACATCAAAAATTGATCTGCAAAGATGTGTTTGCCAGCAGATATGCTATGATTCTTGTAAGAGCTAACTATAAATCAAGATATGATATTATGTTTGTTTGAATTTTTAAAGTTGTCTTTCAGGCTATCTGTTTGTGTAAATATCAACAATGAACCTCAATTTGGATGCCCATTCTAAAAAATAATAGAATTATTGTGATTTGTTGAATAGTTTATATGAATTGATCATGAAATCACAACATGAAAGGTATGAAATGGAAAATTAGATTTCTAAATGTTACCATCTTGTGTAATATACTAGTAGATGCTTTCCAAGTGAATTTTTAGACTGTAGACATTTACATTTAAATTCAAAGTTTAATTGACCATACTTCATATGTATGCCACTGCAGGGAGATCGGCTACAAATAATATATAAATAATAATTATTGTATCAACGATTAGTGGAGTATTATTTTTGATGATAATCTTCTTTTCAGCTTTGCTATTACGAAAGATTACAAAGAACAAGTATGAGCTTGTACTTGAAGCTCAAAAGAGTATGTTCCCTTCCATTTACAACTTTTTTGTTATTGGGTTTTATGCATAAATGAGTGAATGTTGAATTTTTATTTTTATTTTTATGTATTTGATTATATAAGTATAATACTATTTAATGGCAATGAATATATTCCACGTGTAGAGTTTCTTGAATATGAAGTGAAGCCTACTGTATTCACCTACAACGAGTTACGAATTGCAACAAAAGATTTTCATCCAAATATGAAACTTGGTGAAGGAGACTTCGGCATTGTTTACAAGGTTAGTAATTTGTTGTATATATTCCTTTGTATAAAATAGGTATGTGACTACAAAATAAAACGAATAATAAATGATTATATAAGATTCCTTGTTATTGACATACATAATAATAAATAGTCAAATTTCATATTAAAAGGAATTGTTTTGAAATGTTACTATTGATCAAAAAACATATATTTCTTTTATGAAAATGGTGTTCTTTTATGAAATACATTTCAAATGGTTATAAACTTCACTAAAGGGTGCATTGGTACTGTACAGGGATTTCTACCAAATGGAGATGAGGTGGCAGTAAAAAAACTTTTTAATACAATCGCACTAAAAGACACTGATGATTTTTTAAACAAAGTTGTTATTGTGACTGCCATTAAGCATTGAAATCTTGTGAGTTTGAAGGGCTGTTGTCTCAAAAGAAAACAAAGAATTTTGGTATATGAATACGTGGAGAATTACAATTTGGCGCAAGTATTATTTGGTAAGCCACTTTTTGCATACCAATTTGGAACATTAGCAATAAGGTTGAAACTATATCTTTTTATAATATGATCAGATTTCAAGGTATAAATTTAATGTTTTCATCATAATTTGATTACAATATGTAATTCTAGAGGTTTGTACCCATTTTAATCCTTTTTAGTCATTTTATTCAAAAATGAACTAATGGAGAGACATGTGTTAATATAAATAATACAAATATTGGAAAAGTAAAAAAAACTTTAGTTCTTCTGTAACTTGATTTGTATTTTGCAGAACACAAGGGAAGATTCAACATGGATTGGCAAAAACGACTGCAAATTTGCGTATATGTAACCAAGGATTATCCATCGAGATGTAAAAGCAAATAACATCTTATTAGACAAGAATTTGCGAGCCAAGATTGCAGACTTTGGATTGGCTTTGCTATTTCCTGATGAACAAAACGACATATTAACAATGCATGTTGCAGGTACTAGGTAAGCATAATGTTACTTTTCAATTATAATTTATACAATGTTTCAAAAGTGAATAATAAATTTCTTATGATATGTTTTATAGTACACTTTATTGAAATATTGTTTGATGATGCAGGGGTTATTTAGCACCATGCTGGCAAAGCACCAGGCTTTGGGTCAATTAAGTGAAATATTCCAGCAGCATATTCCAGAGTTGCTGCAATCCACTCTGCTGCGGCTGCAAAATCAGTGGGACCAAACTCCAAAATGACGCCCCTATGCTGATGTGCCATGGATGTTGTTGAGTGCAGTCAGCACTTTTCCCGCCCTGGCCAGTCGCTATCTGGTATGACATCACGCACTTTCCAAGCAAACAATTCAGCAAAATAGAATATAATATTCAAGGGCGCTGGACAGGGAGTATCGGTCATTGAGTGTTGAAGTCCTCTCTATGAGATTATTTTATAAAACATGCTTCAAGTGCAAAGCCATGTATGATCTCCCCAAACTCGATCTCATTGGCCACACACCCTGAAATCCTTGTAGACATTCAGCAGTGGCACTAATGGTAATTACAAGGCTTGATGATTCACAGCGTACTTCTTGTTGACTGCGGCTGCCCGGCAAGGGCCTTCTACAGACCCCAAAAAGTTTCTAATGTTCGCAAACCATGAACCAAAAATTAGAGATCATATGAAGACTCACCTCACTTGCACTCCTACTCCACTTTCTCCTTGCCCTTGCGAGAGGTGGGTTCTTTGTCCTCATCGTAGCTTGGACTACCCGTTACAGCTTCCATACTAGTCCCGTCATCCTTCGGCGAAGAGATAACGAGAGGAGAGTTCAGAGCATATTTTGGAGGCTCGATAGCAGACCCTATCTTGATACGCTTCCGAGCATTCTCACCTTCCTCGCTCCCAGCATCCAGTCCAACTTGTCTAGCCCATTCACGAGTGTCTGTGACGCCATCCACTGGGAACCCTTTTTCATATTCCCACTTCTGGAGTGGAGTGAATGTCAGTCTCGCAGGTGGCATGATCAACCTAAGGTTTGGCGTCGACACCTTCTGAACAAATGTACTACCCTCGGCTTCATCAGACTCCTTGATAGAGAGTGTATCATTATCCGCAATGCCTGAAACAGCTAAAATACCATCTTTCTCATACATTTCTTTTTCCTCGTCGTTGTCGTCGCTGATTCCGACCAACACGTTCTGGGCTACGTTAGAGATGTCTTCCTCTTCCGCAGACTCGTTCCTCGTCAACCCTGTATTGACACTCACAGGAAGAGCACCATTGGAGGCAACGCCACCGTGGACAGAGTCGTACGGCTCACACTCAACCTCCGCATTGTCGTCTTCCTCTGCGGGCAATTCAAAAACCAGAGCCAGGGTGGCGTCGTCATGAAGTTCATCAACCTCATCGTCTATGGGTGATGCAGGCGCTACGCCACTCAGAACACCATTCCCCGGGTTCACGGCTTCATTATCAGTGCCATCATCGTTGCCACCGGTAAAGGCTTTAGAGATTGGATTGTCTGCGCTTAAGTTGAGATCCTCTGCGTCTTCATTTGTTGAAATGCTAATGCTTAGTGGCAGGATTCGACGAGGAAGACGCACAGGCGAGGCCGTGACTTGGAGTTCTTGGCGCTGGGTATCTCCATTTAGAATACGAACTCCGACTCGTGGAACCTGGGTAATTTCCTCCAGTCGCCGCAGATCCGTCATGTTCTCTGCAAGTGAACATATGTGGTTAGGAAGAAAGCACTTTGATGTGGTAAACAGATGATACAAAGCGTAACATGGGAACTACAACAGTCATCTCGAGGAAACCTCTTACACAATACACTCTAAGTCGTCCGAGGCAGACCCACATCATCGTACATAAACGAAAAGGAAATCTTAATCTCATACATTTATTCAAGTCCAATAACAACAAAATAAAACCCTAATAGAAATGAACATAGCAATCAGGAAACACATCACATGCACATATACGTCTATAAAAATTTGGTCTATGGTGATGTATGTTGCGACTCACCTCTCTTGGCAATCGGTGTCTCCTCGGATGAAGAAGAGGTGAGAGAGAATTTGTAGCGAACCATCTTCACTGCAACGACAGTAGCTTCGACTCCACAAAACAGTATGCCAGACAACACTGCGTGACAAGATAAATCAACAAACACCCAGAATCAATACGTGGCTATCATCGTCATTCTACTCAGTGTATGGAGCAACACAACTCTCTCTTGAACACAGTTACATCTGGTTGTTCTATCATAACACTATCCGACCTAGCACATCAAAACACACCAATTCTTCTAAACCCAGAATCATTACTCTAGTCTCTATCGATTCAGCACACATGGTGACAACGGATTGTATAGAAGAGAACCATCACCACTAAAAAAATAACACAGACACGGGGCTAATATCCTGCCATTTCAACTACAAACCTCCGGTCTACAAGGATAAAAGCATCGACATTGTACAAACTTTGAGAGCCAATTACTCATTCACACCAAGCCATTACCATTATCAATTGTGTGATGTCTCTCACCTTCCACCCGAGTAGCAGCGCTGCGATGCCGTCGCAATAACTGGAAACTCACTGCAGAAGCTCAGCCGTAACTACACAGAAGACAAGAAAATGAGATCCATTTCGGGAGGGCAAAGGTTTATAGTGGAAAAAATCCTCGGAATCCTCGCCTCTACAGATCCCTAAAACGACACATGTGACTAGCCATCTTGAGTTAGAATCCAGTAATGGTTTAGTGTCCCAAGGCTACAATTATACCGAGGTGAGACAGGTTGCTCTTTGGACGATACAGCAAATCCGGCAAATCATCACGACAGCCACCCCAGTACTGGTTATCATCATCAGACGTTCCATATGGTTTCAATGAGTGACTTTCTAAATCGTGAACATCACTTCTAAGATTCCAGATGGAGTGCAGCAATCTTGAAATCCTGATTGATATGACCATCCAGTTCAGAAAAGCATCATGGTTAACAGTGTTGATGAGAAAATCTGTAGTCACATGTTCGTTGAATTGAGAGACAGGGGTTTTCATAGGTAGGTGAGACCGATGATCAATGATGTTACCCATCCATTCTTGGTCTGCTTCGATTTGACATTGACTGTATGGGGGACTCACCATGGCGCCAGGGTATCCAGTTTCACTCCTACAAATTCAGAGTCTCAAATAGACATAAGTGGAATTCTACGATGCACTTCTTAAAGTACATGCTAATTTCTCAAACGCTGTTCAAATGCTTTTTTTACTGATTATATTTGGATCATTAATCACCTTCCAACATAGTTAATAGACTTCTGAATTCAGCTCTGAAACTCATTCTAATAAACTGGTTCTAGGATACTATAATTTATTGTATTGAAATCTTGTTGTTCTAGTTCGTTTAGGTACTTGTGAACCAAAAAAGAAAACTATATTACATCTTTACTAATTTAACGCATATCGACAGTTTTGGATGGAAGTACAGTCTGTCAAGTTTGGGAAGAGTATGCTGCGCACAAACAGTACTTATGGTGTGAATCCCATTGTATAAAAGACTTCGGAACTTTTCAATTGAGGAATGGAATCAAAGAAAGTGTAGGACGCACAGATTCTTTCATGCTTTACTGTACTCACTGTGTATCAGAGCAACCTTGTGACAAATTTGCTTATGTTGTACTAAACAGGTTATTCTGGAACGCTGTTTTTTACCAAGAAGATGTACATTTACATGTTCTGAACAATACATGTTCATCTCGTGTGACATTAGTCGTGAGAAGATGGACTTAAACAATAGTCTTGATTTAGTTGAGTTCAATTATCCCCTCATAGTTTTTTATCTATCAAGAGAAAATTGACTTATCCCTCTCCATAACAAATTATCTTATCAGTGACATTCGATATCAAGTTCGTTCTAATATCTCTTTATTTATATTAGAATCTCTCATACATAATGAGATGTGGCAATTTTTTATAAAAAAAATTCGGTTTGTGAAAAAAATAATAGTTCAACTACCTTGTTGTCCTATAAAATATCATAGAACCGTGGGTAAAGACACAAAATTATAAAGAGTATCAATTCATACTGCGTGTAATGAGAAACAACGTGAAACATATATAAAGGAGTGTCGACAAAATACCAGTTCGCCCCTCCCAATTGATATGATCCCACAGAGTTTTACTCACCGTGTACTTCAATCTCCTCTTCGAGCTTTTTTCCGCCTACCCCGTGAAGACTCACCGCGACCTGCGCTTCTCGCTCGACCCGCTGTCCTGACAAGTCTATCAAAGCTTTGGAGTGCTAAATCGTTATCGTTGTCGTTGAGTACTATCGCTCCGGTCAGATCGGGTTCTGTAGGGCGAGTGTGCAAGGCTCCGCTAGTAATGACGCCTGTAGCAGACGCATGTGTAGTAATGAATATATCATTATCATCTTCTACCATCCTTCTGGCCCTCGCCTCCTTTCGCAGAATTACTTTCCATTCCGAAGCAGGTGGCTGGAGGTCATCTGTGGCAAAAAAAACCTAGGTGCATTGGCTGGGAAATGCGTAAGGATCCACAGCTTTGGATAAATTGTGTTTGAAGTTGACTACAAGGAATCCGTCACTGTCCCTGACATAGGTACTTTTTCCGTGGTTGTCTTGCCTCTTCTTCCATTGACAGGAGAACAATGTCACAGGTGTTTTTAAGACGCCGTAGTCCAATACAAGAATATCCTTCAAAATCCCTACATAATCCTTCCCTGAACCAGATGAGTGTTGGTTAGCTTCAAAGCATGCAACGCCACAGTCATAGGTGTCGAATACGCTGTTCCCCTCTTCTTCTACCCTCCAATGGTTTCCATATGCCTTGATCCGTGCTTATCTTTTGCAAGTCAGAGATGGTAAGTTCGATAGAAGCACAGTGTCGTGTTCATCTGGATCAGTCATATCTTTCAATTCTGAATGAATTTTCTGCTGTATCCACTTCTCAACAGTTCCAACTACATGTCCATGCCTTTGCTGTTCCATTTCCCATTCGCTGCACAAACAGATAATTGGTACCATATCAGCCACTACACTTGAACATTAAAACAATACATGGTGCTTGAGCAGTCCTGTTTCAAGGTCACAATAAATGGAATGGTGGAAAAAATTTATAAAAGCAATTCTATATGTAACTGTAAAACGTTAATGGGCACAGCATTAATTCATAAGGAAAAAACTGAATCATTTCCGATCAGAGACAATTACTTGTTACATTTTATGAAAGCTGCATAATACCTACGAAGAGAAACAGGGATATTAAAACATCAATCAGCTTTTAAACAACTCAAAAGTTTTTCCACAATTCAGCCATCGTAATGTCAAATTGAAACAGACTGTGAGATTCCAAATCCAATATTAACGTATGGTTTATTGTAATTGTTCTAATTCAGTGCATCTTGGCTGAACAGTTCCCGATTTCTTATTACTGTGGGGGAAAGTTCGTACGTGAGCGGAGAGCGTAGAGCGGAGAGCGGTGAGCGCAGAATGGAGAGCACAGAATTGACAATTAGGAAAATTTTCAAAAGCAAAGTAGACCCTATAACCGTGGAAAATTACTAAATTTAGGCTTAATTTTGACACTTTTTTTAGAAAAAGAGTATATTACCGTGGAATTTAGGATTATCTCTGGTAAGAATTTATTACGTTTGTTCTCAAAGATACAAATTAGGGCTGATGTCATGATGACGTCATGCATACATTCCTTTAGATTTGTCATGGGTTTAGGCAAGATACAATGATCAGGAGTTGAGTTTTAGATCAAACAAATAATTCTTTCGTAGGATTATGCAAATGCACAAGGGAAAAAACAAATTTGAAAGAACGTAAAGGAGGCAAGGTTTGAAAACTTCCTGGAATATTTCAAAATTCGTGTATAATATCTTAACTGCTGAAACCAAAATATACCTTGTTAGAGTCCTTGTCTTCATCGAAGATTACTCTCTCTTCCTAGGCAGCAAAGCATCTTCATTTGAGTGATACAAGTAGGAGATTTTCATCATGAAACAACACTTGGTAAGCTGGGTTCCAGAGAAGGAGGTCACTCTTGGTTTCTTGAGCTTGTCTCTAGGTGGCGTATTTGGATAGTGACACAGTCCTTGACATGCTGTGCTGTATGCGAAGGTAGCGTAGGAGTTCGGGGATGTCAATCTGCATGCTTGAGTGTAACGTTTGAAGACTACAAGAATTCAGTGTGTTGCGCGATGCCGAAGGTGTGTAATGCGAGATCCAGGAGGACGAGAGCGGCTGTAGGTTTGCCCCTAAAGGCACCGGCGAGTTATGAGGAGCTGCGGCCGTGGCTGCTGGAGGTGGAGCGCGCCAGGGAACGAGGCATGGACCTGCCACCGTTTAGGCACATCGGAAGCCTCCATGTTGGTGAAGGTGAATGGCGTTGGACAGTGCTTTGTACCAATGAGCTTCTCCTTATTATGGAATTGTCCCTAATCGCGTATCCCTTGCCATCCACCGTCGATGAGAATCCAGTTGTTCAGCTGCCCGAAGTGATCATATCGGATGGCGAAACTTGCTGGTTTGATATGGACAAGAGTTGGACTGTATATCCTCCAAAGGATTAGTACTGTGAAGTCTAGCGGGGTGTTCGAATACAATCCTTAAGATTTGGTCTTTTATTGGATCTAGATACGAGTATTCCAGCATGATGGTTTTAGATAATATAGATGATTCTAGAAATAAGAGAACTCGAAACCAACTAAAACAAATGGTCTTAAAAGTTCGTGGAATATTTCAGAGTTCGTGTACAATACTGGAGTAGCAGAAACCAAGATGTACACCAAGTCAAGAATAGGTAACATGGCTATGGAAATGTGGGATTTTGAATGAGTAAAATATAAATAACAGCACAATATTATTTTTGAGCATTTCTTTTGTAACATTTCATTCTTCATATTATATTTTGAGCATTATAGTTGTGACATTTCATCCTTTACAAACACGGAGACAAATTGGATATGAGAATCATGACAAGTTTAGGTTTAGGGTAGTAGAGTAGACGAAGGATTACCCAATGAACTCCAATTAAATCAAATCAAATCAAATGAAATGAACAATAGACCAAAGCCTACTTCAAAGTCACAACATATACAGTCGCTACTTTCACTCTCAGAACTAGATGACTCCGAATCTCCTTCTACCGCCTCGTCATCGACGAATAGAAGGGCCCTGGGATCAAAAGTAGTTGGCCGACTAGGAACATATGTAAGGGCTCCAGATTGAAACGCCTGTGCTAAGTCCTCTGCGTAGTCCGGAAGTATGAAAGGCTGAATCGGGCTGGAATGAAGACGCCACGATGGAGTGGACACTGATGTTGGCCCACGTGGCGGTGTTGCTGAAACTACTCTGCAATAGAGAACGGACTGTGGTTACATCGAGTACGTAGAGCAGCAAAGACAAGTAACGCATGGATAATTTGAACAAAGAATAGAAGACTTACACCACTTATCAGGCCTTGGTCTCTTTGGAGGCGCTTCGCCTGCTGCTGCCGGCCTTGGATGTTTAGGAGGGCCCATGGCGGATGGTTTGAGAAGGGCGTTGAATATGGCTTCGTCCTCCTCAAAAGCGAGAATGTGGCGACCAATAGCCTGGGCAGCCTTGATGGAGGCTCCTGAAACTCGGAGAGATACAAAGAAATGAAAAACTGTGGTAAAAACGAGAGGAATAATTCAGCAAAGACATGCATGAATAGTTACCTGTCCCAGCATTCCAATCAAGAACTATGTCGCCAGGCTTTGACAGCTCCTCAAGTATGCCCTGCATCATCTCAGGGGATTTCTCCCTTGGGCCTCTCCACGGCACCTCCCCATTCATGAGCTGCGAATCCACATCGGTGAAGTTGAAAATGGCATCACTCTCGATAATGTTGAGGAGCCCATGTATCAGCTCTTCCTTCTTCGTCTGGAAGGAGAAAGTACTGCCACTACGAACGTAGACGCGAATCCAGAACCGCATAGTCTGCAGTCAAGCAAAACTAGTGAGTAAAATGAAGCGGAAGGGTTATCAGTAAGCAGAGAGAAGGGTATGTTTAGGAAAAGTACCAAGTTCTCGGGGTTCGTTGGAGAAGTCAGGCCGAGTACATTGACACCCCACCAGTCCTTGAAAAGCACGTACTCACCACCAGCAGCTTCTTCCTCGATATCCTTAGCCAGCTTCTGATCAGTGTTGTAGATGAGGCAGATGGCACCATCTTTCTGCAGGTATTTATCTGCAAAATGGAAGATGTCGTACACATAATCCTTCTCGCGAGAGTTCCAAGGCGGAATACTCGTGGGGGGAACGGAAACGGAAGGGACGAGAAGATTCTCAGGGATGTCGGCAATGATCAAGTCGACTCCCAGATGGTCCTCTTGTTTGCACCGGTCCGGAACTCTGTTTTCACGGCCTGCTCCAAACTTGAGGAAACAAGAAAGAAGAGTTAGTAACTATGTAGCGAGTAGAGGTGGCAGAATCCATTAAATGTCAAAATATCGGAACATACCTTGCGAATGAAGTCTTGAGTCTTGATCCAGTCCGGGTCGCCACCTTTTCTCTCCTGTCTCTTATTTCGCCGCAACATGGAATCCACAGATGAGTTGAAAACAGAAACATGTGTGGAAATCGAAGCTCCAGCGGAAGAAGTTGGTTGGGGATATAGTTTGGCCTTCCTCTGCTCGAGGAGCCCTCTGGTGACATCGGAAGCACTGATCGAGGAAGGAGCCGGCGAAGAAGCTGGAGATGGGTTCGTAACGACAATACCCGGAGAGGGCTCTGGTGCCTTCTCACCTGGCGCTGATGACTCCGCACCAGTTTGCTGTGATGCCTCTGACTGGGAACGCAGAGATTTCAGTCGCCTTCCTCTCCCTCTCTTCGGTGGTGGAGCAGAAGACTGATCCTGCTCTCCTTCACGACCTTCTGCATCATCCACGGAGTCCTCCGCAACGACCTCACCCCCATCGTGTAGAGTCTTGACGTCTGCCTCTGAGTCAATTGTGAAACCACGAGAGCAATCAAGATACCAGCATCCCTCAAGCAAGTGAGGAGCTTTGTACCTTTTCAACTGTTGGGGAGAATAGATACACTGGTCCGAGGTTTTCGACGTCCAAGCAAGGAAGTAGTTGGGGAGCTGCTGGACCGTGATGGCCCCCTTCAAAACAAGCTCTCGCTTGAAGTACCTAAGTAAACCAATATGTAGAAGGTTAGTATCAAAGAGATAAAGAGACCTCATTCTGGAATTTGAATCTGATTAAAAGGTATGTATCGTACCGATAAGTAACCCGCTTGACAACCTGAGCGGTTCCAGGAAATTTAGCAAAAATGGACTTCTTGTCGAATGGCTTATCAGCATTCTTTCCAATGAACGTAGGGAAGGCCTTGTCCCACAACAGAATACGTGAACTCTCGACAAAATCGCCCGGCTGTTGGACATCAGGAAATGCCATCCAATTGATGTCGAGGTTCTCCGTTTTGAATATGTCTTCGACTTCGTTGATGACGGCTTCCTCCAACTGTAAAACGAAATTCACATAAGTAGCAACGAGAATGAATTCTATGAGATAATAAAGGAACATGGAATTAGAAACGTATAATTACGAAACTTACCCCAGCCCAGAATGAAGCTTTGTTCAACCATGGGTCGAATTCGGTGTCTTTGAATTCAGATGGCAGAAATCTGTAAGAAATTCGAGCACTCGGGGATGAGTTCCACCACTTCAACCAACGAGCCTTGTATTTGGCCTCAACGGCCGCTGGAACAACCTTCTGAAGCTTTTCGAGCGTCATCTCAGGCTTATTGTTGAGAATGTAATGGCGATTGATCTGCAAGAAGCACCGAAGTTTTAAAAATGATTAATACAGAAATTATTGAAGTCATACGAAACAGTGAATTGAACAATGATCAGTGAGGCACCTCATTGAGGAAGTCGTCACCATTCCTAGGATTTGCAATTGCCAAGTACTTGGTAAAGTCCTTCTTCTTGATGGCTTCGACCATTCTATCTGATGCCTCATTCATGACATCCCAAACTGCACTTGCAGACTGCTCCTCCTCGGGGGTCTTGTTGCGGTAGGCCGTGGCTGCTTCATCGGAGGCCGCAGCGAGTTCCCGCTGTAGAAAGATAATTAAGCCTTAGGAAATTCTATGAGTATTGAATAATAAGAAGGTAATTGAGAGAGGAGGTAGGACTTACTCGGTACAAAAATGCGATGAAAACTTTAGTTGTCAACGGAAACCAGGAGGGATTAGGTGGCTTGTTCTTCAAACAAACGTCATACTCTTCAGGACTGAGGAGGTCTTTAAATTCCTCCAGCTTCATCATTCCAAAAGAGCGGATTTGAAATAGTTTTGCGGGGAGATTACTCTTCACGTAGTCATTCTCAGTGGACCTGAAAATCAACCAAAATACAAATGATGAATAATAGAGATGAGATAAAATAACAAATGGAAAAATAGGTAAAAAGAAACAAGTACTTACCAGTTGATGTCATGCATTGCGTGAAGAAGGTTGCCAACATGGCCACGGGGGTCGAGTACTATGCAGTGCACAGATATGTGCCACGATGGGTCGTCTGCATGGTGCTTGTTGATATGACGAAGCCATGCTGAGAGGCGATGGTTACCTTCCCAGACAAAGAACATCTTCCCCGAGAACTGCGACCACTCTTCGTCTCTTTGAAGTTCAAATTCAAAAGCATCATTCACGTCCCTCCATAACGGGCTCCATCTAGCCATGACCTCATCCGTAACATCTCTTGTCTGCTCGTTGTTGTTGTACATAGAGATGTACATGACGCAGTCGCCATCTCTATAGCCCTTAACGAACTCTCGCTCCAAATGCTGTACCCCCACTTCGCCCACTGGTCTAACCTTTGCCATTGGGATCATCCTGCACAAGGGCATCGACATTCGGGACTTCTGCGATGGCTTGATCCTGAGCTTGTTGATGACGGCGTTGGAGTCCAACTTGAATTGGGTTTGATGTTCCAATTCCCCTTCCCTAGCAGTCTTCAAGTTTATTGGACAAGATGGTTTCACCAACATATCTTGTGTTTGCGTAACCTGCGAGAAGGTGCGCAAATTAGGAGAACAAGCACAATCAAAGAAAGTCATGCAAAGTAGACAAGTATGTAAAAGAAAGTAACAATATCTCTTCATAGTGTCATCTCTCTTTTAACAACTCAATCATCAATCGTGATTGAGAAAACTATCTACGTGATGCTCGACTGTAGTACTCCTTAGACTGTCTACAGTTCCAGTGACGACGCCTCCTCCAAAATCGCCTGGTCTGTTGGACAGGGCACGGCAGAATTGCCGGCAGAGCAAAGACGACATGGGCTGGCCTCCTGACTCTAATCGGTGAGGAAGGAGAGGGTGGAGACATCGGCGGAGAGCCCTGTGGAGGAGACGTGGGCATATAGCCCGGGGAGGTAGGCTCATACACCGGGGATGTAGGCATGTACACCGGAGAGGTAGGCATGTACACTGGCGAGGTACGCATGTACTGTGGAGAGTGGACCTCGAGAGGTCCACTATCCAGACCTACAGGGTTGGCTACATCACAGGTACAGTAGTACTGATCAAATGAATCCGAAAGATCGGAAACATTGATCACAGAAATAGGGGAAGTAGCGGACATCTCTAGAGCATCGGATGATACCTAGAGGAGAAGAAATGGAGTGAGGATTAACTTCCATTTTAAAAAGAGTAGGAAACAATGAAGGGTACACGGCAAAAAGAACTCAAATTCATAAACATAAGAAAATAATTTAAATTGTAAATTGAAAGAAATACCTCAGTTTCTGCTGGCGTCGGGTCCTAACGTTCACTCCCGAGATGATCTCCATCAGAGTCCTAAGGAAAGTGATATTTATAAGAATCAAACAACAACCTTAAAAACTCATAAGAACTTATACGATTTTCATCAAGACTCTCAAGCAGCTTCGAATCTCTTTCATATTAAGTGATAACCGAAGCATTGTAATCAGACAAATTGTCACAAAATAAAAAGAAAAAATGAACATTAACACAATCCCCAAACAACACCCCAAGGTCGCGGCCTACTGTCGTGCACGACAGTAGGCGGGCCAAAATTTGAAAATTGGAAAATAAAAAAAAAATAACAATAAAAACCCGAAAGCTCTCAAGCAGCTTCGAATCTCTTTCATATTAAGTGATAACCGAAGCATTGCAATCAAAAAAATTGTCACAAAATAAAAAAAAACAATTGAACATTAACACAATCACCAAACAACACCCCAAGGTCGCGGCCTACTGTCGTGCACGACAGTAGGCGGGCCAGAATTTGAAAATTGGAAATAAAAAAAAAATAACAATAATAACCCGAAAGCTCTCAAGCACCTTCGAACCTCTTTCATATTAAGTGATAACCGAAGCATTGTAATCAGACAAATTGTTACAGAATCGGTACAAGACCATTCCCACTCCTGAGCAGCTGTTGTACGAGCGGAACAGTTTTAAATCCGAAACAGAAAGCTTCAAGAACTCCAAGAGCAGGCAAACATGCTCTCCACGCGGCTGCAAGCAGCTCGAGATTAAGCTTATCAATGTCACCTTAAGCTCATACCGCTTGTCAATGTAACCCCAAACCACGACTCCAAAACCCGAATACCCAACTGACTGCTACAGCCCACATACCCAACCCTCGGAATCCCCCAACTCCAAACCCAAATGTGATGCTACGACTAACCACCAATCGGAAGCCCAAATGCATGAGGGCAGGCAAGCACACCAACACACAAGCAAACCCCCAATTTATAATCACCCAACACTTGATTACGCATTCTATCAACATGGACTGACTCCAAGTCAAACCAAAACGACCCGCACAACGAGATCCGTAAAGCCTCAACTCATAACCCAAGATCCGTACAACCAAGATGTGCAAAAAGTTCTGTCACAAGCTCCGTACCTCCTCCTCGCGGTCTTCCTCCCCGTCGTCCCCGTCCGTCCTCTCCTGCTCCTCATTCGAGTCCATGGGAAGCCCGAGCTGCTCCATCTCTTCTCCGACCTCCTCCGCCGCCATCTCAAGATCCTGCCTTGCGGCCTCCTCTCCGTCGAGCTGTACCGGCCCGTCCCTCACTTGCTCCTCCCTCGCGGCCATAGCCTCGCCCCCTTCTCCTGCTCCCAGTATGTCACTCCTCGCCCTCCTCGCAATCGCAAGCAGATGGTCGAGCTCGCCAGCCACTGAACCTCTACTCGACTCTCCCAACACCCTTATCCTCTAGTTACTCTACAAATATTTTTAAAAAATTTTCAACCATTTTAGTTCCGCGGCATTTACGTGAGATTAGGCAGATCATTCGGTACATTCCCAAAATTAATATACATTTTGTAATTAGTATTGCTTCTACTCTTTAGAACACTTAATTAATTAAACGAATGCACTGCAGTCAAGTCGGTGTAGAAAAGCTTACCTGCTCGGAGTTGACATATAGATCTGATTGAGAATCCGGCTCCCCTGTCGAAAATTCATTGAATGTAATAGAAGGTTGCGGTGACTCTACTCTTTGACTACAATTAAAGACTAATTCTTCCGTCATGGCCTCACGTGCATCTCTACTTACAAGTACCTCCAGTTCCTGCTCGTGATTACCGATTACGGTGCTCTCAAAGAATTGTTCCTTCTCCTCCTCTATTGAGTCTAGAATAACTTTGCGAATGCTAGAGAACTTCAAAGCTATAGGCAGTCCTGCTCCTCTCCTTTTAACGGGTGCATTCAAATGGTCAACTTTCAAACATACCTTCTTACGTGACTCTCTCCTCTTCCTCGCTCTTCTATCCGTAAAATCTGTTCGACCTGGTTTTCTTCTAGGTTTAGGAGTGACATAAGTAGAGGGAGATGGACCTCCATGTTAAAGGGATTTTCTGCCTTTTTACATAGGAGCAGTTAAATAGGAGCAGGAACAGTAAACTGCTAGGAGCAGTAAAAGCAGTTAGGAGCAGTAAAACAGTTAGTTACTGCAGATTTCTTAGTTACTGCGTTTTGGATGAAGTTTTGACAGACGGATGAAAAATCGACTTGGATGAAAAACGGACTGATTGGAGGGTGGCGGCTAGGGTTTGGGGGGGGGTTAGTGAGGAGTGAGGGTGGCGGCTCTCACTCTCTCTCTCTCTCTCCTTGGAGTTTGTGCAGCTATGGAGGATTAGGAGAAGGTTAGGATGGTGGTAGTAGGAGCAGGATTGATAGGGCAGGACTGATTGTATGAAGCAGGATTAATGGGAAAACAAGGACTCTTTTGAGCAGATTGAGTGTATACATTGAATGCTAGGATCTGTAGTCAGATTTGCTTTGTGGGTTCTTGCATTAATGGAGCAGTAGATCAGGGCAGTATGGTTAGAATCTGGTGCTGTTCAGGGGCAGAATGGTGTTGAGCAGAATTAGTTAGGTGGGTACTAAAATTTCGAGAGTTTCTCCTTAGATCTGGACAGAGGAATAGCTTTTTAAGGGTGAAGCTAAATCACCCTTTAACATTGGCGACCATGCAATAGTTCAAACCATGTGGCTCTTGCTGCACACGCCAGGACAGTACCTGATCCGTACAGTTCCTGGAGTGGTAGGTACAGTGGCGATCTAGAAGGGCAGGAGTAGATCTGACAGTGGCAGTGCCAGATCTGTAACAGTGACTGTCACAGTAACCAGATTTGTGACAAGTGGAAGTTACAGGGACTAGACCTGCAACAGTAGGAGTCTTGGGTAATGATGGGGAGCAAATCAACAGTGACGGCAGGACATGTGCAGTCAAGAACCGGTGGGAGCAGTCAATAGCAAGCTGGAGGGGAGGCGCATCTCAGGAGCTGAGGACAGCTCTACAGCAAAAGGGGGATAGTCAGCCAGATTCAGGTAAGTTGCTGTTACCACTGATTTGAGGTTGCACTGCAATGAATAGTAGGAGGAATTTTTGAGCAGCAGTAAAAAAATGAACAGTCAGTAAAACAGTCGTAGATCTACTGTCTAGGTAAATATGAAGACAGTAAAAATGACGCAGTAAAAATGAGAGGTAAAAACGAAGCAGTAAAAAAAAATTGAGGTAAAAAAATGGAGCAGTAAAAAGTCAAGGTAAAAAGGTGGCAGTAAAAAACGAGAACCAGGAGTAAATGAAGAATGGAACCTAGAGACTAGTGATAGGAGTCTGGAAAGGAAACTGGACCTAAAAATCACTAGATCTAGGTAAAAAACAGTCAAACTGGACTAGGATTGTGAAAAATTGGATCAGTTTCACTAAAAAAAAATAAAGGGGCAGAACTGGAAAACCAGGACAGTCCTTTAGAAACAAACTGTAAGACTGAACTGCTTGGAAATCTGGTAGAAATCTAGACTAAGGACGAATTTTTCAACCTAAAGGCAGTTAGGACCAACCTAAGTAGGAGCAGTAGCTACTGATAGATCCACAAAGGACCAGACTGGGGTGGCAGAGGGATGTACTGACAGGAACCAGGAGTACGAAGGACTAGCACACAGGGACCAGAGGAGGACTGGGACAGAGATCCACAGTACCTACCCAAGAGTTCACCTGGAGGGGCAGACTGGACTTACTGGAGAAGCAGACAGACCAGAAGATCACCAACAGAAGGGACCAAGAAGGAGAAGCAGTGACTGCCCTAAC
This sequence comes from Ceratodon purpureus, assembly GCA_014871385.1. Taxonomy (NCBI): domain Eukaryota; kingdom Viridiplantae; phylum Streptophyta; class Bryopsida; order Pseudoditrichales; family Ditrichaceae; genus Ceratodon; species Ceratodon purpureus. The sequence goes on from CM026426.1 coordinate 2,409,332, forward strand.
ATGGAAGGCGACTACCAAGGGTGGGACAAGGAAGAATTGGCTAGAAGACAGGCAGCAGAGAGGCTGGCCAGATACGAGCTCAGGGAGCAGCAGAGAGCAGCAGTTGAACCAGGAAGGAACATGGGTGGGCAGCCCAGCTCGGAGGAGAGCATTGCCAAAGGAAAGACCAGGGACTTGATTGACATGGATCTGGTGGGCGAAAATTCAAGCCAGGAGACACTGCTTGAAATAAGCAGGAGGACAGGATCAGCTAAGGGCGAACCTGGTCCCATTTTCAAGAACTGGCAGGAGGATGATGAGATCAGGAAGTATGATGGCTCAATGCCATCACCAAGGACCAGCAGAAGGGAGTTTCCAAGATCAGGAGGTGGAGACATCCATCACAGTTGGAATCCTCAACTGGAGACAGCAGTAGCATACGACCAGTTTCAAGAGGAGGAGAGGAGAAGCACCAGCCGACCTAATACACCAAGACCAGGAATACAGACACTAGGGGACTTGGTGGAGACGCTGGAGTCACTGAAGAAGAAGCTGGACCAGGTCAGGAGTAAAGACAGGATTACAGGAGAAGCAGTACCCACTTCAGATCCGACCAGGACCAGCAGACAGGGACATCAGACCACTAGGAAGCAGACAGTTCAGTTTCAGGGACCAGAGCTGGATGAAGAAGAAGAAGACAGGAAGCAGCTGGAGGAGTTCAAGGCCCAACAGCAAGCTAGGAGGCAGGCTGAGAGGGACAGAAGGAACCAGCAGACCATGGAAGAGGTGTACAGGCGCCAGATGGAGGAATTAGGACAGGCCACCAGGTTCAAGGAAACCATGCAGGCTTGGGAGCAGAAAAACAGGGAGGAAATTCAAATGAAGGAAGCCATGAGGTTATGGCAGGAGTCCAAGAGGATAGAAGAGCAGGACCAGGAGAGACAGAGGCAGGAAGCCCTTAGAACCTGGCAGGAGACTCAAAGGAGGGAGGAGATGAAGCAGGCGGCTGAGAGAAAAGAAGCAGTGCAGCAGGACTTGCTAAGACAGGAGGCTTTGCGATTATTACAAGAGGCACAGAGATTGGAGGACCAGAAGAAGAAGGAGGAAGAAATGAAAGAAGCTACCCGGCAGGCGACCCTTTACAAATGGCAGGAGATATTGAGGGAAGAAAGCCAGAAACTCCAGGCCAAACCAAGGGCGGATCCGTGGGCAGCATATGACCATTCAGTGGTTCAGGGGGACAGACCAGGTCAGCTGAGGGAAGCAGAATTGATGGGAGCACCCTACACTACATCTGCTATACCAGGAAGGCCAGGGACAGACTATTTCCCAACCTCGAGGACTCGGGTGAGCCCAACAGGAGGAGGAGGAGTACATTCTACCTATGTGGATCATCTCACAGGTGATGACTACAGACCAGAAGTCAACAGAACTGCATACTGGCCAAGTGGAGGAGCAGAAGCTGGAGCAGGAGTTCCTGACACAGGAACAGGATACAGAAGACCAGCGGAGATAATGAGAGGGATGCCATATGACACTAGGCCACCTGCAGGAATAGGAGTACCAGGAGATACAGCGGACAGCAGTTATCCAGTGAGACATGGCCCACCAGCCTACCCACCAGCTGCTAGACCCAGAGTACCACCAGTGACAGGACCAGTTCTTGTGGCGCAGAGGAAGCCGCTGACCTACTCCAAGTACAAGGAGGGGACGAATCCAGATGCTCACATATGGCAGTTTGAGAGGACCCTATGGCACAACGGAGAAACTGATGAGCAGGTGATAATCAACCTGATGGGTACCACTTTGCTGGACAAGGTTGGTGCATGGTATGAGAATTTCCTGGAGAACCATGTCTACTGCTCATGGAAGGATGTTAAAGCTGCTTTCAGGAGAAGGTACAGAGACCAGACCACGGATGAGGCAGTATACAGGGAATTGAAGTCCTTCTACCAGGGGGACAGAGAGAAGGTACAAGACTACTACGATCGGTTTATGACATTAATTAAATGTCTACAATCTGATCCAGGAGAAGGGTTCAGAATCACTAATTTTCGAGCAGGACTACTGGAGTATATCAAGATTACTACCAGTGTAGCACCAGTCAAGAGCTTGACAGAGTTAGTGGATGCAGCCTTGAGATGCGAGGAGAATTGCACTGACTCTAGTGGTAAACCCACTAAGATTGAGGTGAAGAAAGTGGAGACCAGCAGTAAGGCAGCCACAGTGACCAGGAAGGAAACAAGCCAGGAGGCTCCAAGGAAAGCCTGTGGAATCTGTAAGAAGCTGGGCCATGACGATGCAAACTGTTGGTACAACCCAGCCAACCAGAGGGGGTCAGGTGCGAAGAAGGAAGGAGAAGAACCTGTTTGTGTCAATGAAGTATCTGCTTCTAAACCTGCAGGAAGTTACAGTTACAGCCAAGGGTACCAGAGACCACCGAACTCCAGGGCAGGCAGTAGTCAACAGAGGAGTTATGGTGATCAACCACCGTGTTGCTTCTTGTGTGGAGGAGCAGACCACATAAGCTGGAACTGCCCCAAGAAGGCACAATGGGATCAATTTTTAGCTAACCAAGAGAAGACGAACAAAAAACAGGATCACCATGTGAGCAATGTGGAAATTGAATGGCTGGATGAGCCACAGGACCTAGTGGACGTGGCTAGTATGACCAGGGCCCAAAGGAAGAAGGAAGGATTACCTCCTATTGAAGACCAGTCCAAGGAACCAGAACCAAGGAAGGCCCAGACCAAGGAAGACTTGAAGGAGGAAGAACGGCTCAGGGATTCTATGCTAGAAGCCCTGAAAGAGATTCAGCTCAAGGAGGAGCAGGAGGCCAGAGCAGCAGAGCAGACCAAGACTGCTCACTCACATGAAGCTCAGGAGATGGCTGAAGCAGAGATACAAGACAATGAGTGGGCAGGATTCCCAGATTCTGACGTCCTCAATTACAGCTTAAAGACTGCTCAAGAGGGACCAGGAGTACCTGCAGAAACGAGTATAAGGGGGGACTAGGAGCAGGATTATGCAAACTTGGTGGGCAGGAGGATATTGGCCAGTCCAGTTACTGTGCCTTTGGGTCAGCTACTACAGATGGCTCCAAACATGATTGAGATTGTCAAGGCCCATGTGTTTCCGGAGTTAAGGGCCAGTAAGGATTCTGGTCAAGGCGAAACGGCTGGGGTGGAGCAGATGTCCAGAAAAGGAGGTCAACCAGGTCTGATACCCAGCTTGGCAGTAGATGTTGACACAGAATTGCCTATGTTAACTGTGCAGATTGGCAACGGGACCTTGGACAAGGTATTGCTGGACGGTGGATCTGGTGTCAATCTCATTACTGAAGAGGAGCAGAAGCGTTTAGGACTGAAGGACCCACAACCTGCTCCCTACAGATTGAGGATGGCAGACCAGACTGTGGTGGAACCAGTAGGGATAATCAGAAATGTGAAGGTACACATCCATAGCATTCCTTATCTGATTACACTGACTGTCATCAAGAATAAGGAAGTGAATGAGGAGTATAGCATGCTGCTAGGTCGTCCTTGGTTGATCGATGCAAAAGTCAATCATGACTGGGGTAGAAATCTGGTCACAATTCGAGGCAACGGGACTGTCAAGACAGTATCAGTGAGCCAGAAGAAGGAGTCTGGACCAGATTTACCTGAGGTATTGGTCTGCTACAACCTTACTGAAGGACTCATCGATGAAGAGGAGGAACATTGGCTGGCCACCAAGCAGGATGTACTGGTCGTTGAGACAGTAGCACTGCCCCAAAAAGATGGAGACCAGGACCCGGTGGCAGGAGCAGAAAGAGCCTATCTGGACCAGTTTCTGACAACCATACCAGAGTACTCGACCAAGGGACTGGTCGAACAGCAAAAGGGGGATAGTGGTCATACACGCCAAGAAGGGAACAGTTTAGATTACCAGGATAGAGCTAGCACCAGAGAGAAGCATACATCAGGTTCACAGGACCATGACAAGCAAAGCAAGGCAAGAGAAGACCAGAGAGAGAACCAAGACCAGCAGAGCAAGAGAAGAGAGGACCTGGAGGCAGACCAAGACAGTGCAGGCCTCAAGGACCAAGACAACAATTTTTTCAAGGATCAGGAAGCAGACCAAGACAAGCGGAGCAGGAACAGAGAGGACCAGTACAGCAAAAATGAAGAGGGACATGACAAAGATCTTGAGCAGGAGAACAGGTGGGAAGAGGGCCAGAATTTAGAAAAAAGAGATGACGGTGAAATAGAGGAAAAAATAATAGAAAAAAGAGAAAAAATAGAGAAAGTAATCAGAAAAGGGGCAGGAGAGAAAGAAAGGAAGCAGCTAGCAGTATTGTGCGGGGTAGTGGAAATCAGCCCTCTAAAACAGGAACAAGAGATGGGACAGCAGAAGGAGCGCTATCAGACAAGAAGAGGTGGCAGACAGGGTTTCAGTAGGAGCGGCTGCCAAAGCAGAGAGAAGCAGGAGTATAGTCAGTATCACCAAGGAGGCAGCCAGGGTTATAGCAGGAGCAGTGGCCAAGGAGACCAACAGCAAGAGCTTGAAGACCAGAAGAAAGTGGTTGGAGACCAAGAAGATGAGGCAACATCCAAGATAGAGGACCAGAAGAACGGGAGTCTGGAGAAGGACCAGCAAGACATCAGTCCAAATGACCAGGAAAACAGGGACCAGCCAAGGTGGACCAGAGATGGAGGAGGTAAGAAAAATAAAAAAGAGAAAAATGAAGGAACTGACCAAGAGAAATGGGACCAGCAGGAGGTGGAACAAGGGCAGCAAAGATCCAAAGACCAGGCTAGGATGCCACAGGGATCTAGAGGAGGACACCAAGTCAAGAGGATGGGTGGGCAGAGGAGTAGTCCAGTACAGCTCTCCAGTAGCCCAGAGATGGTTTTAGTGTTGGCACCCACCAGGCAGCGGCTAGTATTCCAGGAGCAGTCCAAGGAGCAGCGCCAAGACCAGGTTATAACAAACCAGCCAGAGGAGCAAGATCCTATAGACCAACAGGAGGAGCCAAGTGTGGATTTATCCACAAGCCAGGTAGACACCACGATCTCAATCAGATCAGGAGGGGCATGGCAGCAGGCACCAGAGGACCAAGTGAGTATCACCAAGGAGGTAAGCATGTTGGTTCAGCAGTTGCAAGTGGCATTGGCACAAGCATCTCGTGTGCAGGATTTGCAGGAGCAGGAGGATTGGTCTGGCCCCAGCTACCCAGACCTTATCAGCTTCAGGCTTAGTCAGAAGGAGAAGATTTGGGAGTTGACTAACCAGCTCCAACATGCTCAGCAGCGGCCAGTGGCACTTCAGCAGGACCAAGAGAGGGAGAGCCAGGCTTGGGTTGATCAGGGGGTCCATGCAGAGGTACTCAGGACCAGGAGGATGGAGTTGGAGGTCAAGACCAATGCCCGATTGAACAACTTCGACCGATTGGCACTAGAGAATCAGCAGTTGAGTACGAAGAGTACTGGTAGGACCAGTGGTAGACTCGGTTTTAAATTTTTTGACACTTTTTAATTTTTGGCTAACTACATAAAACTAGAAAGCCGGAGCATCTGAGGGCAGATGCAGACTAAAAGGGGGATAATGTTAAAGGGATCTTCTGCCTTTTTACCTAGGAGCAGTTAAATAGGAGCAGGAACAGTAAACTGCTAGGAGCAGTAAAAGCAGTTAGGAGCAGTAAAACAGTTAGTTACTGCAGATTTCTTAGTTACTGCGTTTTGGATGAAGTTTTGACAGTCGGATGAAAAATCGACTTGGATGAAAAACGGACTGATTGGAGGGTGGCGGCTAGGGTTTGGGGGGGGGTTAGTGAGGAGTGAGGGTGGCGGCTCTCACTCTCTCTCTCTCCCCTTGGAGTTTGTGCAGCTATGGAGGATTAGGAGAAGGTTAGGATGGTGGTAGTAGGAGCAGGATTGATAGGGCAGGACTGATTGTATGAAGCAGGGATTAATGGGAAAACAAGGACTCTTTTGAGCAGATTGAGTGTATACATTGAATGCTAGGATCTGTAGTCAGATTTGCTTTGTGGGTTCTTGCATTAATGGAGCAGTAGATCAGGGCAGTATGGTTAGAATCTGGTGCTGTTCAGGGGCAGAATGGTGTTGAGCAAAATTAGTTAGGTGGGTACTAAAATTTCGAGAGTTTCTCCTTAGATCTGGACAGAGGAATAGCTTTTTAAGGGTGAAGCTAAATCACCCTTTAACACTCCACTCTGCTTCATGTGTCTAACCAAAAGAATGATTCACTCAAAAAAAAAGGCTCTCTGGAGAACTTCCTACCTGCTTAAATACCTATATCGCACAACTAATTTAATACAACCCTAAATACATATAAAATATTAACCACTTCAACATTTTCTACAGTCTTTATATTAAGAGTACCATTAACAACTCTATAATTAAAGTACAATTTAAAATATCATCCTTTAATTACAAAGAAGAAATCCAAGCACACTAAAAATTAAAAGATTTGAATCAAGCACTTCAATGCATGCTCCTTTTTTTATTCATTGTCTTAAATGTAGAATATAAAAGACGGCTCATTCTACTATTATAATACATCATATCAAATAGAATCCTCTTCACGATTCAAATTATTAAAGTATAGTTCTAAAATTCTTACCTCATATACTTAGACCTGCAAAAAGTGGCATTGTAATTAGTTAGCGCCGTCTCTCTTAAATCGTACATTCGTTACGTAACAGAATGAATCATTCTCCAGCTGTTAACATGGGCATTCCAACCTGAATAAAATGATCAACAGCAATGAATCATTCCTCTCACTTTGCTCTCACGATATCGCTTCGCTAGTTCACTCACTCTTCTAGTCTCTGCGTCTGCAAACATGGGAATGGTCTGCCTGTACACCCAAGGCATGGGCATCCCTCTTAGGTTTCGCGTAGATGACGATGGTCTAGCTATAGTCTCCTCTCTTCGCCTGAGTCTCAGATTCCATTTCCGTGAGGATTCTATCAGTGTAGAGGAGGAGATCTTTGATGACGTTAGTGCGGAGGTTACCCACACCCTCGGGCAACCTTCCATGAGAGATGAGAATAATATGTTGCAGTGGAGACTCCTCCCTGGATCCTATAGAGTCTATGGTCTTACTGATTCTCTGATGGCTGCATCCACTGAGATCCTTACCCCCCGTCGCTCTTCTACTTGCACAATTCAGACTCCCTTACCTCGTGATGTCAAGGTCAAAGTCGAGCCTGGTACTGAAACTTCAGACGTAGAGAAACCTCCCCCTCCGACAGTCATTTCTCTCTCCTCTGATGACGAAGTCAGTCACGTCAAGTTGGTGCCTAAGGTCGACGCAGATGCTCCACCTTCCAATGTGTCTCCTCCATTGTCCTTAGTCACAGTTAGCATTGTTCCGCTCCTTAAAGAAATTGCTAAGACGCGTGGGTCAAAAAACATATTGAAGAAGATAGACTATTCCACTATTAGACACGAGAGAGTAGAGTACTTGCCTGCGAAGTTTGATGGTCCGGTTCTTTTTGAGTTGCCCCCAGCTGCGGCAGGATCCTCGAAGCTCGCCGCCAAGTCAATGCAGGGAATGGACAAACGATACGACGGACACTTGTGGACCAAGACCATCACAACAAACATCAAAAACGACTTCGGACTATCTTTTCGAAGTTTCACCTTCGCCGGATGGCTGCGCTGCAGCAACAAGGAGTGTGACTTTCTGAAGCGTGTTCCCAAGATCTTCGAGGTTAACGAGACTAAGTTCGTTGGGTGTACCCTGCAAGCTTTTCTCATGGATCAGCCTCCTCCATCTGACTCCACGCTAGTGTGCAAGGTATGTAAAGAACCTCCATCATGTGTAGCTACATGCGAGGCTAAGATTTATTACGTTGTGGGCAAACCGAATCAGACTAGAGCATGTATTCACATAGGAACACATGATCATCCAGTGAAAGTTGGAGACTACAGAGACTCTAAAGCAGAGATTAGTAGCTTAATAGAAGAGCACGTAGAGATGAACAACAAAGCAACGAAGAGCGCCCTTGTCTTGGAGGCGAGCAAACTCCTCATCGGAAGCTACCTGCTACAGCCCGAGGATGCACCGCCGAGGAAGCTGACGATGGAGGAGCTGGTTCCTGTTCTGGATCGATGCAAAGACATTGCGTCACCAAACATCCGCAACAAAGTCGCGACCATCAAAATCATCAGAAGGTACGGAATCATGGACGGTATCACCAAGCTCCGTGGAAAGAGTCTCTGGGCGTATGTCCAGGAGAATCGGTTTCCTGGTCACGGAGCTATGCGTAACAAAGTCTTCGTCTTCAAGATGTCGGAGGTCAGGCCGGGAAGTGGTGTCAACTTGGTCAGCCGAATGCAAGGTGGTGGAGATTTGGAGAACGCATGGATCATGTTGGACCATGTAAAACGCGTCAAAGACTGGTCGACCATGGCGTGCCATGTGTACGACGCCACCTACTGCCGCGTGATGACAATCGCCACTTGCGACATGCAGTCCGAGGACACGGAGGCCCAGCTCGTCTTCTGGAAAGACTTGAACCTGGTCATGGAGATCAATGGCGTTGCAGCGCCGAACTTCAAGGGGTTCATGGCGGATAACGCACAGGCGAATTGGAATGCAGTGTGAATCCTTTACGGCAATGGCAACAAAGAGGACCCAATGGAGGACCGGGAGAGGTCGTGCTTGTTCCACGGGACTCAGAACATGGTGGCGTATACGTAGAAGCACTTCCCCGAAGAACTCTGGGTACAGCACAAGAAGATGTGCACTCATTACAAGAATGCGACCAGCATGGCAGAGGCGGAAACTTTGTACCACGCGTTGCGAGCATGGTGGGCATCCACCGGGGTCGTTGGCGAGAGCGGGCTCATCAAACTCGATCAGTGGCTGTCATTCTGGCACCACCACTTCCGCCGGTGGGGGGGATTCATGACCGAGGTATTATCTCTGCACTCTGTTTTCATGTTTTTGATACTGGTTTCCTAGCCCTAACCTACAAAACTCTAATCGGTGAATCTAACGGCACCTACTGTCAAATCTGCAGAAATTCACGAAAGAAGAACTCACAGAGATGCCCACCTGTAACCTCGCTGAAACAGTTCACAACAAGTGGCTCCAAGCTTCAGGAAACAACGGGAAGGACCTGTACGTTGCTACCGTGGACGATTTCGTACGGGCTTTTCTTCAGGTTGTTAACTACTACCAGTTCCTCAAAGGTGAAGTCGGCGGAACAGGACCGTCCAAGAAGGAACTCAGGCTCCGGATGGCTGAACGCGACGCGAAGAAATGGGGAAATCCTACACTGCTCGATAAGCCCATGCTTGATATGCCAGGCGCGGATGAGTTCTGCACCCGTCAGCCTATCATGCCTGGAGCGGAAGTCTTCGGTTCACAGAAGCGAAAAGCCGACGTCCCCATCGGAGCTGACGAGGAGTCTCATCGCCCGGACAAGACAAACTTCTCACGCCCAAGAGGCCCAAGACGTGCCGTCAGGGCTCGCCCTATGCAGATGCCCGTCATTGTGGAAGACGAGTCCGAACACGACACCGAGGTACAATGTACCCAACCTCCTGCCCAGGAAGTTGATTCCCCTCTACCTTCACCTGTGAACAAGGGCGGCATTCGCCATGTCAACGCGGTTGAAGAAACCAAGGTCGACGTGAAGGAGTGGCACATTTCCAGACTTCACAAACTTTCTGCGAAGTGCTGCTGGGCCCAAAGAGCTGAAACGAAAAAGAAGTGCACTGAGAGAATCGTCAGGGGGCCCCATTGCACAGCTGCACCGACCTACACTGGGCTCTGGACTAACTATCGCAGGAACACAGTCGAGAAGACAGAGTTCTTCTTCTGCTCCGACGATATTGAGCGCTGCGTGAAAGGCTCTAAGCGCAAGTGGGTAGCGCACTACTCAAAGGACCAGGAATTCCCCTCCATTCCAGAGGTCCGGCCAATGAAACTAGGTACTAACCTAAAACTGACTGAGATTCTTGCCCTCGAAGCAGCAGGCTTTCAACTTCCGCCGAAAAAGCCGGTCTCTCCAAGACGCCTCTTCTCCTCTGCCCCGCCCCCGGCAAATCTCAACTTGGTGCCAGTCCCTGCAGACGCTGACCGCTACCCAGGCAAGAGAGACAGCAAGATGGTGAAGCGCACTGCCACTCGTCCCAATCCGGCGCAGCAACTATCCATGGGTTCCTCCGAGTCTCTCAAAGCGCGCCTCCGTTCCGTCACCATGATACCTGAGCTAGGCCACGATTGCATCATTGGGCTGGATTCGGGCGGACGTCGCTCCACACATCACACGTTACCAGATTACCATCAGTTCTTACCCTGGTTGCACTTGTCCTGCATTCCAGAAGACGATGACTACGTTCCGAGGTACGACTCAGTTCACGTATTGTAAGCACCTTTACTACATACTCTTGAAGGTCTGCAACCGTGATTCCGAGGCCGAGCTTTTCATCCATGCGCCTACCTTTAGCTTCAACGAGGTCAAGCTTCTCCTAGAGAGTGGAATCTTGGGTCACCCCTTGGCAAAGAAGTAGGTAGCCCTCCTACTTTAGAACTGCCATTTCTACAATGGCCATTTGTCACGTAGTGAATGATTTTAGTAATATACCATGTACTAAGTCAGCTATTCAGAAGCTGTATTGACTTTTTCATTATATTAAAGGCTTTGTCGTTCACATTGATTGCATTCTATTTCAATACTTTCTATCTTGAAGAAGTGCACTATATACCTCGTATCCTCTGACATGTACCCTTTATTACAACAAACATATACTTGTTATTAGATGTCCTAATCTTCGAACCTAACACGTTTAGGGTTGCCCACTACACTATCAGCAGGATTGCGAACCTCTGACTGTACTACATGACAAACTACATTCGCGTTCACTTTCGTTCCCACACTTGCGAAGTGTCCTTGGTATGAACGTTTCAGCAATGGCCCACCTCCCCGCCTCCGATTCACTGATTCCCTCGAATAGGTTCCCCTTGGGATCTTTCCAACCTTGGAGTATGCATGAGTTTGCAAAGGCACATCTGCGTTCTCCTCCAGCACTCTGATATCATCCGAATTTTCTGAACGTGGAGGGTCAGCTCTTACATCCGGTTGTACGTCAACATCCGTTGTCAAAGGACGCCCTTGGCTGTTGGCCATCACCTCTTCTTCGTCCTCGACCTCAACATATGGTTGACATGGACAAACACTGTCAGCAAGTGATACAACAATATCTCTAACGTCTTCCATAACTGCTGTCCCGCACTACGGAAAAGAGCTTCACAAAACACCAACAGAAAAGAGGAAGAGACATACAATAATCCCACCTTAAATATCCGTGAAGATGATGCTTGAAGCCCTTGAAAATTGGCTTGTCATTGATTCGAAAGTTGTCGTCCTAAAATGAATGAAAAAGGATGAGGGTTGAGCAGAAGTCATTTAGCATTTAAAATTTAAAAAAAAAAAAAAAAAAATGAAATTATAAAAGCAAAAAAAAAAAAAAAAAAAAAAAAAACATTTAGAAAAAATGAAATTAGAAAAATAAAACTAAACAGAAGGAAAAATAAATATTAAGGTTGAAAAAAGTATGAAGGCGATTGAAAAAATAAAAGAGAAAATAAAATGAAAGAGAATTAAAGGAAAGGACTCTTTTGACCCCTTTAACAAGATAGATAGAATAATGGAAGTTAATATAAAAAATAAAAGAAATAAAAAAGTTGTAAGGCATGTAGACTATGGCGGATGAATTCTAGCAATGTTAAGAAAATGTTAGGAAATTAAATGTTACTTGATTCCTCTTAAGAGTTTCAATACCAATACATTTTAAGTAGTAATTTGCATATAAATTTGAGGAGATAAGGGGAATTAATGTATGCCTGAACTAGTTAGAAGGAGCTGGAGCATAGTAATTGGTGCACGCTAAAAAATTAATCACCAAGAAAAGAGAAAACGAACTACAAATTCAATGGAAATACTGTAATTAATCCACGGTTATAGGGTCAATAAAATTACTAAAATTAGTAACTTTCCAAAAATATACTAGGAATATTCGAATCTTCTAATTTTATAATTTATTTTTAGTAAAAAAAGTGCTATTTTAAGGTTCTGTCCCCCATTCTGTGCTCTCCGCTCTCCAAATCTGCGCTCACCGCTCTCCGCTCTGCGCTCTCCGCTCACGTACAAGCTACGTCCTATTACTGTGCATATATTCAAATGTGATTCAGAATGTAACAAGGTACATCACATATGCAGACAGCTCTTTCAGGCTATTAAACAGTATATGCAGACTCCTCTTAAATTCAATGCAATGTACAAATACCTATAATACGCAGCCGTGAGGGTGCTGTTCCGGAGCACATACTTATGTGCAGCATCACGCTCGGATCGCGAAAGAATAACCTCCGTAGAAGCACCTTCCAACACTTCAAATTCAGCACAATCTTCAGGGTCAGCGTCCCAAATTCTTCGTCTCACAACGTCAAATCCATGCATGTATGATGTAGCAAATCCCATGGTTTCGTCCAACAGATAACCATGTGCAATAGATGCCTCCGGCCTGGCCCTGTTCTTCACATGGCTTTTCAGAGTCATCATGGTACGCTCTATAGGGTACATCCACCGAACCTGTACAGGTCCTAAAATAATGAGTTCTCGTATAAGGTGGAATGGCAGGTGAGACATTATGTCGAAGAAGGTAGGAGGAAATGCAATTTCCATCATACACATTGTTATGGCGACGTCTTCACGTACGCTTTCTTCCTGATCTGGGTCCCACACCTTACAGCAGATTCTCCTGAAAACACGACAAGATCGCATAATAGCTAATCTAGTGTATGGATCCATTAGTCCCCTTAAAGCGAAAGGGATCATAGTTTGCATTAAAATATGGTAATCGTGTGACTTTAATGCTCCAAATTTTCTTTGTCTGATGTGAGACCCTATCTCTGAACAATAGTTAGATGGCACTTTCAGATTTTCAAGTCGGGTGCAGAAAGTGTCGAATTCACCAGGTGTTAGGACATAGTTAGCAGCTGGCTTCAGCATTCTGGATTCGTTTCGAGGGTCTCTCACCATCCACAGATGCGGCTTGATGTTTTCTCGCTGCATATCCCTTCTCACACGAACGCTATCTTTCTCTTTGAAATTGCAGATAGTCTTTAATAAGTTCTCCGCGAAATTCTTTTCGCAATGCATGACATCAAGTGAATTCCGGATCTCCAGATGCTGCACAACAAATTTCAGCACAATCTGTAATTAATTTTCTACCTCCGCAGTAAATGGACACCGATCAAAGAGTATGTTCTGCTTCGAGATACTTCACGGAGGATTTCTAAACCAGCGAAAACAGAGACTACATATGACATTTTTAGCAGTCAACGATAGCAATATATGATTTCCAAAATCGGATCGTCTAGAACGGACTGTGTAAAAAACGTAGCCTGATGCATTTTCAATACCACATATCAAGTTCCAACACTGTGTTCATACAACATAATTTTGTAACTACTTAAAGTCTAACAAAAGAAAACACAGTCAGCAATAATCTCGAATCCTTAGTGCAGTTCCCACTGTCTTTAAGCCCAAAATCATGTATTCTAAAACACAATGCCATCTGTAGATATCCAAGATTACTAACACTGCCGCCTGAACTCTCGACTTCAACATTTATTGAATACACTTCTCTAATTATCCCTTTCAACAAGAATTGTCTCTCCATGCCATATTCTGTTTTGTATACGTTATTTTCTATACAACTAGGTCCTTTAGTCTCAAAACACTTGCCAATCAAACACCGCATTCGTTCAAGCTACAGTTGCAACAAACGGTTTATTGAAACATTGATTACTCTAAAACTCACCCTAATCATATAAATTCTCTCCAACAAAAAATTATAAGCAAGCTACGACTCCGACTTAACAGAATTTCCCGATTCAAAACGCAGTCGCAACCATATCATAACACACTGTCACTATCAAACGCTTCGCAAGAAACTCTCAACGATCGACCTACCCGCAGCCGAACAAAGGCAGACGGCTAAATTTTAAGCGGGCAATCCTACTCCATCCTTCTGAAAATCTTCCAAGGCAAAATCACACATATAAACCGCCTCAAACTTCTGCGCAAACTAGACTCTACTCCACTCTCCTACTGTCAGACTAATGAGAAGAATCACCAGACAGCAAACACGTACAAACTTCTCACCTAATCAAGAAATTTCAAAAACCCTTTCAAATAAAATCACAGAACGATCTAGGCGCCTCAATCTGGTGCACAACCGAGATCCGACTACACTCTCGCATAACAAAACTAAACAGAATGCAAATCGCACCAAAAATTCACATGTTCACAAACTCGTCACCTAATCAAAAAGCAAAATAATAATAATACAGAGTATCGGTGTTTTAAAAAATTAATTTGAGTGCCTAACATACTCCAGATAATTCGACATCGTCAACTACAACTGAGGACAAGTAATTTGGGCATATACCGGTGACTGCAATGACTCCAATGAGAATATCACTGTATCAATAACAACTTACTCCAGATTAACACCTACCTCTCATTATAATCTATAATGTAGAATTATACAATAAGTCAGCAATGTTTCTTTGAGCAATTTCATAATTCTCTTACATCGTAACCTAAATACAGGACTTAGAGTACATAAAAATCCTCTACCGTTCACGACGAGTCTGTATATGCAATCAGTGACAACAAATTCATTTTTGACCAAAACTAATAAAGTACAATAGGGAGTCTATGACCCATTATTTTTGTCGTTTACGTTTGAATGTTACACATACCAGTAGAATGCAGTGTTTGACACGCAAAATAAAAAAATTTAAAAAAAAATACAGAAAAAAAAGGATGAAAAGAACAATCCAGATCCAAATAGAAGTAGGAGAAGTTTCTTACCTCCCAGTAAGGTAACTCGTAAAAGATACTCCCTCGTTTAATTCCATACAACTTCGACGGATCTGGTGTAACTTCTCGTCGTATCCTCCTTCGATTCTGAGTGCCTGGTATCTGAGACTGTGTTGATGAGGAGGGTGTAGACGATGACCCCAACCGAGTGCGTACCCTCCTACGCTTGTTCGATGTGGAAGCATGCGGAATTTCTGAAAAATTGCCCTGGTCCTGTACTGAACTCCTACTATCAACACGACAGTCATTCGCATCGAAGTTCCCAGCTAAGCTCGCAGATCTACCTCTTCGCCTTGGTCTACTTAGGTAAGCTCGATACAAACTCAGTGCCTCTTGCTGTTGAGCTGGAGTCTTTGTAATGGGTGCTGACCTCTCTTCTGGTCTACCATCAAATAGTTTATCATACTCTGGAGAACGAATGGGATGATCAGGCCATACTCAGCGTCGTGCATCCCTATAGGTAAGTTTCTTGCTCTCATGTGCGTATCTGCCCCTAAGCTGATCGCCACATGGTGGACAGGCTGTGTATCCTTGGTGTGAGGCTCTAGAAACCGTACCATACCCAGGAAAATCATGGGTGGTATACAAAACCGCGGCTCTTAAAGTGAAACACCTCTGTCCTTCAGTTTCCAACACATCGTAAGCAGGCACCCCGTTCCAGAGTTGTTTTAGTTCATCTATGAGAGGTCTCATCCAGACATCAAAGAATTCAAATGGCACTTGGGATCTTCGAGGGATTAACAACGTAAGCATAGTAAAGAATTTTTTTGTTATCAGCCATGGTGGTAAATTGAGGAAACTCACGAGTACTGGCCAGGCAGACCAAGTAGATCTGTGAAGTTTGAATGGACATATTCCATCGCACGAGACTTGAATTCGAACATCTTGGATGGCAGATCCAAACCCTTGTGTGTCACAAACCAAAGGATCCATTGTGTCCAGCTTGCGCCATGCCAGAGAATCTGCCGGGAATCTGACTTTGCCATCCTGACTTAGGTTCTCAGCGTACCATCGAAGAAGCTTCGATAATATCGGAATCCTGTAAAACCTTTGTAACCTTGGGGTTACTGGAAAAAACCGCATAACTTTGAGGGGTCTTGTCCTGTGTAGCATGTCCCTATACCGAGGAGCACCACACACCGGGCAATGATCCAGGTCCTTTGTATTCTCATCATCAAAGAGAACACAACCTGTAGGACAACCGTCGATATTTCTGAAGTCCAATCCTAGACGACGAGTCAGAGTCTTCGCTTGATACATAGAGTTTGGGAGGCAATTTTCCTGTGGCAAGAGACACTTCAACGTAGCGAGAATATCATCGGCTGCCTTCTCAGTTATCCCCGAGTGAGTAGCGACTAGGTTAACAATCATCACTGTGGCCCCCAGTTTAGAATGTTTAGATCCAGCGTACAGTTTACACATACCATCTTCTAGCGCTTTGACATCACGAATTCGTTCTTCTTCTGCAGCTGCTCTCTCAGCCTCTGTCATATGTTCTGTTCCATGAAAGGGTCTGCCACAATCGTTGCCGGTGACATTCGGATTGTCCGAAGGTACCATTCTCTCCCCTCGAGTAAATTCCTCATGTCTGTTCTCTGCGTCATCTGCCATTCCACTGCCATTTGTGCCACGTTCTGAATTAACTCCCTCCCGCTGGTGACCCATTCCTCCATTAAAGTCATGGTTGATTCCAGTGATCTCATCGACAGTCTCCATTGCCTGCATAGCAATGTCATTTAGCTGCTCCTCCTGCTCCGTAAAATCCTGAATTTGTTGGAACATGTCACTCATTAAACCTCGCATCTGAATTCCAGTGTCAAAGCCCTGTTCATTGCTTGAGTTGGATATGATTTTGTTCGTGAAATCTGATTCCCACTCGTCGTCGGATGAATCTGGCTCTGTAGGCCCGTGCCAAACCCTACATTCTGGAGCACGTCCATCGCGTAATAGATGTCTTTCCACTTCTTCTAAACTGTATGGATGACCTTTACCTCGATGAAGAGAACAAGGACAAGGAATCCTTTTCAAGCTGTACTTCGCAGCTTTCTCCAGCTCACGAGTCCACAATTTGTTGTCTCGGAGCCGTATCCTCCTGATATCCGACAAAGGAAATCTGATCGACATTCTGCGTAGAAAAGAAACCGATATGAGAATTTTACATTACGAATTCTTACAGGCAATCGGTAATAAACTACATGTATTTGAAATGGCTATTGACATTTGGTAAAATAGAATACACAATTGATTTGATTTACGGACACAATTATTTCATTTGGTTCTTTATTGACATAACAAACAGAAATAGAATTCACGAGTGGAGCAGTTGTACAGAAGATGTCAGGCTATTACAACAAGCAAAACAGTTTATGAACATGGCATCGGGTAGGAATTACAATCCGACACTAGCGAGGTTGTAAGTAATGAGAAAACCAGTTGTTGTGACCTAAACAGAGAATTAGCAGAATTGAGCGAAGAAGACTGAACTGACCTGGTTATGCACAGTCGGGTCAGTTGTTGGCCCTTGTTGATGTCAATATCCTAGTCAACCACGAAATGTTATAGGCATTTTCTCTTCACTTGTTCTAACACAGAGCCGGTGTTCAACAATTAGACAATAACAGCAGCTTCTTGGATGTTTAGACCTAGAGCAAACACATTGTACTACCTGCACCAATGCCTTGGAGGGTCCGACTTAGTATACTCCCCCGAATAAGGAAACCTAGGTCTGGAATTCCAATGCAATGTGAAAACATTGATGCAATTATAATGTCATCTGAGATCCCTGAACCTAGAACGTGAACGAAAATCGGGAACCCTAAAAGGAAATTTGGAAATCAAAGCGTGCATTCAAATTCTCCGGGTTGTCATCAAGGCAAAGACACGATATTTACCTCAGCGAAGACCAGCGGCCGCTGAATCCGATTGTCAGCATCCCATTCCATTAGAGTATGGCAATTGAAATATCCGAGACAATAAGTCTTCTAGATGCTGAGGATTACTCTACTCACTGTCGAAGTATGGGAGTGCACCACGGGTCGCCGGGAAAGATCACTGTCAGCACAGTTTTGACGAATCGCTCTTCAGATTTCAGAAGCAAAAACATGGTATGTAAATGAATCAGAAACAGGAATATCAAGGCGCGAAAAGTAGTGCACAACGACGAACCTTTCGTATATACTCTCACGAAGACATCCTCCAAATTCAATCCCAATGATAAGGCGCTGCTTCCTACAGATGGGGCGTGGAAAATCGTCGAGTTACCCTGTTAATCCCAACTACTTTCCAATTTGGACATTGGAAAAAATGCAAAGAACCCAAGTGAGTGCTATCATGCTGAAATCAAAAGACAAGTTTCTATTTTCAAGACGTACTTAACTGGCACTTCAAGATCGTTATGTATCGGATATGTGGTAGTTCACGGAGATGGCACAATTATCAGTCGGCGATCTTACTGCATTGAATGCTCCGTCGTCTTCATTCATGTCTTCTTTCTTACGAGAGGGATGTCTCGCTGAGATGCTCACGTTGTACAGTCTGTATCACTGTAACCCCCTAGTTGCAACCCGAAGCGTACGCACAGATTTACAAAAGCATGTCTAGTAAGAGAAAATTGGGTGAGAGCGAGGTCTCTGCAAGCAGTGATCCTGATGACGATGGGACACCAAATGAGTATGAGTGTTTGACAAACGCCAGAGTTGCGAGTAATCAAGCGTTCTTACAGTCAGCACAACAAGCAGCTAATGTGTTGTAAGTTCACCTCGTTCCCTGAAACCCTACTTATTATATGTTGACGGTGTCGATCTTATCCACGTGGCATTTTAGACGGTCCAGATTCCGTCATCTTCATCGATTAGGTTCTCGTTTCCCCAGCTTTGGTTCACTAGGTGGGTTGAATTAGTTCACTATTGCAATCTTGTAGACGATGCGGTGAACCTCGTTACTGGGCAGAAGCGAATAGGAGGTTTATTCGTTGTGTGTGACTTTTGGTGGCCGTGTTACAGCAACAGTGCCATTCGTGAGAAGAAACATTGCACGGTGAAATTGGGTCGGCCAAGTAGTGAGCCGCGTCGGAAAAGTGAAAGGGTGACAACTCGGAGGACGCATGGAGCGGACCCAAACCCCGGTAAAGAAGACAAGGATACTTCGGCCGACGAGGAGGACCGCAGCCAGCAGCGATCGTCTGATTATTCTACTGAAGGTGGGTTTGTTCACCGAACAATTAAATGCAACGATGGTGTTTGACATATGGTACAGTGCTTGTTAGACCTAACCGATTCATCGGTCGGTTGCTCTTCCCAAAAATCTGACGTCTTACTGTATGGTAATATTATGATCTTTCGATGTAGGGCACCGTTGGAAGGAATTGAAACTTAGTTGGTTAAGCGATGTCAAATTGAGTACTACTCCTTGTATGAATTTTTGGGAAACGGCATACACTGTAGATAAGAGTTTCTTTTCCAATTTTTTTAAGTTTGAGTTTGTACCTAATTTGTCAATGATGTCACCTAGGTCATGGGGAAGATAGTACCCCCTGTGGAGAGTCAGAGTCGGAGAAGGAGAGTCTCCATGGGAAGTCGACCTTCAGCTCGAAGAAAAGTAGGAAAAGGCCGCATGATAGTGAGAAGCGTTCTTCAAGTCATGTTCGAAAGAGAGCACCTGCTGGCGACGAACGCCGGGGGGGAGGCGACGCGGGTAGACATGCATCAGCACCAGACGCTCCTAGGCTTTCAGATTCCGCTCCGTTTGTTGCTCTGAATGGTTGGACCTATATACCTGTTCCGCCATCAAACACGGCAAATCACGGACAAAGTGTCAGCGCAGGACCATCACATTCTGCTAAACCAGGTCAGTGGCATTTCATACCCGCAGATGTAAACCCCACTGTCCTAGTTAATCATACCTCAGATATTCACAATGCAGCTGACATATCTGTTAGCCACCCATCATCTATTAAGACTGAGTCCATGAAGAGGAGGATCCGAAGGGAGAATAAAAAACAGGCTGACAAAGAATCATTGACAAGGGAGGCCCAAGGATTAAAGCCGAACGCTGTTGAAGTGAAGCCGTCTGGGATAGTGGACAGCGGCTGTAAAGGGCACCTCAAATGGCAGGAATACGTACGCGATCTTACTCCTAAGTTTCTGGATATGAGTATAATTTTGTATGAGGAGCAGAGTGAACATTCACGTGCTAAACTGTGGGAAACTATGAAAAATAGCTTCGAATTTGTAGATAATGAAGTCACACAGAAATCGTTTGATCGAATGATTAAAACATGGTTAAGGAAGGACCGCGAGAGGATGAAAAGAATACATGGAAGTAGTGTCAAAGCGCCCCCGCACTATTCTGACAAAGAGTGGGAGTGTATGAAAAAATATTGGAACTCCCCTGACACCAAACAGGTATCTGAGAGGATGTGTGAGACCGGAAAAAAGGTTGCTAATAACCCACGACTGGGCAGACTAGGATACGCAGGCAAACGGGCCGAAATGGTAAGTCAATACTGGACAACAACGCAATATATACGTTATTGATTTTCATAATTCATTGTCGCTATGATTTTTTATTTCATTTAAATAAGATATAGGTGATGATGTATGGGTCCTGAAGTATATGACCTGCTCACCGATGTGAATCTTCTCCTACGCTTGTTCGATGCAAAGAGAACGGAGATGGAGACGAATCCTGGGCACACGGACGTAGCATCTGCAGCAAAGAATACGCAGGGACTTCCAATGAGCTCGGTAAGTTGAAAGCGATGTGTTTTCCCTTCATCCAAATTTTTATTTCACAGTTTATCTTTGCGACTTGGCGCTGTATTTATTTGATTGATCGATGCGTATCTCACAGAAACTTGTACACTTGAAGGGCATGATCTATGGGTTGGAAGGACGTTTTTAATCTCTTCATTCTACACTTAATTTATAAAACCGCAGGACATGGAGAAACGAACGTCGTCAAGGTTGACCGCTGTGGAGCGTAACCAGGCAGAAACCAACAGGAGGTTAGACGACATGATCAAAACTAATTTAAATATGCAGAGTATGCTGCAATCGTTTATGAGCAATGTTACAGTTGTTGAAAGAGGTGCGGGTTCGAAGATTAGAGGAACAAACACTCCGTCTGTGGGTGAAACATTGGGACAAGAAGAGGAGAAAGACGACCCCACAGAGAAGTTACCTAATGATGTCGGGAGTAGCGAACAGTGGTGGGATAAGTTGACAAGGAACAGTGAGGACGAATTCGATGTAATGGAGGTGAGTTTGAATTATATTGCAGTGTTTGCTGAAATTTTCTAATTTTATTCTTGTAAGTTACACAGAAATCTGGTTCACATTGTCTATATCAACATGCAGATTTTTTTTTCGAAAGTCATGATGCTGAGAGAATTGTTTCCTCCTCGTTAAGACTCCATCTAGTAGATTATATCGTGAAATAGAATACATTTTACTGACATTTCACCATCATGATCCTTCAACCTATTAGAAAACGCTGTTCATTTTACAATATTGTAGTCATAGGCCTTATTTCAAACATTCACGTATCAGAAAATACATACAAAAGATTATAGGCTGTACGTGTGAATTCTGGATTATTGTCTATACGTGACTTCAGAAGATTTCGTACAGAACAATAGTAATCTAAGTCTGTGGACAGGTCGATCACGGCAAAGTTCGTGAAGAGCACGGAAAGAAGAAAAAGATTGCAAGTTTATCCATGGTAATCCCTTTAAACCCTACATGTCAATATAGTTTGCATGCTTCCATTATATATTTCCTTGACTGAGCTTCTGACATGTGCTGCGATCTTACCCCTAGGCAATGAACTGATGCGAATACCGTGCATGTACATTTATTCTAAAAATTTTATCTCAAACACACATGCAGAGTATGTCCTCTTCGTTGTGATAAAAACAAACGTTTTGAAATTCTTTGACAATGCTATGAACGTGACTAGGATTACATAAGTGTATGACAGAACATTCAACTCTGAGGAGTGCTTTGGTCGAGTTACACTGTTATGTAACGCATCTCATTCATATTTAAATTTGCTCCTGCTTTTCATCTATGTAGGTGACACTTATATAGACGATGTCTATCTGTTGGAGTCGTCACACAGAGGCGTTATCATCTGGTTTGCGTTTTCTAGTTTGTGGACGTTTCTAACGCCTTCTTATGCATGGGCTCAGAGTCCAAACCCGGATATAACGTTGTTGGAGGACACTTCCAGTGTATCTGTCCAGGTAAAAACACACCCTCATAGTCTACCTCTGTTTATTCACTTTGTCATAGCCTAGCGGTTCTGAAAAAACGTACTGTTTAATGAAATACACAAGTGACTGTATGTGAAGATTCAGGCACACGGTAGTGTGGGCACAATCTCCAGAGGCATAGTACGACGACTTCACACCCGGTGTATCATAGGATTTTCCACAATGATTTTTATTTTTGCATTTCATATGAGCCATATGAGAGATCAGGGTTCTCTGTTCTGGATATACCTGAATATGTCCCACCCTTCACACAGTTATTCTAGTAGGCTCCGTGCTATATTGAGTAATAACATATCTGAGGACTTCGTGCAGGTGGAAGTCGGTGATAAAGTCTGGCTCGGGGATATGGCAGTGCCAAGTAAACGAGTGGGCACGATACGAGTGTCCGGCCTAGGGGGTACAGGAATGTTTCATAACAAGCCAATCCCAAATAATTACGTAAGAGTTAACCTGGAGAGTGTTTTAGTGAATGTACCTCTTCAGATACCAGTCGAAGAAGCAGACCAGGTGAACCTAAAGGACGCTTTGGGATCAAGTGTGCTGTGGACAAAAGATCGCATCTTCAAGAACACCGGAGGTTAAGAACCAATTGACTCGGACCCCTACTCCACTTTATCGTTAAATGTCGACCTTCAGGTATGGCTGATGGTGCCTCACTAGTTACATCCTAATGGCATTTCAGTCGTACAGAAGGGTTGCGTAGCCTACTGATAGATTACGGTTTCACACTTCCTTTTGTTTTCTCACTTTCAGTTTGATATTTGAGTTTCGTAGGTCCCCTAAATGATTCAGACTACTTTAACAGAGTACAGACTAGGTTGTATACAACTAGGAAATAGCCACAGGAGCAAAGTGAACGAGAGGGGAATCCAGTAGTAGTCAATCTAGAGGCGTGGGTATGCACAGTGCAATGTTTCCAGCAAATTTTGTAAAAATCGGACCGTTTTTGGTCTTTTTAAATATAAAAGTATTTAGTGTGTTTTTTTAATCAGAGCGTGACTAGTTCTTATATTCATCAAATCAAACTTGAACACGTGTTGGAGAGTCTGCTACCGATCTCTCAGCTGTAGCAGCGGGGAACGTGAGTCCGAAAGCCCACAAGACCGCCACTTGTGAACAGACGCGACTTTCTATCGTCGAACTCCAGTTTCTAAGCTTTCTTAAAATTCGAGACTAAGTGGATATTAACAAAAAAAACGTACATGCGAAAAATGACCATCAACAGTACATTTCATACCCGAGACGCTGATGTACAACTTCGGTAATCGTCCACATCCATGCGTACATTGCCTCATGTACTCTGTATGCGCATGTCAGAACTGTCACTGCTGCCGAGAACTCCGCTTACAGCTGAGTAAATTCGGTCCAAAGTGACCCAGATCCCGTAATGACTTGGATATTGTGACACAAACTTCAGATGTCATTTACTTATGCACTGGTCCGCAATGACTGTGTTCCTAGTCCTATTGCTTGTCCCTAAATCCCGGATTCCTACTAGTGTCATTCGGATGGGCATAACCAATGCCTTTCCATTTGTAGTTAAAGGCAAGGCCATGAGAGCCGAACAGCCGATCATGAAGGAATTGGAAATAGAAATGAGAGAGGCTGAGGGGGCAAGTCAAGGGGGAGGAAAAATAAGAGTGGGTGATATTGGGTGAGTGTGTCCAGTAGTTGTGCTGGGAGAGAGTGGTGTGGGGTGAGGTTGGGGTGTGTGCGGTTGGTTTTGTGGTGGTATCGCTGATAGAGCCAGAAAACTTTTGTTTTGAAGGTTTGTAATGGGGGGAGGAGACCTTGGGTGTGGTTTTTGTTGGCGTGGTATTGTTGCCAGAGCCAAGTGAGTCTGGAAGTGGGGATGGTGGTGAGGTATTGGCCTGTATCGTTATAGATGTGGGCTTTGTTATGGGCGGTTTGGATGGTGCAGTGGAGTGTAGTAATGTCTTTGTCAAGGTTGCAGTCAATAATAGAGGTTTGTAGGGAGGGGATGTGAGTGGGGGGGAGAGGGGGGATGAAGCAAGGGTCGTGGGGTTGGATGGGGAGAAGAGTTGTAGAAGTGAGGTGGTGGTAGTGGCGATGGCGGTGGGTGGTGTAATATTGTTTGAAGAGAGTGAGGTTGTGATTAAGGATGGTGGGGCGGTGGGTGGAAAAAGGGTGCGTTGAGGGAGCCACTTGGTGTAGGGAATGGGGGTGGAGGTTTGCCATTGGCAAAGATAAGCGGTAAAGGTTTTGGGGGTTTTGTAGGTAGCTTTGGTGGTAATTGTTTTATGTGCTAAGATGGCGTGGAGGGGGAAGGTATCGGGATATTTAAGGATGTTACGGAGGGAGGGGAGGAGGGTGGAGAGATTAGGTTGGAGGTGGGGGGGGGGGGGTGAATGGGGGTGGGGCGGCGAGGGGTGAGGGGGTTCTGAGGAAGAACGTATTGGGGCTTAAGAGAAAATGGGGGGGAATGAAGAGGGCAAGGGGCGGGGCATTGGGAGGTACAGCTAGGGAGGCAAAAGAGTTGAGTGGCGATGTTAAGGGCGCTTTTTTCAAGGCGGGTGGGGGCGTGGTAGTAGGATTTGAAGTCCTCAGGGGACATGAGGTGGGTGCCGGTGGAGAAGGTGAGTTGTTGGATGGAGTAGATATTGTGGGCAAGGAGTTTAGAGAGGAGTTTGTGGGAGAGCTGGGGGTTTAGGTGGGGGAGTTCAGTGTTGACAGTGGTGGTCTAGGGTTTGGTGGAGGGGGAAGTCGGCTTTTGTACTTTTGAGGTGAAAACCGCCAGCTGTTTTGGTGAGGTAGAGGGTGCGGGTGGTGGGGGAGTGGATGCAATCATATGGCGTAAGGCGGGGAATATTTTGGGCGCCTCCGGCTTTAGCAAGGATGTGGTGGACTAGGCCGGTGTAAATCTTACCAAGGCGGCCGGTGTCATTGAGGGCATTGCAGAGTTGTTCACTAATGCAGCGAATGTAGGCATTTTTTAGGGAGAAGGCTTCGAGCCCAAAGAGCTCGCGAGGGAGCTGGGTAAGAATGTTTGCGGTGCTTTTAGGAAGGCCGCAGATTGTTTTTTGGATGGCAATGAGTTTTTTGTCAAGTTTCTTAATGGTGGAAGGGAATAGACGACCGCAAAAAAGCTATAGGCAATGCCAGCCAGGATTACAGTATCGGCCATTTTTATCCGTTGTTTGATAGTGGCAAGGCATTTAGAGAGTAAGGTACATTGGGAGATGACTTTGGTGGTGGTGATGTGGGTTTGAAGCTTCCATTTGAAGGAGGGGACCATTTGGATGCCCAGGTATACGTATGGTTCGTTCTGGTGGAGGACAAGGATGGGTTGGTTACGGTAGGTGATGTTGTGGGTGAGGAGATAGTTTTTGAAGTTAGTGGGTTGGAGTTTGGATTTGTTTGGACAGCCTGTGACGGCGCATTTAGTGACGCCTAAGTCCATGCCTGCCCAGTGGCAGAATTTGTCGATTTTGTTGAGTTGGAGTTGGAGGGAGGTGAGTTGGCTGGTGAGAGCAGCAAGGTCATCGGCGTAAGCCGCGGAGCTGACGAAGGTTTGAGATGTATCGAAGGTGTAACCATGGTTGCCTTGTTGGAGCTAGCAGAGGAGAGGTTCGAGGAAGATGAGGAAGAGGTAAGGGCAAAGTATGTCCCCTTGGATGGTGCCTCTTTCGATGGGGATGGGTTTTGTTTTGCCAAAGTGTTCACTTGTGAAGACGGTGTTAGAGTGGGAGTATATGTTACCAATGAGCATGACAGCATTGGAGGGGTAACCGAGGTCTTTCATAATGGCAAGGAGGCGGGCGTGGTCAAGGGAGCCAAAGGCATTTTTAAAATCAATATATAGAAGGTAGATGTCTTGATTGGTAAATTTGGCATCTTCTAAGGCGGCAATAATGAGTTGGAGTTGGCGTGCGGTACTGCGTTCAGCTCAAAAGCCTTCTTGGCTGTCGTGGAGGATTTGGTAGTGTTCGCCGTAGGCGGAGAGTATGAGGGTGAGTGTGCTAGTAAAGAACTTGTAGATGGTGTTTGCAAGTGCAATTGGTCGGTGATTTGGAAGTTGAGCAGGGTCGCCTTTTTGTAGAGGAGGATAGTGAGGCTAGTTTTCCAAGAAGCGGGGATTTGTTTTTGTTTGTAACAGTGAGTAAAGAAGAGAAAGAGTAGATGATGAAAACTGGGGGGCATGCTTTTGAGAATGGAGTTGGGGATTTTGTTAGGACCAAGGGTTTTGTTCTTAGCAAGGTGTTTGAGACAATTATCAAAGATATCTTTGTTGAAGAGGTCGGAGAGGAGAATCTCGGGAGTACCTCTTTGTTCAATGACAAAGCCGTCTAGGTTGTGCCAAGGGTATTGCCGGACACCCCAGGTACATTGGGGGGGTGGTCAGGTTGAAAGTAGCAGGGGAGAAACGTTGGGTGGTTACTGATGGATTGTTGAATGTGGATTTCATTGGCAATATCTTGAGAGCTAGTGAGAATGTTCTTGGAGTGATCAAGAAGACAGTCCAAGGGGGGTGAGTCTTGGTTTTTGAATACCTTGTTGTTTATTTTTTTCGGGCTTTTGTCATAAAGTTGGCGGTATTTGGAGATGGCCTTTTTGACACAAGAGTGGGTGTATTGGGTGGTTATTTTGCGGGCTTGGAATTTGGCGTTCTTGGCGATGTCGACAAGGGCTTGGATCCAGGCTGCGTGGAGGGTAGGGTCGGGAGGAAGGGGGGGAAGAGTGGTATGGGTGTGGGTAGCGAGGGTGGTGAAGATGGGGTGAGTGGGCCAGTTGGGGTGGGTTTTTGTGATGTAAATGGTTTTGCGGAGGAGGTGATAGGTGGAGAGATGTTGTTTCCAAGTTTTTTGGAGTTTCCAGGGTAGAAAACCGCCTTGAGGGGAGGTTCGAGTGGTGAGGGTGGGAATTGGTGGGGCAATACAAGTGGCTTGGAGCGTGGCGGAGGGGTTATGGACAAGAAGATCAAGTTTAGAGCAGGCGTATTGCCATTGGTCATCAGTGAGTTGGTCAGCGGAGAGAATAGTGTGGAGCTCAGTGAGGGGTAGCGCATTTTCTTCGAAGTATTGAGTTTGGAAACGGTCCAAGTTGGCTCGGGGGATGGGGCTGAGAAGGCGAGGGGTTGGAAGGGGTTTGGGGGCAGGTTTGGCAAGAAGGGTGTTGGGGGGGAATGTGTAAGGTGACGGGGGAGTGGTCGGAGTTGAGTTGGTGAGTAGAGTCCGTGGTAGAGGTGTAGAACGTAGGGTTGGGGGAGTGGATGTAGTAGCCATCAATGAGGCTGGTGTGGGTGTAGTTGGCGCCACCTTGGCGTGTGAACGGGGTATTGGTGGGGATGTAGGCAAGGTTGAGGGAAGTTGTGAACGTATGCCAGTTGAGATCCTCTAGTTGGGGAGGTGTGAGGGTCTGGTCATTGCGGCGTCCTATGAGGGCGATGTCACGGTTGAAGTCGCCGCAGAGGATATGAGTGAAAGTTGGGGTGATTTGGATATGTTGGATGATGTGCTGTTGGATGGTTGGGATGAGGGGGAGATCTTCAATATGTGAGGGCATATAGAGATGTAGGAGGAGGAAGGATTGGAGGGGATTGTTGGCGATTTTGATGATTTGGAGGTAAGGGGAAATTTCTTTGAGGGTGGAGATTTTAGTAATGTTGCCTGGATATGCATATTTATGATGGATGAGTGTGAGACGGCCGCCACGAGTGGAGGTATAGGGCATTCGTTGTTGCAAACAGCGGGTCAAAGAGTGAGTGTTGTTGAAGAGTAGTTTGTAGTGAGGGAAGAGGTTTTGTATGTATTTGGTGGATTTGGTGGCGGTGACTTTGGTTTCTTGAATGGTGATGATGGCAGGGGGGGGGTAGAAGAGCTTGTGATGAACTCGGGTAAGCTGGGAAGTGCAGTGTTAAGGGAAGAGGCGTTCCAGGTGATAAATTGGGTGGTGTGGGTAGTAGTGGAGGTGGCTTGCGGTGTGGGGTGCGGGAGGTGGGGGAGGGGAGGAGGGTGGACAGATTCTGAGAGGGGCTCGTGAATGCGGAGGGCTGCTTGGAGTAAATTATTAGGGAGGTAGGGGAATTGAGCAGTCAATTGTTGAAGAGTGAGGGGGTGGGGTTGTTGGTGGATGAATTGGTAGAGGGCGGTGTGGATGGTGTTGCGGGGGGGGGGGGGGGGGGGGGTGATTAAGTGCTGATGGCTATCTTTGAAGGCAATGTAGGGATGGGGAGTGGATATGTAGCGTTTGGGGGGGGTTGGGGAGAAGGGCCATGGCATCAAGGAGAAGTGAGGTCCAGTCAGGGTGTGGGGTTTGGATAAGGAGGTGTCATAGGTGGTGGGGGAGGGGTGAAGTGTGACAATGAGGGCGTAAAAGAGGCAGGGTGGGGGGTGTAGAGGAAGTTGATGAACATATCAGAAGAGGTGGGGATAGTCGGTTTGTGTGTTGTGGTGTTGAGGGTGGGTAAAGTTGATGATAGGGGAAAATAGCCGGGCTAAGTGTTGATATTCGGGTTGTAATTTGATAGTGCTAGAGATGAAGTAGATTTGGCGGCGGCTGGGGTGGGTGGAGGGGTGAGTTTGGAGAAGGTTGGGCATGGGGCCTGGATTTGGCTCTCTGTCTCCGCTAAGCATGAGGAATTGAATGTTGAATGTGGAAGAGTGGATAAGTTTGAGGGATTTAGGTAGACGGTGGTGAAGGTGGGAGATGATGGAGAAAGTGAGGTGGAATTTGTAAAAGGGAGGGTACCAATGGGGGAAGGGGAGGAAGAAAGAGCAAAGGGGGGGTGGGAGGGAGGGGGATGCAAAGAGGAGGGAAAGAATTTGAAGGAGAAGTGGGAGGGGAGGGGGGGGGAGGGGCTCAGAGGGAGTGAGTGGGGTAGAGAAGGGAAGTGGAAGAGGGAGAGGGGGAGAAGTGGAGGTAGGGGAGTGGGGGGGTGGGGAGGGGTGGAGGAGCGGGGGAGAGGTGTGAAGGTGAGAGCGAGGGGCTGGGGCCACGCTGTTTGGGGCAGAGGGGAGGGGGGGGTGCAGGTAGTGAAGGGTGCGGGGGGGGGGAGGGTGGCTATGCCCGGGAGGGGGGCGGAAGAACAGAGTGGTGGGGGGGGCGGGGGTGGGCGGGGGTAGTATGTGTTAGGGGAAGGAGGTAGGGGGCGGGTATGGGCCACATGGCAGGGGGGAAGAAGGCGGGTATGGGTAGGAAGGGGCGGGTATGCACAGCCGGGTGGTGAGTGTGGGGAGTGGAGGGGTTTTGGGATTGAGGGGTCTGTAGGGTGTGTGTCGAAGGGCTGGGATTGGGGGAGAGGCTGAGCAGGGAGGAGTCGGTAAGAGAGGAGTTGTGTCGGGGTGGTAAAGGGAGGATTTCCTATAAAACCCTAGCCATCACAATCCATCAAAACCCTACAAAAACCCAACTAACTTAGGTGCTGAAACACTCATACAATGCTGGAAACACTCAAAAGAAGTAGAAAAGTGAGTCAAAACTGTATAAAGAGGGTCAAATTTGCCCCAAAATCATGGTACAGTTGCTCATAATGTCTCCTCAATCTATCCTAACTCTGAATGCACTAGTGAGGAGTGCCTCAAGAAACCCGAAAATCTGCCTTAAGAACTCAGCAGAAGTCATCCAGTCGGCTACAACAGAGTTTATCCAGTCGGCTGTGACAGAGTTCATCCAGCCGACTGGATGACTGTCAGAGCCACGGATGAAAACTGCGGAAAAGGGCTACTGGAACTGAGGGAGGGGAGATTGAGAAATCTCCGGTTAACACGGGGAAGAGGAAGGAAGAAGCTAGATGGGGGTGGGAAGGTAAGGCTTGAGGAGGGGATGAGGAGATGGCCGGTGGGGAGTGAAGGAGCAGTATGGGAAGAGGAGCGCGGATCGGAGGAGCAGTGAGGGCAAGAGGGGAGGCGGGTGGAGCAGGGGTGCAGGTGGAGGTGCGCGTCGGGATGTAGGAAGGTGTGTGCTTTGGGGTGTGGGATGGGGTATGGAAGACGGGGGGCCGTGGGCAGGGGGTGGATTCGGGGAATTGACGGGGGCAGGGGAGCGAGGTGAAGGCCAGGGACATTGGAGGGGCAAGAAGGGTTGTAGGGAGGTGTAGGTGGGCGAGAGAGAAGCAGGGGGGCAGTGGTGGCGGATGATATGCAAGTGGGAAGGCAGTGGACGTGAAAAGTAGAGAGCAAGATGTGGGCATGCAAAAAGACACAGCATGCGTTTTATTGATGGAGGGTAAGCCCTCATGTGAAAGCAGGAGTACATGGAGGGGCGGGGGAGGTAGCGGGACAATCAGGAGGAGGGAGATGAGCAAGCCGAAGCAAATTGTAAGGTGTCTAATCATTCAGGGTGTGGGTGTCGGGAGGTGGGAGGGGTGGAAGTGGGCCCTCGACGGTTACTTGGTTGAGTGCCGAGAAGATCTCGCTCATCTGCTGACCGAAGTCACGAGAGGCGGAAGAGAGCAATTGCAGCTGTTGGGTCATGAGGTTGTGGTGGTGCAGGTGCTGTGCGGCGGCTTGAGCGGCGGTGGAGTCGAGCTTGTCGGTGGTGTGGGAATTGATGGTGGAGCCGATGGTGGTAATGTGGGTGCAGAGGCGGGTTTTGACGGCTTGAAGGGAGTTCTCAAATTGGTTGAGGGTAGGGGGTGCAGGGGTTTCAATTTTAGGGGCGGTGATGGCGTCGGCAATGACCTCGCGCGTAGGGCGCTGATTCTGGGTGCGGGCTTCGGCGAAAGGGGCAGAGCCGGCGAGGCTCTTGGCATGAGGGGCAAAGTCCATAAGTTTCCCCAGGCTAAGAACTCCTTTGCGGTTGCACCAATGTGTGTAGACCGCCGAGTTGAGACAGCGAACAGTAGCCACTCCGTTGTGCCGTTCCAAGGGGTCGCCTTCCTCTTGGTTGTAGGTGACGGTGAGGATGTTCTTGGGGCTCAGGATTTTGTGGAGGGCGGCGGTAACCTGCAATTGAGAGTATTCGACAGTAAGCCCGCGTATCAGTATGGAGGTGGTGAGGGCTTTCGGGGTGCTGAAGTGCGAGGAGCGGTCGGAGGAGAGGAGGGTGATGGCCAAGCGCTGGTTTTCGAAGAGGATGGGGGTTTCTAGCAGGTATTTTTTGGTTTGGACTGAGGCTACTGTGATTTCTGCGTACTCTAGTTCCTTGGTGCGCTTAGTGACTCCTACAAATTTGAGGTTAGCACCGGCTAGGTAGCCTAAACGGGTGAATTTGCCGAGGAGGTGGCGTGAGGTGTAGCAAGAGAAGATAGGGTCTTTAATTTCTAACTTGCAGTTTGCAGCTGTGGAAGGAAAATTAAGCCCTTTCTCGACTTTACCTACGACGTACGAAGAGTCCTGGAGCTGAAGAGTGAAGGTACGATGGCCCAAAAGTAAAGCAACCTCGTCTGTGCTTGGGTTACGTAAGTCAATTTTCATAAACCCTAGCCAGTTTTTTGTTTGAGGGTGAATGAGGGCTGCTATAGGTTCACGGAATCGGGTTGCTAGAGGAATAACCATAGATTCGAAGCGAGCTAGCGCAGCTGCTTGAACTTCGGGTTTCTTCATCTGTTGGTATTCTGCATCAAACCTAATCACTATCGTGGGTATGGGAGAGACCGGAGGTGGAATCGACATCTATGCGAAAAGGAATCTGGGTGAGGTGGAGAAACTGACCAGGGAGACCATCTGGTCGGAGGTGGGGGTATAGTTGTTGTTGAACATGTGGGAATGCGTGTCTGCAGGTGTGGTATTCTTGGATTTTGGAGTCGGGCATTCCAACAGCGGTGAGTTCGGCTACTCCATAGGTGTTGGCTTTGGGGAGGCCCTGCTGAAGGTTCAGCTGCTCATGGACTGAAAATGAGAGCTAGAGTAAGTGAGAGAAGTTGGAGAAGGATGGAGAATGGAGGGGGGTAAGTATAGGTGAGGGCCCAGGGGACGGGATGGGGTGAGCAGTAGAAGTGGGCGGGGGCGGAAAGGGGGTGTTGAGAGGGGAGGGGGGGGGTTACCTGGATGGGGAGGAATGTCGTAGGTGGCGGAGGAGAAGAGGCGAAGAGTAACTGCAGGGGGGGAGGGAGGGCGGTGGCTAGAGAAAAGGCAGGGGACGCAGAGGTTTGGCCAAGGTGGAGGGGAGCAAGGAGGTCCTGGGATGTGATGGTGGGGGTTTTGTAGGCAATCGAGGCGTTGGAGGAGCGGTCCGCTTGGGAGCTGTCATTGTCATCCGGGTCTTCGGTGAGTAGGCAGCATCGGCGACGAGATCTGGAAGTGTTGGTGTCTGAGGTGGGTTCCTGCATGCGAGGACCACAGCCCTCGGGCTAGTCTCGGACTCCAATTGGTTCATCTGGTGGGGAAGGTAAGTCAGGGGGGGGGGGGGGTTCAAAAGCAAGAGCAGTGAGTTTAAGGGCTAACCTTTTCTTCTTGGAGTTGGAGGAACCGCCCTTCATACCTTTGTCGGAACGGGCGTGTAGGGAGTCTTGGGATACGGGAACTTTACGTGCTAGAGTCTTGACGCGGGCCATGGGAGACTGAGTGCCGATGTATAGAAATGTGACCTGAAAAAAGAGGGGGCAGGATGTTAGAAAGGGGATGTAGCCAGTGAAGGGGGGTGCGGAAGTACACAACAGCGTGAGGGAGGATAGGGCACGATACTTGGAGTGAGGGAGGTGATAGGAGTGAATGTGGGTGTTTAAATGGGCGTGGGTGTAGAGGGGTGACGTAGACAGAGGAAGAATTGACTGGGGGAAGGTGTGGGTGCATGTGCGAGGACTAGAGGTCGATGCGAGACTGGAGTGGTGACTGAAGAGAGGGGCGGTGGGAGGTCAGTGCAGAAGAGGGAGCGGATATAATGCCGGGGGTGGTGGGGGGGAGGCGAGGATGTCGAGGGGAAGGGGGAGAGGCGTTGGTGTGTGAGGATTAGGGGGGCCACCAAGTTGGTGGGGAGCGGTGGGAGGAGGGGGAGAGGGGGGGTTGGGGGGGTCAGTGGGAGTGTGAGCGAGAAGAGAGGGGAGGTGAGTAGGGGTGTGGGCGGGAATGTAGGGAGGCAGTGGGAGTGGTGTGCGAGGAGGGAGGGAGGATGTGTCTGGAAGGACCGAAGAAGGGGGAGGTGGGGATGGTGGATGCGGGGAGTGTGCGGTGCCGTGCGGTGGCTCTTCGGTGGTTGGGGGGGGTAGCAGTGGGGAGGGGGGGGGGTCGAGGGGGAGGGGCTATGGAAGGCGGTGGTGGGGTGTGTGGGGGGAGGTTGGGGGAGTGGTGGAGGGGGAATGCGCGAGGGAGAAAAAATGGTGCAAAAGGAATGATATGTGATGTGGCTGGAAAAGGTCAGGGAGGCGGCTGAGGGGGGAAGGGCGTACGAGGTAGGGGAGGAGGTGGGGTGGTAGACATGATGTGACAAAAGCTTTGCGGAGGAAGAAAAAATATTGCGAAAGGAAGGATATGTGGTGTTGTTGAAAAAGGTCAGGGAGGCGGCGGAGGGGGGAAGGATGTACGAGATAGGGGAAGGTGTGGGGGGGTAGACACTATGTGACAAAAGCTTTGCGGAGTGAATGTAATGAGGATTCAAAAAATGTGAAATAAAGCAAAGAAATATGAGCAATGGGTGTAAAGAGCGGGGTGATGGCAGAGAATGTGCGTGCCAAAGTGAAAATGTTGTGTGGAATGTGTATGAGGAAAAGTGGGATGGGTAGGCCGGGAACTCGAAGGGAAGGGAAATGTGTGTGTAGGGAAGGTGTAAGTGAATGAGAGGGGAGTATGAATGTATGTGGGGAGGTGGAGAGGGCAGTGTGTAAATGCAGGACCCATGCTGCAGCCGACGGGGCGGGTGCACGCTGTGGGGGCTTGAGGCAGTGGTGGCGAGGAGCGCCTGAGAGGCCGTGTCGAAGGAGCAACGGGGGTGGACCTAGGGGACGACCGAGGGTTGGTGATGGCGAGTTGAGGCAGGCTCGTGGAGAAGCGCAAACGCTGGCGTAGTTAGTGTGGGCCGGTGGCGGGCGGGGTTGAGTTGAGCGAGCGGACGGCGGCGGAAAGGTTGTCGAGAGAGTTGCACAGCGAGGTG
This sequence comes from Ceratodon purpureus, assembly GCA_014871385.1. Lineage (NCBI taxonomy): Eukaryota > Viridiplantae > Streptophyta > Bryopsida > Pseudoditrichales > Ditrichaceae > Ceratodon > Ceratodon purpureus. Next base: position 2,443,483 of record CM026426.1, read on the forward strand.
GCGGAGGGCTGGAAGAGTGGGGGACGTGGGGGGAGGGGGGAAACAGAAAGGCTGGAAGGCCAAAAAAACTAGCTGAAAAGTACAAGCATGTGATGCAAATCACAAGGACAAAGAAAAGCCGTTGAAGAGAGGCGGGGGCGGGCGCTAAGGTGGGAGGGCTGCTGCAACGCAGCGCAGGGAAGCATGGAGGTCCCATGGTGCCGGCTGAAATTTTTCTAAGTACAAAAACTCTCTCCTAATCGGGAAAGACAGAGCTCAGAAGCTCCATCCCCCCTCTCCCGTACTCTCCTTGAACCCAGTTGAAGGGCATTTAGATCTCATAGGCCAGAATTCATACCACGCATCATCAATGTGAAAATAAACTTCATGAAGTTGCAGAAACTACAAACTACCCTATGAAGATGGCAATTTCATAATAATTTTTAAAAAATAATTCAACAAAATTCCTCAACCGTCCCAAAAACAGTGTAGAAATTCATTTCTTACACTTCCTCATCAAATCCACATTCTCCTACATTCTTTGTACGACACACCCGATTTAACTCCTGCCAAGTGCACAAGGCCCTTTCAAACAAACCACCTTCTCAAAAATGCACGGGGAGAACCGGCAACTAGTTACAGATCAATTGACCAAAATTGATGTTGAGCTAGTAGAGCTTGAATGTATTAGGATATATTCCAATTGAAAAAACTAAAAATCATCCATGTATCATATAAGTATCACATAAGTGTCACTTAAATGTTGTCAAATTATCATCCATGTATCAGTTACCTTTACCGAATGAATTCAGAGAAGGTAGGATATTAACTGAGTTGAGTCCAAAATCTCCTCGATAGTTGATTTAGAATTCCAATAAATGGCTCCTGTAATTCCATAGCATCTTTGTTCATAAATGTTTTTAAAAATAAATAAATTAAAAAACTATAAATTATATGGATGAAAAAAAAATTACGGGAAATTATTTGATGTGATATTTTTCTATTTTAAATCCATCCAAGAAAAAATTTGGTGATATTTTTTGGAAAATACAAAAACTAAAAAATTAAGTATTTAAGAGACGAACCTTATTTTCTAAGAAAAATAAATATCTCTTCAAGCATGAACAAATCTGCTATGGACGTACAGTACTTGCAATGATCAATAAATTCTTCCTTTGTGCCAAGAAAAAATAGGAAATAGAAAACCAAACTCCCAATTAAAAACCCAACCCACCCACTCCACAATCACCCCCAAGTCCAAGCCATCATGAAAACCCCCCATAAGTTCCTCCAAAGCCACTCCCCCACAAGCTGGCGTGGCACACCCACCACACATGAACGCGTCCAAAAAAACTCACATGGACAGCCAAAAGCAATCTCATGTATTGGGAAAAACTCTCACCACAACCTCTTCTCTTTCAACCAAAAAAAAACCCAAAAACCAAACTTAAAAAATAAAATTAAAAGAAATTAAAAAAAAAATACTCTCAACACAATCTAATATCTTTCTACCAAAACAACCAAAAAGGAACCATTAAAAAGAAAAAACTCTCACCACAACCTACCGCAGTACCATTGTAGGTTCGTCCAAAAAATAAAATAAATAAATTCTACACTACCAAGGAACGCGGGCCGCGCTGGAACTATGATCGTCCTCGAACATGACGTTTTCGTTGACATAGAGATAGACTGGGTGGTTAGGTACATATAGGTATGTTTGTTTAAGGTATGGTTAGGTGGTATTTGCCGGGGTTCCTTGAGGCTCTTGGTTGTGCGACGATGTTTTTGTTTCTCTCTCTGCAGTGGAATAAAGTCACTATTTGCTTCAAAAAAAAAAATTAAAAAAAATTAAAAAAATAAAAAATCATAAAGATTATAAAATCATATAGATAGAATAACAAAAATAGAATAAATTATTTTTTGTAATTTTTATTAATTCTGAGCCATTTAAAACCATTTCCACTAAGTTTTTGCTAAAAAAACAAAAATTGAGAAATTTTGTTTTTGAGAGACAAACCTTAATTTTTCAAAAAGAATAAACATTCATTCACCAGGTAGCGAACCTGCTATGTAGTTACGATATTCCCTTTCTGCCCCAAATAAAAAAAAACCTAAAAAACCAAAACCCACAAAAAGAACGAAACGAGAAAGAAAAACTCTTACTACAATCACTCCGCCAAGGCGTGACACTAGAATCCAACACTTTGACAAGACATCCCTAGGCAGGGACTTACCTTGTGCTACGAGCGTTTTACGGAGGGGCAGGGTTGATGAGTCCCTAGTTTTTGGTTTTTTATTTTAAAATTCCTAAGCGTGAGCAATAAATTTGGGGCCGCAGGCTTCATTTTTTAATTCAAAATTACCAAAAATGGTCTGGGGGGTCCAAATTGAAAATTTCAGGGTTTTGGAAGAAAAAGCCAGCCAATGGGAGTGGCTCCTAAAACACTAGGTAAGTCCCAGCCTGGGGATGTCCTGTCCACGCCACAATCCAACGGCAAAAAGGCAGACGTGGCAGCCTGGCAGCAAACGTGGCATCCGAGATCCGTACGTGGCACGCCCGCGTGGAGCTCGGGATTCTCCGGAAATCCGAGCTGGCGTGTCCGGGGAGTATGAAGGCCAGCCGCCGGGCTAGAACGAGACGGACCGCGAGGAAACGCGAGCTGCGTCGCGCTCGGACTTCGGAGGATCCGCGAGTTGCAGTGGGGGAGATGTCGTCGAATCTGTCGCTGCAGCAGCACGGATCATGCTCAGGCGCAGGGCTAGGACCAGGACCAGGACCAGGAGCAGCAACTGGCCCATCTGGGTCTCGGTCAAGCGCCTTCATAAGACCTGCGCCGGAGACCATGTTGGCCTCATCTCATGCTCTGCTATCCTCGTTGCGCCTGCTGTCGTCTTTGGATCGGGCACTGTTGCGTCGCGGTGGGAGCGTTGTCCGTGCTTGTTGCGCTGCTGATGACTCGTCGGGTGAGGCGCCGCTGCGCGCGCCCACTCCGCCTTCTTGCTTTGGTGGGCCTGTTGCAGGTGCGTGAGATAGACGTGATTGGGTCACGTTTTCGGTTGGTTTTTTGGCGTTTGGCGTTTGGCGTTTGGCGTTTTTGGTTGTTTGTGAGTTTCGGTGTTTGGAGCTTCGGTGGCTCGTTATCCCTTGGTTGGTGACCTAAGATATTGTATATTATCATATACCAGCCGCTGGGGTATGATTAACGGTACCACCAGGTGTTGGTGGTGGTGTAATTGGACAAAGTTCATTTCCTTCAACAACTTTTAACAATTTTTCTGATTTTAAAACTAATTTCAAATTATGTTTCCAAACTTGAAAATAGCTTCCATCAAATTTTGTTATATTTCTCAAATTAGAAATATTAAATTGAGACATACTTATAATAATTAATTTACTATAAAATAATTTATAATTAAAGTTAAAATTATAATTATCCAATCTTTAAGTTGAATAATCAAAAGGTAATCTTTCGGAAGAATTGTCCTCAAATCCTTGAGGTGCTACATCAATTGGTTGTTGAATGAAATTGTCTTCAAGATGGAGTTGAAAGAGTCTATTCATGTTTCGAAATTGATTTTCAATTTCGATTCTATCTTCATCTGCAACCAGGAGATCAAAGACGTCTTCACTTGATCGTACTTCAATCCGGGGTGTTGCAGGGAAGCACATTTTTCTTCAGTGTGAATTAAGAGATGAAGAAGGTGATGAATCAAGCTCTGATACCATGTTGGAAATAGACATCAAGAGCAACATCTTACATGTTGAATGTTTGAATGTTCATTATTATTAAAGTAAGTACAAAGACTCTTAATAAAGAGTCTAGAGATAGGAAGGTGAAGAGTCACACCTATTGACATTAATTTAAGAGTCTAGAGATAGGAAGGTGAAGAGTCACACCTATTGACATTAATTTAAGTAATACACTAAGACAAATACTATAGAGTAATTTTACTATATCTAACACCCCCCCTGATTTAAAACATCTATATAGTGTGTAACATCTATGACATGCCCCCCTGTTTTAAATCATTTGATGAATCTAAGCCCATAAGATTAACACAATAGTTGTGTTTGTCTTTTGATAAGCTTTTTGTTAATAAATCTGCTGCCATGTCGAATGTTGGACAATAAATCATTTGTACTTCACCAGCATTGACTTGTTCACGAACAAAATGAACTTGGATAGCAATATGTTTGCTCCGGTCGTGAAAACGCGGATTTTCTGTTAATCTTATTGCACTTTGATTATCTGAGTAAATAATTGTTGGTGCAGACTGAGGGCAATTGAGGCTATATAGTAATCGACGAAGCCATATTGCCTCTGTAGATGCCTTAGAAATAGCCATATATTCACTTTCCGTGGAGGAGAGTGCTACAGACTGTTGTTTTCGACTTGTCCAACTGACAACACAATTTCCAAGTAAGAAACAATATCCAGTTGTGGACCGACGAGTATCCACATTTCCTGCCCAATCGGCATCGGAATAGCCATGAAGTATAAGATTCTGTTGAGATCTTTTGTACAGTAATCCTAAATCTCTGGTTCCTTTGAGATATCTTAGAATTCTTTTTGCAGCACTCCAATGCTTTTTACTAGGATTGGATAAGTATTGAGCGACAAAATTGGTAGAGTAAGATATATCAGGTCGAGTGCTTACAGATGCATGCATTAATGATCCAACTAGTGATTTATATGGAATATTTTTCATATCAGCTATATCTTCATTAGTATATGGACAGTCTGCTTTACTCATTTTGAGACCAGGTTCCATTGGTGTAGAAGCAGTCGTACAATTTTCCATTTTGTATTTCAAAAGTAGAAGATCAATATATCTGGTTTGATAAAGTTTGAGAATTCGAAGTTGTTGGTTGTAGTATACTTGTAATCCTAAGATTGTAGTATTAGTGACTGGTCCAAGGTCAGTCATTTCAAATTCGGAGCATAATGCTTGTTTAGTCTTTAAAAGTAAGCCATTGGGATCATTGGTAACGAGTAAGGTATCATCAACATGAATTGCAAGGATTATATATTTATCTCCTTGACGGCAAATATAAATATTTGTATCAGCATCACTTTGAAGAAAGTTAATAGATAAAAGAAATGTATTTAATCGAGTGTACCAAGCTCGAGAGGATTGTTTTAAACCGTACAAAGATTTTAATAATTTGCATACACAATTTTGGTGTGTATTAGAAATATTAAGTCCTTTTGGTATTGTCATGTAAACTTCTTCTTCTAGTATTCCATTTAAAAACGCGGTAACTACATCCATTTGATGTATGGCTAAGCCAAAATAGGTAGCAAAAGCAAGTAAAACTCGCAACAATGAAGATTTTAGAACGGGAGAGAAAGTTTCATAAAAATCAATGCCTTCTTGTTGAGAGTAGCCTTGGGCTACGAGGCGGGCTTTGCGTTTTATTATTTGGTTATCGGGACCATATTTTATCTTAAATATCCATTTACATCCCACCGTAGTTCGATTAGGAGGCAATGGAAGTATCTCCCAAGTATTATTGTTTAATAAAGCTTGAAGTTCCATGTTTATTGCATCTTGCCATGCTTTAGAATGTGGACCTTTTAAGGCTTCTTCATAAGTTGGGGTTCTTGTTCTTGAGGTAATAAATCAGAAAAAGAATTTGAAATCTTATACATCCATGGTTTCTTTGGCTGTGTTTTACCTTCCATGGTTTCAATAAGGCGATGAGGTGCTTTACGATTTCTTTTAGGACGAGTATTGGATGAATCATGGAGAAACAGAAGGTGGAGAGGTTGGGGTAGAAGTGGAAGGAGATTCAAAATTTAAACCCAATGGTTGAATATCAAATTCATGGGTTGGTGGGTTATTTTGATCACATTGAGAATTTATTTGACTGGTGTTTGTACTCGAAGGTGTAGTTACATGGGGAAAAATTTGAGGTGTGCTTGGAGTAGCTATTGTATTTGGTGAGTGAGGTTGAATTTGCATGGGAATAGGGGCTTGAACAGGACCTTGATTGTGAAGAATCATTGGTCTTTGATTATGATTTTGTTGTTGAAAACCATAGTACGATTTTAAAATATTGGATAATAATAGTAAATCATCATAATAAGAACCATCTTGAGAAACTTTATTGTTTAATATTTTAAAATCATTTTCTAGGAAAATAACATTTCTTGAAATAATGATGGATTTATTCTTTTGATCTTGCAAGCGATATCCTTTAGTATCTTGGGCATATCCCAGAAACCAACATTTGATAGACTTCTCAAGTAAAGTAGATTTTATTGTTCTTTCCTTCGGAATTAGTGCATATGCCGTACATCCAAAAGTACGGAGATGAGCTAAATTAGGCTTTCGCCCTTTCCAAAGTTGATAAGGAGTAATATTATTAAGTGCTTTAGTTGGTAATCGATTTTGAAGGTAAGTAGCAGTAAGTATGGCTTCGCCCCAATAAGCAATGCTAAATTGAGAACGATGTAACATGCTTAAAATAGCATTGAATAAAGTTCGATTCTTTCGTTCAAAGACTCCGTTTTGTTCAGGAGTAAATGGGGTAGTATATTGTCGTTCAATTCCATGTTCAATACAAAAAGTGCGAAATTCTTCAGAGATGTATTCGCCACCATTATCAGTACGCAAAACTTTGATATGCCGTCCAAGTTGATTTTCAGCAAATGCTTTATATTCTTTGAACTTTGAAAAGGCTTGGGATTTTAATTTCAATAAGTAAATAATAGTATATCGACTATAGTCATCGATAAAGGTAATGAAATATTGGAAACCCGTATGGGTAGGGGTGGTTTTACCTTTGATATCAGAATGTATCAAATCAAGTAAATTTGAAGCTCTAGTTGTAGAATGTTTAGGAAAACTAAGTTTGTGTTGTTTTCCAAATATACAAGATTCACAAAATGGGTTGTTGGTTGGAATATGTTTTAAATTAATACCATCAACTAATTAATTATTTATTAATTCTTGTAATCTAGAAAAACTAATATGTCCTAACCGGTTATGCCAGTTGAGAATCATATTATTAGTAGTAGAAGACAATACTTGTTCTCCTATAAGTTGCTTATCCTCAGGAGTAATAGGAGAAATGGAATGACCTAAGACATATAGGTCATTGTCTAAATGGCAAGAGGCAATTAATTGATGATTAGAATTAGTCAAAGTAGCAATATTTCCTTTGATGGAAAATGTGCCACCAGATTGTGCCAACTGTTTCACTGAAAATAAATTACAGTGGAGGTTTGGAACATGTAATACATTAGGAATAACCTTTGGTATTCCTGTAGGTAATAAAACTTCAACATTGCCTGTACCTAAAATGGCATGTGATGTGCCATCAATAGTATATGCAAATTTACTTGGAAATATGGGTTTATAATCAAGAAAATTATTCCGATTATGAGCCATGTGGCTAGTTGCGCCAGTGTCAACAATCCACGTTTCTGGACTACTTACTTGGGTGTTATAAGCTATGGCATATAATAATTCCTTAGAAAAAGAATTAGTATTGGAATGAGAACGTTGTTTCCCATTATTTTCATCATAAATTCGTTTGCGACAATCTTTTATATGGTGGTTGGGTTTTCCACAATAAAAACAAACTAAAGGTTTACGATTGTAAGAACTTTGATAACTATTATTGTTATTATAAAAGGGTTTGGATGAATTTGCTCGATGATAAGGGGGAGGACCACTTTTGAATTTATTTGTTGAATAAAATTTATTGTTAGGGAATTTATAAGTATTTCTTGAGGCGTTTGATTTAATAGGCTAAGTTTTTCCTTTGATTGCATAGGCAGATGTAGAAGACGAAGATCCTTGATCCAAATTTTTCAGCATTGTTTCCTCCTGTAGTAAATAAGTAATCAAAACTTGCAGGGTTAGTGTTTGACCCCTGATTGAAATTAAGAAATTCCTGTAACTTGATGGCATACTTCGCATTAATGCCAAAACAGCGTCTTCATCACTCATGGGACTACCAGCTGCAGATAATTGATCTAGAAGGCTTCTGAAAGTATGAATATGCTTTATCATACTATCATTGTCCTTCATTTTCAATATCGTAAGCTGTTCTTTGAGATACATCTTCGTTACTGAATCTTGAGATTCAAATAAACGAGATAACTCATCCCATGCCTCTTTAGAGGTTGTTGATGAAGTTATATGAGAAATTTGACTGTTTTCTAAACAATTTGTAATAATTGTAAGAGCATTGGTATCTTTTTCAAGCCATTGCTCTTTACTACCAGCACCAGTCGCTGGGGTATGATTAACGGTACCACCAGGTGTTGGTGGTGGTGTAATTGGACAAAGTTCATTTCCTTCAACAACTTTTAACAATTTTTCTGATTTTAAAACTAATTTCAAATTATGTTTCCAAACTTGAAAATAGCTTCCATCAAATTTTGTTATATTTCTCAAATTAGAAATATTAAATTGAGACATACTTATAATAATTAATTTACTATAAAATAATTTATAATTAAAGTTAAAATTATAATTATCCAATCTTTAAGTTGAATAATCAAAAGGTAATCTTTCGGAAGAATTGTCCTCAAATCCTTGAGGTGCTACATCAATTGGTTGTTGAATGAAATTGTCTTCAAGATGGAGTTGAAAGAGTCTATTCATGTTTCGAAATTGATTTTCAATTTCGATTCTATCTTCATCTGCAACCAGGAGATCAAAGACGTCTTCACTTGATCGTACTTCAATCCGGGGTGTTGCAGGGAAGCACATTTTTCTTCAGTGTGAATTAAGAGATGAAGAAGGTGATGAATCAAGCTCTGATACCATGTTGGAAATAGACATCAAGAGCAACATCTTACATGTTGAATGTTTAAATGTTCATTATTATTAAAGTAAGTACAAAGACTCTTAATAAAGAGTCTAGAGATAGGAAGGTGAAGAGTCACACCTATTGACATTAATTTAAGTAATACACTAAGACAAATACTATAGAGTAATTTTACTATATCTAACAGTTTCTGTCCGTATCGAGCTAGTGCTGCATTCCTTTCTCAAGGCGTGGATTTTGGCTCCTGATCGAGGGTTGAGTTGTGAGAAGGCGGCGAGTTACTGGAGATTCGTTGTTGCGTGCATTCTGTTGAGCGTTTTGGTTTGACTGTGTTTTGGGGCATTCCTACCCTTAGCGGTGGAAGAGATTCCTTTTAGCGGTGGAAGAGATTCCTTTTAGCGGTGGAAAGCCATAGCTTTTGTTCGTGAACAAAGCTGCTCCGTTTTGGTCTGCAAGTTTACACAGGATGTGATGGAATTGCGGGAGCCTGATCAGGAGTGTGAGAGATGGACAAGAGCCGTTGATTGTGGCCTGGTGTAGTGGTTCTGGCCGGAGTAGTGGTTCTGGCCGGAGTAGTGTTGGAGACTCCGCATTGGCGAGCTATGTAGCTCTGGTAGCGGGGATTTGCTAATTCTAGATTAGCCGTTGCATTCATGGCGAATCCAAGTAGACAGCACTGTTTAACTGTTGGAGGTAGAGCGTCTTCTGAGAGGGTCATTGATCGAGGGCGATGAGGAAGTGAGGTACCGAGAGTGTTTGTTGGTTCGGTTCTGGGGTTATGGCTCTCAGAAGAGGCACAATTACAGTGTCCTGTAGAAGTGTTTTTTGTTGTGCCAGATTTAGATTTTACTCTTAGGTTCTTGCTTGCATTTGTATCAGTAACTGATTTCGACGATAGAATTCGCAATCATGTTAAACAGGTGAGTAGGAATGATGTTTTTTCCTGAGAACAATTCCTGTGGTTGTCGGTGTGTCTTTTCAGCTCATTTGCTTTGTTACATTGATCAGGTACACGTTCTGGGCAGAGGGTATCAGAGTACACTGTAAGAAGCGCTGGACGAAGTTCGATTTTGACGAGTGCAACTGCCGTAAGTGAGGGCGTCGGAGCTGATAGGGATATGGAGTTCGACGATAAAATGGCTTGGATGCCAATACTCGGAGAGTCGTTTTTCCGATTTGACGAATCTGATGTAGCGCGACAGGACGCCATGCCATGCCTGAGCTTTGAAAATCCAAAGCTTCGAGAGGAACGAGTTGACACTAGTAACTTTGAGAGGAAGACCCCTGTATTCGTCCCCAAGTTCCAGATTAATGGCAACCAGCAGGAAGTAGTGTTTCAGGTGAGGACCTGCTGGAGTTGTGGTTCTGCTCTTGGATGGGATTGTAGTATAGTACATTATTGCTTATTCTGATGATCTGATTCTGCAACGCAGCTGCCTTCTGGCTCCTCATTTTATGGCACTGGAGAAGCGGGTGGACCAATGGAGCGCACAGGCAAACGGGTCAGTCTAACTCTTCGGTTTCAACATTATTTTTAAAATATTTCTATTCTATTATCATTTTGTTGCTGGTTTTTTCGAATTGGTTTGAATTGCCGCTTAGAAGTTGGTTGTTTTGCGTGCTTTGCAGATATACACTTGGAACACAGATGCCTGGGGCTACAATCAGAATACCACCTCTTTGTACCAGTCTCATCCTTGGGTGTTCAGCGTCTTGCCAAACGGGGAATCTTTTGGGGTGCTCGCAGACACATGCCAGCGTTGTGAGGTGAATTTGCATTTCGAAATGATCGTTGGCTCTATATCGTGAACTGTTACTTAGCTGTTGGGTCTCTTTGACGAGCTGTGTCACTGATGCTGAGATGTTTTAATTGTAGGTTGATTTGAGGAAGGAGTGCATTATCAGATTTGTGTCTGCGGCACCATACCCCGTGATAACGTTTGGACCGTATCCGAGTCCTGAAGCGTTGTTGATTGCTCTTGCTCGTGCAATTGGTACATTCTGATTACTCTCTATCTTTCGATTGGAAGCTCTTTGAAATGTTCAGTTTGTTGCGTAGTTCGAAGTCTAAGAAATGTCTTGTTTATAATCGAATCCTTTGTTGATGGGTAACAGTTGTAACAGCTGAGCTCTAGTTAATAGTCCTTGTTGATTGCAGGCACCATCCAAATGCCTCCAAAGTGGGCTCTTGGATACCATCAATGCAGGTGGAGTTATGAGACAGCAGAGAAAGTTTTTAAGGTGCGCTTATTTATGGTGTTATGAGATGCGGTATTGGGGCTTTGTTATTCTTACTGAGTCATGTTTGGAATGATTGCAGAGTGACGCTAAATTATGACTTGGGTGTTTCAGATTGCCAGTACTTTTCGGGAGAAGAATATACCCTGTGATGTTGTCTGGATGGACATCGACTATATGAACGGATTCAAGTGCTTTACTTTCGACAAGGTTTGGGACTTCTCCTATTGATTTGCTTTTGATTAAATAATGTGTGCTGAATAGATTCCAAATTGAAATTTCGATGTGTCCTCTGAACATCGAGTAATTTATTTATACTTTACTTAATCTCAGCAGGTTAGTAAATATGAGGTCATACGTTCATGACTCCATTTTGAAGGTATCTTACCTTTCCTCCACCTCAATGCAGGAAGTATTTCCGGATCCGAAGGCCCTTTCAGATGATTTGCATAATATTGGATTTAAAGGAATATGGATGCTTGACCCCGGAATTAAAGTAGAGAAAGGCTATGACGTCTATGATTCTGGAACGGAGTTGGACGTCTGGATTCAAACTCCCCATGGAAAGCCTTTTGCTGGTACGTTGCGTCGTCGGCATTGTTAAAAAATTGGTCTGCTATTCACAGTTGTAGGAAATACATCTGAGTTAGGTCTACAGAAGTAGAAGTGGGTTATATTTGCATTGACAATCTTTTTGATCACATGTACAGGTGAATGCTGGCCTGGATTGACCTCGTTCCCAGATTTCACGAACAAGAAAACTCGTGATTGGTGGAAAGAACTGGTTAAGAAGTTTGCTGCAAACGGTGTGGATGGAATCTGGAACGATATGAATGAGCCAGCCGTGTTCAAGGTGTGTTCAGAATACACGAGAGGCTGTGATCTTTTGTTTTTACTAGTTGAGGTGGACAACATGTCTCAATGATAGATTTTGATGATTGAATTCATGTGTGCAGACTGTGTCTAAAACTATGCCGGACTTTAATATTCATCGAGGAGACGAGGAGCTTGGAGGCGTTCAGCCCCACAAATACTATCACAATGTAAGTGGTTAACAGATCTTTGAATTACTATTTTCCTTCTTCCATTTGGTTCAACTTTCATTCGCAGATTTTCAACATTCGGGAAACCTCATAAGATGTTGTTTCAGGTCTATGGCAATTTTCAAGCACAAGCAACATATGATGGGATGCTGCTCGCCAATAAGGACAGGCGACCGTTTGTATTGACTAGAGCAGGCTTCATTGGAGGACAAAGATCTGCTGCTACCTGGACTGGTGATAACCTCGCAACTTGGGAGCACTTGGGCATGAGCATTCCCATGGCTCTTAACTTGGTACGCTGATCCTAATTTTCACGTTTTTTTATTTTTTATTTCATTTCATCTGTCCAACCTCTACGGCATTATATGAAACGTTTGTGTCGCGTTCAGATCTTTTTACTCTTTTATTGTTCATGATTAACGCTGCAAGTGAATTTCATGTACGCAGGGTTTGAGTGGGCAACCATTTGCAGGCCCTGATATTGGTGGATTTGCTGGAGATGCGACTCCAAAGATGTTTATTCGCTGGATGGGCATTGGAGCATTGATGCCCTTCGCAAGAGGGCACTCTGAGAAGGGAACCATCGATCAGGAGCCTTGGTCCTTCGGTCCGGAGGTTAGTTTTGCAGTTCATGCTTGAATTATGAATGATATGGATTCAGAAGTTTATGCGGATTTGTTTGTTCGTTAAATTTTTTTCCTGAACAATTCCTGTTCCGACTACACTTGAGCAACATTACAAATATGTGCTCACATGAGTTCACCTTGTCTGCAGGTGGAGAAGCTTTGTAGAGTTGCTCTCAATAGACGGTATCGGTTGTTGCCCCACTTTTATACACTTTTCTACCAGGCTCACAAGATGGGCGTGCCCGTTATGACCCCTCTGTTCTTTGCTGGTATGTGTCCTGATATGCTTTTGCCAAAGTGATTAGAGTCTTTTGAACCTGTTTGATTCGCACACGCTGATGATTTGATTAACCGTTTCATATATACTCTTCGTCTGACAGATCCATCCGATCTCTCGCTAAGGAAACGTGACGATGCGTTTTTGTTGGGACCTATTCTTGTTTCTGCTTGGTGAGTTACTGACATTTCAAAGTTACAAATCACCCTCTTGAAATTGGGTGTCAAATAACATAAATTTTTACTAGAACTATGTGAGCTGCATATGGTAGAGTAAATATCGGCCATGTAATTGTCAATCGAGTATTCGTCACGTCTGACTCGTGTGTATGTGCGCAGCCCCACTCCAAAAAGTAGAAGGGAAAATGTGGAGGTGGCGCTTCCCAAAGGCATCTGGCAGCGCTTCCATTTTGAAGACGACAATCCGGTAATTGATGATTCCACGTTGTGGTTATCTTTAAATAATCACCTAGTGTTCTCATTTATTTGAACTTCTTACTCTAGATTTGCCATCGTCCGTTGTCTTGATTTGGCTCTTTGTCGGTGCCTGTTGCAGGAGCTTCCCCTTGTGTTTCTGAAGGGAGGAGCGATTGTCCCTACAGGTCCAGTTATTCAGCATGTCGGTGCAGCTACGGTTTCAGATAGGATCACCTTGTTGATTGCCCTTGATGATAAAGGTAAATTTTGCACACATCCTTCTTTTCTATTGGACATCCTACCACCTCCTTCTGGATCTACCTTCTGTGTATCTGCCATTTCATAACCTTCTCTCTTTCGTATCTTCAGGAAGGGCCGAGGGAATCTTGTACGAGGACGATGCCGATGGGTTTGGTTTCGAAGCTTGAAATTATTTGCTGACGACTTATGAAGCTCAGCAGTTCCCTAGCGAGGATGGAAATGATGGTGGGGATGTTGTAGTTAAAGTTGCTCGATCGGAAGGCGACTGGAAAAGGCCTTATCGGAAGCTGCACGTGCGACTTCTGGTCGGTAATGCCACGCAGGTACTGGATCCGAACCTTTCGAAAATTTATGGATAACGACCTCTTGAATGTTAGAATTTTCTTTTCTTCTTATTCTAGGACAGTGGAAACTGCTTACTTGATTCTGGAGAATTGTGTAGGTTGAAGGCGAGTGCAAAGATGGAGAGGAACTGAGGATTAAGGTACCTACACGAGCTGAGATCGACGAGCTTGTGGCGAACAACTTCGAAATCGAGAGAGCTGAAAGAGGTTCGTCTCTTGCCCCACATATTATTCTTCTTCTTGAACATATTCTATATATATATTTTGGAATCTCCTGAAATGAACTTATAGAATTTCATCTTTCTAACACACGTGTTGGATGTCTGTTGTGTTAACAGAGAGGACACAGACGTTCCTGGACAAGGTTTTCCAGGAGCACGAAGCTGTGAAGGGAGCTGGTGGTGTGTTGTCGCCAATCGATCTGGAAGCCGGAAACCTTGTACTGAAAGTGATTCCATGGATTGGTGGTCGCATCATCTCAATCCGTCACAACAGCAATGAATGGCTGGAGGGAAGGTTCGAGTCTGGCTGCTATGAAGAGTACAGTGGCAGTGAGTGGCGTTCTTCGGGTTGTACCGAGGAGTATAAAGTCATCAGGTATTTCATGGAGGCAATTTCAGTAATGCGGTAACATACATTGACGATTCTCTACTTTTGACATGATTAGAAATCACAAAACGATGTTGCTAACATAGTGAATACTGGATGTTGCAGACATTCTTTGGCAGCATTGGATGGTCAAGAGTTTCTCGCAATGGAAGGTGATATTGGTGGAGGTTTGATTTTAGCCCGGGACATTCTTGTCGCCAAGGACTCACCTGACAAGATGAACATAACTTCGAGGATCGAGGCCAGAACTGTGGGTGCTGGTTCAGGTGGGTACTCAAGGCTGGTCAGGCTGCGCATTCGCCCGCTGATCAGGTTGGACCATCCTCTGAAGACACTTGTGACGTATACAGCCATCGATGGAAAGAAGCATGTGCTTCGAGGGGACGAAGGGTTCGGAGAGACAACAATTTCGGGTTCAGACAGACCGAATGGTGAGCTCTCTGAGAATTATTTGTATTAATTTTTGCATACTGTTCATCTGATTTTCACATGGTAAAGATTGGATTAAGAGGTATTGATGAAAGCTTGTGAATGTGCAGGTGAATGGACAGTGGTGGACACCGAGACCGGGTTAACCATGACGAACAGGTTCGACCTGAATCAAGTTGAGTTGTGCGTTGTGAATTGGTGCCCTGCGTCTGTTACAATTGAGCTCTGGTCTGAAGAACGACCAGTGTCGAAGGAGACTTGCATTGTGATATCTCACGACTTTGAGTTTCACAACGACATGACGTCGAAGTTGTAGATTGCATTGCTTTAGTGGCTTGGTTTATGAATATGACCTTGATAGAGAACTAGGAGTTTAGTGTAATTTAATTTTATAGAACTATCGGAAGATTCCCTTTCCCACGGCTATTAATTACCTCTTACTTTGTAATTTAAAGTGTCAGATTTTCTTTCTTTTTGAAGAAAATCTTCTGTTTGGAATTGACTTTCTACCACAACAGCTAATTTTCCTACTTTCGATTGCGATGATAAGTTGAGTAAACCAGCATTTCGTGAGGCCCATTTTATTTCGCTTGCCAATTCTAATTTGTTTTGAGAAAGTACTAGATAATAACGACAAGTAGACTGGCTAAGTATATGAAAGTCATTTTAGCTTGAATTAGGAACTTGTAATACATCTCAGAAGTACACATCTTCTTTACATGATACCCTTAATGCTTCCTCTCAAATGCATTTCAATCATCTTTCGTTTGCTAATAGGTTTCAAAGGGGAAAGAAATAAAGAATTTTTTTTAAAGTGATTTTGAATAGTAATTGTGGTAATTCTTCAATTGATGAAAATGTACTAATCTACCTTGTATCTTGTATCTCACATATTCATGTATTTATTCTGTATTAGAATACATTCTAATAATTTATGATGTTCTTTGTCCATTCTGTCTCAATTTTATATTGAGGATGGTATCTGAGCTTTTACAAATTGTATCAATGCGTGTCGTATCAGTTGACACTGTTACCGATTTACGAGGATGATGATTTGTGTGAAAACCAAGTGTCCATATGTGAAGAAAGAAGAAAATGGAAATGATGTCTGCCAAAAGTGGCTTGAAGATCTTTAGGGCCTTGTGAAAGAGGCCTTACGAATCATTGAGAAATATTGTATTGAAATTCGAACAGTCATCAGATCTGTTGCCAGATATGGGAAGCGGGCCCGGGTAAATTCGCTCATTTTGGATGTTCATCTCCGAATCGAGAAGAAAATTGGTGAAGCAAATATGCCTATGCTTGTTCTTGTTCAGGACATCGATGATAAGGGCATGTCTATACTTCAAACTACTCAGAAGACACATGATATTACTCAAGAGACACATGATATGGTCAGGACTCTTATATCTCCTACGATGAAAACTTCTTCTGGTTTTGTACCCCGGGATCTTCTAGCCAATATTGTGAGCTTTGAAAATGATACGTTTGGGAAACTCAAGAAACTGATCATGACTCTGTAACTGTTGGGTTGAGGGGAGCAGGTCGAGCTGGTAAAACCTTGCTGGCAAAGATGGTGCACAATGATCCAGATATCAAAGCGCAGTATGGGTCTGACTCTATATTGTGGATGACCATCGGACAGGATGCAAAGTTCCCTCTATCTGACTATGGCAAAGTTCCCTCTATCTGACTATGGCAAAGTTCCCTCTATCTGACTATGGCAAAGTTCCCTCTATCTGACTATGGCAAAGTTCCCTCTATCTGACTATGGCAAAGTTCTTGAAGGATGGTGTTTTTGAACGTGAGTATACAAGGAGACATGAAGATGAGCAACGCACATATCTGATCAATGAATTTAAGAAGAAGGAGGTTTTGTTGATTCTAGATGATGTGTGGGAACAGTGTAGCCATGGTTGTTCAATGATGGAGAGGTTGGCTGTCGCCAAGGGACGAGAATCGGTGACGTTGGTCACCACCTGAGATAATGCCATCTTGACCAGTGCAAAAGCAAAAGCCAAAGATACTGTAGTTGTCCCGTTGTTGTCGGAAAGTGAGGCGTCGAGGCTGTTTTGCTATCACACCTTTGCAGCCGACGTTCCTGCTGAAATTGTAGTCGTAGCCAAAGAAATTTGCAAGGAATGCGGTGGACTTCTGCTCGCTTTAGAGGTTATTGGTGGTATAATTGTTGGCGGAATACGTAACTTAAGGCCCATTCGCACTTGGCCTTAGCAAAGAGCATGCTTAAAAATTTAACAACTCCACAATTTGGGGAGCAATGCCTTCTTTTTGGAAAAGGTGTAATGGATGAGGTTCGTAAAGGCCTTATCAATAGGAAGGGGATTATGTAATAGTCTCCCAAATGGGACAATACATAAGACCACTCTTAATGAGAGGAAAACTAGAGAATCTTTCCAATATTGGTGGCCCTATAAGTATTGCCTACTATCTCTCAAAGCTCTTTTGTCTTCTTAAATATTAACTAATACCCACTCTTGAAAGTGTGCCATGTGGACATCCATGTAGGATTGGTAATTACTAAAGCATGTAGGTGGGAACACACATTTTTTAATGGAGATAACACCCCTTTCTAAGACCCCATCTAAGGCCAAGTGGGAACATACCTTTAGGCTCTGGCCGTTTCTCTTCTTATCAACGACTAATCTTTCTAAGCTTAAGGTAGCGGCACCCACTCCCGTGGGTATAAGGAAATTGCATAGTTGTAGAATAAGGAAACAATTTGCAACCAGATAGGAAAGAAGGCGAATACAAAACAAATAGGATCGTGAGAAAAAATCCATGAATATCAAAGGATTTGAGTACAATCTGGTCGCTCAAACAGGAAAGTGGTGAGGCACCCCTAACCGTGTCAAAGTGGTGCCACTCCTGTGAGCACAGGACACACATTACACGCTACCGGATTGGTGTGCCCACTCAAAGTAAAACGGGATGGGGTGCCGCTGTAGTGCACGGCAGTGGGGACACCCACGGGAGTGGGTGCCGCTACCTTACTTCTACTCTATTGATCACACACTAGTAGAATACCGGTCGCCCCTGCTTACTGTTATTGGAAAAAATGCGACAGAGGCGACATGTTCCTGATTGATGACCTCGCGAAGTGAAGGGCCTCGTTCTCGTAGTGTCGTCGGTCGAATACGACACTACAGACAAAAGGATGGGACCGGCAGTCCCTCAGGTAAACTCAGTGTCGATCTCGGGAATTATTGCGAGTGTATGTTTGTTTACCGTGGTTATAATACATGCAAAAGAACTGTGTCAAATGTTTTTACGAGTGCGGTGACGAAGGAAAAGAATCGAAATCTATGTGTGTCTATTTTTCACCGTCGTGAAAATGTATTCCGTTCTGAACCGTCCGATTACCAGAAGCTTATTGGAGCTAGGGTTAGGGTCTGCCATGGTGCGTCGTTGATTACTCAGGACATGTGTACGCTCAGATGATATTTTAGTTTAAGGTATTGAAAAGAGCCCATAAATTACACGTGTCATTAAGATGCGAATGAGAACGAATTATGAATTCTGTACATCTCATAGGCAAAATAGTGTTTCGTACATACAAATGTATGTATTGTTCAAATAAGTCGTAGTATTTCTGTAACTGCGGCTGAACATTAACAATTTAATGCTGCTTTTTTCCTAATGTCTTGCTCCTTTGAATTTCATAAAAAATCATGTTCCGGTACTATTTCCCACGGTATCTACTATATCTGGATCCACCACTTCGTCTCCCGTCCTTCGATTCAAGTATGAGTTACTGTTTTACTTTTACACCTACAAGCTAAAAAAGTATCAAGCCATCTGCCACAAGCGCTTCTTCTGTTGTCTTCAGTGTATATCACTTCGGTTTTGGTATATGGCATTTTCGCACAACATTCCCCTCCCTCACTCCCAGTAGTACGCCTGTGAATAGCCATCCTTATTGCCGACGAATATGAGGTCTGTAGTTTAGGGCGTCAACCTTCAGTCATCTTCTTCAGACTCTGAGACTAGTGGATTAAAATTCAGAGTACCTCTTGTGTTTTATGATTTATATCCACCACAACTGCTGAAACTGCACATGCGCTATTACCATCCAACATATCAGATAGATTACAAGTACTACATACGTGACGCAGGGACACCGGAGATGGACAAATACCACTGATATTGCACCCTAGTCAGAAAATCATTTAACATGATGCGGTACTTACTTGTGGCAAACCGCAGACTATGAATTCTGGGACCGCAGCGAGAAAATCCCTAGCCAAGGGGACGGACTTCAGAGAATGCTCAGTACCTGCGGCAGTATTTTTAGAAAATGGGAATGCTTTAACATATGTAACATAACAGTTCCTTATGGATTTCTCTGCACTAGAAAGTCACTTATCAACCGACAGCATTTGGTCAGGCAGACTTACACTGGAACTGTTCGAATGTGGAACCCTTTGTATTCCTTTTTAGGGTTCATATTTTCCCCATTAACAGAGCTTGCGTCAATCCAGTTCATAATGTTGACCGACCGTTCTCCAATAGCCTATTGGTCGTCAGAAGTTCTTGACGATACATGTCGTTGCACACTTCATAACCATGACAATCTCTACAAAAGCAAACATAACTAATTTATAGAGTACCACAAAATTATTCAGCACAAACCAGATGGCCAGTTTTTACATGTGCAATGAACAACATCCAAAATCTAGGGATTGTACACATAAAATCCGAGATCAAGTGGAAGTACACCGCAAGGACATTACCTGTCCTCGGTTAGTACTAGAATAGGCCGTCCTCTTCCCTTCAATACACGCTAGTTTAGTACTTTTCCTCCAGGGCAATTGTGTCAATTTCTTCAGATCAATCCTAATTCAATCAAATCCGTGACATGCAAGATAATGTAGTTGTAAACGAAAGATATCCATCACATCGTTGACTCCATACACTGTAGGTAGAGGTTCACAGAATTATACTACCTCCTGGGTTGCTAATCCAATAATGGGTAAGCCTGCCGCCTTCCCTCAATGTGATCCTTCATTGCCTTCCAGTCTCTTCCTCTCGCTTTGTATTCGCTGTCTACTGCGTCCCCCACTGCTTCCTCTCTTGTAAGAGGCGCAGCTCACTCAACGTTTTTTTTTGCATTTTTCAGCTTTATCCGGAGTTGTTTCCTCTTTTGATATATCACAAATGGAGAAGGCGATGCTATTCGGTTGGCTGTCAGAGGTCCACCTGTAGAGGGAAATACACAATGTTATCCTTCCAAATGTACCAGCTCTTGCTATGTTTTTTCAGTTCTCTAATGAGTTCAATTGGAATGACTTTTGCTATGAGGAGGTACTGTCGCTCGGGGAGGCGTCAGGCATTCACTTCGAAGATTATTGCCTTCGTCAGCCTCAGTCTTAGACCCTGCGCAGCACTTCTCCTTAGAATCCAATTCTCATCGAGGAAGACTCAGGCGGTGGTGATTCTTTTCACAGCGGAGAGCCAGGACCGCTTTACAGTGCCTGCTCATCCCCTTTCGTCGGCAGTTGCGGCAGCCACGGCTCTCACCCCGCATCGCACGACGGAGCCAACAATACGGTCATCGTCCCGAAGGCACATGAGGGATCTCTGCCAGTGATCGCGTCTGAGTCTGAAGCTTGAGCCTGCGCAGTAGGTTAGGTGAGCCCATACGAAAAAAATCATACCACTGCTGATGCCACTATCCGAAGTTCTATGCTAGCATGAGTATAACTTGAATTTTGAATTCTACGACGACTCATTGATTATCCTAATGTACTATTTCTAGATTGCTCGTTTGTTTTGCCATAGCGACTGTAAGACACTTAGTTATCGACGTCGTAAATATATGTGCATATGGTATGAACTATCAATTATGTCAAGCTTCAGGCTATGCACTTCTATGTGCAAATTTTGAACTTCAATGCTGGACATCGCTCCTTCAAACTCCTTCCAAGTGTACAACTGTGTATTACATATTCACTTCTGTCTTTATGTAATTTTTCGTTCTGTTGCATTCGTTTTTTCGCATGTCCACACCTTTCACCCAGTAGTATTCAGCACATTACGCACTGAAGATATAACCTGCAAGTGGAGGGGAATAGATTCGATCAGTTAATGTGTCACTTCAATGAACGTACTCATTTTTTCGTTAAATCTATCTCCGCTCTTTTGTATTGCCATCGACGGTATACTTCTCTAATTGTAGGTTGTCAAGGATTGTAGTGTCCTCTACTGTTTCATTTCCCACAAAAACTCCAGTGGTTGTTTCTTTCCCTCACCTCCATCTTGCAGCATCATCATTAGATAGACAAGAAGGTACAAATGAAATGAGAAAACAAGAGGAACGAATACAGACTATGTTTCCAGTCCTGCGAAATAAATTATAAATACTTCCCTTCTCTTTGGAAAACTCGTCTCCTTCAGTAGAAATGGGAGCAGTGACTGAAATTGATGTCTCCAACTTCAAACTTGTTTGCTTGTGCTGTCCAGCTATATATAACAGTGGACTAAGAAATTGTCAAAACCACACATAATGCTTAGTGATCGCAGATGAATAGGGAGTCGAAGATATGGCGAGTTCAAAACTAAAACAGACTCCCCCCCTCCTACGAAGTACAGGAACTTATTGATACTGTTGGAATTAAAATGTGTACACTTGGTACTTTGATTAATTTAATTTGGTATATATGTGAACAGAAGGGTCGTAACAGTAAGATCATGGGAAGCTGTTACGACTGTAACTAACTAGAAGTTACCAACAACCTTTACTTAACCACTTTCTACGTTAAGTGTACTTCATCTACAAGTAAGGAAAATAATTACATCTTCTAACTAACGTCAGGTGTGGATTCGTAGTGTTTGACTGGACCTTTGGTCCAACACCCCCTCGCACACCTGAGGTCTCCCAGGAAGACTTGGGAACGGAGAATCTTCTCTTCAGTTTGCTAAAGACATGCAAGCCCCCTCGTACTCTTCAACCTTCTTCATGTGCAGCATGTTTCGTATCTCGATGAAGCGTAGCTTACTGAGAGGTTTAGTTAGGCCATCTGCGGCTTGATCCTGCGAGCGCACAAACTCAACACGAATACGACCTTTCTTCACATAGTCTCGAATGAGATGGCAGTGTCGTTCAATGTGCTTGGTGCGTGCATGCATTACGGGATTCTTGGCCATCTTTATGGCAGACTGGTTGTCACACCAAATTACAGTGGGTCCTTCCAGTTGGATACCCATGTCGTCAAATAGATTTCTCAACCATTGAGCTTCACGTCCTGCTTCGGAAAGTGCTCGGTATTCTGCCTCCGCTGATGACTGAGCTACTTCAGTTTGAAGCTTGCTTCTCCAGGAAACGGGCCCAGTTCCCAAGGAAAATAAGAAGCCAGATGTTGACTTGCGTTCTTTCATGTCGCCAGCAAAATCACTATCAGAGTATCCGCTTGCTACGAGCTCACCCCCTCGCTGATAGTGAATTGCATAAGTGGCATGGGCCTTTAGATATCGGAATACGTAAAGTGCAGCATCTAAGTGGGGCTTCTGTGGAGAAGTCATGAACCGAGAGAGTAAGCCCACAGCGAATGCAATATCTGGGCGTGTGTTCTGGAGGTGAAGAAGTTTGCTGACACACATGCGATAATATGTGGGATCAACAAGCTCGGCTCCCATATCAGAAGATAAACGAGTTCCAGGATCCATTGGAACAAGAGCGCCGGCGCAATCAGTGAGTCCCAGATCAGATAAACACTTCAGAATGTAGCGGCAATGGGACATGAGAGTGCCACCGTCAGGGGCAACGTGAAATTGAACGCCCAGATACAAATTTAAGCGGCCAAGCATAGTCATATCAAAAGTCGAACATAACAAGTGAATGAGCCATTGAATCTTGGACGGATGGCTGCCTGTGATCATTACATCGTCCACATAAATGACAAGAAAAACAATGAATTTACCATCTTGAAGGATGTAGAGGCTGGGGTCGTAGACTGCAGCTTTGAGGCCGACCTTGTGTAGAAAAGAGTCGATACGCTCGTTCCAAGCGCGAGGTGACTGCCGAAGCCCGTACAGGGATTTATGAAGCCTACAGACTAAATGCTCCTGACCGGGCTTGATGAAACCAGGGGGTTGGGCGAGATAAACTTCCTCCTGAAGCACGCCATTTAAGAATGCAGATTTGACGTCAAGGTGAGTAACATCCCAGTTGCGTTGAGCAGCCAGAGACACCAATACGCGCATGGTGGTCCATTTAACCACTGGTGAGAAGGTCTCTTGATAGTCAAGGCCTTCAACTTGCTCGTCCCCGCGTGCTACAAGACGGGCCTTGTACGTGGGAGTGCTGTCGGCTCCAGACTTTAATTTGTAGACCCACTTGGCGTGAATGGGTCGACAACCGGAAGGAAGATCAACCAATGTCCAAGTATGATTTCGTTCGATGGAAGCCAACTCGGTTTCCATAGCGCGCATCCACTCAGGATGACTCGCGGCTTGACGAAATGAGTGAGGCTCCTCAACGTGCTGGACTGCATCGACAAGATCAGCAGAGGTCTCCACCAATGAAACGTAGTCTCGTAACCACATGGACGGTCCGCGTTCGCGAGAGGAGCGGCGAGGCGAAGCTGCAGGCATAGGCGCAGGAAGGGGCACAGAACGCCGCGTGTACACGCGAACTTCAAGGGGAGGCTCGTCGGAGTCAAGGGCTTCGGCAAGGTTTTCTATCCCGTCTGGTCGTGACTATCCCGTCGCGACGTCGGAATGGGTCGCGACGAGGGTCCTCCGACGTCATAATAGGTTTTGTAGTGTAAAAATGAAAAAGTATAAATGAAAAGGTTGCATTTCGGAGTTGGGCCGTCACAATAAAGACCGAATGGGACGTCCGGTCGTGACTCTAAACCGTCGTGACGTCCCGACATTATGACGCAAGAGGGCCAAGTCACGACCGAATAGAAAACCCTGGGCTTCGGGCGCCGAAGGTGAGCGCTGGGCCTCAGCGGCAGGCGCTACTGAGGTGTGACTATCGACAGGAGGTGTCTCTGCAGGACGGCCAGCGGTGGGAGGCGCAGCTGCGGAGCGGCCTTCGGCGGCAGGAGCAGCTGCGGGGCGGCGTGGAGAGGAAGGCTCGGCAGCGTGGGGAGGAGAGCGGTTATCGACGGCTGCATGGCGGTGGGCGGCGGCTGCATGGCGGTGATCGGCGTCAGCTGGTTGGAAGGCACTGTAGCTGTCAGCTTCGGCGTTGGGGCTAAGCAGAGCAGGCGCGGTGGTGCGATGAGGCTCAGCAGGCGCCCCGGTATGGGAAGGAACATCCTCAGCAGCACTTGGCAGAGTTGTTGTTGCATTAGGAGCAGTTTGGGGTCTCCAACGGGCCTTTTCCATGCTTTCCGTGCCAAAGTTTTGGGCATGCCCGTGCACTTTACCTGCTGGCACCAACTGTGCCAGCAGGTCGCCAAAAGCGAGCCAAATCGCGAATGGGGGGGTCCGGCCAATGGTCGCGCAGGAAGGCTTCCCTCCCCCGCGCGTGTAGTCCCGCAGGTCGAGAACGGAGCCTCTTCGCGCACGGAATTCGAGCATTGCAGAAGGGTGTCAGCGGTGGTGGGCTTTATGAACGCCTGCGAAACTGACTCCACAGGCCACCTACCGAAATCGAATTGCCGCTCCCCCTTTGAGATGCAACGTGCACAAGGTGTTGATGTCGAAATGCTGCCAACGGTCATTCCGAACCTCATGCGTTCCCCTGAGAGAGTTGTCGTTGTTGCGTTGTCAAGCAGGATGGAGCGGTGGAGGCCTCCAAAGGCTGGGCGAAGTTGTTCGATTTGGGTTGTGGGTGGTCACGCATTGTGCAGTAGAGATTTAGGGTTTAGCTGTAGTGGTCTTCCAACGCTGCCAGCGGTCTGCCATCCACATAGGTTGGAGAGAGTACCTGAGTTGGGAATTGGGGTTTCGGGATGAGGTTTTAGGGTAGGTCGTACCTTGGTTGCGAGGCCGTGGACGCAGGTTTCAGCCGTTCGTGATGGCGGAGGGTTTGTTGACAGCGTGTAGTTCTGGCGGATGATGACAGCGACGACACCATTTGTAAGTTTTTGAGTTCACAGTCGAAAATTTCATGCATTCTAGTGGTATGGCTTCACGGCCAAACTCCCTCGTACAGAGTGTCATTCTGCATAATACTCAAGACTTGGAGGGCAACTGGATCCCCATGAAGGTGGATCGTGATTCATGGGTTATGCTGCAACCAGCTTCGGATGGGCCTTGGGGTAGAGAGGCAAGGCGACATGGTGGAGAAAATTTTCGGGAGGCCTTCAAAGCGCAGATCAGAGATTTCTCTTGGATCTCCACGGAGCATGGAGCATGCGACCTCGATAAGGTGCTTGTGCAACATGCATATCAACCAAGGCATCTGCGCTTGGATCCTGCGGAGGCAGCAACCAAATTGGGAATGGCAAACTACCTGTACGCGTCGGTTTCGGAGGATTGGGTACATCCCGCATCTATCCTTGGTCCCATTCTTGTGCTCCATGTTGAGATTGGGGAGGCAACACGGAATCGACAGAGCCACGCGGAGTTGCTGGACATAGGTACATTCTTCCTTGGTGGTCTGTATTTGCCTCCAACAGGTGACACGCTGTACGGGAAGGTTGAAGCACTCCCGCTTCCAGGGTTCAACGATGTGGAGTGGCCTTTGCCAGACATGCACACATCTGAGGCGTTTAGAACAAAGCTCACTCTCGATTTTGCAAATGCTATGAAAGCAACAACTGGTAGCAGCTTCGTCCACCAGCAATGGTTTATGCCAATCCATGTTATGGTTGATTTGTTTGCGGTAGCTGCTGACAGCATTAGGCGGACACCTACATTGTTTGTTGTGAGTAGTCCATCCGAGGCTCTGCTGAGCAGTCTAATGAACCCAGGGTGGAACGAGAAGTTCCACATTGGCCAAGATGTCATCAAGTGCGTTGCCAACAGGACCAGCATTGTTTTCCGCTATCACGTGGGAAGACAAACATTATACACCAGGTTCATGTATACAAGGTATAGGGGGGCTGCCAACAGTCAGTGGGAAGCCTTGGATCACCTACCAGAGGAGGTGATGGTGGAAGTGTCTTGTATGTTTAGGGGGAACTTGCTGCCAACATTCGAAGTTGGCAAGGGTTGGCCAGTATCCCACCTGCGGCACGAAATTGCAATGGCACTTGGAGATGACGTGCCTGGGCAGTACAACCTGGTTTTGATAGAGGCCAACGGTGTTCGTGAGAAAAAGGTACGAGTCTAGCCGAATTCATGTAGTCGTTTTGATGTGTTGGGAATTGGCTGTTCAGAGCTCCTTGCTGCCAGCAAACGAAAATGACAGGATTTGTTGGATGCAGATCAACCAGCGCCATGAGAGACACCTTACAGCTGCGGATGTCACGGTTCCCAAAAGGATGAAGATTGTGGAGCTGTAGGAAAAGTGATTTCGGGGATGGGTAGTCACAGTATGTGGGAAGTCATTAGGTTCTTCGCGAAGTCGTTAGCGAGTTCAGGTAGTGGTTTTGCTTACCATTGAGGACTTTCTGTGGGACATCCTGTATTAACGTGTTATATGGAGGCAAATTTGTGATTACCCTTGATCTTCGTGCTGCCAGCGGAAATAGAAAAGAAAAACAGTTACAATTACCAGTGGTGAATCCTAGGGTGCAAAATGAAAAACAGAATAAAATACAAGAAGTCTGAAGAATGGCCGGGGTTTCAGAGGGCCTGGGTCTGAATCGCAAAATTGCTTCGAACTTGTGGTGGCGCCATTGACGCTGGAGCCTGCTGCCAGCGCAAAATAAGAAAAGAAAAACAATTGCATACAATAGAGCACATGACCCTTCAGAGGCACAAAATGGAGTTTGGCACTTGACAATTATGAAGTAATTAGGAAGGAATGTAAAGTTTGTTACTTCCTCCGAAGAGGCTGGCTCCTTCGTGAACCTGGTGCTCTGAACTGGCAACGGCGGGCACAATGCAGCTCTTGGTGCCAACAAAGACGAAAAAATGAAGGTTGCAAATAAAAAAAGAACCACGCTCGATTCTAATAGAACAAGATAAAAATAAAAAACAGTTGTACATAAGAGATGAAGTAGGTCGCAGATGGTAAATAACAACAATGGCCAAAATTGAAAGGGACCATGGTGGCGAATAATGAAAGAAGAAAAAAAAAATGGCGGCTAAAGAGCAGCCCTTGCTGTCAGCAGTCCACAATAAAGAAGAAATACAGTTGCGAATAAAAAGGAAGGGTTACAAGAATGCCATATCTTTCAAAGAGACATGGCAGTCCAGAGGCAAATTGTTTTCAAGTTCGGAAAAGTTTAAGAAAGGTGGCCCATAAAAGTCCGGACCAGAAGTCGCTGCCAGCAAACCCCTAACCCGGCCTACAAAACTATCCAAGGTGGGAATCTACTCCACGTTTGCGTTTGTGGCAATTGCCTCAACAAGGCTCGACAGTCCCTCCATGTTGGTGTCGTCCTCGTTCTTCTCTGCTTCAGGTGGTCCTTGCGTGGTGGCGGATGAGTCCTTGTTCCCATCTCCAGATAGGGCTGCCTGGGTCTCCTGAGGAGAGCGTTGCGTGGGATCGAACGCCAGGGAGTCTGAGTCGGGGAGAGCATCCTCTGCAGTTGCCGGCAACAAACAAGAGTTAGAAAACAAGAAAATGTAAATGTAACAGCAAGGCAGGCAACAAGAAATGGGTAGATGGGATGAGGGGCCACAAACCTTGGTCGCCCTTGGCCTTCTTCCACGGAAGCGCGGCCACTGAGGGGGCAGCGGGCCTCTTGCTGCCAGCACGTGGTGAAGCGGGCTCGGCCAGAAGGATCTCCTCCGTGAGGCGTAGTTCCTCCGCGGCCTTGGAGTCAAGGTCGAAGCCCCACTGCCCAAGCCACCCTCCAGTCATCCCCCGCTCGCATCGACGGCACCGGGCGTCCTGGGAGAAGACTGCCTCAAACATACAATGGGGATGTGCCAAGCAGCCGCAGAACAAAGGTACGCAGCAGGTGTCAACGAAGTAACGCTCGCAGAAGGGGCATGGGTCGTTCAGGGCTATTGGCAACACCTGGAACTCCAATGGATAACGAGCCAGCACCTTCTTCGGGCGCAAGAAAGCTGAAGCCAACTCCAAGGCCGAGATCTCCGCTGTCAGCGCGGAGACCTCGGCGTGGCGTCTCTGCTCATCGGCTTCCATCTCCTCCAACTTCTTGTAGACCCTGTCAATGCGGGCTTGGGCCTCCATCAGTGCCTTGCTTGCAAGCCCCAGCTTGTCTTGGCCTAAGCGGGCCGCGTGATCAAAGCGCCTCTTCTCTTGGTCGTTGCCATCAGCCGCGGCCTTCTTGGAGGCCTCGCGGGCGGAGAAGATGTCGTCATAGAGCTTGGACTCCTCGGCCTCCTTGGCTTTGATGTAGTCCCGCTGGGTTGCAAGGTCGACCTTCACGCGGTCCCGGCTGGCCTCCACCTTCAGAAGTGCCGCCTCCAAGGACTTCTTCTTGAGGCGCTGCTGCTCCAGGACCTGCTTCGGATCCGTTGCCACCAAGGGCTGCACCTTGATGGCAACGGCAGCAAGGGCCTTCACGGCCTTCTTCTCAGCCACGGCCTTGGCAGGAGGGGGCAGGGATCTAGGTCCCCTGACCTTCTTCGCCTCCGCGGCCGTGATCAAAGCCTTGGAGGTGGCTCCAAGTGGCTTGGCTCCTCCGCTCGACTCCGCCCCTCCTCCCTTGCCCTTGCTGCCAGCACCGGGGATGTGGCCAGCGAGGAAGTCGATAATGGCTTCAATCTGCTCCCTCAAGGCCGGGGGAGTCAACTTCTGCGGATTACGCCCTGGCAGCTTCTCACGCCCCTTCACGATTGCCTCCGCCTTCTGGGCGAAGTTGACATCCACGCCCTTCTCAAAGTAGAGGTGGCAAGCCCGAAGAAAGGAGGTCCCGAATGCCCAGTTGTCGGGGTCACCTCCATAAGTCCACCGGTACATCTCGCAGTATTTCCTCTGGGCCTCCGGATCCTCACAGTCAGCAACGTAGTGCCGCCCAGAAGAACGCTCTGGCCATCTGTCGATGAAGTCGGCCTTCCTGCAATGCTTGTCGCCGCTGAGGTCACTGAACTTGAGCCCCTTGTTGGAGAGCTGCAAGGTGCGGGCGAAGAAGTCCTCATCGTAATCCGCAGCGTGCCTACCCAGCAGAAATGGGGCGAGGTGGTGGAGCTGTGCATGAAGTGCAGGGGGTAAGCCGTCCAAGTCGAAGGCGTCATCCCACGGCGTCTCAACATCGTTGCCATCCTCCTTGCTGTCAGCAACCTCGACGACCTCCTTCTTCACGACGGCCTCCTTTCCCTTCCTACGGCTCGACATCCCTGGCGCTGGTAGTGCAAAAACAACACGTTTTACGAAAGGGGGATCGCGCATGGCAGCTGAAAAAGGGAAGACCACAAGCAATTGGGATTATTCTTGCAGATTACTGTAGTTTAGTTCTTACAGCTTGGAGGACCTTCGCGGCCATGGCTGAACGACCCTTCTCAACTTTGCCATGGCCGATTTACTCCAACTCTACAGGAAATAGACAATCAGAAGAGAACAACTTAGCAATGGATGGGCAACTTACCTTGAATTTCCTCACTGTCCGCGCGTGAAGACGTGCAGCTCGCCCCCTTCGCCTAACCTCCTTGTGCCGCAGCTCCTTCTGTCACAGCTCCTGAATGTGCCCGAGCTCTTTGCGCCCCCTCTCCTTCTCTCGCAGCTCCTTGCGCCGCTGCTCCGCCGTGCTGCCGACGCTGCAGCTCCTTCCTCCGCTCCTCGCAGCGCTCCCTGCTCCTCACAGCCGCTGCCCTTCCTCCGGTCCTTGCAGCGCTCCCCGCTCCTCACAGCTACTGCGCCTTCCTCCGCTCCTCGTAGCGCAACCTGTCCGTCACAGGTACTGCCCCTTCCTCCGCTCCTCGCAGCGCACCCCGGTCCCCAGCTCCTCAGAGCTACTGCCCCTTCCCGCACTCCTCACAGCTCCTCCCCGCTTCTGACAGCTCTCCCCCGCTTCACACAACGCACCCCGCTCCCCTTCGCCGCACCTCCTGACCTTCTCCTTGCGCCGAAGCTCCTCCCGCTAGAAAGTCACCACGCCCCCTCCTCCACGGCCCGCTCCTCACGCTGCAGCTTCCCGCGCCCAAAAACCCCCACGGCCCCCACACACCTCAAGATGATGATGTCGCACGGCCTCAGCACATTCTTGCGACTCTCAACGGCTCGAAGGAGGTGCGTGCTCCTGAGGATCTGCACGGAGCCCACGGAACTTGGGTGTCAGTGCAACCGCAAGGGGGCTTGCTGGAAGCAAGAGGACAGCGGAAGAAGAGAGGAAGAGAACCGCGCTAGAGTCAACGACATATAGCAAGGCCGAAGCCCCGTATGCGCTTACAAGAGTCAACCGCCAGCCAAATCGACAGCCGAGGTTTAAGGGGGGGTTGAGACTCTTAGGCTTCATTTATTGAAGGGATGTTAACAAGAGTTGGTTGGAACCTCACATTGACCTTAATTACCAATCATTGTCACGGCCTTACACCTCACTTCCCCATTTGTTGTGGATTAAAGAAAAACCGGCATAGAAATTAAAATTAAAATTATCAAATGAGTAACATGTATGATTACTAAGACACATTCATTGAATTCATCATTATGAAGAGTTATAATCCCTTGGATTGGTCTTTCTAGTGAAATAACCACAAAACAAGTTTAGGGGAGAAACATGGTCTAACTCATTCAAAAAAAACATTGTTGCCAACCACATTCTACATAGGTATAACATAATTACCAAGGCACATTGCGGTCAAGTCACACACGGCCATTGCTCGCGTCGTCACTGTCCTCATTGCTGCCAGCGACCTCACTGTCAGTGGACTCCCCTTCTTCTCCATGGGTGCCTCTTTAATAATTATCGAGATTAACTTAGCAATGGATAAGCCATTTTAGGGAATTGCTCGAAAAAATCCTCATTTTTTGATAAATCTATCCGTAAATGGCTATTCTAGAATGAAACCAAAAAACATGTTAAAGAAGAACCACTGTCTACTCCGATCAAAAAAATTAAAAAAAATTAAAAACTTGCTACATTATAGATGTCCATCCAATGAGTTTAGAACGCATAATTTGTACTCAATTCATACAGGCTCGTTGCCAGCGTCATCGCTGTCCACGTTGTTGCCAGCGTCGTCACCGTCAATTGAGTTGCGTCCTTCCTCAAGATCCACATTGTTGCCCTCCTCCCCGGGGTCATCTTCGTTGGCAGATCCTCTTGCTTGATCATTGTTGGCTCCATCACCTCCAACGGTGTTATCACACACCCAAGCTTTGCCAACACGCCGTCGCCTTGACCGCCAATTCTCCAAAGCCCTGGCAGCATTTGATCGATGCCACTGTTCTCGCCTTCTACGTGTAGCCTCCATGCGGGCCTCATCGTCCGGGGTATTTAGAACCCTGGTGCACTCTAATTTCTTCTTATACCGATGCTGTATATTTCGGTACCAATGTTGGAATTGTTGCAAAATAACACTGATGCGCTCTTTGCCACCACCGTGAGCTGTATGCGCTTGATTCGCTGCCTTCGCTTGATGATGGGATTTCTCCATACCCTGGCAACTCCATACGGCCAGACTACCGTATTCCTCCACAAACCAACTGCCATGCCTGACAATTACATGCTGTCAGCAGCCACTCCAAGGTTAGTCCTGGATAGAGAATTGACAAAAGTGAGGTCAGCCATCAACCCCTAATTCATCCCAAACCTCGTTCGTATAACTCACCATGTAGTGCGACACATGCTCCTCTCCGAAGGCCTCCAAAAATGTTCTCCCCCACGTTTCTATCTTCCCTTTGAACTGGAGTCGTTGTTCTGCTGTCAGCACCAAGCCGCTGAAATATGGTAGAACCTCTTCAAAGGCTTGCCACATAGCAGCCCTTGCCCTACGATGTGCACCGCCGCCACTATTATTGCTCTCTGCTTGACATATGTCTTTCCAGGCCTTGTCGTTTCCAGACCATACGCTTGGTTTAAATAGTCTGCTAGCAACAACCCCACTGAAAGATGGCTTCTGTGGCACATTCCCTGTGCTGCCACTCAGTTTCGGATCCTTTCTAATCTCCACATTGCCACCGTGAGCCCCGATAGCTGACAAGGACTTCTCCATTTGCTCTATGGCTGTAGCCCTCAGTCTTTGATCTTGTATGTTCCAGACATAAATGATGTGTTGATGCACAATCTTCTCCGCTAGGCGAACTAGGGCGTGAAGTGTACAAATGTGCACTCTTTGCAACGGAATTGGCAAGATAGGCCTCCACCTTGTATGTGCACGCATGTCACATGGTTCTGGCTCCACAGAGTTGGCAAACAGTCCCCCCACCCAGTTTGGTTTCCCACGTTTTCTGATGGCAGCACTCGCCTGGCTTGCTGTCCCTACGGTAGGCTTAGCCCTCTTCTGCTCGCAGTATATGCAGTTCATCGCACACGACGGCCCCGACTGAAGCCCGTACATACACTTGATCGTCTTCATGTCCGCAGCGAGATGCCACTCCACATGGAATTCTCCAACTTCAGGGACCGTGAGTTTCTCGCCACTGGACTGTGCTGCAATCACAGATGGAAATTTGGATTTCCCAAATATCCACGACAGAACTTCGTAGGACTCTTTTTCCACTTGAAAGGTTGCCACTGGCCAGATTTCCTGCTCCGACTGGACTGAGAAAAACAGGGCATGGTTTCTCTGAATGTCTGGGTCGAGCGCCCTATTCATCAATGTGATGCTGACCCGTTCAAACTTCTTGCCATTGACAATCTCGGCCTCGTCCAATTTCATGACAAATACCAGCGGTGCCCCTCTTAACTCTGTGGAAACATGGCGAGTGGATGTGTAAGTCACGGTTAATTGATAACTAACCCTGCTGGCAGCAAACTCTGAAAACAACAGTCTGAGGTGATTACGTTACCTTCTTCCGTGATGCCGTAGAAGATCACCATGCTCCTTTGGACCACCTCAAGGTCTGTGAATAGGGAATTCTTGTCAGTCAAAACGACTTCCTTTACCATGTCCTCGGACTTCTTGTTCTTCTTAGAACTTGCTGGCAGCGTAAGTCGACCTTCAGCATGGTAGTATTCGCCAATATACTGTGGCAGGTTTGCATTTAACTCCTGCCGAAGCAGTTTCACGTGATAGGGGCTCGGCAAAATACTCCCGGAGACTCCTTTGTTCAGAGCAGCAATGGGAGCCTTCACAGATTTGTAGAGAGCACCATATCCCCGATGGGAAACCCCTGCCTGGTCGCAAGCAGCAAGAATTTTGTCCGGTCCAATACTCTTACCAATCGATTTGAGCACATTTTTCGCAATATCTGACTGAACATGTGCCATTGCAGGCTGAGAAGCGAGCGCTACACCTTCATGCCGTGACAAAATTCGAGCTAGTGCTACTGCAGTCCTATTTTGGGACTCTTTATCCCCCCGCAGTCGAGAGTACTTCCGGTTCTCTCGGTTCCTTTCGACAACAAACTGCACCACATCTGGTTGCAGCACTGTCCGCACAAGCTTCACTCTTGCTTTTGATCCACCTGATCCAGGTTTTAACTCGTGAATCCCTCTGAGAGCCCTCCTCCTATTTCGCATGCCCATGGGGGTCTCCTTCTCGAAGCTGGCCCTCCGCTGGCAGCGGTCAACGTCTTCTTGGAGACCCCGCACATGGCGCTCCAATTGCTCCACCCTTTGGGCATGGCAATCACGGACAGCCTGTAATTCAGCTTGCAAATCCCTGCATTTCTTCTCTAACTCAAGGCAACGCATTCTCCCCAATTGGACATCTTGGGCTGCCCTTGAGTTGCTGGCCAGAGCTTCGCCTCTAAGCTGAAGCACTTCTTCGCTCAACTGTGCCAACTGGATCCGCGTCTCCTCCTCTGTAGAACCATGTACACAATGATCCAGCAGCCTGTGCGTATATCCGCGAAGACCCTGCTCTCCATGACATATGAATTCAACAAACTCTTTTAGCGACTTGATTGGAGGTGGCTTCCCTGTCATTGGGTCAACAGGGTAAATGTCTCCATTGATCCACAAGTCAATGTTCGTGTCTCCACGCAACCTCCGTGTTGGAAACGAGCTCCTCATGCACAGCTCCACTTGCGTAGAACCTCGTCTCATGACCGGGGCATAGCGTGTGTCCAGTGCAAAGTGGGGAATGTACTGATTGCTTCGTTCAGCCCTTGCTGCCATCGTGGACCCTACAGTCGGTAATCTTGATTGAATCTCCCCTGGTCACACTTGGTGATTTGCTGTTATTCGAGAGAACTTGTTCTGATCTTCGGACACCTCCTACACCCAATGAAAAACTGAATTCACAACCTCAAATACTCCGAACCTAATTCGATAGACCTGCGTGGCATCTACAAGCGCTATCGACCACGAAACCTACATTGCCTTATGCCGTTGTGGCAGCAAGGGCTAATGAAATCGAAATTCAAATTGCTCAAAAACCCAGTAGCCCCTGAACACCCCACAAAGGTTTATCGAATTAGGTTAACTTACCTTCCCTTCAAGTACATCAGTTTTCATCTCTTCGTTGAAACCTTGGTCGCCGACTGAGAACAACCCCTCGCCGCCGTCGCTGCCAGCGGACGCTGCCAAGAAATGAATTGCAATCTCAATTTTGCTCCTCCGGTCTGGGGCGCCATCGCCACTCGGAATCTTTCCCGCAAATCACATACGACTGTGCGTCCCACAGTGCCAACAACGACTTGCTTGAAGCAGAAGAGGGCGCTTCGTTTTCTTGGTGCTGAACGGCGTAGAGCCGGTGGCGCCATCGCGCCCAGACCGTTGTGGCAGCAATTCGAAGTTGACAATCCGGGGATCGAGGCAACGGATCGAGGCACTTCATTAATCGCCGAGCAATAAATCCCAAGGATTGGCGCTCAACAACCACCGCCACGCCCTCTCGCCAACAAGGCAAAATCCGGCCACGCAACTCCCCTCCGTCCGCTTCGGGCAGCGTTTCAGACCCCTGCTGACAGCGACAGAGGGGGTTTTGGGCAGGCAGCCCACCTAATCCGGGCTGCCTTACAAGGCCCGTTGGAGAGCTCATTTTTCCCCTAATGCACGAGACAACGATGGTGTCGACGCGTAGGCAGGATCGAGAACTTCGATTGCTGCGCGTTCGGAAGTGAGCGGTTCCAAGGAAACGCTGGGAAAGCTGGGATTGGTACTGTTTGCATACCAGAAACGATGCTCGTCAAATTTGACGTCACTGCTGATGAGGATCTTGCGGGTGTGTGGGTTGAAGCAGCGGTACGCCTTGCTTTCCTCGGAGTATCCCGTCAGGACACATGAGATTGTCTTCGGATCAAGCTTGGTGCGGGTCTCGTCTGGGACGTGAACATACGCAACACAACCAAATATACGTAAGTGGGATAGATCAGGCACTTTGTCGAAAAGGCGCTGGTATGGAGAGATGCCGCCTGGATTCGCGCGAGTGGGAGACCGGTTTGTTAAGTAGTTTGCAGTAGCAACAACTTCACTCCAAAGAAATCTTGGCGTGCGCGCGTCAGCGACCATTGATCTGCCCTTTTCGAGGAGGGTGCGGTTCTTTCTCTCAGCTACGCCATTCTGGCGAGGTGTGTATGACTCAGTAAGCTCGCGCCCAATGCCATGCAAGTCCAGAAAAGCAGAAAATTCGTTGCTGAGAAACTCCCCACCACGATCACTGCGGAGACCACCGATTTGGCGTTGAAGAAGATTTTCAATCCACGCCTTGAAAACCTTGAAGGCTTCTAGTGTATCAGACTTATGGCGGAGAAACTTCAAGAAACAAAATCGGGAGAAATCATCTGTAAAGGAGGCAAAATAACTGGATCCTCCAAGTGAGGAAGGCTTGATGTCACCGCACAGGTCGGCATGAATAAGAGCCAGTGGACGAGTGGCTCGACGCTCAGTTGTTCGACGTGCGCGTTCCCGACTCTGCTTTCCACTGATACAGCTCTCGCAGATGCGATCGGAGCCAGGCATGAGTGGCACGCCACTGGCGAGACGGTGAGGACCGATCAGACGGACTCCTTGCTGATTGAGATGCCCAAGGCGTCGATGCCAAAGGAGAGGCACGACTGGAGACTGTATTGCGCAAATTGGAAACGAAGGTTTCTCTATAACGTATCTATATAAACCAGTGTCTAGTTCACGTATTCCTTTGCCGACGATGTTGCTGAGTCCGTCATAAACCAAGCACTTGTCTTTATCAAAGACTAAAACATAGCCTGCATCAGCTATCTTTCCCACGGAGAGCAGGTTCCTAGTAAGTCCAGGGACGTAGTAAACATCGTTAATGTTTATTTCAGCACTAGGGCCAAGGTTTACAGATCCCGTTCCTAGCACAGGAAGAGACTCATTCCCGGCAGTCTGGACGCTGGACGTGCCTGGGATGAGATTATTGAGAGTAGTGAAAGCACTCCGGTCTCCGCTCACGTGACGAGAAGCACCTGAGTCAACTAACCACTCGTCCTTTTTGATATCTAGTCCTGCCAGTGCTACTTCAAACACATCGACCTCACTATCGATTGTGTTGTCAACTTCCTCTATGACGACGTTGGAATGGACTGGACGTGGATTGTGGCCACGGTTTAAAGATGATGATGATGACTGGCGTGCTTGAGCTCGCTTGACAATTTCGGCAGCAAGGTCGCGGCAGTTTCGAAGGAGATGCCCTGGGCGTCCACACCAGTTGCAACACATGGTGCGATCGTTCCGAAAGCCAACTTGCGGCAGTTGAGGGCGACTAGTGAATCCACTGGAGCGTGGATTGTGATGTGGAAAGCGAAGGGCCAAGGCTTCGTCTCTAGCGCCGCTCACAAGTCCTGCACGCATTTTGTTTCTACTTTCGTCCTGGAGTAGTCGTGCTGAAACTTGCTCAAACGTAGGTAGCACAGCATTAGTACAGAAACTCTGATAGACAGAATCGAAACTTGGTGGGAGAGAATTTAACATGCGCTCAACCACTTCGGCTTCTGGGACTTGCTGACCAATGCCGACTAATTCAGCCTGGATGGACTGTAGCTGAGTAAGATATTCAGACACTGATCCTCCTTCATGGAGACGAATGGAGTTCAGTTTGTCTTTCAGCATGAGGCGGGAAGCATTGTTTCCTGTCTGATAACGAGCCGCTAGCTTATTCCACGCATCGCGAGGATCGACACAAGATTGTATGAGAAAGTAAATGTCCTCTTTGACAGAAAGAACTATATCAGTGAGGGCCTTGACTCTCCCCTGTGCTACATCGGCCGGTTCACCTGGAACAGGGACGTTCTTTCCAGCAGGATCGACATAGTGCCATACGTTGTTTCTGAGCAGGACCATTTTCATTCTAACTTTCCACGTCTGATAGTTTGGGAAACCTGTAAGTTTGCTAGATTCGGGACAATCACCTGAGGCCATGACGACTTTACTTGCTAACACACTGACTTGTAATATGACAGGATAATGACAGAGATAAGGAAAAAAGAAACAAAGACTGTGCTATATATAGTTTTACAATCTACTCTGAGCAGTGCTACACGAGTTGTTACGGATTGGTACTTACTTCGACTTGGAGCAGGGCTCACATGTCTTTACTACAGGAGCAGTGCTCACTAACTTACGGTATTAATTAACCTCACGCTCTGATACCATGTTGGAATTAAAATGTGTACACTTGGTACTTTGATTAATTTAATTTGGTATATATGTGAACAGAAGGGTCGTAACAGTAAGATCATGGGAAGCTGTTACGACTGTAACTAACTAGAAGTTACCAACAACCTTTACTTAACCACTTTCTACGTTAAGTGTACTTCATCTACAAGTAAGGAAAATAATTACATCTTCTAACTAACGTCAGGTGTGGATTCGTAGTGTTTGACTGGACCTTTGGTCCAACAGATACTCTGTACCTACTCTTTTTAATAATGATCTGAGCAATGATACAAACTGTCACCTGAGCTCTACATCTCTAACATACTCTTCTAACACATGCAAACTTAGCTTACTATTACATTCTTTCTGAAAAGCGACAATACCCTTTAACCACAGACTTATTTATTATGCTCTGTCAGTAGAAGGAGTTCTCACCTTCTGACTCGAGTTCCCGTTACGGAGTCTTTGCTCTATAAAACTTTCTGATTTGTTCTTGAATCTGCCACGAATAATACTTCGCATTACTTTGAAATAAAAAAAAAAAAAAAAAAAAAAAAAAAAAAAAAAAAAAAAAAAAAAAAAAAACATTATCTTGCACATTAATGGGAATATAGCACATTCAGTTAGGAATACAGGATTTAGTACTATGAAATGAAAACACATTTCGCACATCAGTCGATATATATTAGCCATGGTCGAAATACCCACAGTGACGTATGTGATCTGGAAATTGTTACAAACCTCAGAGAACATGGTCCATGGAACCACTCACCTCTCATTTCCGTTATTGTCATCATTTAATTGCGTCACATGGTCCAATTCACAGTTTCCACGGATTACGCTGATTACCCGCAACGTAGAGTGGCACTGCTCGGCAAACGTCATCGCCTATATCCAAACTCAAATGCTTTTTAAAAAAATCTGCCCCGGCTACCCATGATTAGTACGTAAATTTTTTAAATTGAACTAGACTTCTCGTCAGTGTGGATGCTATCATTCATGCACGGAATGTTTTCATTTTTAAACATTACAGAAAAAACTGACTACATTCTGCTCCTGAATCTAGAAACCCATTTCCATGAATTAAAGAACATTCCAACAGCAGCTAACAACGCAAGTACGCAAGTCCACATAGCAGAGTACCTGACATACATACCCTTGTTACTTGGTACATCCAAAGAGAAAATATAAATGTACAATGATGAGCTGCGCTTATTTTGATATAAATTTCGAAGCCTCTTATTTATTCTGAGCTTAATTTCTTCTTGATAATAGTAAGCCACAACAGGAGAAACATGATCACAACATCCAAATTACACCTTCAGATAATACTCCAGAAACTGCAATCCACATGTTAAATACAGGACTCAGCGCATAGTGCAGAATCCAGGACTTACACAATAACATAGAATGTATTCCTCCACAGAGCAACCTATCCACAAGAATCATGAGCGATTCATATTCGAACGGTACATACTGAGTTGAGGTCTACTAAACATGCTACGCGACATAACTTACACGATAAGGTTTAGGTGGTTTAGGCTAAGATCAGAATTTACGGGTGGCAGTAACAATATTCCAATCTTGTGAATCCGGTGGTCTACTCTAACATGGACAACATCTGCGATGAAACACGTGAAACGAGTTAGCGAAATGAGTGACGTCAGTTGTATGCAAGAAACGTCGGCGTACTCTGTACTCTACATTCTACTTTAAAATAGACATAACCGATGTTCGTTAAAGAAAATGAAAAATCTCGCAGTACAGATGATGGAGTACTATAATCATACAAAGCCGCATCTACATTTTCATTGAAGAAATTTCATTACAAACAGGAAAGACACTTACATCATGAATGTGATAAGTCATCATGTCTCTACCAACTTCAGGAACCGGGTCTTCCAAACAATTGTAGCATCCTCGGCAAAAGCACCGTCCAGGGCGTCCGAGATTTTGTTAATGCCTTCACGTTGATGGTTTTGGTGCAATATCTGTACGTCCATATATTGCGGGTATATGTGATCGATGGTCACCTGCTGCATGCCGGCCTCCCAAGCGACAGAGGGGACATTCGGAATCCATACCTTTTTGGAAGACCGCCAATGAGGCCCACTCTTACCAATTGCAATTGTCTCATTTGGAAAATCGGGATGAAGAATCCATACATTCTTCCTCTGTGGGAGATGGTCACACTGTAACATCAACCATCAATATAAACCTAGGAAAATCACGTAACACTGGCAAAGCAAATAGTTGGATTCTGATTCCAATGATTTTGCAATATTTATACGTTTGCATACCGTTTCGCTCCTGGGTTTGTTTTCGGAGGGTGGGACATATGTTAGATATCTGCAGGGACTGCTGATCTTACGCTTCGCCCTCACTTTTGAGGACTCTGCTGGAACCGTCTGTGCTGAAGTAGACTTCTCGATTTTTACGGTCCCAGGTTTTTTGAAAGGTAACTGCGTAGGGGCCGGCACTTCAGTCGGGATCTTCAACGTCTCCTTCTGAAGTTCCATACTATCTACAATTTACATTGTTGACCTCAGTTTATATCATACAATAAATTCTTCAAACATAGTACAACAGAAAACAATAAAAAATGATCGGACTCAACAGACACAGTGTGTGATGCGACCAACTTACCTGTAGGTCCAGGGTATTTCGTTTTTTTCGCCAGCATTGGGTCGTTGAAAGACCCAAAAGCCATCTCCGCTGCAGAGGCCCTTTTCCGGGAAATAGATAAATTTCCAGTGGAAGAGGACGGGGTTGCTATCCCCTCGCTCTAAACCTTGCCCTCGTCTTAATGACGAGGCGGGCCCTCCCGCTCCTCCTCCCCTTTCTCCTTTCCTCCCTGATCTATTTTTAGGGGCCCTGCGGCCCTTTTTTAGTAATTTTTTTATTTTTAATGAAACCGGGGACCCCGAATTAGTCTAGGGGGACCCACTAGATTAATTTTAGTTAGTTTATATATTTTTTTTAATTTTTTAATTTTTTTTTTTTTTTTTTCATCAACATGCAAAATATAGGGGGCTTTTTGCCCCCTCCAATGACAGCCCTGGTTGGGGGGCCCTCGTCATTAAGACGAGGGCGAGGTTTATCGCAAGGGGTTGCCATCGGACGTGGGAGAGAATTAGGTAAATCATGAGGAACTCGGCCCGAAGATGGGAAATCACATGACACTTCGAATGTCGAGTCATTTAAAAGTATCTCCGAGTCCATTCCCTTTTCTGTAAACCATTAATTACCACATCATTAAGGATAGAAATTCTAAGGAACGATGGATCCAGCTGTCAAAAACACTCTGTAAAGTTCCATACTGCATCCGCAAATGTAGAAGGAGAGTGCGAAAATAGGAGGTTAAAGGTTCTACCTGGGCCTACGTGATTGACATCATTTCCACCTATATCCTCGGTTGGGCCAGAATCGGATGATGTTTTCTCGCACGCTACTGGCGTCTGCCACTCCATTGACGGGCAGGCTATAGGTGTGTCACGGACCCCTCCGGGAACATCATCTGTAAATCGACTGGATCGTTTGTACCGAGTACTTTAAAGTTAATTGATCTCAGAAGTGACGCGTGCATGTCTAGAACCATGTCCAGCTTTTTCTCCATGCTAGTCATTTTCTGGTTGTTAGCGTCCAACTGGTGTTTTTTTTTTTTTTTTTTTTTTTTTTTTTTTTTTTTTTTTTTTTTTTTTTTTTTTTTTTTTTTTTGTTTGTTTGTTTGTTTTGGAGCAACCAACTGGTTCTTGACTTTGTCTTGCCATTGGAAAATTGAATTCAATTTAGTCTCAACTGTAAATAGTTGAAGGTTTACGGATCTTTGGCTGCCAGGACGGTCTAATCTCAGATGCACGGACCCTGCCTTGCTGCTCGGTGTCCGATCCTCAATACTTTGTGGAACCTGAGAATTTCAATCGCACGCATAAGGAGAGACAATTATC
This sequence comes from Ceratodon purpureus, assembly GCA_014871385.1. Taxonomy (NCBI): domain Eukaryota; kingdom Viridiplantae; phylum Streptophyta; class Bryopsida; order Pseudoditrichales; family Ditrichaceae; genus Ceratodon; species Ceratodon purpureus. The sequence goes on from CM026426.1 coordinate 2,485,098, forward strand.
AGTGAAATGTTTCAACATATATTTGAAATCAATATTACAAAAACTGGTAATGTAAATAACTGTTCCCATAATATTAAGACAAACTTGAGCATGTGGATACGAACTGGCGTGGAAGGAATTGCTTCGTCAGACATCGGATTACTCCCAGTTGTAGCCTACATCATGGTCCGCAAGTAATCGTTAATGGCTAAGCAATAAGTGGTTGTATTCTTGTTTAATGTTCCAAGTACAGAAGATCAGAAATTGAACTTTAAAACTGGAATTGCGATAAAGTTTAAAATAGTGAAAACTGACATACCTGAAACTTATTCATTTGGTTCATTGACTCGGAAGCTAACGATGCCTCGGAGTCGTTCCAGTTCAAATAGTCTGAGTCATCCTCCTCTAGGACTGGCTGTAATAGATCAAAAGATCAAGAGAATCAGTCAGCATGATTATACCATTCCTACTTCTCGACAGCAATCTGGAAAATGGAAGTGTAAAAGTTAAAACAAATCGTAGTATTCACTTGAACACAATGAAGCTTCTAGAAGAAGAAGTGTCCTCGACTTGTACAGCAAATCCAGTATTCCCGTAACAAGGGGTTAACCAAAATTGAGATTGACAGACTATTTCAATGCCACTGAAGTAATTCAATACAGTAAACCACAGCACGATGATATATGTCGCCACTGTTTCGAAATATGAATAGAATATTCATGTGTTGCACTTCCTCCGTACGGCGTGTCACGGGTACATACACATATATCTGTGATAGATATATAAACTTATAACAACAAGAAAACATTGTAATGAATAATTAAAATTTCTGATCTGTCACGTATACTTACATTCCAGCTTTCCTCAGCGGCACTTTTATTTTCCTCGTGCTCTTTCCGCTGAGCCATTAGTTTTTCTCGAGCTGCTTCTTTTTCAGCCCGTTATCCCGTATTTCTTCCTCCGCTTCTTTTGTTAACCAGTACTTCACGAGTTGAGGAAAAGCTCTATCAGGGCAGTCTTCATGTTTCTCTCCCCTTCCCGTCTCAACCCAGTGTTTATGGTATTTGTACCAAGCATTCTTCATGGATGACTCAATATACTCCAGCAAATAGTTAGGCCTCACGTTCTCATCTAATATGAACTGCTTCTCAAGGTCGGCCTTGTTGAAATTACGGTGACCTGGCGGCATACCATGTATGCATATATATGAAATAGAAAATACTATCTGAGTATTTCGGTGCAGAATCAAGTTAGTTACGTAGCTGATGATTAGTTTGTTATATTACCGAACTGATCAAGATCCCTCAGCTACTTAAACTTGACATGATGCGTTATTGAAATCATCTCTTGTACTGCCAATGTTTAAGCAATAAACATATTACTCTTGTAGTGAAGCGCTGTGTCTGCATGATCTTGTGAGTCTGTCTCTTTCTTCTCAATTCATCGTTTCTTTACATATTTCCAACAGGTTATGGGCCCACCACGCTAAGCTATATCTTTTGTGCCCATAATATCGTTGCCTCCACAGCACGAGTTGTGGGCCCATAACCTTGCAGTTTTGAATGTCCTCGTCCGGATGGTCACGAAATGTAATGACAGTTAGTTTTAAATACCGTTTCGCACTGGCCCGTATCATTTTGTGAACAAGAAACCTAAAAGACGGGTGAATATTTCCAAACTCATCCGCTGGCACTCTCATAGGACACTCTGTGGCGATCTCCTTCAGTTGTTTCTGGTTTAGTCGTTGTTGTCTCCTTTGCACACTCTTCTTCTTCGGTTCGAATGGAACAATCGCTCCAGCAACGTCGTTGTCTGCGGACCTAGGAACAACTGCACTTGTCACACCAGTTCTCCCCGTGATGTCATCTGCGTGGCCTCCCAGGGACAGGCCACCATCGCTGAAAGATCTCGTACGGTTAGATGTGGACCACATAGGCCACCCTCCCCTTCTTGGAACATAATAAGGCATGTTCATTGGGTTCGGAGTTTGAGGTCCCGAAGGTGGACATGGTGACATACTCATGGGCACATTACATGTGCCTCCTACCCTGTTCTGGTTTGCTTGAGAGACGTTCTTCTGGGTCGTTCTTGGACCGTCCATCCTCAGTCCTGCCCCGAAGGTCTGCGTGTGGTGCGAAAGAGATTGCGACGGTGTTGACTGCTGTAGTTGCTGTGGATGATAAAGAAGAGTAGTGATACTGCATTGAAGTGTCCGGTCCCATATGCTGTGGATTCAAATCTGAGTACGCTGCTGGATTGCCCCATTGTCCCATGTACATGGGATTCTGGGGATAAGGAGGACCCATTGGTGGGCACGTACCCTCGCGTCCCTGTAATCACATAACGTTTATTCACATCAACTGCAAAATCTCAAATGGAATTTAGAAACTGACTTTGTCGCTGTTGTATTGAACCGTTGATTTTGAGAACGTCTCGTATGAATTCCGACTGGTTTACGAGGTGCTAGAGAATGCACTTCATATGTACTTTGACTAATGAATATCCGTAAGTCTCATAAACTAAAACAACGACGTCCTCATCCATTGATCTGATTCTCAAACGTACACTAAAAACCATGAATCCAATATAACTATGCGAAGAAGTAGACAACATATCCAGAAGATCGCTTCCACGAATGGAATCCAAAATACAATCTCAAAGTCGCTTTCGATTAACTAAAACATGGACGACATCGAACACAGAGCCGAGGCTCGTTTTGGGACCTCACCTGCTGGGAGTTTCCATGGCCTCCATATGCAAGATTGCTCTCCATCTGCTGGCGAAATTCCTCGGAGGGAGAAGGGCAACGTAGTAGATAGGGAGCAGTAGGACGTCCTGAATCCTGTCATACACCTCCCCATGGATTATGAAAATCAATAAAGTCCTCTTCGCGTCAACAGTAGCATGCATCACATATAAATGAGAATGAATAATATATTGAATTTCCAGAACACATTCAACATTACGTCATGTAATTTTTCAATAAAACCAACAGATGATGCCCTCCATAAGAAATGAAACAAATACTTACAAAAGTATAACCAACTAGGAACATTAGAAAATGTATCGAATAAAGAAGACGTCACTGGAATGACATTATATAATATGGAATTATATAAATAAAATATGCTACTCTCCAGGTTCGGAGTACGACATTTCTGGCACGATTAGAACTCCAAGGCCTAGACAGAATGGGTGAGTTGAAACTAGTAAAGAACTACATTAGTGCAAACAGAGTGTCATCTTTTAGATTGGGTCATCAACCCAATGAAATCCATATACAAAATAATCTATAAATGATTAAGCGGTTTGTGGGAGTCAGCACTAACTCCCCACCCGCTGACGATATCATAGAAGAACTCAGACTGGGCCTTGTATACCTTCCCTTTGCAGTCTTCGAAGGCGTCGCTGCGCTGATCTGATGATGAGGTGGGTCACATACTACTGGGGTTCTCTGATTACGCCTCCGTTTTTCTGTAACCCTACATGATTTCGAGAGGCCCATACTGTGATAGACTGACTTAGCTTGTTTATCAACAATTGCTGTTATGTCCTTAGGTTATTCCGAAGTCTTCGTTTTAGGAAATGGGGACACACAACGTCGTCACTTCGTATGGAGTGAAATCTGAGAGACGAGACCGATATGACGGAGAATCTAGCTGGATAGAGAGCGTTATCAGGGAGTACGAACTAGGGATATTGGGGCCAAAACACAATTGCCAGGGATATTGTGGTTGCACTTCTTGTGCTCGTTTAGCTTGGATAGAAAACCCAATTTGCAGGTGTTCATACAATGGGTATTTACCGAGGTCGTTGTCGCTGGACGACGCAATGCGCCAGAAATGGTCTCGTTGTCGATGCTCACCTACACGTTTCTCCGCAGTCTGTGATACTACGTGCATTTGCCTACTTATGTTACCCACTCAGGAATGTGTTGAAAGTCCGATTAGTGGGTATAGCCTACCCTCTGATCTATTGCAGAATTCTAGTCCTAGAGCAGAGATGCAAAGTCCATTCACGCAAAGAGGAGATGACACGGTGATGCGAATAGTTGACAGATTAGAAGAAGAAGGAAGAAGATTCACAGAGAAGGGATTCTCTTCCCATGGAACAGAAATCATAGTGAATGAAGGAACAACCGTTTTGTTATCGGACATTCAGGGGAAGAAGAGAGCACGTGCAGAGGAAAACCATAATGGAACAGAGTCCGAGATGGATGACACAGCGTGCTCGAAAGTAGTCCATTGAAATTTGTAGATATCTCATTGAAGATATGAAAACAGACATATACTTTTCACTTCGATGTTGTTGTAATTCCAAGGGACGCGAGAAGTAACGGAAATTTAGAAAGAGTATAGTCAAAGAAATTGTCAGGGACATAGAAGAATACCTGAACAAACCTCCAGCCGAGACTAGTACAGGGTGTGCTTCTCCACTATTTCCACTGCACCGATAGGAGGCTGCTGTATTACGTATAAAACACGTCTATTAGCCCTTGGTACTGTATCATGGTACTCCTATTTAACATCACGTCCACAATTGTAATTCAATAGCCCTGGAGTAAGTCATTTCTGAGTCCATTTGGAGGTGTTACCCCTCAGTGATCACATTGTTAGATGAAAGTCCAATTTCCGAGGGAATGAAATAAAGCATATACGCTCCCCGTCTGTTTTCACTGAAGCAACATCGTGTATTGGGGGGAGAGCACAATAAAGTGTACCACAAAGTGCAACATGTGATCACTAGGAAGTGAATATGAAGTGTGCTGTTTTTTATTGCTCAAAGCTGATTTTCAGCATTTTGGTGTAGTTTTTGAGCATTTTAGTCACTTTTTAAGGTGTCACAAGGTATCCCACACGCATCTCTATAAAAAAAACATCTTCAATTGAAACTTAATTTGACCGCTAGTTCTAAATCATGAAAATGAACTTTTCCAAAGTCTTAATTTCTTCATTTGGGGCCCTCTATTGTCTTCAGAGGATATTTTTTCCAATTTTAAAAACAATGTTCGGTGAAAAAAACCTCACAAAAAGTTTCGTCAAAAACAGCTCCCCAAAAACGTCCCAACGAAACTTTTCAGTTGTACAAACTTCCAAAGGAATTCCTTAGGCCCATTTTTGAAACCGCAATTCACAATCGGAGGGTACAGCGCAGTCAAAAGTGATTTCTAACTTTTGTGCACTCTTTTATGTCCACTTCTTCAAATGATAGCATTCACTTTGGATCACTTGCCGTGACTCGTAAGGCTTTGTAAAAGGCACACATTGGTTCCAAAATTTTGTAGACTCAAGATGACCGAGTCTATTTTCTATACCCGAAGCCCCTTCCAACATATCATCAAATTATATGTCACTTTTCTTAGTGTTTACAACAATGACTGAAATTGGCAATGAGCTAAGCACTTTTGTGGTACACTTTATTGTGCTTCGCCCCATTGACTAAATGTAAATCTCCGATTTCTATTCATTTTCCAGTCGTGTTATATATTCCCAAGTAGAGAATCAGTCTTCGGAATTGCAATGTTACAGACTCTGAAGCATTGTAGTCCAGGTATTTTTTAAATTGACTAAAGATGAAAATTATGCTGTAGAAACAGCTGTTTTGAAATTACTATAACAACAATCGTAATGTGTTGAACATGTGATTCTGTGAGTTTATACAGAGGGAACGCTATTGAGGAAGGATTATGTAGAGACGTTGAAGAAGGAAACATTGAAGAAACTTGTAATTACGGTTCAGTATGGTGACTGGAGTGGAAGACGACATCCGAAGAAGACCTCCTACTGAAGCACGCATTAGAGTTAGGGCAACAAAGCTGTTGCAACGGGAGATTACGCACGCAAGCAATCAGGGTTTGGATAAACTAAAATGTCCTTGCAATATTCATGTCCGACAGCAGAGGTCTAGCCTGACAATAAACTCATATCGGAAATGTCTAGCGAGGAATGGGCGACATCCTTGGTTTTATGGCAGTAGTGAGGTAATTTCATATCCTCTGCTCTCCCAGTATACCCTGAGTTACGGTAATCTCACTTTGACTAGCATAATAGAATCTTATCACGGAATAGAGTTTCAGTAATAAGGGGTGGAAGCACAATAAAGTGAACCACAAAGTGCAAAATGTGACCAGATCAAAGTGAATTCGCAGTGGCCTGTTTGGGTACAGTGGGAACGCTTGGGAATGCTTGGGAACGTGGGGGGTGGTTGAACTGCGAGATAGGAGAGTAGGGTTTAGGGTGACACTTGTTGCAAGGATTTAGGGGTGGACACGGAAGCCAAAATTGTGAGTCTTCATTGTTGGGGATGCCGCGAAGATGAGTTCTGAATGCTTCGCAGCCAGTTCAGTGCTTCAACCTGATGAGCCCCTTTTCCAAGGGAGGTGAATTGATGCAGTCAGGTGCGTATCCGGCGTCATTTATGTTAAAGAGGGTCTATGCAAAATTGTTCGGGATAGGTTGCGCCAACTAGTATTCTCCATCACTTGTCATGCTCACTTCACTGTCTAGCCACTTTCCGGAAGAGCAAGGTAGTTGCAATAAGAAAGTTCTTTTGGGAGAGTTTGTAGCCAGGAAGGGTGGGGAAAAATTGGAAGATTTAGCGTTCAACAGTTGATCGAGTGATCTCGGGGGTTGCATGGTCGCTGATTCACTGTCGTAGCAATTAGTTGGAACAACGCATTCTTCAGTCTGGGGTGTCTGGACATAGGGTTTTCAGTGGACCAGTGCATCAGGGTTTACGAAAGTTAGGGTTCGGTGCTTGCGAGTGCACATGCACGATCTTGCATGTGACAGGAGAAACTAGTCGAGACAGATTAGCTACGCCATGGCCACAGTAAAGCGCGAGTTGGCTTCTACCCTCCCCCTGAACAGGAAACAGGGTGAAAGGATCAAGTTCGCACAAGGACTCCACTTACGGTGCAGGTGGTCTGTGCAGGATTTTGCAGAGAAGCTGGAGTTAGAGGACGCCGGCATTTGCGAAAAGACAGAATGTGGAACGACACATATCAGCGAGGCCCATTTGAAGAGGGTATTTCCAAATAAAGAAGGCAGTGGGATCCGAGTGGTTGCGAATGAATTCATCACGGAGGCTGAGTGCGGTACAATCTGGCAAAAGTATTTTCTAATGTACAACCATGCACTTCCCAACAAAGAGTTTGCTCGTTATTTTTTAAGGAGCTCGTTGGCGGAGAGGGAGGGGAAGTGTAAGATCAATTGGGCCAAATTTACCCATGACATTTGTAGGAAGCATTACATTGCGTGGCAGAAGGATGGAAGAGTGGAGGAGGCCCTACACTCAAAGTGGGATAAGCTTCAGGGAATTCCATGTTTGGAGAATTTAGGGAACAGTAGATGTCAAGGTGGAGAATTTAGGGAACAGTAGATGTCAAGGTGGGGATCAACGCCAGGTTGGAGCAACGTGCGAGCTCGCTTCGTGGACCGAGGACCAGAGTTTGGAGGTGCTTCAGATGTTGGAGGATGCCGAAGGAGACGCTGGCGGGATTGGGCCAAAGATGTGAGTGCTGCATTCGTTACCTGATTCTGAAAATCATTTATTCATCTGCGGAACAATCTGCCAATTATACATGCGTAGATAGCTTGAAATGTTTTATGTCCCATGTACATACCTTGCACAGTTCAATCCGGTTTTCAATGGTTGTTCTGCGGTGTCCATGATAAAGCTCGCTTGGTTGGTAAATGTCCGATTGGGGATGAGTATCATGCTGTGGTACCTGTTAAAGGTTCTTATGTTTTTACTGTCTGTTACGGGACATCGACTCGGAATGGATACAGTCTAGTATGTGTTACTTGCTTTCGATTATTTTGTTATAAAACATGTTCTGTAATGTACTCATGCTGCAGCGCAGATCAAGTGGGGGTTGATGTTCTCGAGTACGCGTTGAGAACAGTGCAACTCCTGTTAATGTAATATGTGATTTTAGGTTTAGGTCATGGACACAGCCAGATGCGAGTAGTACGCATTGAAACGGGATTTTTAGTTCTGGTCCTCAGTCTTCAACGACGTAGTTATTCGCCTTTTAATATTTGTCTTGTCGTTTATCATCTTTGTTGGGCTCTGAAATAGAAATAAGTCATGGGCTTTTAATAGCAGACTATTTTTTGACATAGATGTACTGTCATTTGATTCCAGTGATGCAGTCTTTGTGAGAGGGATAATACTGTCGAGAAACACGTATCCATGTCCCAGATTAGAGGTTTTGATCAACATTAAACAAAACGTAGGTGTCCATGATCAGCTTTGCAGTTTTTATACTCGGAGCGTTGGGCAGATAAAATGAGCGTAGCCCGTAATGTACAGAAGCTGAGTTTAAAAAGAATTTAACAAGCACGTGAATCCTAAAAGGACCAGAGGGTTCCGACGTCCACTCAGCAGATTGGGAATGCTTGCAAAATGTATTGACTCAGAGTAGTGAATGTCACCTTTTGTCTGCAAACTATGTGTTGATTTCATGGTTACCACCATTTGTTACCTTAATAAAATTTCAGGATCCTTCCAGTGTGTTTCAGGGCCAGATCATTATGGAAGGATTTGCGGTTTTCAGTTTCATAGTCTACTACTAGTTTTTATGTTTTTTGAATTTACTTCTAGCCTGTAACAATTAAGCTAGATTGTAAGTTTTGGTGGCTTGTAATCAGATCATGCATGGATCTGATTCAAGAGAACAAGACGTCACATGTTTGTTGAACGATCACCTAGTTTTTTAGTGGTTTTTGGGAGGATGACAGGATGTGCTAATCCTAGTCACCTCCAAGCTCGGTGCTTAAGGTGAGCGTGCGTGTCTAAAATGACTATTTCAAGGTTTCAATTTAGATGGGAGGATTAAATATGAGAAGGCAAGCAACTATAGATACAGTAGGTCGTTATTCCATTGTAAGTTTATTATTACAGTTTTGATATGACCAATAGCACGGTTTATAGGGATTTAGGGAGCTTCTAGTTGAACGCATATTACATGTTCTCCGACTTTTTGAACAAAAAGGTTTTCGAAGTCTCCCATCGCAGCGGGTACCGGGATAGTTGAACGCCTCTGGCAGCAGCCGCTCATTCCAGAGAGGGGTGCTGGAAAACTGCTGACCGGATAAGCTTGGAAGAACAGAACAGATGTTGTATGCTACCGGAGCAATTTCCTTCGGGGGTTAGACAAGACACGGGTAGCTGTGTTTTGGAGTTGATGGTTGAGATACCCTATGTATGTATATGAGTTTGAGGGTGAAGCACAGGTCACTTATCTATTAGCAATTCTTTAATGCATCCCGTGTCAACGTCGAAGCGGCTGATGACAGAGTCGACAAGGTTCTGCCTAGAATGTATGTTCTCTTTCATGAAAATCGGACTATGCTCGTACAGTGGTAGTCAGTGGGTATTATACGCGCAACAACGTTTATTTGGACTTGACTGCTCATTTGAGGGTGGTAACTCATGTCTCCCTCATGTATATTTCATTTGAAATGAAATTCATTTGTATGCTGATATTGTCAACAGACTTATTTTGTGGACAACCTTTTATCAACACGTGTGTGAACCTGGTATAGAGATAGTAACAGAGGAGGGCATAGTTGTGGTTCATTATGCATGCTTCTCGAGCACGGTATGTGCGAAGTAGTGAAAGTTACAGAAATGTCTGGCCTTGCTAGATCTTTTTGGTCCTATTCATACCAGCTAACGGTTTGGATATGATGCCCAAGTAGTTGTACCTTACACGGATAGCCATTGGGGACACGGCTGCAGCTTTGTTGCACTAGGATTCAGACCTAACCAATGTAAATGATGGACGTTGAGAGGATTACCTCGTGCGGTTGCTCTGTTTTCTTCTTTACCAGAACCGCGCTGGTTCATGCCGGAGGTTTTGGTACACCGTTCGATAGTTGATGTCCACATGTCTAGAGTGGTTGAAGTGGCCATGGTTCCACACTTTAGGAATATAGCCAGAGGAAGTGAGTGCCGGATCATCGTGAGGCACGCTTGGAACTGGCTATTAGATGTCAACCCCGAAATTCTTAAGCGACCGTCGAACGGAATATTGTTTGCATTTCCGGTCAGGCAAGTTCATTAATGTCAGATTTTATGGCTTCACAACGTAACTACGTCAATTCACAGTTTCCCGTTCAAGATGTTGTGGTATTTAGTGACGGTGCTCTGCCAGTGCCTCTTGTGTTCCCTGAATGAGTTTCTACAGGATCTGGTAAACGATTTTTGTTTTCACGGTGAGTGCTTATGTTTACTATGTGCATACATGTGCAATGTGGAGGTGTGCAACGGCTTCTGCATTTCTTTCTGGTTTGCATTCGTTTCTCTTCGCTCAATGGTGGTGGTTGTGATACCACGAATGAGGTGTGAGTCTAAGCTGTAGAGTTAATATTGAACTGGCATTTAGCATTTGTTATGATGCGTCTTTTAATGCTCAAGTTTAGGTTGCACTGGTCAGGAGATGTTACTTGTCCACCTCAACTGTGAGATCACCTAAGATACTTTATTGCTAAATGGATTAGAGTCAGGATTTTCTACGGAAGTTTAATGACCAAGATTTATTATCGCTCGGATCACACACTGAGAAATTTCACATCTGACGTTGATAGGCTCTGAATTAGCGAAACTCTGCAGAGTAATGACGCACGTCGGCAATGAGTATACGAGGATGACAGACGTGTGTAATTCATCCACTACATAGTCACAGCCCAAAGTTTGCTTCGACACCTGTGCGAACACCGCTCATGCACATGTGGTTGTGCCCAGAAATCATTGCATCAGACTCGTGTGTTCCTCTTGTCCGGGGAGAAGTGTGTCCGCGGGGTAGTGGAAATGCGCACTTCGAAATCGGTGACATGGTTCTATGTACTATGGAACATACCTGATCTGGGTTTCGTCAACATGTGCTGCAGATGCGTACTAGAACAACGGAGCAAGGAGCTCCAGCAGCAGTGCAAGGGTGTTGATGGTGCCCTAGCCGAACGCCTGAAGTCTTTGAGAGAGGAAGAGCTCAGCTGCGCCAACATGAGGAGCTGCCGTGACAGTTTGGTGGCGCATTTTAACTCCATTAGAAGTGCCGGGGATTCAGGGGAGAATGGCGAGGACAGAATTGGAGAAAACTGTGAAGAGGAGGATGAGGAGCTGAGGCGGATTGACAAGGACTTGGAATTCGGAGTTCACATACTCAATCGGGAGAGTGCCCGCACTGAGGTGCTGAGATTCGAACAAGAGGGACTTCAGACGGAGCTCAATCAGGTTGAGCATGAGTTCCGCGTACGAGGGACTCAATCAACTCGATTGGAGATGTGGGTGGGGAAATTGACCGAGCAAGTACAGATGATGGCTGTGGGCTTCTGGATGGGGACTACTCCACTCCCAATTTGAAATCCACGGGTCCCTACGGAGGGACGAGTTTAGGTTATCAGAGTGAAAAATTGCCCGGTTTGTGGCTTCTACTTTAAGTGCCACAACATCTCTGTTGCGGACTGTAGTTGCTGCTATCATCACTTTTGTCTCGCAGCTTGGTTGAGTGATGGTAAAAGGAGGTGCGCAAATGTGAATTGCGAAATGGAGTTCAGCGCGGATTGGTTAGATAGATTTGGAGCCAATCAAATCTGACTACCAGCACTTCGGCAGCCGAAAGTAGAAGGACAAATAAGTCGAATCAACAGGCGTGACGCTGGGAATGTTGCAGCTGCGGCATCAACCAACTGTAAGTTCCGCAACTGTCTTCGTCATGTGAGTTCAAACTTGAGGTTCCTTGCTAGTAACCTCAAGGATATGGTTGCTATCATCCGGAGGGAATTGTAACGCACATCTGCGGCCACGTTGACCTGGGAATTTTGGACATTAGTGTGTACGTCACATTTTTCCTACAGTGTCTGTTTTCACCTTCGTGATTTCCGCTTAGGCATCCTTGTCACTTACTTTTCGATATAAGCTGTTTCTGATACAGCGACGCACTAACACTGCTGGGCTATTTGAGTTATCGCTGCGGGGGCACAGACTTACACAGCGGCAAATACGGTATAGCAGAGCGCTTCAGTGGTGTTGTTCAAGGGATATAGTGTAACGTCCACTGCCTTCCATGCTTTTGTCACTTCACCACCTTTTCCGGGGCTGGTGCTATGGACTTTGTTTATTTGATCTGCTTCATTTAGCCCTTACAGATCTAGAAAGTGTAGCTTTGAAAGCGAAGTAGTTCATCAAAAGTCTGTGAGGTGAGATCAGTGCATTCGCAGTGACTTACACCCTCAATCGTGGTCGGTGATGCCTGTCATGACTTTGTTCGCACTGTTCGAATGTAAAAGTGCTTTCGTCAGTGCCTTTGTTAGGTATCATCGGTATGCTTCAGCTTATTTCACGTGCAAGTGCTCTATCACTTTGCTTTTCTGGGGTAAACCACTGAGTCCTTGTGGGGTTGGCTGAGCGTCTGGAATGTCAAGTTGTTCACTGTGTTCATGCTAAGAGAGTTCACGTTCACTTTCCAAGTGACTGTCGCTGCACTACCACAGCGAATCCACTTTGATCCGGGCATTACGGTGGACCGCTTTGATGACCGTTTCTTCTCACTTACTCACTTTCAATTCACTAAGGAATAGTGAATTGAAATTTTGTATACATGAGGTGCCGTCGCGGAGGAGTTGCTTTCCATGGTGACGGCTATTGAACAGCAGTTCACAAGGTTGACGTGTGCTGGAAGTACCTTTGGTCGCTGCGATATTACTTGAAACAGATAAGTTCACTTTCCAGGAGACTATCAGTGCGGTAGCACTACAAATCCACTTTGATCCGGACATTTTGGTGGAACGCTTTGGTGACCGTTTCTTCTCGCTTACTCACTTTGAATTTACTAAGGCGTAGTGAAATCAATTTCTTAATTCTGTTTCTTTTTGGAAGTCCATGTATTTTTATTCGTACTCAGTAATGCGCAGAGCAGACTGAACATTGAGAAATCACAGAGTATGTGATTGCTTGTGTAGTTCACGTGGGGTGGGCGTCCGGGACTCCATCGTTGATGAAGCAGAAGAGTGTGGTGACGCCTTCTTCGGGAGAAGTGAAGACTCATGCGTCTCCGAGTTGGAAGACGCCGACGTCTCCTGTGAGAAGGGTAGCCGGCGAAAGAAGAGCAGGACGTCTGGATGCATTGGCGCTCGGTACCCCTCCAGCGGTGAATAAATCCGGGACTCCGTCAATGCCGACTGAGCAACTATCCACAAGTACGTCCAACGAAAGCATACTCTTCCCGGATAAAGAAGAGCTCTGCTTGAGTCAATTACAACGGCCTTCCCATGCGGCTCCTGAGCGTGGAGGTGGTATTGTATTGAGCACTTTGATCCCGGAGACATTACCAGACACGGCTTTGGGGGTGGGAGAAGACGAAGACATTCCACCATCCTTCACCGGCAATGTGCCATCAACCACTACGATGAGCAAGGGAACTGATAGGGCAACGTCGCCTTCCACTGAGGAGGATCCAGAACCTGACATGGGAGGAACCGATTGCCAAGTACTTGACGTGGACACTGTGCACTCGGGAAAATAGGCGGTCGCTGAGGAGTCCCCGACAGTTAAGAAGTCCTCAAGTAAAGGAACGGGGTCTGTCGGGACGCGACGGCAGGCGGCCTTGCGAAATAAGCTATGTCCCTCGCCGGGTGCCTCTACGGGGACTTCAGCTGACGAAGGGTTGGTGCAAGGGGCGAAGAAGCCGATGTTAGGGCAAGGACGTACAGGCCAGGGCGTGACAAGGGCAGAGAAGGGGTGCAACATGAAGTCGTTGGCCGAAATTGGAGTTCAGGAGAAATTCAAAGCACCAGTTGTGATTGCTGATGCAGGGAAAGGTCGAGGTCGCGGAGGGAATCAGGCAAAGCGCAAGCGCAACGCAAGTATGCCTTAGAGTATCTCTAAGGTGGCAAAGTTAGTGACTACATGTTGTAAATTTTGAGACTGTATCGGGCAGAGCGTGACATGTGATATGCAGACAACAGCTACATCTGGAACGATCTAATTTTGGATTTAGGGTCGGGTCAGAGGACTCCGTACGATTCTAAATGCAACGGGTCTCAATTTTTGGGATGGTCACGAGGTTGAGTATACATGTGTATTAATGGCACTATTTTTTTTGGGTTGGACATATGAATACGATCATAGGAGTTAACGGTTCAATATTAGGTAGTTTTTGTTCATTCGCATATCCGGCATGGCACTAAGGCTTGGCGTGTATTAATGACCTATATAAAGATATAAAATATGCGCATTTATTGAAAAACAACTTCAGATCTGTAGATGGTATTCTTGGTTCGGTATTGTTGTGGCTTCTTATTTGTTTTTAGGTTTTTTTGCATAATAAGGGGAGGAGGGATGTCCCGCACAGACTTCTGAGTCCGGGTTTGAAGACATGTCTTAGGATACCACCGCATGGACCATGGGAAGAATCTTCGAGTTCCTTCACGGGGCTTCCCTTGAGGCTCCAGTTATCACCCAGACTAACTTGCCGTAGGTGCTAGCTGTTCTTCTTGAGAGAATCAAGGATACACCTAATGTTGCAGAGAAGGTCTGTGGAGTGGTTTACTTCTTGGCCCAAGGTTATGAGGAAGGCGGACAGACGTCATTTCTGTTATCTCCATTCTTCCAGAGCATTGTTCAAGCCTTGTTGGCAACTACTGAGATAGAGGATTCTGGAGATTCTAGGCTGCGGACAGCTGCTTATGAGACTCTGAATGAGGTGGTCCGCATCTCAACAGGGGACACTGCACCGATTGTCATGCAGCTGGTGCCTGTCATCATGGAGAAACTCAATCATACTTTGCAGATGGCCGAGCTCTTGTCAGATGACCGAGATAAGGAGAGTGAACTTCAGGCTCTCCTATTTGCTGTTCTGCAGGTAAGAGTCAATGTCGCTTATTTTTATTCTGTAGGTGTCCGATTTGTATGTTGGGTTAATTGAGAATCTTCTTTCCTCGAGTAGAGCCTTCTAACACTTTCCTATCCACACCCTAGTGTTGCTTTTAAACTAAACTTTCATGGAACCGTTTCAGTGATACATCTTCGTCATCGGGCAATTGTTTTTTGAGAGGTGACGCAGGACGATTGTTGTAGTTCAAACCCCGTTAAACATAGTCGTCTCTTCATGAAAATTGAACAGTGTACTAGAGCCGTCTCCTCTCTTTCGACATAACAGCAATGGCTCATTCAGGATTATTAATTCTACCCGCATTTATCAGCATATGTTTTGGAAGAAATTGAGAATCCAAGTTTTGAATTCTGTTTAAATTGAACAGAAGCTCACATACATTTATGTCTTTTGTTTTCGCAGGTGATCATTCAGAAGCTCAGTGCGACGGAAGTCACCAGGTATGGCGTTGTGCAGTATGCGGATCAAACGATGGGTCTGTTTCTTCGTGTCTTCGCTTGCCAAAGTGCGACTGTCCATGAGGATGCGATGCTTGCGATCGGAGCTTGTAAAGAGCCACTCGCATTGAGTTTGGAAAGTACATGAGGGAATTTTACCGGTACTTGGAAATGGGTCTTCAAAACTTTGAAGAATACCAGGTATTTATACTGCCTCATTCTTCGTGATCAGTAGTCAGGATGAACACTGATTGGTCCTTTCGCAAACATAAGTATCTGTAGAAACTGAAGAGCAGAGTGCTGTTCGTTTAGATACATGTAATTCTAATTTACGCACGCCTCCGTGAATCGAATCAGTTGGGTTCAAGTGGTTTATTTTTTATTTAAAATTTACTTGTCTGGCACTAATCGTATTGGTCTGCTTTGTGACAGGTATGTGCAGTGACTGTTGGTGTAGTTGGTGATACACTACAAGGATATTGGTGTATAATCGACAAGAATGTGACAGAAAAATGTCCTGATTGACAAACCGGGTTCAAGTGAGTCTGTTTCTGTCAATTGGGTCACCAGTGAAAATGGGCTGTCAATTCGGTGTCATGAGATGGACCTGAAGTTACACCGTGGCAGCTATTTTATATGTAGTGCCTTTTTCCCCCATAATTCACTTGGTGACCTTGACTTGTTTAATTCGTAAATGTTAAAAAAAGACACACTGAATTTTTACATGACTGTATTTTCTTTATGGCATTTCACAATATTTAAATTAGAATGGACAGAGCAGGTGGTTGCAACATTTACGTCATTATGGATTTCATGTTTATCAACAAGATTTATAATTTATTACTCAATGAGTTATACAGACCTATCAGAAATGGATACAGGTTCATGAACTGGCAATTTAGTATGGGCTCCGGCAAACACTCATTGCACGCCATAACAACCGCAAATTTTAATTTTCAGTTAATGCGAACAAGCAGTCCCATTGGAAGCAAAGTGCAGGGTATCTTTTTCATTGATATGTACTGTAAAAAAATCCGGTAATGGACAAAACAGGATCCTAGTATTTGATTCCTATGTCAAAAACTATTGGACAAATACCGTCCACTACTATACACGAACCCAGCGTTTTCCAGTTTCCGGACTGCGTTTCATTACATTGTAGTTCCTGCAAAAGATGTCGACTAAGAGTCAAGGTGAAGCCACTGCGGAGTGGTAAATCAGGCATCCGTGATTCCTATAATGCCTCTAACGGGACTTGTTCAAATGAAGGTATGAAAGATTGACGAATTAATGGAATAAGCACAAGGGACGGGTCTCCATAATGCGTACCTGTACTTATGTGCAATAGTGGAGGTCGTTTGATTCAGCTACTACGAAATATTTAACATGAAAATTCTTATGTCCAAGAGGGTGTTCAGTCGACGCAACCCTGGCAACATGCAATAACCGGTGTCAGTAATCATTCCCTCACGGTGTTCCTGGGCATGGTGAATCGACCATAGTTGGAACTCCACGTCTGTGAACGGTTAATATACCAAATTAACGAGGGTCATTCACTATGCAGCGTTCTCTCCCCATACTCTCGAAGGCATAGACCTCGTAGACACAGTCGTTGCCTGAGTTTCCTACCCTAATTGAGCATACAGATGTTTCACATATGAGTACTATACCTGTTGTGGTGCCTCCGCAAACCAACTTTGATGCGTTCTAAGCTGGCTCTCCGAGTAAGTAGAGGTGATATCGTTTGAATTCACGGCCGACCCTGTGGCGCATGGGGAGCTCAGGGGATATGGGATGCGAGAGTCGCCCATTATGTTAAGGAGCTCGACTGTACACGCCACCGTCCAACGCCAGACCACACCCTTCTTGGTTAGACGTGCAAGGTGCACACTTCTGCAAATGCGCAGTTCCCAACGCCGTGCGCGCTCCACTTCCCGTAGCCATGGCCGTAGTTCAGACAGGCTATGTGGTGCCTCAGTGGCGATGCCCGCGGCCGCTCTTGTCCTCCTGGAACTAGATGGACGCACCCTCGGCATAGCTTGTGCAGGCTTGAAGTCCTTGCTGCACCCCCACTCCAGCTGCTGAGATCAATGTAAGAGCTGCACAAAGAGCACTACGCATTAGAGAGGGAGCGGAGGCACTGGACTTCTGGAATGGTGTGTGAAGATGCTCTGTACCCCCTAACAGAACATGCCAGAGGAAAAGATCCATTGCACATGTACGAAAATGTCAATCCATGGGAGGCTTACGTCATACAATCTCCAGGCCCTTCAAGGACGGCTACCGGGTACAGATGTGGAGGTGTATAATTCCTCTAACAATGTCCACGTTAGCATGGGCTTTCAGGGCCACACAATATCTCACAGCTGACGGTAGCCAATGCCTGCAGCTGAGATGTTGATAATGATGCAACACCTTCGACAATATGCACCCGATATATCACTGTACAGGCAGCGGTCAATACAATATTTCTTACTTTTGCCTTTCCTTGGATATGTGTGTCACGGAGGTTTTGCAGCGCCCCTTTCAGACTTTGCACGGTTGTGGCAGCTATAGTGCGCAACCTAAGAACAGTTGTGGTTAACTCTAGGTCAATGGCTGTGATAAGATCATCTGCAAAACAACGGTGTAGGACCATCTTCTTCTCTTTGTCAGAGAAACCTGCTTCTAAAACTTGCCTGAGGACCCTAAGAACCTTCGCAGCAGCATAAGCGCACCTCCGGCTGCGTGGAGTGTCTTAAGTACACTCAATGTCCTTGACACCATCAGCTGCAGACTCCGTTCCCTGAGTCACGCCCTCCAAATCCTCGCCCGAGGAGTCTGCCCCGCTCAGATCACCTCCTCTTTCCCCGACCTCCCGATTGAGCTCCCACTGCCCTTCATCATCGTTCAAATCAACGGGGGGTTCTTCTCCAGAATGTCCTTGCGAACATCCTTCACCTATTGTCTCATTTTTGATTGCAGCCCGAAGTTGATCCGATTGAACTTGGGTTCTCCATGTCCTGCGGTGCTCGTGCCGCTGTTCAACCCTGCAGTCAGTACGCACACTAAGAAGTTATCACCCATGTTATTCGGTTTAGCCCACCATCTCTCGCATTCTACTGGATCCAGAAAATAAACCTTGTATGTCAGAAATAGAGTACAATTTAGAGTCACACACATTGAAACTAGCATGAATGACACATCACTATGGACAGCTGACTTCAAGAGCAGCACCTCAAGACCCGAAGACGGTCCTGCTCCGCTCTCTCACGCAATTCTATCTCCCGCCGTTGGCTCTCCTCCAGCCTTAGTTCTCTCCGCACAGGCACTGCATGCCTGCAACGCTTATTTTTCTTGTTGCCCATAACTGAAAGTGGTAAAAAAAGGGTTCCACACTTTCAGGGACTTATACTCCTAGAAACAACATGTTCGTAAGTCACACAACTCAGTCTTTAATCTTTGGAAATTCTTCAAAAACACAGAAAAGGACATGTAAATATATCAACGATGCATACCGCTGAAGGTCTCTAACATGTGCACAATTTACTTTTGGAAACACAATAGCAAGTACGAGCTTCACCAAAGTGCTCCGGGACGGAACTGTCGTAACTGAAATACGTCTCTGTACCTGAAATTAAGCCCGGATGCTGTTTTCAGCCATGATTGCGTCCATTAACCAATCTACGGGTCGACATAACAGTCCGATTGCAGTGGACCTGCTCTCCCAACGCAGCCTTTGAAGTCACCTCACATTACGTGTTGGGGATTGAGCTACATATTCCGAAGAAATGTTATTTTAAACGTTCTCACATACATGGATTTTGAAAAAAATTTAAATGCAAAGACGAAGTATTTCCGCTACTGCACCGACTACAACAGCAACATCTCGGGTGTGTATGGTGAAGGCATGAATGAGCACAGCTTAGGCAGGGAAGACATACCGAGAGGTTCACAGTCCCCCCGGAACAACCACGACTCTGTCTGACGCAGGGCCATGAAGCTCTGAGTCACACCACACAGAACCATTCCCCACTCAGTTTGTATGTGAGGCCACTTTTTTATTGTTGTTAACAAACCCTGCAAAGCAAGTACCATGCTCAAGCTAATTAGCAATACGAATTAATAAATTAACTTAAAACGCTTGTTCCAGCACTTCCGAGTCAGGAAGTCTCCTCTAGAGTTACTGAAATTATCACATCAAAGTCAACTTTGATTATCACTGAAGTCCCCGTCACGAGGAAATCAACGTGTTGACTACCTATCTGGTAAATAGAGGTCAATCTCCTAATAGGATCTACCTGCTTCATAGAAAATACTCAGAGTACGTTTACAATAAAAACCTGCTCATCGAGTGATTTGAAGCGCCAACATTTTTCCCGTCGTCGTTGATGTTGTTTTAGGTCATCGCCGCCCCATAAAGACCCTCCCACTGCGAACTTCTTGACTGTCCAGAAATCGAGTGCAACTTCCGAAACTGTGACAATGAACTCAATGAGAAAGTTGTGAATCTGATGCAGACCATAGCCATGGATGATCCAACCGTTCTGAACTGCACAACAAAGACGACAACACTCTGCGTACATTCAGAGCCATGGTTTTCAGCGAACGTGGACACCATCTATAAAAAAGTACCGAAGAAAAGCGAGACACATGGATAACATGTACTTCAACACTCAATATTATATGTTCGAACATCATACCTTAAACGCTGCACTGGAAAAGGAAATCGTAGGATGCGAGTATTGCTCCCCTTCCGCAAAACCCTAAACCATTAGAAGAGGAACATGAGTATACATCTCGGATTTAACTACGCCTGAACTCAAAACTACTTCGACTTTACAATTCCAATATGCATCCTTCAGGCTCAAAACTACGTCCACGTTACAATTCCCTTATGCTCCCACCCAATTTTTCTTTGTGACCATAGCCGCGTGCATGCAACGGCCACAACATTCTCCACCTCAAAAGTGGCATCAACTTTGGATATGGACAAACAATATTAGCTCCAATTCATGAAGCTCATTTGTGTAACTTGCATTTGGTTGGAAACTTGCTTATCTCATGCCTAGTAGAAGACGCGGCCGCCTCTCCCTCCATCAATAGCGCTCTTGATGCACTCCATGGCACTCCGCCGAGGCTCAATTACGCCAAGCACTTCAAACCCTAATTTCCAGCACAGACAGAAATCAAGGAATCCATACTTCCAGTCCTCACATTCGCCGCACTGTCGGAGCCTTGATCTGACTTGCACTTGATTCGGTCGGCATCACGTGAGCATTTTCCGCCGCCTCCTCGAGTTGATTACCTCCCACCTTCCGGTGTCCACCGAGGCTCTCCATAATCGCGAGGGTTTTTCAACATTGATTACCATCGAACATTTTCGTAGAAATCAACACGTTCATACCTTCTAATTGACAACTGTACCATCGCCTGACACCCTCTTTTGATGTCTCGGGGGAATCGACAGAACTGCTTTCATTGGAAACAGTAAAGACGTTCCCATCAAACTGTTGAGCAAACGGCTGTGACGTGGCAGTAGTCCACAGCACCTGCATTCCACTAGCACTTTTTTCACAGTGAATTTACTGTACAATGTCCATTTTTTATTTAATTATTTTTAACTTTTTTTTCCCCCGGGAAAACACATTCTTCAGTAACATCCGGAAAGAATATTGGAATTTTGAAAAAAATAAATTGAAGAGCCTCAAAAGTTTTATCGAAAACACTGTCCCGAAAACGTCGAAACGGTACTTTTAGCCCATCCAAGGTTGCAAAGTACTCACACAGGTAAATTTCTATAACCCTATTTCAAAAGCGGGGGGCCCCGCGGAATTAAAAGTGATTTCGGAAAAAACCCTGAACCATTCTATTCACTTTTCCAAATGAGTCAGTTCACTTTGTCCAAGTTCGACGTCTCCATTTTCCATGTTAAACTCAATGTCTTCTCCCGCAACTTTGGGAACTTGAAGTCCATCAAGTCTACTTTCCGTATCTCAAACTCAATTTTACATCGACATAACGTAGATCCCACTTTCTCTAGTGTTTACGGAAGGGGCTGAAATTGGGAAATAGTTAAGCACTTTTTTGGTACACTTTATTGTGCTTCCCCCCTAAGATATTGTATTTAGTGGCAGGACACAAAGTCAGTGCGGTGCAAGACGTCCATTTGGAACTGTGTATTGCATCCATCGTTACACTAACGTACAGTAGGATTTATTGTGCTCATCCGAATGCGAATTGTACCTCCCCTCCATTAGACTTCGAGAACATTTGTAATAGTCCATGGTGTTATAATTCATTGAGCTTCGTCTTAGTATTTTTCGATACTCCACGAATATCATTTGGCGCAGAGTAAAGTATGCAGGAAGTGATTGTGGTTCGAGCTGTGATCTGTTCAGGGAGGGACGTATAGTCTTCATTTAATAATTTAATAGGAGCTCTGTGGAGGAATTCTGTATATGTGGGGAATCTGGGTAGGATTCCCGCTCCTTGTGTGCTTTCGGTGAATTAAAAAATGTACGACGATCACGTAGTGCCATCCATAGTATCGCCCAACCTGTGATCACCATGTTTTAATGTTGAAGCGGCCCAGAGGAGTACTGAGTCTGACTATTACAGTTTTAAGTTTTTGCTTACAAGAGGGTACTCAACATTCGTATAAGCTATATATCCCCCTGTTCTCATGTATACACGTATGAGAGAGGACATCGAGTTCGGGGTTTACTGTTCGATAAGTACTAATGCCATAATTTTTAAAATGTCTGACCTCGTCACTACCTGGTCAATTAAGTTCTTCATGTTATACAATTCTACTCAGTTAATGAATAACTTTTTATTAACTTCATAATAATTCTTGTGGTGGACAGGGATATGAACCTGATGAGTCTGATATTGAGTGGGACGCTCACATCCACTAGTACCATGGAGCGAGGGCAGGTAACGGAAAACAAAGAGTCAGACAACGCAGGCTTGATGAGGGCATCGACCTAGTGGAAATGATAACAGAAACATATGATCTTGGAGATCGGATTTCAGAGGACGCTAGTCAGCAACGGCAGGAAGATGAAAGACAGGAGTTTCATGGCATGGAGGAAGCAATGCCGAGTACACAGACGAATCCACTTGGTGAAGATGCTAGAGAATTTCCGAGTCAGTCCGTTGCAAGCAGCTCTGACGAAAGCTCGGACTCCGACTCAGAAGACGAACGTCGAGACATTCGAGGACAAGATGAGGTGGTCCAAGACAGTCAGACAGAAGCAGATGTGCCACCCCCTAACCCTCAGGCCGCTGGAGAGGAGAATGCCACAAACCAAGGGTATGACAGCTCTAGCTCGAACGACTCAGAACTGGACTGGGGGGACTCTGACGACGAAACAGAGTCTTCAATAAGAAGCTTAGAGGAGGCAGCGGCGACTCCTCTTTTCGAAGGGTCAGAACTTTCCAGTATGGGTACGACGTACCTATTGCTCAATTCAGGGAAGCTCCATTCTTGCACCGACGTGTACATGGATGAGCTGTTCCGAATTTTAAGCAAATCGGTTCTTCCTAAACCAAACTCCCTCCCTTCCTCGTATCGTGAAGCCTCTTTGTACGTGAAGAGATTGGGACACTCCTATAAGTCCTATGATATATGTCCTAATAACTGCAAGTTATACAGGAATGATTTGAGAGATGCGGAGTCTTGTCCGAAATGCAGAGCTCCAAGGAAGAAGAGGGCGGGGAAGTCGATGGTACCCCATAAGGTCCTCAGATCCTTTCCATTAACTCCTAGACTGAAACGTATATTTCGCTCACCAGTACAAGCTGCAGCTATGACCTGACATGCTCTTTAATAGAGTGATGATGGACTCATGAAGCATGTTTCTCATTCCAAGCAATGGAAGTGGATAAATGAGAGGTATGCTACGGAATTCGCCTACGACGACAGGTGTGTTCGTCTTGCTCTTATAGCCGATGGATTCAACCCTTCGTCAAATAAACGAAATACGTATTCTAGTTGGCCAATACTTCTCCTGAATTATAATATTGCTCTTTGGTTTACAACCAAGAAGTATTTTATAATAACACTATATTCATTAATTTAGGAATTTCTCATGTACCAATTTGTTCATCACCTTAAAATTAGAATGTCCATCTTAATTAATGGAATATCAGGAAGACCTCAAATGTTCCGAATATATGAAATGTGTCATAGGTCACGGAATTGTTAGATCTGTAATTGTCGGCTACCAAATTGGGAACCTGGTGGGAACACATGGGGAACTCATTGGGAACATACTGGTAAATATAACTTCCAACGAACAATACTAGGAATATTCCTTGCATACATCTGTCATTTGTTTGGAGCACTGCAAAAATTAGATGAGAAGTTTCTAGAATTTTATTCAGAAAAATACAAGATTACAATTTGAGATTTAAAAAATATAACCGAGAACTTGCTTACGATGTGGATTGTAAGTCTTTTCGAATGTTCAAGACAGAAGTAATGAGCAAAGCGATCTTTATTTTAGTGTTTTGGATCTTGTACTCAATTTGTCCAAAGCATGGTTCAGTATTCTGAATAAATTCTATAATTATAGGAGATGCTTAAACTATTTGTATCTTACCAAATAACGGAAAAAATCTTGTACTAAATATACTTCATATATCAACTATATATAAGCATTTATTTTGCTAGTTAACACAATAGAGGATAAAAATGTTCAAGACATATAATGTATTCAATTTGGCACTCTTGCTAATTATGTCTAAGCAATTAAGGTGACCACCTTAAATGCATGTGATATAAAAAGTTGTACTCCATAAAAGGGGTAGTGATAACTACCGCCTTTTATTGAGGTGGTGGCAACAGCCACCGTTGTTAAATCTTGTCACTGCATCTTCAAGCTCTGTCTCAGGTGCTTCGGGTGGGCCCTGTTGGTTGGTACAACATTTCCTTCCTATGAATTTCTCCCTAGGAGCACCAAGCTATGAAGTACCACAAATTGGCTCACAACGAGTCCAATGGGATTCGAACCCGGACCGATTATATGGAACGCACTCATTCCAACCAACAGATTTGAGCCATGGCTTGGCGACAAAACATATACTTCACATTCTAATATAGAGATCTCATCATTTCATCATCACAATGGCCTATTATTACATTACTTGCTCCTCTTAAAAAACTGTCAACTAAAATTCATTCAAAACAATGGCAATCATTACACTAGATAATATGGACTAGAATCTATGATTCGAAGTAACCATGTCCAAAATGTAAAAATATTTTCATACTTAATATTCACATGGATGTTTTTTTAGGCTACATCAATCTTTAATTATTGATGGACATGCCTTGTATGAGGGCCTCAAGTGATGTAAAATTTATTTGTTGCCCTTGTGAGAATCCGTTCAAACTCACACATAAACAAGGCATATACAAGATTTAGGTTGCCACCTTAATTTCTAGAATTTCACCTCCTGAAAATGATCAACGTCATTACTCAAATATGATTAAGGTGACCGCCTTAATGCTAACCTCTTAGACTCAAATATCTCAGAAACGGCTACGTATTCGAGATGTTAGGAGACCATGAAAGTATTCATCTACCCTACGATGAAAATTTGATCCCCCTCTGTTATACAATTATCCTGACCACTGCAATATTTTAGTACATGACTGAATATATAGAAACATGCTAATTTTATTATGAGCAAATTGAGGGGTCTACACTTAACAGCTTTAGTCAACGACGTCTACGTAATTCCATACGATATGTTTATCGTGACACGTATCCATTGCACAAAATTCAACCAAGACGCTGTGGAAGTGAGGAACTATTGCAAGTAAAAGGATTGGCTTGAACACAAAATAAAGTTGGTCACCTTCGGCCAAGAACACCCTTCCCGATATTCAAATATATATAACACACCTTCTGCTGAATGTATTATCATACATACCATTGTTCAAGTTAAGAGGCTTACTTTACCCCTTCTAAACTGTTAGGTTATTCAACTTGACACAATACAGCATAGACCTCGATGACACTTACAGGGCCAACTACCTTTGCAGGGATCACATATGAACGATGATTTATAACTAGACATTTTTCACTGATTCACAATTCCAAATCTGTTGAATTATCTTTATTTCAAAATATAAAAGTTATTTATTCGGAGAACGACATACAACTTTTATCTTAAAACCAACACTTGATCCTACAAACCTGAACCACACAATCCGCTGGTCTTTCTCCCCCTCTAAACTACAATACACTACATACAAAGTTTAGAAACACCAGTAGAAATTTGGTCCAGAGAGGCAAGGACGTTAATGACTCCATGTCCGTTTTCTGTCTTTAATGACTTCAAAAAATGACTTGGTCTGAATTGAGAAATTTTTGGTCTGAACTGCACATGCGTGGCACTCCCTGGACACCCCAAGTCGTTTTTCAAGCATGCAATTTCACCCATCGCATTTCACTCTGGTTCAAAAATCTTCTCATTCTCAAATTCTGCCTCGAATCTAGAGATCGGAAGAGACGAATGTCCGTATCTTGTGGGTAGATGTTTCTGTCATATCTACAGAAATACTACTTTTATGAAAAACTATCACATAGTTAGATCTAGAGGAGCTGAATGTTGACAAGCACCCTAAACAGATACATGTTCATTTGCGTAACATAAACTTGAACGGTTTAGTTATGATCAATTCACTGATGATCATATCTTCAATTCGATAGACAGCAATTTCAAATTCTCTTCCATATTTGTGTAATAACTCCCACTTCCAATCTACGACCCCATCAAACATGCTATGCTGAACAACATGCTATACTGAGACAAACATATACTTCAGCAGATTCATTGAGGCAAACATACAATCGCAATCATTTCATCTGCATCTGTAGCAATGTCTTCACGGCTCCGATCTCCTCACTCGCCGTCTCTCATCTACGGCACGACATTCCACTTGCCACCTGCATGTGGGTTTTTGATATTGATATATAATATGTTGGGGTTTTGTGAATTTGGGTGACTGGGTTTTCATGGGGAGGCACGGGAAGGTGTTGAGGCTGTGGCGTTTGGCGGTTGAGGATTTTAACGTAGATGAGGAGGTGGTTGCGGGGATCGCTTTGACGGTGAATTGCGTTCAGGTGAGTTAGGGTTTTGTCATTTTAGGGGTTTGTCATTTTAGGGTTTGCTCCATGTTCTGGTCTCTATCTTTTGATGCATAATCGAATGCAAATATTTATGAGAGGTATTCTTTCCATTTAAGTTCTGACTTATCGATGCCTTGCAAGTTGTAGTTGGTCCCAAAAACTGAATCGGTGTGAAGTCTGCACAGCTTTGTTAGTCTGAAAACATTAAATCATGGACTTGTTGTATGTTTGCTTTTTTACTCTATTAACTTAGCAATGCAACTACAGAATGCCCTTAAACCTTCTACTCTTTAACCATGATTTCTCAAAGATTAAGGATGGGAAGTGAACTATCTGTGCAAAACAGATGGATAAACCATTGTCCACTTTAAGGAGTTGAAGCAGCAAATTGAGGAGCTGGAAAAGTTGGAGCTGGTTGCACAGATATGCTGCTGGAGAGTCCCAACCGTTATATTCACCAGAGAAAGGGGAGAGATTTCATCGATCAAGGATCTCACCGAAGTCAGGTGGATAGAAACATTTTCCTTCTGCAGTTTCACAGGAGTGTTCTCATCTGCATGAAATACCAATGTTCTCGTCACTTCCGAACAGGTTAGAGGATGATCAAGAATCAATGAACCCGGTAACTTCACTGACTAGTATTGTTTAATTTTATGATTATTACAAGCGATGTTGTGCGCATTGTTGCACTTCATTTGTAGGCATGAGTACTTAACGTCTCACATCTCATCCGCTAGCCTCTGCTAAGTAATTCAAACACAGAATTTGTGATGATAACTTCCTTTAGATATGTGAATCATACAGTTGTACCAATAACAAGATTCTGCTTAACTTTTCTTTGTGCAGATTCAGGTTGCAGTTATGAAGTTAGAGGACGAGATCTATAAACTAAACATTACTTGCCGACTACCCAAGATTTCGCTTTTCCAAGTCCATATCAGCTATTAAAGCCCACACCATGGGAATTGTTTATTCAAGCTTCATGGCAGCAACTATGTCCAGCAGGAGTAGTACAACTGTCCACTGTATGTTCATTGTCAAGGTGCATAATGCTTCATTTCTTTTATATATTTTCTTTCAAATAGTATGCAACAATCTATGAAGTTTACTTCTACATGAAACACATGCCTCCCTGACTAGGAATCAAGTCACATTGACCTACTATATGAAGTGGGCTCCATTACTCCTGGTTTCAGGGCATTGTAATGTCTTCTAATCGTATTTGAAAGTTTTACTAACTGGTGCTTGGGGCGGGAATTTAAACTGAGCTAGGAGTGAGCAGGTCTGCGGAGAGTGAGCATGTGCAGCTGGGTTTTGACAAGGCTTAGATACCAGTTGGATTGAGAATTGATCTAGAAGGGTTTTGGGTAGGGTTTGTGTGGAGCTAGCTGAGGCAATTTATGGAGTGAGCTGGACGAAGGACCTGGGCGTTTGATCAGTGGAAATTTAGTTGGCGTAGATCAACTGCCAATGGGTTAAAGTGAATGCAAGGTTCTCTCGCTTGATTCACGTTCCAATCAAGTGGAATGTTGGAACCGTATAAGTCTGAGCTTGAGTTGGCCGTCACTGGCGAAATGTACATAGCTGCAATTGAGATCCAAATAAAAGATCATTTCCAATAAGTATATTAGTCGAAGATTGGGAACGCAACAATGTATGTTCGTTACAGACCACAGTTTTGTACATAACGGAACAGTTCTGTACATAATGGAACAACGACCAATCTACATTTAGGCATCATCGTTGAATTGAACAGTAGGGCAAGATCTCGGCGTTCAGTGGAGATCCTCGTTGGGCACAGGAAGTGAATGTAATATGAACATTGTCATATGTCGCAGTCAGCAGCATTTGAGAACAATCAGTTGTCCCGAGGTTTGCGATCATGGCAGAGATAATTTGGTCCCAAATGACATTGCGCAGGGAATGACGCGTCCGTATTGACGCAGACCCTATGTGTCATTTTTTTGCATTCTTGTCCAGAATGACATGAAGATAAGTCATTTTTTGTGTCATTTACTTGCAGATTTCTACTAGTGAAATAATCCTGAAATCACTAAATCTCTAATTATGTAATACATTAGCGACACCACACCCTCATGTTAACATAGAAGGACCATGTCAGATTGAGGTGAACACCTTAATGTAATCTCACCTCCAAGAGAAGGTGAATCGAAATGTATCTGTAATTACCTTACCTTTTAACCACAGAACAGCCTAACAGTAACATAGACGGATC
The DNA here is from genome assembly GCA_014871385.1 of Ceratodon purpureus. Taxonomy (NCBI): domain Eukaryota; kingdom Viridiplantae; phylum Streptophyta; class Bryopsida; order Pseudoditrichales; family Ditrichaceae; genus Ceratodon; species Ceratodon purpureus. The sequence continues at coordinate 2,513,775 of CM026426.1, forward strand.
ATGTCAGATTAAGGTGAACAACTTAATTTTGTCTCACCTTCAACAAAAAATCTATCGAAAGGTATCTCTAATTACAATATCATGTTAACCACACTACTGCCTGAGGGTAACATAGGAGGACCACGTAAGATTAAGGTGAACACCTTAATGTCATCTCACCTTCAACAAACAAATCTATCGAAAGCTAGAGAAACATCAAAGAATACCTCACATGATGGAACACCATTCATTAAGAGTCCTCAGTTCTATGCAGTATCTGAATCATCGGATTCAGAAGCAGAGTCTGAGCACCAATCCAAATTATCCTTGGCTATTGCAATTTGTAAAGCTAGGATGCCAATGTTAACAGCTCCAGCTCGAGGTCTCCATGCGGTCAATATGGAGTCTGTGTGTACCCAGCATGGTGGTTGTGTCGAATCAGCCCTCCACCTCAACGCACTCCTTCCACTGATATCCCATCCACGATAGAAATCCTGCACTTCGCGGTCCTTCTTGAGAGGTGTGAAATACTGGACATAAATATGTTTGTAGTGTTCACTCGTTCCTGATAGCTTTGGGTCGGAAAGGGCCAGGGCCAACCACACAGGTTTCGGCTCCTCTTCACTTTCTCTAGGGCGCAACAAAAGCATGAAGCCTTCGGCACAATCCCGGGCAACTCGAAATGAAGGCTGCGGCCTAGCCCTTGCCGGCCCAATGAAGTGGTCATCTACATCAAATTCCTCCCTTACGCTCCCATCACCATGGAACATATCTCTCGCTCCCTCATGTACTCGAGTCGTAGACCAAAATCCGTCCAAAAGTTGCTGCGACGGTAATGCAATTGAAGTCGGTAACATAAGCGCGTCTCTCACATTCTTCCAGTACGTAATCAGGTGCCCGTGCCGTGCAAGATAATTTACCGAATCATCTTGTGCTGCAAGGGACTCCCAGTAGGTGATAAACCCCGCCAAACCCTTCACGATTTCGTCTTTGTTTCGCATTGCAATAGGAACAGCTGCAAGCGGCTCTCCATTGGGCAACATCTGCTTCCCTGCAATGTCTATACTCCAAAGTTTTATTCCTTCGGTAGGCTTCCAGAGCTCGTCTGTGCATTGAATCTTAAACTGCATAATCGGTTCACCATCGCGCATGGAGAATTTAAATTGTTGCCCTTTAGTGTGCCCGATAAGTTTGTCTCCATCCTTGGCAATGAATGGCTCAACAAATGCCTTGAAGTCAGGAACTTCCTCAATCAGATGGGGAATTACTTTCCCATAGTTCTCGTCTATGTTCATGTAAGACTCCATCAGAGAGGGTAGTGTAGGATAATCATTCTCTTGTAGTTTCATGCTCCACCTACCGAAAGAGGCGTTGATATCTTCATGTGTGTGACCGACAAGTAGAAACCATACAAAAACCTCTTCAAAAACACCCTTCGCAACAAGAAGAGACCAGTAGCAAAATACGAACCTACTTTTGTTGTCCTTCCAACAATTGTCAAGTTGGACATGAAGAACCGGCGGGAGAGGACTTGCATCTATAGATGCCCCTGAAATGCCTAGAGCTTGAATGCAACTTTCTTTACCCTCTAGCAGTGCGTTAAAGAACGGAGTCCTTCCGGAATTCTGGAACCCGCGGCCAGTAGCTGATGCTTTAGGCTGCTCAAGATCTCGGAGAAGTCTTGCAATAGACCCAACAATATGATTCGAATCAGCTTTGTAAAGATCAAGAGCGTAATGAGCATATCGAACATCGCCATGACCATGGGCTATCATACCCGTCACTGACACAAGGAGTTTCATTAGTCCATCGGTGTTTTTGTTTTTCGTTGCCAAGCATGGTGAAGCCGTTTTTGAATGATCCAATTTATCGTGAATAATAGTCAACACCTGCTCGGGCCTCTGGATAGACAGATACCGTGCAGCATAATATGCCTGACGGTGCGCCTCTTGCTCTGCAAGATGGCGGTCTAATAACTTCGCATAAAATGCGTAAGCGGAAGAACCCAAAGGATGGGCATCCCTCATTTGCTTCCTCCTATCACAGGTACCACATCGAGCAAACATATCACCTGGGCGTTTGATTATACAATCGCTAAACTCAAGGCACGGGAGAAAGCTCACAGTCGAGGCCAAAATTTCAGGTAACCCCAAAGCAGCGTTTACCTGCACACGAAGTAGCAAAATAGTCAATATAAGAATTAAGGTGATCACCTCAATTTGAAGCAGAACACAATCTACAGAGATAAAGAAATTGTATATCAACTGTTATCCATAACAATCAAAAGGCCATGGCCCAAAGGCAACAATTCAACACCTACAGAAATTCCTACCGAGAAACTAAAGAACCCGCAAGATTATAGAAAAGAATCCGGGCTAGACTTAATCAAAAGAGAAAATCAGAATTTGGTAATAGGAGTCAATATATCGACTTCCAGTTGGACAAGATTAAGGTGGCCACCTTAAAACGAAGGAGACATCTGTCGCATTTGTAGTGAAAAAAAACAAAATTAAATTATCAAGTAAATAATACCCTTCAACGAAGTTTGAGCTCAGTGGCGGGATTATTAACTACACGCCACGAAAAAGGAAATCAACAAATTTACCTATTCATTCTTAGAAAGGACGCTCGGTTGGAGGCAATGCAGTTTAAATTAGTAACAGCGGTTCTGGATCGCAATCCACATATTAAAGTGTCCACCTTAATTTGTATGGCGTACCCATTCCTAAAACTTGTATACATTCGGAGGGATGTAGGTACTACGTCGTACAGAGATGCCTGGTACTACTATAGTAATACCAAATATCATAGAGAAGAGGCTTAACAATTCACTGATTATTCACTACACACGAAATAAACTATGGTCACGATTTAATTCGGTAAGACACCTTATTGTTCAAAAGAAAACTTTAAGGTGACATACCATTCAATTCAAGAAAACTCAGCTTTGTTAACATAGACTGTTGAGGCGAACTGAATTCGTGTAGCCAAACAACTGCTTTGATAACCTTAGTCCCGGGTAAATTAATGCTGAAAAGTTCATCGTCAATGAATGGTACATGATAGACAGAATAGTATCCGAACAGACAACAACTGCACCTGAGGTTCCGACTGTGTTGTTTATAGGGATGCTTTCTAAAATGATAGCAATAACAATCTGAAAATGTCAAGTTTGCACATGGGAAAGAGCTGCCTTCATTGTGGAGACGACGTCTTCATATTAAACAACAACTCCGATGTAAAATCAAAGTACTACAAACAATCATTCAGCACGGTATCCTATCCTAATTTCAAATATGCACGTATTATCCTCAACATATGCTCAAACCATTCTACATGATTACATCTTACGACTACTCCTATCACGGGGGAATAAATAAAAGAGCACTTGCAATCATGTGTCAAAATTCTGCAATGGAAAATCAGACGCACCTCATTCAGCCTGTTGCGGATATCCTTCCACTTCGTTCCAGCAGAAAGAACACGCTCCACAACTCTTTCACCGCTTGTTAGAGTACAAAATCTGTGTGTCATTGAGTCAGCTGTTGCGTCAATTATACATGCCAATGACGCAAGTGCTCGCCTCGTTCCTGCCCTCCGCTTCTTCATTCCTCGGTTACCATGGTGTGAAGAGCGGACACCAAGACTGGCGTTTAATCGTTGCCTGTAGAACTCTGTTTTGGATACAGACATAATTATCATCTAGCCTTTGAGGCAGACTTCTTCATTCTCTAGTGTCACATACTTACGGTCACCACCGGGGCGGACATGCCTGTGAACTTCAAGCTTGAGGTAAGATCTTAGTTTGTGATCAGATGACCACATCTCATATCTTAAACTTCGAACAACTTCCGGTTCAATCTTCCGGGTACACCTTCTCATACAACACGTCTTCGAGGCAACCTCCCATATGGCTTGATCGCTTATCATGCGCTGAAGTCTCTCAGAACGTTGCCTTCTCCGTCCGGGTAGAATTGTATTGTCGCCGAGGTCCTTGAAGCTCTCCATTCGTGCGAGCCAGTCTATCCTCCTCAAATACTTTTTCCAGATCAAACAGTGATGTTCCCCGATACTTGACAAGTGTACAAGGCCAGCGGCGAACGGAGTACTTCCATTCCGCGAGAACGTGCTCTGGCAAGATTGATTCAAGGATCAAAACACCTACATCTTCCAAACCGAGTTGACTGTTGTCGACGCAGTCAGCGGGTACACAATTTCGAATGACTCCATCACCCACAACGTCACCCTCGGCGTTGAAAACTGAAACCTCCAGGTTCAGCCACTCCGATCGAGGAAGTCCTGACTGCAAGGGCTCTGGAATTTCATTGTGCGACTCCGGGTCGTTGTCCAGAATAGGCGCACTAGACTCTCCTTCGAAATCATTCTCCTGCAAGATGGATAAAAATCAAAACACAATAGTGTCGTATTCCACCCACCCGTTCTTCCGAATCATGGATAAATAAAATTAGAGGCATGATGAAAAGAGAGTTCTTCGTACGAGAGTGGACGCAGCTATTGCAACAGGTTCACCCGTATTATCGCCAGTGAGTGCGGGGTCTGTTAGAGAATATCAGTGCAATTCAATCAACCGTTATTACAAGCATTCAATATGGTCCAAAAATTGGACGTCCAGAATAAAACTAAGGGCGATGAAAAAAACCACAGTCTAAAAGCCTTGCAGTACCCAGGATTAAGGGGACCACTTAATATTGAAAGCATAAGTCGTCCGTTATAAGTTGCCATGGCCGTGGGGTACTAACTTTCTATACAAAGGAAAATCGAACTATAAACAAAAAATTCAATCATTCGATCTGACCATTTAGAATTGGAGGCACACAAATGGCAGCTTCTTCAATCTGCCCTTCGAAAAGAATCTGCACAAAAATCAACAATTCCCACACGGTTAGCTATCTATTTGCGTCAATCTCACCATGCAAGCAATTACATACAAAATGTTCTAAAAATGGGCGGATCTACATAAATTATCTTGTACCTCCTCCGACGCTAAGTCATGAGTGCCCGCCATTGATTATTCCCCCTACGGACATGGAACGAACAGTTATTATAGGAACAATTCGGTAACCAGAAATATTCCCACCCAGAGAGGAACTGTTACGCTTTTGGGAGACGTTAAAAAGGTATTGTCCAAGATAATAGTAAAAGTAGGAGCAACAATTCCGTTGCCGACATTGATACCGTGACCAGACGCTCGACGACGTCACGTGTACCCAAAAACTAAGAGGACTGTCTTAAACCGAGGGTCGCGTAGGGCCGTAGCCATTGTCACTGTTGACGTCGACGACAATAACAAATCTCTTCATGAAAGATAATGAAACTAATCATTTTTTTCCCAAGACTGTTATTACTAAGTGAATCCAAAATTGTCATGTATTAGCTGCGTTCTTACTACGGAGCACAATTAAGATGGTCCCCTGAATTTATAAACCGTAATGCATGCACCATGCACGCCATGAACCTACAGGGTCTACACATGCAGTCCGTGATAACAAAAACGAGAAATTCACCTCCGTTAACCACATGCATCATCAAAGTTCATAGTGTACTGGCTTGTATATTAAGGCGACCCCCTTAATATAAACGTACTCTCTAGAAATGAATTCTTGTGACTACAGTATTGCAAGCATTTCTCCTACCAAAAACCATCTCATTTATGAAAACAACTTCTCTTACAGAAAGGTGTTAATTCATAAACCATCTAATATGTTATCAAAGAATATGTTATGATGACACTCCAAGGAATTGAAACGGAGACCTGAATACAAACATGAGATAATTTTCCATGAAAATAACTCATAGCTTATTTTAGATTTCTGGTATTACAACTTAACTTAACAAAAGAGAAATTTGTTTGTGCAGGTGCCACAGCCGATTCGTGAGAAGAGACGATACACAGCTCCTACAAACCAAGCACTGTAGATGAGACATGGAATTGCACGAATTTGGACTGATACTATCAGATTTCAAGTCTTATTACAGGACTACCTTTTCATGACGTTGAAGTTCTAGGCAGACTAGTAATGCCCATAGATGCACACTTAACATAAGAGAAATGGTTCGTGGCTCTCTGACTTTGCACGACAAAATAAACTCATGGACTTCATAGCTACGAATCATCTTTTGCAAAACACAGTCCTCAGCAACTTAAGAATGCTCAAATCGTAACGTATGACTCAAAGCAACACGAGGAAAGGAAAGAGAAAGAAACTTACGAAGTTGGAGCTCTAAACGGGTATGCGTCGTGACGTTGTGGGCGACCGTAGAGAAGAATGCAATGGACCTCGAAGCTACAAGGTTAGCACTCCATGCAAAGGAAAGATGCGGTTCACATTTTGGGACCACTAGTTTATATAGACATGTAATGACATGGAGCCGATATGATGTAAAACCATGAAATTGGAGGGAAACTTTCTTTGAAAATTAAACTCCCTTCTAAGAAAAGGTCAAGCTGTTTGATCTCGGATTTGTAGTAATTTACAGCCCTGAAAACGACACAACAATCCACCTCCCGAGAATGACACCTACTACACTGCAACACATGCATTGAAATCTGTGCATTCTAGAATGTGAACGTTCTGTACCAAAAATGGAGCACTTCATTCCATACTTATCCTACGTACTCACACAATTAAAACAGTCGCCACCAGAGTGCTCAAAGAATAGCAAAGTATGATTCTAGCTACTGCTTTCCAGGAAGCTACCATAATCTAGCTATTCGTGGAAGAGAAAACGACAAGGTTAAATAAAGATAGGTTAACAATAGCCCAGTGACCAATACATGCAGGAACATGAGAAGGAGGGCAAAGTTACCCATATATTGATCACATGCATCGCATGAAAATTGTACAACCTCTGGCCGACGGAAAAATGTCCAAAAGCTGTCGTTGCGTTAAGTGTCCACTAACAGTGTATTGAGAGCAGTAACGCAGCTCTTCTAACAGAGTCAAAACTTTTGCATGCTGGAAAAAAATAAATAGAATTCCATGATCCAAGATTCTTCAATGAACTAAATGAATCAAAACTCTAGAGTATGGGAGTATCGGAACAGGATTAAGCGGGAACTACTAAAGAGGTCGCCCACATGTACACAGTTGGTCAGACTCAACGTGGTCCTCGTTGCTTGCGTCCCCTATCTGTTCGGATGCCTGGCCCACTCCTGTAATGTTCACATCCTCTCCACGATGTCCATCGGATTCTCTGGCACTCCGGTACTCATAAAACCTGATCACACCTCTGCGGTTACTATCTGAACCATCGTCGGATGGAATCTCGTCCCGTTGACCTGATGAGCCGTTGGAGATAGGCGTTAAAGCACTAATACCACCCATCGCAATTTCCTGGGATCTTGATGAATACGCCTGGGCCCATCGAGGCAGAGCGCTCCGCAAATTCGGTGGCGAATTACTACGAGCGACCGGGAGATCTGGGTTAGCTGATCGTCGCAAAATAGAGTCGTTAATGACCCTTGGACGCTGAAGACGATAAGGCGGGCTGGGGTGTACAAGTGTGAGCTGTCTAGGCCCGGGACCCAAGACCCCATCGCTCCGGCGGCGACGCATCGGCCCATGGCGAGGACGGCGGGGAGCATCCCCATGATTTTCACGGCCTGGTTGGTGAAGGTCAGGGATATCGACAGTTGATGCGGCAGCAAGAAATCGTGGCATGGGAGCGGGTGCATCACCCCCTTCAATGCTCGGAGCGAAGGATATGTTCAGAACGTTGTTTACCGTGTTGAATTGCAACTGACATTGCCGGCTCCATTGTAGTGCTGTGCTTCGATCGAGCAAAGCCAGAACGATGTCGTCGTGCTCTAGTAGATAGCAAAAGCCTGTGCGTTCATGGATTGTACGCACTGTGACCATCCATTGCAGTAGTTCAACAACGGACCCCGGATGTGAGTGAGGGTTTACTGATATTGGCATTCTGTCTACAAAGAGGAAGATTCTACATGAAAAACAGCTTTAGCGGAATGGAGAAAAACAAGGCACTGCTCTTGAAACCAATGTTGATCATAAACCTAAGCAGTTTTGGTGTTGGAGTAGAAGAGAGAATATGCTCAGATGATGAGAGTCTAGTTCTTACTGCGGCGGATGTCATATCGATTCTCCAAATTTGTCTCGTTCGTGTCTTAGACAAGATGCTATGAATGAAGTAGAAATTACTAAGACGTCGAGTCTAAATGTGTCCTGTAATGAAAAGTCGAGGAGAATCATCCAGCAGTATCGACAAAGTTTTCATCCAATGACCATGGCGGCATCCTCGGAGTACACTTGCAGGAATGAATCCATTGTTGTAATTCCAGGAAAAATACAGAATAACTTATTCCATATGGATATAATTCTCTAAACACGATTCTAGGCTAAAAATAATTGAAGGTGGCCCTAACTATCATTTAGTAGTTCATTGGAAAAGAAAAATATTAATCATAATTAGAGATATAAATATTAAAAGTTTCTAATCTCATCACATATGCTAAAGGAATGAAGCCTTGCGTTAAAATGTAAATATCATAGAGGAGTAAATAGTTTTAATGTACGGCCTTCAATGCTTCATATTTGTATTTAATGTCAAATCTTTAAATATGATATTATCTTTTAATTTGCTCGTATAAGGCGCGTGTAATCCTACCATACAACTCCTACTATTACTTTCTTGAGTTGTATATAAGAGCGTTAAAATAATTGAAATTAAAAATAAAAATAAAAATCTTATAAAGGAAATACTTGTAAAAGTTTAACAAGATCTTGATTAAATTAAGAGAGTATAAAAGTGTTTTACTTAATTTTGATTCATTATACACAATCAATGTTGATAATCAAATAATTATAACTCTATTTATAACTAAAATTACTTTAAACTTGCGATGGTTGCTGTTTAACATGTATGTTAAGAAAATGTATTAGGTCTCTTTATCATAAAATATAGTAAGTACCATATTTGTTTTTTTTCAAAATCTTTTTATAGTCTCATTTTTATCTCAACATGGGGATACTGTATTGAATCATCTCTTTAATTATATGTTTTTATTTAAACATAAAACTCAAGCTTTTAAATATTCTTAATGGAATCAGTTTTGAGGAATAATTAATTCTATTTATGTTTCTTCATAAGTGCTTAGAATGGTAATTGCATTAAATCTCTATATAATACAAACAATAACAATTATTTATAAATATATAAACCCAAGAACAAGCCTTATTCAACCTTCGAAGAATGAAAAATCTATTCGTGGAAGATTTTTAAAATGACATTAAATCCAAGATAAATGCTTCTTAGTTATTAAGCTGCCACTTTGCACTACAAGGACATCATAATTATCCATTTTTTGCTTCGTGCTTTACTTGATGTAGTTTTATTTTTTTAAATTTCCATGGATTTCATCATAGATTTTATTTATGAGTATTCCATTTAAAAATATATATAACAATTATTATATGTTGCACTATCTGTATTATTAGTTTATTGTCTTTATATTTGTCAATCTATACTAATTCTTTGACAGTCCTTATTACATTTGTATTTTAATTAACTTTATGTAATACAACTTTCAAATATCAATTTAAAAAAAGGTGTGTTCATTTCTAAAGATTAAAGACTATGCATAAATTATATGTCAAAATCTATTTTTAACAATATAAACATATATATATTTATATTTACATATGTATATATAAATAAGTATATATATATATATATATATATATATATATATATATATATATAAATATACATATATATATATATATATATCTATATATGTATATATAAATATATATAAATATATAAGTTTATATAAGCATATATATATACTAGAAAGAGAGAGAGAGAGAAAGAGAGACAGAGAAAAAAATATATATATATATATATATATACAAATATATATGCATATATATACAAATATATATGTATATATGCTACGGCCAGGAGCACTTCATTAGGACTACGGCCAGGAGCACTTCATTAGGACTTATGCGAGGTTTGTTCTTGAAATGTAACCTTCATTTTCAAAGCTCTTTGACATACCATTTTGCTTCGGGTATTTGGCTTCTGTTTAGGGCGTTGTTCTGATGTTGTCGAGTAGTACCCCTCCTTCCTCCCCAGCTTCCCCCCCCCCCCCTCCCTCTTCATCCCATTTCATTAGGAAAACTGTACCCAAATCTTTCAATCCCGCTCAGTGGTCCCCGATTTATGGATAGTTGAGGGTCTCATGTACTGGTCCGCTGTTGCTGTTACGTAGTTTCCATCGATTTTCCGGAATGGACCTCTTTTCCTTCCTGTTCCACGAAGTTGTGCGTTTTTCACCTTGTAGACTACAGTTACAAAAACATCAAAAAACCTGAATTTGCAGAGCTTGCTATTCCATTGAAAGTGTCTGGTTTCGGTATTGAATTTGCTTCATTTGTAATGGTATCTTCCAATTTATTCTGTTCCTTGTGTAGACATCAACAGTATAGCAGTGAGAATAGAGGTCAGGGTAGTCTAATCTATTCCTTTTTTATGCTCATTATATTCGGAATACAGTACTCGAGGTCCACAATCGCAGATCACATAGCAGGGGACTCAATTCTGTGGATTTAAAAGTTGTCCTGTTTGATACTGTTCGATGTAGCATTGAGATGAGCATGTCATTCTTTTTGTTGGGTCATAGTACGTATATTACCTTCCTGCCTGCACAATCCAGATGTAATTTAAAATCTACAGACCTACAATAACAATGTGATTAGCGTCTTCCTCAAGAAATGGTCTTCATTAAAGGTTTTGTTTGAATTACATAGCACTATACAGTCTTCGTCATACAATCTCGGGTGCAACTGCTTCACTGTTATTAAGTTACTCATAGAATTTCTTTGCGATATTAGTGTGGCCTCTTAAATACTTTTACCACATTAGGATAGTCGCTTTAACTATGTCTTCTGAGTTTAAGGTGGTCGCCTTAATTCTGTACTTCATTCAGATTCAGGTGACTACCTCAATCTTCAATAAAATATTGCCTCGGTCCTGAACGTCATCGCACTGTTTTGCTCTTAGAAGAAGGTAAATCACAGGAGTATTGTCTAGCACCCTTCCTCTAGAATTAAGATGGTCACCTTAATCTTTTGTCACATTCCCAATGCTTGATTAAGGTAGTGGAGAAGGTCCCGGTCTTCTCAAAAAATCTACAACCATCCGTGTCGCCATGTTTGTTCCGAATCTCTCATCTACTGAATGAAGTCAATGTCAACTATAATCTGTAATCTCAATTAGGTGGACTAAGGTGACCACCTAAATTCTAAATCCTTAGAACATGCTCAAATGGCCATTTCGCTCTTTTTAAATCTGAGTTTGTTCTGTCTAGGAAAGAAAATCTGAATGTGAGTTATGGTGAGAGAAGTTTATGTATGTGTAATATATTGGTCAAGTTATACAGTTGAGGAACATTATAATCAATTGGACTGTAATAACTGAAGGTCTCAGTCCATTCATTTTAAGGTGATCGCCTTAATCTTTTTCGTTATTCACATATTTTTCACCTAGCCATTCTCACGGCATGTTGCAACTGTTTCCATTTGCAGGATGGCTACATCCGATCCCTTCCTTTTCAAATTTGCAGTCCGGCAAGATCAATGTCCCGACGGATGCGATGACGACTTCTTTGAGGAGATTGATGAGGTGAAATTCACTTTGAAGGCGGATGTACTTGATACAGCATCAGGCTGGATTCTGAAAAGGGAGAGCGAGGAATCAAAGAAAACATGCTTGCTTGTCAAGTTCCTGGGATCCGACGAGTATGTCTTGGTGAACGGATACCATGTCATTTCTTGTAATGCGACACACCCTTATTTGTCTCTCACACTACAGCGCTCCGAGTCTGTGCGTGAGGCTCTCCTTATCAATACCGAGGTATACGGAATGAATCATTCTAGAATGCGGGAGTTTTGGAAGGAGTCTAGCTTATCCTCCTTTGTTTCGGAGACTTTTCAGAAAGTATCCAATAAGGCAGGGGTAATAGAGAGACAGATTTCGAAGCTGGTACTGAAGGTGGTTGAATCTAGAACAAAGAAGAAAGTGAGGGTTTCTAAAAAGGATAGCGGAAACACCTCGGCGGTCACAAATTCTGGTATAGCAGGAGTCACGGAAGCTATCCGCGGAGCACCGAAAAAAGTTCCTTGGGGAAAGTCGAAGGCCAAGAATTCTGAGACACCAGGTACAAAGGAAGCGCAAACGTCAAAAGAGACTGAGAAGGAATCCGAGGCAAATCCCCTGATTAGACACAACCTCCCGACAAATAGAAACGCCGATGAAACCGTAGTCGCAGAGGAGTGCATTTGTAGGTTTGCGAACTTCGAAGCTGACTTTGGAAAATACTATCCTCTTGGATATAATACCATTGTGGACGTAGATATCACAATGGTTGACATAGCACCATGCAACTTCATAGTACGCGTTCTGGAAAACGAAGGTGTGACAACAGTGTACAACACCTTGATGACTTTGGTCATTCCGAACAAGCACGTACTGTGCCTATACCCTCAGGGATTAACCGAAATTCCTAAAGATTGGAATCAAATAAAAGAACTCAGATTCTAGGCAATTAGTGGGCAGCATACTGTAATGGCTGCAAATCGAATTATCGCCAACCCTGATGTCGATTCGACAAGGAAGGATCTGATGAAGACTTGCAAAGCACAAATCGTTTGGGACCTCGAAGCTTGGAAAATCCAGGCAATTTTGGAGTACTATAATCAGTCAAATCAAATCAACCCTTTCAAGCCTACGTGGGCTTCAAATATCGTACATGCTAGGCGTATTTGGGAGCAGATGGGGAGGCCAGAAAGGACGCGAGTCAATGCATCCGACAAATCAAGCCCTGAAATGAACAAGAAAAGGGCCGATTGGAATGTAAGTTTCTATTTCTTACTTGAATACCAGATAGTCAATGTAACACATAGTTGCCGATTCTAACAGACTTGGAAATTAGTGTAAACTTTACTCAATTCGATGTTTCGAACGTTACTCTAGTTGAACTTATGTTCATCTCGTTAATTCGAATTAAGGGGGTCACCTTAATCCATTATATTCTTAGCTTTGGCTTTATATTTACACCATCCAAACTCCGATATTAATTTCGCGGGCTTTTAGTTTATTATTTGATTCTCGTTTTCAGAAAGTCCATCAGATTAAGGTGATCACCTTAATTTTGTTCAATGGTCATTCTCTTTCCAATAAACTGTTCCTTCATAGAATCCAACATTGCTATGGAACTAGGTCTGATTCGGCAGAAATGAGGTATACACCAAAAACCACTTGTCTTCTTTTGCTTACGATGTTTAGTGGTATCTCATACGCTCGTTTCGTTCCTGTACAGCGATTCCTGAACTCCATGATCCAGACTTTATCCACTGTTCAGTCGAAGAAGGATATGATGGAGAAGGATGATAAGCTAATCAAATGGAGCTACAACGATGTCCGAAACAAGTGGGCGCTGGTTCGTTCAAGTGATAAATGCTGGGAGAAGTGGGGGAGATTCTTCGCAGCTCATGTTAAGGGTGAGCTTACTTGCTCGGAGTTAGGGCACCTGATCAAGCCTACGCCAAACTTCAAGAACAACCTGAAAGCAGTTGCTCCCCTGTCAAAGAATTGGTTCAGATGTCTGGAATCATTGACGGAAAAGGAAATTATGAAGATGGTGTTGTACCTGTTGAACGAAGAAACAGAGGTAGGGAAGCCCGTGCCGATTTACCCAAAGGTAGTGCCTTTCAGCGTGAAAACCAGCATCAAGAATTGCAACGTTCATTCTGCTTTAGAGTGGGGCAACCGTAAGAGAACGAAACGACATGTTATTCGAGAGTTTGACAGGTTTACAGAGATGAAGTTTAAACTCATGGAGAGTTCCGCTTCAATAGGACTAGATGAGGCAAATGACGTGAACTTGGATAAATGGAGAGACTTCAAGAAAACACACATGATCACGTCAAAGACGATGGCCAATGTAATCGACTTGGCCGGTGAGAAATTCTTCAACAATTTTGATGGTAGAAAGAGGACGGACAAGGGGTACCTGCCAGCAGCATTTGTTGAGTCAATGAGAGCCATTGTAGACACAAAATCTGAGGATGCCCTGTCTACAGAATGTGGTTTTTGCATGCTCGTCCAGAAAGATTACAGATCAGATGACGGAACATTGGTGAAACCTGGGAACTACGTTCCTCTACATGGCTTGAGTAAGACCCAAATTCGTGAGAGGACAGGAGTAGATTGGGCTGCTGTAATTGACTCCCGCAATGTAGAAGGCATTCTCAGCGGGTCTGATGGTGACAATCCATTTTGGGACTCGTTTGTGAAGAAGTTGGAGAATTTTAAGATGTTGCGATGGACCGAGACACCCATCTCGGTATGGATTGCGGACGACGCTTGTAAGGAACAGGTCTGAGCTTTATACGAGCGTAAGTTGCGTACAACTCATCAGAAGCCTGTAGAAGCATTTTACCACCCGGACCCTCTCGAAGGTTTCAAGACAGATAAAAAGGTCAAGGGGAATGTGGTAACTATATACTACATCGTCAAAGAGGATTGGAAGGTACCACCGTTGACGAATGTTTACAAGTCCCCGAAAATGAAGACATACACCAAAGGAAAGCTCCGATTGTATCCTGGAGAGTTTAGGATGGAGACATATATTCGACTGCTTCAAGATGTATCTAGACCGTTCAAGACGGTCTTGAACATATTCGGAGGTGGCAAACTGATGCTCGCATGCCAGGTAATTGACCATTGTAATTGTTGATCTCATGATGCTGAACATGGCACAACGTGGGCTCCTAGATGAATTCGATTCGAAATGTTAGGTACTTTGCATCTAGAGATGAATTCTGTGCAATACCAGTCAATTTCATCGTCAATGTGAAGACCAAGAATAAGGTGGCCACCTTAATCCCTGATTGTAAGGTGGGCCACGTAATCGATTAAAGTGGAGTAAGCTGCAAAAACGAACATATAAAACCTCTCCGAAGTTTTTGTTTTGATTTTGAGTATAGAAGACTATAGTTAACCAATCACCACATCTATTTCTCACATGCCTCATAAAATAAGGTGGCCACCTCGATCTAATAGTTTCTTCTGTGTACGCAGATGTTAAAGATCCAGGTTTACAGTTTTTGCGACCAGAGTTCTGTTGCCGAGTTAGAGGCTACGAAGTCGAAGGCATTAACAATGAACCACAAGGATTTTCTTCAACCTTCACGAACTGTCCCGACCGGAGGCAGTAGTGCACTTGAAAGACGTGACAGCGGGAGTGGCAGGACGAAACCAATGGAGACAGGCGGAGGTGATCAGAGTATGTCCGTAGGAACATTGTCATAGGGAACCCAACAGCAAGGTGATGCGGATGCAACTCACGTAAGTGGAGATTTACGAAAACGTCGTCACGATGCAGAAGACGAAATGCTATGGATGGATTCCGAGGATTATGTATCTCCAATGAGCTACGAGAGTTCACCAACTTTTGACCCAACTTCTGCCCCCCCCCCCCCCCCCCCCCCCCCCCCCCCCCCCCCCCGAGCATTACACGACTTCTCTCCTCGAAAAAGTTGAAGGAGTGTGATTCTGAAGAAGACCCTGAAATTATTTTTCTTGAGAAGGAGATTAAGAGAGCTGAGCTTGAGGTGAAGTTGAAGATGCTAAGAGAAAGTCTAAACTCTGGCAGCTCAGGCGTTTCTCAAGGAGGATATAGACTTCCTTTTCATGCTGCGTACGGTGGATATCAACAGTACCGTGGGGGTCAGTACATTGAGGATCAGTACGGCGAGGGACATATGGATTGTGACCTCCAGTTCGACGATCCTGGTTTAATCCATGGCCACTCTCAATACTCCCGCGGACCTTATTCCACCTCTAGAGGTGGACCGTCAAGGTTCTGAAGTCAACTCGCCATCACCAATGAAGCGCCGGTGCCAAGTTCAAGATTGCCGATTGTCGTTGAGCCCATGGAATTCAAGCCTGGGGGGGATGTTCCGATGGTCAGGGTTTCAGATGTATCAGAGGAACTTGAAAATGCGTGTGACGTTGAAGAACAGCCAGATCCGAGCTGCTCAATGGCTAATCAGTGGAGGACACTGAAATTCAAGAGGATACCCTAAATTTAACTCAGTTTGAGCCTATGGTGACTCTCGATAGCGATTCCCGCATTGTTGGTGGACATGAAGTTACAGTCCCCTCTACGGATTTGATCATCGAGCCAAATGGGGGAAAGAGCCCTGGTTTAACGGATAGCGTAACATGCGGAGGTAAAACGGATACCCTTCCCTCTCCTCCTACTCTTGGAATTCCACCTCAGGTTGACAACCTTGTCACTAGGATTAAGGAGTCCACCTTAATTTTAACGCCTAGTATAGCGCATGGAGAAGAGGACGTGAGTGGACATGTTGACAAACATGACACTTGGATTCAGGAATTCACCTTAATTCTAAACCCAATAGCGCAAAGAGAAGAGGTCCCGAGTCCACATGTCGACAACCGTGTCATTGGAATTAAGGAGTCCACCTTAATTTTGACGCCGATAGCGCAAGGAGAAGAGGTCCCGAGTCAACGTCTTGACAACCTTGTCACGGGGATTAAGGATCCCACCTTAAACCAGTCCAGTGCTGGAGCCGAGGATAGAGCTCCAAGTCCACGTATTCATCCACCTTTGGTCTCAGCACTTGAGAAGGGCAGTGGGCATGTCCTTGATAATCCTTATGTTACGGACCTGGAACACACCGTTTTAGGTGATGATGATGAAGCTCCTCAGGAATCAGGCAAAGGGCAACGGCTGGTAAATGAAAATGAGGTTGAAGGTCAGACTAGTGGAATAGATACTTCTAAGGAGATTCTAGAAGGCCCTAAGAAACTGAAAGAAGTTCAGGAGCTAGGGAGTTTGGAAAGACGGACGTCGGAACGTCTCCTCGGGCGTGCAACGAAGGAGGTAGCGGCCGGCAAGCCGGTAGTTGCAATACATACAACTCCCGAAGCTCAAGAGCGAAGGTCAAGGCTTCAGCCTACAAAGAAGGTTGCGGAGGAGGCCACCGAGACTGTTGCAAGGAAAGGAAAGGGAAAGCCGGACCCGCCTCCCGTTTGGACGTCGCAAGGGAAGGTACGTCGCGTACAAGACTGTATGTAAACTTTCTTCAGTGTTTGCTTCTGTGTTGAAGAATCCCTTAAATTCCACCTTCCAGGATCATCACCATTATGCAGGTTTAAGGCATCCTCCTTATTCCTGAATAGATTGAGATGACGTAGATATCTTCTGTGCACAGGATTCCGCATTGTCGAGTAGGATCGACGCCGCGGCATCTACCCCCACCATCGCACCGGCCCTCAAAATCCCTGCGATGAAGACATATTTTGTAGTGTTTGAAATTCAGAGAGTGTTGGCCTACATCCAAAATATTGGGGAGTCTGAAATCTCTCGACTTGTTCACAGGCCGGAAGATTGCTGCTTAGATGATGTGTCAGTCACGTTGGTAGGGAAAAGTGATTTGGTTCGAGTACGATCTAACTTCACGAAGTTTTGGTCACGTCTGTGCGATCTCGAAAACGTGTTTCCGATAGTATGGGCAGATTTACCTTATGATCGTGCCGTGGAGATCAGTAATTTTCTCTTTCAGGAATATAGTAAGCGACCGGGCAAAATTTTCTCTAGGTGGGAGATGAGACCTATGCGTGATAGAAGTGGACATAATCACAGGAGGCCTTTACTTGCTAGGTCACTTAAAAGTTGAGGGGACGTTTACTTCCTGAAGGAGGTCAAAGACATTATGTGGACAAGAGATCATCAGTGGAAGTTCGACCCTGCTCCTTTGAGCGGAGAGCTCCCTAATCGTTCGAACACTCTCCTAATTGATTGTAATCAGGACATTAATATCAGCTTGCTTGGAAATGTTCTGTTGACGTTACCGTGGCATGGCCCTCTGGACCGTCATTCTTGCCTAATGAGACACGTTTTTCGTTTCATTCACGATCTAGCCAAGTCTGGAGAGGACGTTCCGGAGTTCATGAGTAAAAATCGTGGCAAAGTGCCCGGTCTAGCTCCTTTGGATGCAAAATGCCACGTTCGTGTTGAATACTCGAAGTGGATGAAGTCACGGTAGTTTAATGTCTTAGCGGGAATTCTTTTGGCTGTGACAATTAAGCTTGTGATTTTCTTTTTCAATGAAAGGTGCATAGATGAATTGAAATTTATTTTGATGACGTTAATTCTCACTCTGTTCATGTGGATGTGCGTTTATTTGGCTGTTTCAAATTACCTCGTTCCCGATTTAAGGTGACCACCTGAATTTGTTTGTTGACTGAATCTGTGACATTTCTCCCATTAGAGAAAATTTCGGGTGAAGGAGTGTCCAGTACTTTAGGCTTGGAAATGCAATTAAACTTTTCCGAAAATCAAAGAAATTGGCCAGTTTGAGTACTTGCAGCAAGTTGCCATCAAATCCATCGACCAATCAAAATGTGGAGCCATGGGGAAGTTGGCACTGTGTAGGAAAGTAGTGGGCCTTGTTGGCAGCATTTGGGTTGTCCCGCATGTACTGCGTTGGTAACAGTAATGAGAACCTGGGATAAAATAAAATATCAAGCCAAATATATTATGTATTTAACCTTGATACATTGTTTTTGGGAAAATGTACATCAAATTAAACTGGGATTAGTTTATGTTGGCACCGCGTGGCCATGCGGAGCCATGAGTGTACTATATACGGTACACGTGGTGCCAACATGTGCGTGGGTGTTGACACCAACATTAATCTGGGATTATTTATATTGGCACCATGTGGTCATGTGGAGACATGAGTGTATTATATATGGTACACATGGTGCCAACACGTGTGTGTGTGTTGCCACCAACAGAATGGCCGAGAGATGTGGACAGGTCGAGGTACTGTTGTGGACATGTAAAAATTTCCCACCATTGGGGACAAAACCAATGAAAATGTTTCCGAGCAAATCCCAGTCATGTCCAGACTTTGTTCTACAAATAGAATTCTTTCCCGCCCTATACAGGGTTCTTTCCAGGTGGCCACTTGATTGTCTCAGTTTTGTTGTTAGAGATGGCGCTTCAGGATGTTGCCAACAGGGGAAGGGGTAGTGGATACACGGCATCTGTAGCTCTTGATAGCAAGTTCGCACCTATTGTCAAGAAAGGGGTTCGACTTGATCAACAAGTCTCCAGATTAGAATTTCCAGTCTTGAGAGCATCTGGTGCCACCAACATGGATCTGTGGTTGGATGGAAATTTGTACCCAACAGATCCACTCACTAGGAAGCCACCGCAGTTTGGGACGTTGAAGAGTTGTTTGGAATTCCTTTGTCATGGCGAATCTGGCCTGTTAGGATATACAAAACGCCTCGTTAGCATTAACGATGCAATAGTGGGGTTGGAACAAGAGCTAGAAAAGGCAAGGACTGATTGTATCCGTGAAAAGGTTGGCTTGCAAAATTCCGTTGCCAATCTGAAGTCCGAACTTGATGCTGCAAATAGCAGATGGGCAATGCGTTCAGCTGACCTTCTTGCCGGTAGTACAGAGGAGATTAATATGTTGAAGAACGAATCTGAATCTTTGAGGTCTCGATGTGTAGCACTGGAAGATCAATTGGAGCGTAACGAGTACAATTACAGGAACAACTTACTACAGCTCCGACAGCAGGGACAAGAAGCGGCTGATCAACATGCAGAAGAAATATCGTTGGCAATGTTGCAAGCAACCCATGGTTTGCGACAAGTACGTGAAGCGCACCAACAACAACTTGCGGATGGGCAACATGAATTGACAGAAGCAAGGAGGGCTTTGTCGAAGTTGAGGAAGAAAATTGAACGAATGATTAGTACTCCACTAGGAGCACAATTGAGAGCATCCAAGGGTTTATCTGAATTAGCCAAGACTGGTGGAGCTGCAAGAGCTCGTATAGCCAAAATTAGAAGCTTGTTGCAACCCAGGGTAGTTCAATCCATACATGAGGGAAACAAAACATCAAAAGGTAGGAAGCGGTTGTGTGGCGACAGGGACATACAAGAGGGGACAGGCCATGCTCTTGCTCAAATAATGTCACAAGGAGAAATAGTGGCATTGGTGTCAAATCCGCAAAATAGTTTTGTTGCGACAAGGATGACCAACTACTACCTTGAGAGAATTGGGAAGGAGCTGGGAACAGAAGCGGTTCTGGCAGCATGTGATATGACTGGAGTCTGTCAAAAAGGATACGGTGAGATCTATAAGACAGTTAAAGGGAGAGTGCAGCTTGTTGACAAACGCTTGAAGGCAACATTTTTGCCAAATCCTCACAAGGTATGTGGTAACACTTGTTGGGAACACTGATTTTGAAGCAGAGTACTAGTTAACCTTGATACTAGTCTTACTGTTGAGAACACTGTTGGGAACTAGAATTTGTGAGAAAAAATCATCTGGTTTGCAATTTTTGGTTCTAATCAAATGACATGCATGCATGTGATTGTTGTGTAACTTTTTAAATTGAACTCTGGGCAATGCATTCAACAGGTCAGTTTGTTGCGAACAGAATTAAATTCAAAGTTGAAAGATCTTGTTGGTGACTATTACTCCATAGATAATACACTGGAGCTGGTAACACAAGTTCCAACGACCAAAGGAAAGAAGAAGAAATCAGAGATTGAAAGAGTTGTCTTGACATCAAAAAATTCTTTGTTTGTTGACATCAAAGCTGTGCAACGGAGTATGGTGAAGCTGTACGGTTTTACCACCGAAGGTAACTACTTCGTTCAGAAGCAACCGTAGACAAGTATGGACAGTTAGCTATGTGTTCCCAACGGGTTTCTTATTGATTAGCAATTCTACGCTTTGTCATGATTGCATCGTGCTCAAATGTGGTAGCTGTTGGGAACTTGGGATGTGCAGAAGTTGGAAACACGCCTTTGGTCTTTGTGTTGAAGATGGACGAAGCTGAGATTATGCATGGAAGGAAGTATGAAAGGGTTAGTTTGACAATTATGAATCGTGCCTTAGACACCAGCATTGAAAAAAGCGACGATAGGTATTTTTTGATTCAGTCAGAAACAAAAATATGGCCTGTTGCTTGCTTTGAGGTTGCCAAAGAATCACATGAGGTCCTCAAATGGGTGTTTGAACTTACTGCGTTCCCAGCATTGATCAAAGCTCAAGAAGGGGGCCAGCTGCTTTCTGTTGAAGGTGTTGGCAACTTCAAAGTCGAGTGGCACTTATCTGCAGATATGAAGACAATCAAATGCTTGTATGGATTGAAGCATGGTGCCAACGCAAAACATTCTTGCATCTACTGTAATCAAGAGAGGACAAAACCTGTGGTGGGAACAGTGGCAGGTGCCACCTCTGAGGCAAAGAGAAGAAAACATACGTGGCATGGAGGTCTATTTGCAAGTAATATCAGATCCAACCCGTCTCCTATTGTAGAAGAATCGCGATGGAAACCTATACTGCCTATTCCACTTGAAAGAGTCCATATTTGTACATTGCATGCTTTGACAAGAATGATTGAGAAAATTCTTCACATGCACTTCATGTTCATTTGGAACATGGAGAATGAAGTCCGTCAACATGCTGCTATAGAGAATATGGAAAAGACACTGTCTGCAGCTGGGCTTCATGGTGGGAACGTGCGCATAATGAAGGATGCAACACTTAGCGGTGCTTCCAACAGTGTCCCTATCAAACCTTCCCTTAGTGGCGTGACTGCAGCTAGGATGTTCCAACCGTCCACTTGGTCAGGGCAAGATCGAGTGTGGAAGGATGTTTTGCGCTCAGAATACAACACCCTTGATCAGGGTAGGCAATATCTAGATAGGGTGGAAATGTGGGAAGCGTTGGAACAAGTGTTTCCATATCTGGTGGGCCTTACCTTGAATCAGGAGCAGATCAGCACTTTTAGGCCTAAAATTGAGAAATGGAGGCGCCTTTACTTGAAGTGTTTTGGGGAAGACCACGTCACTTATTATATGGTATGATTCTGGATTTGAACCACCATTACTATTTGATCTTAATTGTTGCAACAGTTCTAGTCATTACTACCGTGTTGTTTAGGATGTACTAATAATTCATGAAACTGGCTTTTTTTGTAGCATAACCTTGTGAGGCACGGTCCTTGGTATGTGGAAACATACGGGAGCCTTGCTGTTTGGAACAATCAAGGTATGGAAAAATCGCATCATGCAGCTAAGGCTGCTAATCAACACCATACTCAACACAACGGCACTAAGGACAGGACAAGTGCTATTATTCAGCAATATCAACATTGGTACCGGAATATACAGCACCGGTTTGCAAAGAAGGAACGACTGCAAAGAATCAACAACGTTAGGTCAGTGGAAAATGACGAGTTCATAGCAGCAGCATTGCAGAAAAAGAGGATGGCATATAACGCATCAGATGCGGTGGAGGGAGCAAGAAGGTGGAGGGAAGATAGAACACGGGTTGGCAGAGCTTGGGTTAGGGTGGACGTGACAGAAGATTCCATCGATAACAATGTTGTTGGCAACGTGGAGTCCTCCGAAGATCAACAAAGCCACATAGAAAATAGCGATGATGATACTTAGTCTAAAGTTTACCTCAAGGTTGCAAACTGTTTACCATTGAAGTGAAGGGCTCTTGAGGTTTCACATTGGAGTCTAAAGCTTAAACCTTGATCCCTTTGGATGTGCTTATATGGTTATACTTTTGGTGAATTTTGGCATTGAGATCTTTAAGAGAGTATTTTAGAATTAGTACTCTTGGGAACTCCGGTAAGTTGAACTGTCACGAGGGACTCTTGGATTTAGTTGGTGGAATCGTGAGGCTACTAATTTCCCGTTAGGAACTGTTCATGACAAACAAGAGCCGGTTGGTTTTGTGGTTTTCAGTTTGTTATTTGGAATATGAAATTGCATTACAATATGCAAAAGTCTTGTTTCCAGATTTAATTCTTGTGCTGGCAGGTTTCCAACACATATGATATCCTGCTAATGTACTAATTCATGTACTAATTTCCCCATCAAGCAAATGCCAATGTCAAATATGAATCCGAATTACCTATTATTCCGAAGATGCCTTTACTTGAAATATAGATCTGCTTCAGACTTGGAACAATGTTCACTGCACTTGAATAGTTCATTTTGCAAAAATGAGTTCATGGTGCTTATCAACATCGTGCAGAATTGACTAGGAGTATCATGGATGGTGTTTTTAGACTAAAATTCTGTTTAATCTTTCCAAAACATTCTGTTTAATCTTCTTTTCGTCGTTCATGTACCATTCTCAATTAGAATTCAGTTGTAGAACAGAGTAGCGGTCTCTAAACAAAACGCCAAAAAAAAAAAAACACCAACTATTGCTAGGAATATCACCTTCTCATTCATTTCATACTGTTTATTTCATTACAGATTGTATTCATTTCATTACAGATTGCATTCATTTCATTACAAATTGTATTCCTTGAATTCCCCATTCAGTTTACTACAAAGCTTCCACAGCAAATGTTATGTTAAGCGAATTCGTGGATGGTATTTTTACCCTTGTCATGTGTACACCTTGAGTAAACCAACTATTAATTTTGAGAATTTGATATACGAAGATCCTCAAGGTACTCGAACCATCAAATGTCCAGATAGCAAACGTTTGGCCATGGTTTGAATTGTACACAACATACTAAGGATTTTTAGTTTTGATACAGTTTCCAAATCTTCAAGGTAACCTCCCATCTACTTTGTGGAATGGTAAGAAGTTTCCAACTCAATCTCCCATTATGTGGTTGAGGTTGTGTTTCACCTCATCCAAGAACTGATCAAGCCTCGTGTACCCATATTGTCGGAGGTGGAAGAAGAGTTGTTTAAAACCTGCCATTTTTTTATACAAAAGGTTGATTGTGGCTTAATTTTCTTCTTGTTAATTTCATTCATTGTTGCCACCGCCTTTAAATCAGTTTGCCTTTGTTGCCACCGCCTTGATTTCTAGCCATTTAATTATCAATAGTTGATTTAAATGTTTTTATCAATCAAATGAAAACTCTAAGTTCTTTAAATCCTTATACCGAATGGCTACGATCTTTGGTATAAGCCTTTGTTTCCACCGCCTTTAAATCAGTGTGCCTATGTTTCCACCGCCTTTAAATCAGTCTGCCTTTGTTTCCATCGACCTTAATCAGTCTTGAATCGGTCTGTTGTGTTTTTCTGGTCATTGATCCACCCCCTTGATCCAATATATCATCAACAATGATTACCCAAGTATTCTGATGAAGAAAAATTGCGTTTGAATGTGTTGGGCTTGACTGACGCTACAAAAAGGGATGTGGCTAAACAACATTTCATATGTGGCTGAGTGATATTTTGGCAAAATTTCTTATGTGGCAGGTGAATTTTGGCATTGGGATCTTTTAGAGAGATATTTTAGAAATAGTACAGTTAGGAACTCCGGTAAGTTGAACTGTCGAGGGACTCTTGGATTTAGTGACATCTCTAAAGGGCAAAACAATTTATTTAGATTAATTACTGCGTAGGAGGTTGTTGTAAAATTCATGTTTGACTTGAAATTTAAAGTGATGAGTATCGAAAAAATTTAAAAAATTAAAAAAAGAAAAATTTGCACCATCAACTGCGCATCGGAAAGCGTGGTGGGGTGGGTGTCGGAGGGTGGATTCGAACCTAGCAATAGCACCCTGGGGTTGCCACGACAGTTCAAACCCGAAGCCTCGGATCACCAAGCCACCAAGGCTTTCACTGGTGATGTAAACTATGTGATTGTACTTATATCTAAACTGAGTCGATAAAAATACAGAAAAAATTAAAAAAATTAAAAAATTAAAATTTGTTGCCACCGCCTGCCTTCAGTAAATTGTTTTGCCCCTTGACATTTCACTGTATATAAGAGTTCCTGGACAGTTCAACTTCCCAGAGTTCCCAACAGTACTACTTCTAAAATATCTTTCTAAAAGATCTCAATGCCAAAATTCACCAAAAGTTTAATGTTTCTTCATTAATGATTAATTCCAAGTAAAATGTTGCTTGATTAATTAGTAATTGTGCATTAGCTTTAGACTCCAATGTAAATCCTCAAGAGGCCAATTTCCACTCTTACCTGGAATTTGATTTGCAAATAAACTTTTACTTTTACTTTTCCACTTTTACTTATTATTGGCAAATTTTAAGTTCTAGAAAGTAAAAAGTCATAGCTTTAGGGGTTTAGAAAGTAAAAAGTCCCAGCTTTCTAATTTTCTTCGAATAGTTTCAAACATTTATTTTGTGCCTTAGCATGCTAATGTACATAAATTCTGCATCAACATCCTCTACGATTTATCAGAACTGTATTCAATATATACTTCCTCATAAGTCCATCATTACAATTCATCCACGTTTAGATTAAACCTCCAAAATTCTACACATAGTAATTTCAAATTCAAGATAACATGAAGAACTATTGAATTCTCAACAGTATGAGCACTTCGAAACAAAAATGACAACTAGGTGATAAAGCCGATGACTGAAAAGAATGATCAGGAGGTGAATTCAAACCGTGCTTGCTTTTTCAATTGCAAGATTGCTTCAAAAACCAGCATGAAGTTCAAGCAAGACATCTACGTTCAAAGTAAAATGTGACCATGATATGTACCAAATCCGAGAATGGTGCTAAAATACTGAAGAGTCTCTGAAAACCCTACATCAGTCAGAGGTAAAGAAACACCCGAGGGCCAAGATCATAGCAAGTGTACCAAACACAAAACTACTGAAACACTGGTAGACTGTCCTAGCATACAATAGGTGTAGACAGTTACATAAAGAAAAATGATTGTTTGGTGCTTCATTTCTTGAGTCCCTGGCTTCATTCTGCTGTCCACGTTGAGGAGACTACTCTGAGCCTGAAGATACGGGAACTGGAGACTCCGTGCGAAGACCCTGTGCTCGGTCAGTTCCCATGGGGACATCCGTGACTATTCCACTTGGAATAGATAGTCTGCGGGGGAGTCCTACAGTGATAGGTTTGGCCACGGTAACTTCAACCTCCATCGGCTCCGACTGTCCTCTACTTTGCTCTCTACCTCCTCACCCATTGATTTGCCATGTTCCTCCTCCCCCTCGGCTACCTGCTCATTTGTTGTTGGAAAGAGACTAGACCCATTCCAAACATCAGCAACAACCTGTGGTAAGTGAGTTTCCAACAACAATAACGGTCATTATAGTTACAAGCCGAGAAAACAAAGAGCTCTACAACTAACTGGCTACAAATAACTATGGTGGAAACAAAAAAGTGTGACGAGGAACGTACTGTGAAGAAATAAGTACGCCACAGCCTTAGCAACCGCTTCTATCTTTTTAAAAGAAATTTGTTTTTTCTTGTTAGAAGGTTTTAGCTATAGTGTCTCAAAACAAGGAAGCTCTTCGGGCAGTTTTAGGGGGGGCAGAAAACTAGGAAAATCCGAAATGTATTCTTTAGGACAAGATAAAGGAGTGGAGATTCTGTGTTGAGCCTTACCAAGCTCAGGTGAGGGCTCTGAGTTCTTTGTCGCTCCAGCCTGAGACGATTCACCCTCACCAGGCACAGGGGTGGGCTCTGAATCCAATTTCGCCATCTTTAGAGGCGGTTCACACTCGAATGAACCAGACCGTGGTCTCTTCCTCGAGAGAGGCATGTCAGCGTCTTCGTCGAATTCATATGCATACGGGTCTACAACTGGAGTAGAGGTCACGTTGGTAGTGGTGTCTTCGCCGACTTCTGGCTTTGGTGTAGAGGACACGTTGGCAGAGGTGTCTTCGCAGGCTTCTGGCTTTGGTGCCGACACATCAAATCCCCATGCTGCCATCCACTGAGGGTCACCTTCTTGTTTGCACAGAGGACACACGACCTCCTGCAAGAAGCTCTGCCCACAGACACCAAGGGTGGAACAAACAACCACAAGAAAAAGGGAAGACGGTGTTCGCAACAAACTTGAGGTGGCACCGAGGACAAGGTTTGTCCAGGTGAAGAACAGGGTCCCCACCCGCCTCTCCTCTGTTGTTTCCATCAGGCGCGTTTGGCTTGATGGAGGCTTGAGCAAGTTTTTCGGCTTTGCACTTCTCCTGGAGGTCTGCGATTTCCTCCTCCGCCTTCTTGTACTTCATTGCAGCCACATCCACATCTTCCTTTGCTGAAGTCCTGGCGAGGTCAGCCGCATCCCACTCCAAGATGTTTGCTTGAATCTCCCCCCCCGACCTTGCAGATCTCCCTATCATTCAGAATCTTCTCCTCTACATCCCCGGCCCGCTGTAGCTCCTTACTCTTCTTCCGCAAGAGCATTGCATGCTGTTGGAGGCGCTCATCCTCGGCCTCAAAGTGGCAAATCCTCTCATCCATCTGCAACAGGGATTGTTGCTTCGTCTCCAGCTCTTTCTCTGCAGCTTGAAGCTCGGCCGTCTTACGCACCACCTCCTTGAGCAATTCTTCGAGCTTAGTGGTAGCACAGCCCTTTGTATTGCCACTAGTACTTCCTTCTTGGTGCGGTTCCTTGACGTTGCCAACAGAAGCAGCCGCAACTCCATCACCCCAAGTATTGCATCCTCCATCCTTCAAGAACGTTGCCACCTCCTTGAGAATTCGCTCAACCTGGTAACGGAGATTTGGGGGTCGCAGATTCAAGGGATTTAGGTTCGCATGTTGGAAACGTTCCTCCAAAATCTGAGCCGCTGCCCCAGCCCAATTGACTGGGTGCCCCTCCTTGAAATGGTAAATGCAAGCCCGCAAGAATGATTGAGTAAAGGCCTTGTTGTCTGGAGCTTCCCCATACACCTCCATGTAGCATTGGTTGTACTTCTTCAAGGCTACTTCATCACAGCAGTCTCTGAAGTAGTGTCAATTTTTGTTGACACCATCGCCAGGAGGCCATATCTGATCGTACCAAGAGCGAGGCACCATAGCTTCGGTGACCTTGTTGGGCATGGGTCCTTCATTGCTGAGCCCGAACGCCTCCACGAAAAAGGTAGGTGGGTACCTGGCGTCGTCCCTCCCCAGCAGCAACGGAGCCTTAGCCTGGAGGCGCTCACGAAGCTTTTGTGGAATCCCATCCAGATTGAAGGGAGTCTCCCACTCATAGCTGGTGATCCCTTCCAGCCCTGGTTCCGTCTTGACCTTCGGCAGATCCGTCTTCCCCTTCGCGGAATCGCGCCGCAGCTCCTCCTCTTGTGCCACAGCTTTCCCTTTCCCCTTCGCGGAATTGCGCCGTAGCTCCTCCTCTTGTGCCACAGCTTTCCCTTTCACCAAAGATTTGGATCGCCGCTACACAAATAGGTTTGACATTTTGCTGCACAAATAGGTTTATCATCAAATTGCTTTTTTCTCTTGATCCGAAAAAAATATTATCTAACTAAACAGGATGTTGCTTCCCATCAGTAAACTATTATCTTCGGTTAAACACAGAGCAAGAAAACAACATGCAGAAATCAATTCACGAGCCATGCACAAATAGGTTTGACATACTGCAACAACAACAGTATTGAAGGCAGGGAGTGGCAACAAAGGTAATAGATTTCTAAACATACCTAGCAGTTTCCTTGAAAGCGTAAGACCCGGCTGCTCCAATTCAAACTCCCCTTGGCCGCCCAAGACCTTTACATCACAACAACAACATTATCAGTCAAACACTTTATCCGTGCAATGTGGCCCATATCAGATTTGTGAGTTCATTGGAAGGGTGTTTCCACCTAGAACTGGCTGGGTTATCATTCCCTCTTGATCCTAAAAAAATATTTTCTAACTAAACTAGGCATTGCGTCCCATCAGTAATCTATTATCCCCGGTTCAACACAGACCAAGAAAACAACATGCCGAAATCAATTCACGAGCCATGCACAAATAGGTTTGACATTCTGCAACCACAGCATTACTGAAAGCACAGCAACAAGCTCGCGCACCTCACGGAATCCGCCCTTCGCAAACCTCGTTCTAAAATACTATGCTAAATAAAGCAACACACACGGCCACAAAGCCCACAACCCTCTTGTAGCAACACGTACGGCCACATTACTCTAATAGCAACACACACGGCCACAACCCTTTGGTAGCAACACACATGGCCCGAACTCAACGCTGTGGTAAAACCCTCAAGGCCACAACCCTATGGTTATTTAATAATCATGGCCACAACCCTCTGCTAAACCCTTGACCTAATTCGTGGACGCCCAACCCCTAAAGCTGGGACTTTTCACTTTTTAGAACTTAAAATTTGCCAATCAGAAGTAAAAGTGGAAAAGTAAAAGTAAAAGTTTATTTGCTAATCAAATTCCAGGTAAGAGTGGAAATTGGCCTCTTGAGGATTTACATTGGAGTCTAAAGCTAATGCACAATTACTAATTAATCAAGCAACATTAATCAATCAGGGAAATCAGTACTTTACTCATTTTGTAATCGCTAAACTACCAAATTCCAAGTAAAGTGGTTATACAGCTCTTGAGGTTTCACATTGGAGTCTATAGCTTAAACCTTGATCCCTTTGGATGTGCTTATATTGTTATACTTTTGGTGAATTTTCGCATTGAGATCTTCTAGAAAGATATTTTTGAATTAGTACTGTTGGGAACTGTACTGAAGGCAGGTGGTGGCAACAAATTTTTATTTTATTTATTCTTTTTATTTTTTCTGTATTTTTATCGACTCAGTTTGGATATAAATACAATCACAAAGTTTATATTATCAGTCAAAGCCTTGGTGGCTTGGTGATCCGAGGCTTCGGGTTTGAACTGTCGTGGCAACCCCAAGGTGCTAGTGCCAGGTTCGAATCCACCCTTCGACACCCACCCCACCATGCTTTCCGATGCGCAGTTGATGGTGCAAATTTTTCCTTTTTTTAATTCTTTATACTTTTTCCGTTTTCATACAGTAATTAGTCCTTTTTTGAAAGGAAATTAAAAATAGTAGATTTAAATGTTTATATTTAATTAATTTAATTCTTCCATTTAATTAATTTAATTCTACCATTTGGTTCAGCCATTTAATTAATTAAATTCTACCATTTGATTCTGCCATTTAATTAATTTAATTCTACCATTTGATTCTGCCATTTAATTATCAATAGTAGATTTAAATGGCTACGATTTGTATAAGGATTTTTAAGGACAATGTCACAACTATGTCAAGTTGCTTTTGCAAAGTCAAAATATCCTAATGAATAAGTCTTACTTTCTAATCAACCTTCAAAAGAATTTTGTTTACATTCTATTCATTACAAAATTTTAATTAAACAATTTTGAAAATTGATTGTCAAATATTAATGATAACTTGACTACATTTTTTATTAACATAGAAATACAATCTACATAGCTATGATATTGAAAGATCTACTCGTCAATTTTAAGTTAACTAGTTGTTGCCAAAAATTAAAAGAATGAAATGGTAAACAATTTAAAATAGAAATTGTTTTAAATTATAGAAGTGCAAAATTATTAGAGATTTGCACTAAATGTTGCATTTATTTATGCACTAAAGGTTGCATTAATTTGTGCACTAAAGGTTGCATTAATTTGTGCACTAAAGGTTGCATTAATTTGTGCACTAAAGGTTGCAGAAATTTTTGCACTTAATTGAGCAACAATTTTTGCTTTAAATGGTGCAAAAAATCGTTTCATTGAGTTGAGCATTAATTTTTGCTCAAAATATGCAATAATTTATGATTAAATTGTGCATTAATTTATGCACTAACTAGTGCATTAACTTATACACTAGTTAGTGCATTAATTTATGTATCAAGTTGATTAGAAATGTATGCAAATTTTTTTGCAATAACTTATGTATCAATTCTTGCTTAGATTTACGCAAGAATTTTTGCATTAATTAGTGTTTTGATTTTTTGCAATACTTGGTGTATTAGTTTAAGAAGTGAGGATTAAGAAGTGAAGCTAAATAAACACAACATGGTTTAAGAACCTGTGTCCGTGTCCTCTTGCATGGAGCCCTGTAAAATAAACAGGGAGTTGCAAATCAATCAATAAACATCAAAAGTGAGAGTGTTGACAAGATAACATGATGATTTAGTCAAGAATTCTTACATCTCCATGCCCATCCCACAACAAGAACTGCCGGCTCTACAAAAACTTCAATGGTGAGAGAGGTGTTAAGTGTAATATGATCGACAGCATTAGAGTGAGAGTTATGTGTAATGTGATGAACACATCTACTAGTAATTCGGCGCAAATGAAGAAGCATTTTATCGCTTCAAGTAATCCACATCTGGAAAATGATGTCACAAATGTCTGTGGTCAAACGATTAAAACTTTAAAAAGCTTAAAAAGAAATGTAAAATTGGGATTGAGGAGTTGAGACAAATGCGCAAGATAGAAAATTAACAGAATCAAAAAGACACTACTTCACGAAGATCTATTGCGACCCAAATGTTAGATTATTGAAGCATTGGAAATATAAGATTGGAATTGAGAAGTTGACATAGATAGATTTAAAAAGCATCAAATGATATTTGAAAATGAAAAGCATGAATTGCATCAATGATATTCAAAGATGCCAAAAGCTACTTAAACAAGTAATCACTAGATCCTTTTAAAAAATATGTAAATTAGATAAAAGTATGGAATGTAAAAAATAATATTTAAAACTGTAAAAGAAATAAATAAACAATAGACTCAATTAAAAGAATGAAATGAAGCAATAGATATTTAGAAAAACCCAAAAAATAAAAATAAATTATTGAATGATCTCTACGAACAACGGAAATTCCATAAAAACTGAAAACATAGTAAAACAATATTTGTATTTAAGAATGTCGCAAAGAAAGAAAAGAACGAAAAGCATCAAATGAAAATTAAAGTCTCATCCAAAAAATATCATCCACTTGGCACAGTGATGACAGTGCAATTGAGTGAAGCGAGACAGCTTGAGGAGTTCAGCTCATGACAATGGCGGCTTGAACGAGTGAAATCAAGCTGTTGGCATCACGAGCAGCTGCTAATGAATTCCTCCCAACCCCTCCAGACTCTGCGACACCAGAGATCGCATTGCAAGTTTTGGGGTTTCAAACAACGTCTACAATCTCTGCCGCACCCAACAAGCATCGTTGCGGCTGCATTGTCGTATGCATGAATAGGAGAGAGATTGGCTTGAGTATGTGATTGAATGGAGATCAGTCTATTATATTGGCAATTCTGTTTTCTGCAGTTTTGGTGGTGTAGTGAGTACTTTGTAATGGTGCTTGTACGATGTGTTTTGAGATGTCCAATTTTGTTTTGGGACTGCTAGAACTTGCAAAAGATATTCTATTCACTATAGTATTTTAGAACCATTGAGCTTGCTGTGGATGTTGAAGTGCCTCGAATCTTGTTGTCATCGTTGCCACAGTTGCGGACTGTCATCGTTGGAACTGTTGCTAATTTTAAAGGTATAGTTAGTATTTGTGTTAGGCTTGTGTGGTTTGATCATTGAGCACTTAATAGAGATTAATTACCGTTTTATATTTCAGGACTGTTTGGAACTTCTCAACAACCTCCTACGTAGTAATCCTTCCAACCAGGTCAGCGTTGTTACCATGCTTGTTTTTTTCCTTTTGTTGGAATTCTCTTGTTGGTTGATGATGGGTTGCACACGAGCTAATCTAGCGAAGGTGGGTATGGAGCGCTATGTTGTCTTTCATCTAAATCGTGTGCACAGTGTCAACTTGCAGCTGTTGAAAGTAGATACAAAGTCTTCTTTTTGGATCGCATGTCTTTATACATTGCCTCGGTCTTTGAAGGTGTTAGCATAGTTAGCTGTCTTGAAAGATGTGCGTGTTTCCAACTTAGGCAACTTCCACTACGATTTTGCCTTTTAATTGTGCAGTTCGTGTCTTTGATAGTTTGTTTACATGCTGATTTAGTTTAGTGATGCATGCAAGCGTTTGCAGTTTACGATTCAAACGATTGCTCTGTAAGAAATTCAATGAACTGGAGATGGTTTTTTGATTGCAGGATGTGAAAGTACAGCACTTAAGCCCTTTGAAGATTCTAAAGTCTGTAGTTGTTTGTTTCCTTTCAATAACAGATGGCAGGAATTCAGGTATGGTAACTTTCAGATATACACTATGAAGTGGTTGTGATTGCTCTGCTGGGTATGGAATTCAGAGCATTGGTTTCATGAGTCCTTGGAACTCTTTTGCTACGAAAGGGGTCTAATATCTCATTGATGAGAATACAGCTGATTTCATTTTTTGATATGGCAGACTATCTTATGTGTGCCATGAATGAATGGGGTGGTTGAGCTTGGTTCAACTCATTTGGTGAGTTTTTTGAAGATTCTAAAGTACTCATTGAGATTGTTTGTTGGGTTTGTGGTTGTCATGGTTGCCACTGTTGCTAACTGTCATCGTTGCCATTGTTACTAATTTTAGATATCAAGCGGACAGTGAACTTTGAAGCCAAAGACTAGTGTTTTGGACTGTTTTTATGGGCGGGATTTGTATGTTGAAGGTGTTGCTATCTCCATTTTTGTCTTGTCCTTTTGGTGGTATAGTGAGTATACTATTTTATAACCATTGAGCGATAGTGTAGATATTGAAGTGCCGTGAGTCTTGTTGTCATCGTTGCCACTGTTGCTAATGCCACACCCAACAAAGATCGTTGCCACTGTGTTGGACCATGTATGAGGTGTTGCCAGCAAACGCAAGGGACATTGACTTTTTTCATTTCCATGTCGCACCTACCGACTGCTTGTTTGCATCAGAAGGGCCAGTGAACTTTGAAGCCATAGATTGGTGCGTCTCCTGTTTCTGTGGGCGGGATTTGGAGGCCAATAGTTTCGGCTGCAACTTTTTTTCCTTTTCTTATTGCAGGTATTGCTATCTCCATTTTCGTCTTGTCCTTTTTGTCGCTATGCTGTAGCTAATCATTGCTGGTTTTTGGAAATTGATACTTTAGATTGCTTAAAGAACCATTGAGACCAGTTTTGATTTTTTTTCTTGTTAGAGGTATGAGTTGGGATTTGATAGCCTTGTTGGCATGTTGCATGGATATGAGAGAGATTGGGATGAGTATGTGATTGAATGGAGATGAGTTTGTTATATTGGCAGTTTTTTTTTGTCTTTGTAGTTTCGGTGGTGTAGTGAGTACTCTGTAATGGTGCATATACGATGTGTTTTAACTTTTGAAATGTTGAATTTCGTTCTGGGAATGCTAGAACTGTCAGAGATATTATATTTAGTATAGTATTTTAGAACCATTGAGCTTGCTGTAGATGTTGAAGTGCCTTGAATCTTGTTGTCATCGTTGCCACTGTTGCTAACTGTCATCGTTACCGCTGTTACTAATTTTAAAGGTATAATTTGTATTTGTGTTCTCTTGTGTGGTTTGATAATTGAGCACTTAATATCAATTAATTACCATTTCATATTTCAGGACTGTTTGGAACTTTTCAACAACCTCTAGGACGCAGTAATCCTTCCAATCAGGTCAGGGTTGTTTCCATGCTTGTTTTTTTCCTTTTGTTGGAATTCTCTTGTTGGTTGCTGATGGGTAGGACTTCAGTCGTATTAACAGCACTATGTGTTGTGGTCTAGATGTGTAAGTGATAGACTGAGTCCAATATATACCTCAAACTTATTTTAGGCGGGCTGCAGATTTTGATCAGCCGAAACTTTAGGGCTTCAATACATTTGTTAACTTCTAAAGTTGCGGAAGGGAGTGCAGATAGTAGTACGCAACAGAAGGTAATTCTATTTAGTATAGTATTTTAGAACCATTCAGCTTGTTGTAGATGTTGAAGTGCCACAGTGTTGTTGTCATCGTGTATGGCCTTTGAATTAGATGTTGTATTCAGTCGTGG
Organism: Ceratodon purpureus; assembly: GCA_014871385.1. Classification (NCBI taxonomy): domain Eukaryota; kingdom Viridiplantae; phylum Streptophyta; class Bryopsida; order Pseudoditrichales; family Ditrichaceae; genus Ceratodon; species Ceratodon purpureus. The sequence continues at coordinate 2,548,520 of CM026426.1, forward strand.
CTTCTAGTTTTAACAGAAGTTGCGGTCGCTTGAATTTGGTTGCAGATATGAGGAGACTTTGTCGCAAGTGTAGAGGGGATTCCATGCAGCCTGACGATGGAGCAGATGCAGTGGGCCCAGAGATGTTGGAAACAGGCCCCAGCAATGTTGGAGACGGCACTGTTTCTATTGGCAGGGGAGACATTGGCAGCGATGAATTCCAAGAGCCGATTATGTTGGATGGAATTCCGGAAGATCTTCAACAACGAATGTATGCTGTGGCGCCCATGCTTAAAGGCCGTGAAGGTCTCTATAACGAGCGATTCTTCACCCTTGTTTGTGGACTTTGTAAATATGGTATTGAGATAGACCAAGTTTAGACGGTGGCAGTTGTTTCTGACGCCGAAATTCTCACAAAGTGGTCGCCTTCATCAGACACGTACAGGTTTGCAATTGACAACTGTGTTGACCAGGACCAAGCCGCACAGTTCTGTGAGCACTACAGGCTTGTCTATGGAGGCCACCCGACCAACAGTTCCTGTTCTATGAGGTTTTTACAGGCTTGCTATGCGACATTTGTGCACAATGTCAAGGTTGATTGGGTGGCAGAGGCTGTGAAGAGGCACAAGATTCGAATGTCCACTAAGTCCCTAAACGGCCACAAATTGGGCCTTGTGGCAATGCGGGAGCAACTGGCCTCCTTGTGCGCCGTCGTTGCTGCCAACAAAGCGGCAACTTTGGAGTTCAGGAGGAGCTCCTCTAAACGACCTAAATCGCCTAAGTTGCAGAGAGATCAGGCTATACGCGAGGTAGAGACAGCCTTGAGAGATAGTCACAAGCTTCAGGAAGAAGCAATGGCTGTCCAAGACGATCTGCTGCAGACTGTGATTAAGTTGAAACAAGGACTTCTCTCCAATGGCGAACAGATGAGTGCGATTCAAGAGGAGTATAATGAAGCTTATGCAGTGGCAAATGAGCTGAAACTAAGAGGTACCAACCAGCTGTCCGCTCAGAAGTAGCGTGAGGGAAAGGATTTATTGGAGAGGCTCATTGAAATGTCAGATTCGCAACAGAAGACGGGGGAATCCATACTAGTCATTGACACTAGCAAGTTGCCAGAGGCTGCCAATGCAGTTGAGCGAGCAGCTCGTGCCATTGCTGCCAACAAGGAGAAGTTGCTGAGCCTTCAGAATTTCACCTTGATGCTACAAACAAGAGCTCCATTTCTGTATCCAACAGGGACGTCATTGCCTGAGTTGCCAACAGAGTCAAAGTTGAGACTGTGCGCAGGATGTGGGCAACATGGATTTGTAGCGTGTGCTATTGTTGTCGGTTCTTGTGGGTGTGGATTTCATCCAACGTGCATTGCAGTGTTGCTAGAGTTCAAGCGACCCACTTGTCCACGCTGTTGTACGTCCTTCACTGGGGCTTGGATGGCTCAATTTGGGCTCCCTCTTACAGCAAAGATGGAGGAGGATGTCTCCACCGTGAAGAAGAGTTTGGAGGCAACAGCTGGTGGAAGTTCAAGTTCGTGTAAGTCACACTTACTACTCCTTGGTATGCCATGTAGAGTATTTGCATTCTTTGTAGAAATGGCGGCTTCTTGGAATTATTGGCTAACAGTTTTGTTTTCTCACCGGTACAAGGAAAGTGGACGCATTTCAAAAGGAATTGGATCTGAAGACTTCAGAACTTCAGCAGTTTGCATCTGCACTAGAGGAGAAGAAGGTAGCTCACACTCGTTTGCAAGCCCACATTTTGGCGTTGGAAACAGAAGATGAGCGGCTGAATTCCATGAAGGATGATATGCGGAAAAGGAGCAGACAGTTTGCTACAGCCAGAGAGCTTAAAGAGAAGGCGGGTGTAGACAAGGAGCAACGGGAGATCAGCAAAGCGATTGCTGCCAACATCGCCACGTTGGAAGCAGCCCAAGAGGAAGCAGTGAAGCTGGCATCAATCATAGAGCGCGACAGTTCAGCCATCCTATGTTCCCAAGAGCAGCTTCCCCAATTTGAATCGAAACGTGGACAGTAGAATGAAGCCAGGGACTCAAGAAATGAAGCACCAAACAATCATTTTTCTTTATGTAACTGTCTACACCTATTGTATGCTAGGACAGTCTACCAGTGTTTCAGTAGTTTTGTGTTTGGTACACTTGCTATGATCTTGGCCCTCGGGTGTTTCTTTACCTCTGACTGATGTAGGGTTTTCAGAGACTCTTCAGTATTTTAGCACCATTCTCGGATTTGGTACATATCATGGTCACATTTTACTTTGAACGTAGATGTCTTGCTTGAACTTCATGCTGGTTTTTGAAGCAATCTTGCAATTGAAAAAGCAAGCACGGTTTGAATTCACCTCCTGATCATTCTTTTCAGTCATCGGCTTTATCACCTAGTTGTCATTTTTGTTTCGAAGTGCTCATACTGTTGAGAATTCAATAGTTCTTCATGTTATCTTGAATTTGAAATTACTATGTGTAGAATTTTGGAGGTTTAATCTAAACGTGGATGAATTGTAATGATGGACTTATGAGGAAGTATATATTGAATACAGTTCTGATAAATCGTAGAGGATGTTGATGCAGAATTTATGTACATTAGCATGCTAAGGCACAAAATAAATGTTTGAAACTATTCGAAGAAAATTAGAAAGCTGGGACTTTTTACTTTCTAAACCCCTAAAGCTATGACTTTTTACTTTCTTTTAAAAAGATAGAAGCGGTTGCTAAGGCTGTGGCGTACTTATTTCTTCACAGTACGTTCCTCGTCACACTTTTTTGTTTCCACCATAGTTATTTGTAGCCAGTTAGTTGTAGAGCTCTTTGTTTTCTCGGCTTGTAACTATAATGACCGTTATTGTTGTTGGAAACTCACTTACCACAGGTTGTTGCTGATGTTTGGAATGGGTCTAGTCTCTTTCCAACAACAAATGAGCAGGTAGCCGAGGGGGAGGAGGAACATGGCAAATCAATGGGTGAGGAGGTAGAGAGGCAAAGTAGAGGACAGTCGGAGCCGATGGAGGTTGAAGTTACCGTGGCCAAACCTATCACTGTAGGACTCCCCCGCAGACTATCTATTCCAAGTGGAATAGTCACGGATGTCCCCATGGGAACTGACCGAGCACAGGGTCTTCGCACGGAGTCTCCAGTTCCCGTATCTTCAGGCTCAGAGTAGTCTCCTCAACGTGGACAGCAGAATGAAGCCAGGGACTCAAGAAATGAAGCACCAAACAATCATTTTTCTTTATGTAACTGTCTACACCTATTGTATGCTAGGACAGTCTACCAGTGTTTCAGTAGTTTTGTGTTTGGTACACTTGCTATGATCTTGGCCCTCGGGTGTTTCTTTACCTCTGACTGATGTAGGGTTTTCAGAGACTCTTCAGTATTTTAGCACCATTCTCGGATTTGGTACATATCATGGTCACATTTTACTTTGAACGTAGATGTCTTGCTTGAACTTCATGCTGGTTTTTGAAGCAATCTTGCAATTGAAAAAGCAAGCACGGTTTGAATTCACCTCCTGATCATTCTTTTCAGTCATCGGCTTTATCACCTAGTTGTCATTTTTGTTTCGAAGTGCTCATACTGTTGAGAATTCAATAGTTCTTCATGTTATCTTGAATTTGAAATTACTATGTGTAGAATTTTGGAGGTTTAATCTAAACGTGGATGAATTGTAATGATGGACTTATGAGGAAGTATATATTGAATACAGTTCTGATAAATCGTAGAGGATGTTGATGCAGAATTTATGTACATTAGCATGCTAAGGCACAAAATAAATGTTTGAAACTATTCGAAGAAAATTAGAAAATTTTGAAGTCAGACGAGTCAGTAAAAATAGAGAATCAGTTTTTATGATACTCATCATTTTAAATTTCAAGTCAAACATGAATTTCACAACAACCTCCTACGCAGTAATTAATCTAAATAAATTGTTTTGCCCCTTAAAGATGTCACTAAATCCAAGAGTCCCTCGACAGTTCAACTTACCGGAGTTCCCAACAGTACTAATTCTAAAATATCTCTCTAAAAGATCTCAATGCCCAAATACTTTATGCTTCATCAGAATACTTGGGTAATCATTCTTGATGATATATTGGATCAAGGGGGTGGATCAATGACCAAATAAAACATAATAGACTGATTCAAGACTGATTAAGGTCGATGGAAACAAAGGTAGACTAATTCAAGGCGCTGGAAATAAAGGCAGACTGATTTAAAGGCGGTGGAAACAAAGGCTTACACCAAAGTATAATACTGTTCTATACAAGCCGTAAGAAAGGGGATGAAAGTCAACAGGCTTCTCCCAGTACTATTCACCTAGTTGACAACGACTGCCCCACTAAGTCTACGGGGGTCATAGGACTGTCCCAAGCCGTGTCCATCTCGTTGGCGGCTGCGTTGTGCGCTTCCATCATCTAAATGTACCAACCCCAATTTTTTAAGGTTCAAAACATGCCTTCTTTGTGGTACATCAATCATTCCCGCCAGATTTAGTGTTGCTTTGCTCTGAACTGTGTCCACCATTGTTTCCACAGTTGTTTCAATCACCTGCTCTGCTTTAGACTTCTAGCTTGCTGCTGCTCCTTGTTGTCGATCTAGTTGCTGTAGCTTTGTTGTAATCGAGGTAAATAGTTTCCACCATGTCTCCCTTGGGCAAGAGATCCCAACGTCCCAACGGAGGAAAAGCGGTTTTGCGAATTGAAGCAACTGATCGTGAGGCAATAGTTGTCAAGTCCGAGGTGCCATCACAGTGTCATACAGAGTCTACCTGGGAAGCGCCATTTGACTTAGAGGGGATTCCAACAGAGTTGAGAGAGAAGCTTGTCCTGGCTGCACCATGCTTGCTGGGTCGATCAGCTGCTGTCCACGACCAAGATTTCTTCCATAGAGTGGTAGGACTTTGCAAGGAAGGTTGTACGCCCAAAGAAGTCACGGAGAAGATGGTTCCAGCAAACACATATGAGGAGACTTGGCCGCCTGGGGAGGGTGCAAACAAGACGCGCTACTTGCTGGACCGGTGTAAAGACTCCAAAGTACGGGATTTGTATCTGAGGATGTACCAACGAGTATATGGCGATGCTCCCGACAACAAAGCATTCAGCCAAACTTTTCTACGCGCATGTGTGTATTACTACAGTGGTGGGCGAGACAGCAACGTCAACTGGGCTGCTGCAGCTGCAAAGGTGAATCAAGAACGCCGAGCCCATGCTGCCAACAACCCACAGAAGCTGAGTCCTCCGGCGTTGAAGCAACAGATGGCGGGCATCATCTCGGCGGTGGCAACGTATTATCATCACAATGGTGTTGGCACCGGTGCTAGGAAAGTGGATGCATTGCTTAAGGAGTTGCAGTTGCAGACTTCAAAACTCCAGCAGTCTGCATCTGCGCTAGACAAGAATAAGTTAGCTCACCTCGGTTTGCATGCCCAGATATTGGCGTTGGAAACCGAGGATGAGCGGTTGAACTCTAAGAAGGAAGATCTGCGGAGAAGAAGCAAGAAGCATGCTACACCCAGAGAGCTCCAAGAGAAGTCGGATGTAGACAAGGAGCAACGGGAGATCAGCAAAGCAATTGCTGCAAACAACGATGCATTGGAGGCCGCCCAAGAGGAAGCAGCAACGCTGGCATCAACCTTAGAGCGCGACAGTTCAGCTTACCGGAGTTCCCAACAGCAGCTGCGCCAACTCGAGAAGAATTGTGCATCTGAGAGAATTGCGCAGCATTCTATCAAGCCGAAACGCCCTGTTGGGAAGAATATGTTTGAAGCAGGCGTCCCTCTAAAAATTAACCTTGACTCAGCGTGTAGATGCTGCAACTACCTCTTTGTTTCAAACTGTGCAGTGCCATATTCATGTGGTTGTTTGTTTCACCCTTGGTGCTTGTTTCCAGCGCTGATTTCGGGACGTGGCAATTGCCTTCTCTGCGGCAAACTCGGTGATGCAAGTTGGTTGGAATCATGGGGGTTTGATGCGCTGGAGCGCTCTGGTCCAGTCTCTCGTGACAGCAAAGGCAAATGTCTATCGAGTCCACCAGACTCTGGCTTTGTGAAGCAAATGAGAGAAGATGCTGGCGATGCTCAAGGTCGACCAGCTCCAAAGGTGGCCAAAACGAAGGTCAAGGTAAAGGGTCCATCGCCTCAACCACCAATTTCTCCATTTATTCCAGCGTTCCCACATCCCAAACCACTTGCTAGCCGACCCGCTGGCAGCATACACAGTGAAGTTGTCAATGTGGCCGTTGCAACCTTGGCGCATCACAGTAAGTTTTAGTGTTTTTTTGCTCCCTGCATTTTTCAGAATTTTAGCCAAGTTTCTTTTTAGTTTAGTATCATGCTTACAATTTCAGTTATGATTTAATGTGCCGGAATTGTCCATGTGTTTGTTTGGAACCGCGTTGTCTCTCTAAAGAAATAAGCACTAATGCTAGATGTGTTGCCCTCTAAACAGCAAAACAAAAGCTAGAAGAGTTCAAGAGGAGGCTCCAGGAAGGTACAAGCCTTGTTCGGGACGTTGAACCATGCCCAACAGCTGCAGAGGACGTGCCAAGCCGTTCTTCCAACAAGCCAAGTACTGGCAAGTTGCCACCAGCGCCACATTCCTCCCCAGTGTCACTGGATTTGTTGGTTGAGCAGAGCATATCGACCGTTGAGCAGAGCATATCGACCTAGTGTTTAGTTCAAAGATGTTAGCGGCCGAGTTTTATTATCATGGCGTTAGTACCAAAGTGGTTGTAGTGTTTATAATAGCTAAGCCTGTACTCCATTCACTTTGTGGCCTTGTGCTGAACATTTTTGATGAAAAAAAAGTTGGCATTTTTTCACAACTTCATGACTTCATGGACGTTTCCACTTCCCCTTTGTTTCCACTCCATGGTCTTTCCACTTCACTCTGTTTCCACTTCGCTTGTTTTCACTTCACGCGTTACAATTCTACACTCTGTTTCCTCTTCTCGAGCTTACTGACGAATTCATTTAGTTCAGTCTCCATACTATGCATTGGAGAATCTTTCAATGAAGGATTTGCGGTGTTCATATGTGTCTAGCTTCTATGATTGTGTTCTTTTATGTTACCCAATGAGGCACAGCCTAGTTTTTGTTGAATGAGTTTGCAGCTCAAGAATGATACTTTGGAGTTGTTGCTTCACTGCTTTAATCAGCCTTTTTTCCGAGGATGGGTGAACTCTAATTGGACAAGATAAGCGACCAAAGGACCGATTCTAATCAAATGACATGCATGCAACTCGCATCGACGTCGTTTAGATGTTGCTAGCAGTTTATATTCTTTGTGTTGTATTTGCAGGTGGCGGCAACAAAGGCAGATTATTTTAAAGGCGGTGGCAACAAAGGCAGACTGAATTATATTCTCTGTGTTGTATTTGCAGGTTGTTCAGATTTCTTGAACACCTGATTCAAAGCGAGGCACATTACATCGTAATTTATGCCACCAATGAAGAAAATATTGAGGTTCGGTTAACTGTGTTGGGGTGATCTGGTTTTTCTGAATTCGTGTGAACACTGATCGCACATTTTCGTGAACACTGAGAATGGTACGAATAAGCTAATAGAGAATATACAAATTGAAACATGGATAATTGGGTAGAAAACAAACGTGTATTTATGAAACCTCCACCATTTAGCTAGAATTCAACCAAGGCTGAGCCATAGTTCCTATTCAGCTTGAGATGTATACAAAACTACCTTTCGAGGTCTACATCCGTTTCACTGCCTCGCGTGTTTACAACGTGTCTACTTAAAAATACACTTGCGGCACTAGCCACTCTAAGCTCTAAACTAGCTGGTAAGTGCTACTATCTCAAAAGTCCACGATGGTAGAACTTGTGATACAGTGTTGGAATCTTCGTGTCTGCGGTTCACCTTGACGTCTGGATACCCAACTCGCTTGAGCACAAAGCGGAATTCCTCTAGAGCCACGTCGCCCAAGGTGATAGCAACCTCTCAACGAATATGTGACAACGGCCACCCTCGACCAACTTCAAACCGTGCCACTGGCAGTCCTTGAAAAAAACATGGAAGCACCACCATGTCTTCTTCCCGCACTTGGTCAATTAGTTCCCAAGTTACACCATCTTGCGCCAGACGCTCCCTCCCGTATTTAAAGTTCGAGTACAACACTGATCTTCCAACGTGGTACCTGTGCAATAAACACATACGAGAGCTTCACACAAGAGAGCTTCGGTCATAGCATGCAGAAATGGCATTACAATGGCAACAGCGGCAACACTGGCAACAAGCATCAAACGATGACAAGAGTGGCAACACACCTGAAAGTTACAGAAGGTAAGGATATTGTGCACCGCACAATATCCTTACCAAACACCACTTTGGTTTGCCAACCTCGATCCATCAGAGATGTGAACACTTCTTCCGAGGGATTCTCCACGATATACAACGTGGATGTTCGTCTCATAGTGTATTCAGCTGCAGCAAAAAGTTCTACGAAGACATGTAGAGGAAGAAACCACTGGAGGTGACCCAAACGGCTCCTAGTGGTGGACGTTGTTACAGACTGAAAGTCTGCATACAGTTTAGCTCTAAATGCCTCACTAGTATGCATATCAATGAGAGGCCACTCCGGATCACTGAATGATGGCAATAGCAATGGCTCGACTGATCCATACAAAAGCCCTGGCGTAGGTGGAACATAGACAAGATTAGAAAAAAAGATGCCAACATCAAGCAGCTCCTTATACGACCGCCCATTGTGGGATCCGAGAAACTCAGAATAAACCGGAAGAGCCCCATCCGGCGTAAGTATTCCATTAATTTTTCATTTTTTTGGTTAATTAGGTAAAAACTAGCTAGACACTAGCTGTATTAGGAGTTAACACAAACCGGATACTCCAGAAACATTAAAACAGTTAACACAGGAAGTATTCTCGGAACCTTGAATCCGGAAACTCGGAAGAGAAAACACGGAACGGGTCAAAGATCCGAGAACTGACCGTTACTGTAACCGCGTCTAGGATCCGAATCGACGCGGAAGTCATCATGACTCGGATAGGCATCTAACCCGGTACGGCGGCGGCTACAATTACGGGCCGCCGCAGCGTTTATTATGCCTGGGGTATATAAGCGAGGGTGTTAGAGTTTGGAGTTCCTTTTTGCGAACTGGGAGTAGAGAGTGAAAGAGCGGTGAGGTGTTTTTGTCTTTTCCGATTCACCGGCAGTTGGATTGCCGGGTTTCTTGCTGTAGGATTGTAGAGGGAGAGAAGTAAGGCGTAGAAATGGCGCACGTGCAGTGTAGCGTCCTTAGCCCCGGAACTCCGGTGAGGGAATCGGAGATGGACGAATTGATCATCGACCTCACCCGGATGAGGTGTGAGGGATTGTTGTCACGGCCGTGGTTACTGAAGAGTGAGGTGATGGTGAGGGAGGTCCTGGAAGGGCCGGACAATAGGTGGGATAACACGATCCGAGGCAAGCCCACGCTATGGAATGCGGAACAGTGGGCAGCAGCTTACGGTTTCGAGCAGACCGGGCTCCTTTGGGCGACCCGGACGGATAAATACGTGCAGGATAGGTTCCACGGGAAGATCCATAGGAACAATGGATACGAGATAGACGCCTGCAAGGATAGGAGGCAGAGACAGGTCTTAGCTTTCCTCGTTCCGATCCTGTATCCGCAAAAACCGGCACAGGTCACCATTACGGTCGGGAACACCATCCTCGGAGCGTACTCAGGAGAACGTCCGGTGAATTGGGCCGCACTCATGGCGGAAGTGGTGCAGAAGATGGTTCCGGGGATCGGAAAGAAGCCGACCCCGATCTCCCCTTTCCTTTTCCACCTTTACCATGCGTATGAGTTGCTGAGCGATAAGGAGGAGGAGACGTATACGCACGCGAAGAACTTCCTCAAGTTTTCGGAGATTCCGCCCGGAATGGAACCCGATCCGAGAGGCGAGACCTCGGATACAGCATCCACGGAAGAGGAGGACGATACGAAGGAGGTTCCGAACCCTGGCGCTACTAGGGCTCAGTCCAGGTCACGATCGGAGCGGGCTGCGTCACAGCACGCGGAGCCCTCTACGGCCTGGGGAGATACGGAACGGAGAGAGGTCAGTTCCGAGCGGGGATTTCCGGTGGAACTATTTCGGGGGATTCGGGAGGAGACTCACCGGGCGCAGGCTTCTTACGATCGGATCGAAACACTGTTCCGGAGGGTCTGTACATCGCTGGGAGGTTGCTTACCGGAGGAGGTGATCCGAGAAGTGGAATTGTTGAAGGACGCCCCAAAACTTCGGAGTGAGAAGAAGCAGCTAGAGCTTCAGTTGCAGGAACTGACGAAGGAACTGGCGGCGAAAAGTGAAGAGATCCGGAAGTTCCATGCCGAGCAGGAGGAGACCTTGGGGGAGCTTCGGATGTTGGTAGGGAGTTCGGGTGCGGTAATCAACAAGGCCCGGCTGTTTGATGAGAACGTATTGCAGCCGGCCGATTTCGAGGACAAGCAGAGGATCATCCTAATCCTCTCTAAATGCGAGCACTCGATGAACCTGATCCTGAAGAAGGTCCGACTGCTGCTCAATCCGAGTACCGGAAGTCCTAGTATTGGAGTTGCTGGTCGGAGCCTTCCGCTCCCCGGATCTCCCTCTCGGGCCGTTGTAGGAGAAACTCGAGGAGTAGGGTTCCGAACCCCAATAGAGCGTAACCTCCAGCTCGAGGAGCGGATGGCAACCGAAGCAGACATCTTCATGACGAACCGGACGATCGCGGAGGTGATCCGGGAGCACCAAGCACAGGTGGCGTCACCCGGAACCAGTACGGTCCAGCAGAGCTGCGCGATTCCCACCGGTCAGGCGGAAGTGACCGGAACTACAGTCACCGAGAGGCGGATCGAGGAGAGGACGGTTACGGAGCAGGTGACTCGGTCCGTGCCGCCGGATGTTCTTCCACGACTCGGAGAGGAGGTGATCATTGCGAATTACCGAGGGGAGATAGCGGGACCGGAATGGGGACGAGCCAGTTCACCACCCGGACGGACCCGAGTGACTCAGGAGGGGGGACTGACCCCTTCACCCACAGCCAAGACTGGAACGGTGACGCCTACTCCCACCGAAACGCCAGCAGCGGATTCCCCTTCGGACAGTGTCGGTGCTCGGAGGACTTTGCGGAAAAGGAAGGAGCCGACAGAGAAGGCCCCCATTACGATTTCAGAGTCCGACTCGGAGACTTATGAGAGCTCTCCGGTTGGGACAACCGGAACTGGGACTCGGACTCCTACGTCCGGAACCCCTCCCGCACATATGATCCCGAAGTCGCCCAAGTCTCCCAAGAACCGGATCGTTACCCGGTTGTCCTTGGAGGCTCAGGCGAAGGAGTCAAAGGCGGAACGGAGTGCTAGGCGCAAGGCGGCGCGAGCAGCAGGGGTGGGCGGATCAGAGCCGCGGGTGACCAGGTCGAAGGATCGCGAGCAGGAGAGCCACAAGAAGACAAAGAAGTGATAGATTCCTCTCGCTGCCACTTGCCGTAACTTTCCGGATTTATAGGAGTAGATTTCGGATCGGGAGATCCGGTCCAGTCGTAAAGTAGAATTCTAGGTAGATAGTTAGGGATTAGGGTTTTGATTGAACTACCGGCGCCGCCGCTTTTGTGAAAGCCCCTGCTTACTTAAACAGGGCAGGCGATGCGGTCCGGGTCTTCGTTTTTGCATGTTTTCCCCCTATATTCCTTATCAGTAAAGTATTCGTGTTTTGCAAGTACTGTGCGTGATTTCCCGCTAAGTGTGAATGATCCGGGAAGGATATGAGAGTTCCGCTGTAGCTCGGATAGGAAGGTGATGGGAGTTGTGACGAGACCCGAACCGGAAAGGAAATGGGATTGAGCGGAAAGATTTAGCGGATTGTCGTAGGAGTGAAGCCTCAGTGTTCCGTCCCCAAAACAACCTCACACGGAATAGCCGTCGCTAGGGTCGAAGCGGATCAAGGGGTACTTGGTCGGGCTCCCTGAACTTCTGAAGAGGTTCCGTGCACAGTGAGAGGGGGAGTCGGAACGTGGTACGGGTCGCCTAGGGATAATCGGATCCTGGTTCTCCCAGATCCGGATTGGTTTGTCGTTGTAGTCTCACGGATCGGAGAGGATCGTCTGTGTGACCTGCTGGCCAGAGTACTCTAGGACAGTTGTGAGACGGTAACTGATCCGAGACGTTGGGGTTTGTGGACGAAACACCTGATGAGAGAGAAGAAGAGAGAGAGAGATAGTTAAGGAGTTACGTTCCGAAGCCACTATCCGAGGAGTGGCAAGGCTCGGAATGATTAGAAGTAACTACTTGGTGAAACACTATTGAATCCCTGGACGATACTCGGAACTAAGTGACAATACAGAAGTTTACGCTCAATTAGAGTGCTATCCGGATGTTAGTTGCGTTTCCGTGTTCCGACACCCATTGCGAGTTGCCTCACCAACATCGCTGTGCACAACCATGATCACTCCCAGTATGGAATCAGGGTCGACCCAATCTTCAAAATACAAATGGTATAAAACTGTTCCCAACACCCAAAGCAAACCACAAAATTAACGACTCCTTGTCATAAAGGGATGGCCACATGAGAAAATTGATGGTTAGCTCAGAGTTAGTCGTGACTGACAATTGCATGGAACCCAATCCCGAGTAATCTGTGGATCCAGTAGCACCTGATGCCTGTGGTAGGCATGCCGCACCAACACGAACTGCAGTTCCGGCTTGTTGGTGACAACCTTGCGATTATCTACCTTGAATTTAAAATCCCTTATCTGAGCCTTGTAGGTTCCCCTCATGTCATCGCCGCCATGGCGTCGCGCATCTCTAGCCCAAGCCCCAATACTCCTAGGATTCAGCCTCACCCATGACATCCGCGCATACCTCGTTGGAATCCATTCCCCATCGGCGTTGTGAGTGCTGTGAAGAACAACTGCAGCAACCTGCGAAGTTGATCGGCGGTTCTCCATACTTCCAACTACCTCAAGAACTTTCGATTCAAAGAATTTCGACTCTGTTCCTCACTAGCAACAACATCACAGCAACAGTTGCAAGCTGATTCTTCCTAAACTCAAACAACCAATCATCCCACATTTCCCACCCAAAATCACCGTTGACCATCTATGGTCACATCAAGGTTCATCGAATTCCGGCGCCACTACCTGTCCCGACTCTCCAGCACGTGTGATGGTGTTGCCAACAAGGACATCCACTACGCGGCCCCAACACGTGTGTGGGTGTTGCCACCAAGGACAGCCAAGGCCCCAAAACCGAGATACACCCCACTCCCAACAAGGACCCTCGATTATCTTTTCACTATCCAGCATTATCCAGGACCACCATCCGCGATTGGCTTCCACCCATTCAAAATCTGATGTCACCGCCTTATACTCCACCATGGCAATCTGCATGTGGAATTTCTTGGCAATATTTATATTGACAAAATTCGGATATTCCAATTTCGGATTTGGGCATCCCAGGACCTCAAATTTTCTCTAATGCCTGAATTCCGTGGTTCCTGACCGTCCTTAAACTCAATTTTCATGTCCGATGGTCCGTGTTCAGGCAGCTCATTTGATGACTTTTCGCTGGAAACCTCATGCAAGTCTTGATATTCCGGGGGGATTGACTCATCAACGCCATCCATGGTTGTGTTGAGAGAATGGTTGTTCAGTTCTGATGTTAACGGAGCATATATTTCAGCTTCTTTGGCCGACAGCTTGAATTCGGATGGCGAGACGATGGCGTGCTTCAAAGCTCGTGATTGCAATTTACTGCTTCCTGCCTTTCCTCGCAGGCATATTTTCCTGCAGTATGGTGACCCAAAAATAATTTCTTTCTTAGCCCAACGAATGATTGGATCATGTTGTATTAGCCAGGGAGTTCCCAAAACACAAGCATGTCGACCTGTGTTTGTCAAATTTGCTACCAGAGTTTCCCGATGGTCTCCTACTTTGAACTCGACCGTAGCCTCATGGGTAATTAATCCTGAATTAATAATTCTTCCATCTATGACCCTCACCTCCCGAGGGAACTCTTTTAGTCGCACCATTGCTTGACACTTCTTGGCAAAATTTGGGTGCATGAAGATTCCTGTAGCTCCTGAATCCACGAGTGGCTGTACCTTCACTGAATTGATCTCACCATTGATAGCCAAATGTGCTCCAGGGTCCAATGTGGCTCGCAAATACAATGGCCCTATCATTCTTCCGGTTTGTATACCACATGATCCTTATCCTGTAGAAACATTCGATAGATTGGTTGATATTTTGCCCGGGTACTGGGAGCATCCTCTCAGTCCCGGGTTTGATCTTTTCCCAAGCTCTCGTGATTTCCGTCAAAGAACTCCATCGCTGCTACTGATAAAGTTGTGGAGGGATTGGTTGGGCACTTCGCTCTAACATGACCAATCTTGCCGCACCCCCAACACTTTCCTTGTTGTTGATATTCTAGCCTTTCTGTAGGCGTCTTAGCTAACGCTGTGCTTACCCGAGCCGCGCCTAACTCCATCGGCACTGGACCTGATAATTGTGGTGGTGGTTGGAATCGGCCAGCGGATTTTTTGCAGCCAACGGCGGCGTTCTTACATTTACCGAATGGCTTTGAAACGGTAAGCTAGAAGGTCTTCGAGTTTGATGCCGAATCCACAATCTTTCATCAATCCTAGCAGCCATTGCCATCCACTCTTGAAGTCCTCTTGGTTGAATTTCTGCCGTAGCTATGGAATCAAGAATTTCGTCCTTCAATCCTGCACAAAATCGTGCCACTAAACTGGACTCATTCCACTCCACTTGAGCCGCGTGTTCATTAAAATTGGAAATATATCTGGCCACCAAGCCTGTCTGTTTGATTCTTCCAAGGCGGTCCTCTGCATTACCCTTTCGATCAATGTCACCAAAAATTGTAATTACTGCTACTCTGAAAGCGTCATAACTTGTTAATAATTCATGTGGACGCCCTTCATCAAGTGCTTGTAGTAGTGGCTTTGCCCAGCTCTGAGCTGATCCGCTTATATAAGAAAGAGCATAAACAATTTTTTCTGCATCATGTCGATAAGTATGTGGTTTCCCTATAAATACCAGCCGAAGTTGGGCAAACCACTGATATACCTCTCCACCTTGTTTTCCGGCAAACTTTTCTGGATCAGCGACCTTGGACTCTCGTTCCTTGATCCCAACGTCATCATCTCTTCCTGGCCTTTCTTGATGTTGGTTGGCAGCTCTAAAAGCTCGAGAAGGGGAAGTTGGAGGCATCCCAGTCGTAGCTCGGTCCGCAAGATGTTGCACCATGTCGGGGGGAAGCACAATAAAGTGAACCAAAAAAGTGCTTATCTTTTCACCAATTTCAGCCCCTTCTGTAAACACTAGAGAAAGTGGGATCTATGTTATGTCGATGCAAGATTAAGTTTGGGATACGGAAAGTAGACTTGATCTTCTTCAACTTCCCAAAGTTGCGGGAGAAGACATTGAGTTTACAATGAAAAACGGAGACGTCCAACTCGGGCAAAGTGAATGGCCTCATTTGGAAAAGTGAACAAAACGGTTTAGGGTTTTGTCTGAAATCACTTTTAATTTCGCGGGACCCTCAGTATGTTTAAGAGGTATTCTAAAATAGTCAATTTATATACTCATTGATTGATTTAGGGTTCCAAAAGTATTGCAAGGATGCTTTTTAAGAGGGTCTTTTCCGCGATACTTTTTGTCACTTTTTTTTCTTTTCACCGAACATTGTTTTTTAAATTGAAAAAAACATCATCTAAAGACAATAGAGGGCCCCAAATGAAGAAATCAAGACTTTGGAAAAGTTCATTTTCATGATTTAGAACTAGTGGTCAAATTTAGTTTTAATTTAAGATGTTCTTTTTATGAAGGTGTGTGTAAGATACCGTATGACACCTTAGAAAGTGACTAAAATGCTCAAAAACTACACCAAAATCCTCAAAATCAGCTTTGAGCCTTCAAAAACAGCACACTTCGTATTCACTTGTTAGTGGTCACATTTTGCACTTTGTGGTCCACTTTATTGTCCCCTCCATGGTTGTCATAATGGACCGACCGTCCGTTAGTCCGTTAGTCCGTCATGGTGACAAGACAGACCCTCGTGTCCGTCACATAAGGGCGTTGACCAGTTGACTCACGGTAAGGGTAAAACGAATTTATCTAGCGCTGATTTAGTGCGGGCGCGAGCGCGATTACGGGCGCGAGCGGGTGGGCGCGAGCAGCGACGGGCGCGAGCGTCCGCGCGAACGCGATTACGGGCGCGAGCGGGTGGGCGCGAGCAGCGACGAGCGCGAGCGTCCGCGCGAACGCGATGTCACGGGCGCGCGCCGGAGTGCGGGAGAGCGAGGGCGCGTGCGTCGTTCCGGCCGCGCGCGTGCGCGTGCGAACGGGCGCGAGCGTCGCTGCGGGCGCGATCGAGTTGACGGTCGCGAGCACACTTATCGGGCGCGGTCATGTGGGCGCGAGCCTGGATCGGGCGCGTGCATTCGGGCGAGTGCGCTGCATCGGGCGCCGGCGGTCGGGCGCGAGCGCTGCAGGTTAGTAGGGAAAGAGCGACATCGTGCAAAATCACAAGAGAGGGCATGTATTTCAGAAGAGGGCAATTGGGAAGTGCAATGTTTATTGAAAAGTATTGCAAAATTGTGGCAGTAAACCACTTACAAAAAATGTCCCCTCTTATGGAGAACTGAAAATATTACATTGTTGTCACTACTTGCCTACTTCTAAATATGTTTGCGATAACAACACTCTGGGATTTGGAAATTGTAGGGAGGGGCTGTTAGAGTAGCGTGGACCAACTGCAAGGTGGAGCGGCTCTTGGGATCGGGATTTGTGAGCTCCTTCAACGCCACCGCAAATCTAGCCTTCCCCGCTGTATCCTTGAAAAGGTCGATGTCGTCCTCGTTATCCCAAATCTTATTTGCTACCACTCCAACCGAGTACGCATCGGCAGCCTGCATATATAGATGTCTCCTCCTTAGAGTTTCCAATGAGTTCTCCGAATTTGGCTTACCATAAGTGTACCACAACTCCGGAGCAACAAAAGTACCACGTTCCTTGAAGGCAGCCGTACGCGCCTGAGTAGTTGGGTAACCATAATTTGAAGGAGTTGTCTCACACGCCCGACTTGCAAGGCCCCAATCGCATACTCCAATGTAAACTTCGCTCACTTTATCCTCTGGGAAGTGAAGCAAGACGTTTCCCGGGGAGATGTCATTATGTTGCAAATACCCCTTATGGACCCGGTCCATAATACAGATCAGTGCCCAAGCTAGCTTGGCCCTATGGGTGCGGAAGGCCTTAACACGGTCACGTGTTTCCATGGGCATATCGGTTTGCTTGTGGATGTTACGGTTCTGAGTACCCTCACCGATATTTGAATTGAACTTGTGCAGAAAATTCTGCAGGCAATCCCCATTCCACCAAAGCGTGTAGGCTTCCATCGTCCAGTCATTGACCGCAAAAAACTTAATAACGCCGGGATGGTCAATCCTGCAAACCATGGCTTCTATTGATGTCTCGTACCGCTGCTGGGTCTCGTCAGGAGCCTTGGACGTCTTCCCCGCAAAGACACAAGTCTCAGGTATGGTTTGCATGCCAACAATACGTAATTTTCGGACTTTACCATAACCGCCTTCCTTTGTGCCTGACAGCGGAACCAACTTGACCCCTCTTGGAACTCCAACCACTGCTCCCCACAAGTACTTTTCCATTGCGCTTTTCAGTCCAGCTTCAAGCCATGGCCTTGCCCTCGTCTTATTATTCGAGAATCTCGCGCACGAATCCTGGACATATTTGAGCTTCTCTATCTCCTCCTTCTGCGCCCGCGAGTAGCCCTCCTTCGGCTTCTTGTTGACACACTCATAGACATGCACAATGTTCGTAGTGTTTGTTGTTATTTGTTGCTCCATCCACTTAGGGAAATGAAAGTAATGAATACAATCATTATATCTCTCGGAATTGTCCAGCTTCTTCCACAAATACTCTTCCAAATGGGTCTTCAAGTCCTTAATTCCGGTCTCCCCCTTCTCAACGTATGTACGAGTAATCATCTCCCGTCTCCGACATCCGTACCACTCCAATGCTAGCTCTCTAACGAAATCCTGGTACCGAGGAGGTGGGTAGTCCGGGTCCCTCTCACTCGCCGACTTCCGGTTCTTCTTTTCCGATGAGCTCAATGACGGGTTTGAGCCTGTTTGAGATGGTGCTGTGGAGGATGCCATCACATCATCTACAGGAGCATCAAGATCTACGTAGGCGGGGCGTTTCCCGGATCCACGAGAGACCGACATAGTTGGAATAATGAACTGGACACACAATAAAAAAAAACAAAAGATCCCCCCCACCCAATCTGGTTGCTCCCACTTCCTGCAGTTCCAAGCAGAGCACGTGGAGTCACAAGCTAGGACAAGGAGCCACCTGGAAGAGGAGACTTTGAAAAGTAGAAAATAAGGGTTAAAGGCGCCTTTTATGCTCCCCTCGGCTGATCACGCCCGTAAGCGCGTACACGCGCGCGCACAGGGCCTCCACACACGCCCGTCCGCATGCGCCCGTCCACCGCGTTCGCACGGGGGACTGCCCGCGCCCGTGCTCGCGTGTGCGCCCCCGTGCCCACGTGCGCGCCCCTCAGCCCACATCGGGCGCGCCCGACGCCGCAGGCGCCCGTGCCCGCCTGCTCGCGCCTGTAACCCTGCACGCGCCGGTTATCTGTACGCGCGAGCACGCTTCATGCGCCCGTGATCGCGCACGCGCCCGTCCCCGCGCACGCGCCCGCCTTCCTGTACGCGCCCGTCCCCGTGCACGCGCCCGGATATGCAGCGTTACATACACTGTACAGGTTCGGTTACGGTATACTCGTATATTGAAAAGAATACAAAAAAAATCACTGCGAAATTACTCAATGGAGATATATTAACCGCATTTAGCGCTCAAAAAATAATACAGAGCACAACCATACAATTCCTTTGAGTGTGAGATAATGAACTAGGTTGACTCTAAGTAACAGTATAAGTCTATGTAATAAGAAGGTGCTACCAAAAAAAAAAAAAAAAAAAAAAAACATTAAGAATAACATAGTATTCTTTTTGGGTTTTTAGCCGGTAGATTGTATGGTTAGATTTACTGCTACTTCATGCGCTAAAAAGGTGACCATAGTCTAGACTCTCCTTGCTTTGCGGGGCTTCTTCTTGCGTGAAGATTGTCTTTTCCGAGCCACTGTGGGCCCCAATTCGTGCCGGATTATCACATCTTTGTCATCTGGCGCCTCATCGCAATCCGGGTCTTCCTCCTCTGAGTGCTCGTTGTCACCTTCATCCTCAGGAGCTCCGACCACTGGAGCTTGTACCTCTCCTTCCACCTCCGATGTAATATTGCGCACTTGTATGGAAACTTCACCCGTATCGCCATCTCTGGCACTTACTAGGCGCTTCATAGGCCTCTCCTTTCCGGAATTACCAATGGCTGTGATGCCATCCTCACTGATTATGCGTGTGCGAACAACCCCAGTTCCAGAAGATGGCCCCCCTTCAGTGTACCCTGTATAGAATGGGAGGGGATCAGGTCCAGTTCTTTTGCTTGACTTTCGTGTTCCTCCACGGGGTTCTTGTGATGGTGGTTTCCTAACAACCCCGTCTGTGGACTTCTTCGCACCACGCAAGGCCACATTCTGTACGGCGTCGTCTATAGCTGGCGCCACGGCGTCTTGGTTGGCGGTGGAGGCACCACGCCGACTACCACCAGCTCAATTGAGTGGAGGCCTCGCCGCTGCAGATGATCTAAGGAGTCGAGCTATTTTTGCGCCCATTGAACCCGTGGGCCTGCGAGCCAGGCCTCCATCCACAATTGTATCCGCTTCGTTACCCCCCATATCAGTGGGTTGTGATGGAGGCACAGTCCGTGCGGGGATTGCGTGAACGGTCCTTCTCTCGTGAGCAGGAGGAATCTCTTGAAGCAAGCTTGAGTCTCCTTGTGCCGGAACGGTTCCCCAGTTGCCCTCCCCACTAACGAGGCCGGTCCAATGAGGTCCATCTACAGCCCGTCCATGACTTCCATCACCCCCTTCGTCACTGTCCTCGTCATCATCGCCAGCATGGATATCGTTGCCAAGATGGTCCTCGCTCGATGAATCATCCGCAACCCCGTCATTGTTCTCGGGATTGATATGGACTGGAATAGCATCTCCTTCGTCACGTGCGTCTCTTCCTTCTGCATTAGCTGCTTCATCAAATACCGGGAGTGTGGGTAATTCGTCTCCATAGATGTTCATGTCCGGGTTTCCCTGGTTATATTCTGGTTCATTGTTGAAGTCGTACGCATCACCGTTATCATCGTGGTTGTTGCGGTCACGCGGATTGTTGCGGTTAGCGTCACCGCGTCCGTTGCCATTACCGTCGTTTTGCCCATTCGTGTTAACGTTGACGTTATCATGTCCCCAGACATCATCATCCCCACTGCCTGCGTGGTCAACTGGTATGTAATGATCGTCGTCATCTCCTTCCTCTTCGCTTGGATCTCTCTCCGGATCTGACTTCCCTGACCATGCATTGTTCTCGTACCATCTGAGGGGGTTGGGCTTTGGGCGTTCGCGGAGGAGTCTGCTATTTGTGTAAATGTACACCAAGGCCTCAGACTTCTCCAACCCTAGGCGGTTGCGTACCTTGTTGTGGACAAACGAATACATGCTTCAATTCCGTTCACACGATGAGGCGGAGCAGACCTGAGATAAAATGCGCTTCGCAATGACTGCCAAGGGCCCCCCTCCAATCCTCTGCCACCATTGATGGGGTTCCAGATTCAAACCTCTGATATCGATGGTCACTTCGGGGCTGTAAGGGCCACGTCCCTCGTCGAACTCGATCATCTCTTTCGTAAGAACGGCAAATGGAATTCCCATTTGGCCACCCACCTGACGAAACACCCGATTCAGAGCCGCCTTCGCTTCTCCTATGACTTGTAAGCCCTTATGCGTTCTAACCGAAGGGTTCAAGAGCGCCGCGGCATAATGAAGATCGGTATGCATCATGTCCCATCTACGGTCGAACCGCATCTCCATCCTTGTTGCCATGACAGGTGGGAAAAAGCAAGGGGATCCTCGGAGACTGTACACGTGATCCTTTAGGTTGCTCATTGTAATCCATGCCTTGCCCATTGCCGGCTGGTTTCCATCGAAGGTTCTGAGAGCTACCAGGGCTGGTTTCACTAGGTGCGTGAAGTTGTCACACTGATGCCAGAACCCATCATCACGAATTGTTTGACGCACTACGCTTGCGCGTGCATGATTACGCACCCCCTCGATTTGGTTGAATAAACCGTCGACATAATCGAACCACTCCGCTGCCATGACCACTTGCTCCAAAGCAAATTTAACCTCCATAAGGCGCGCTATCATCAAATAGTTACAAGCAAATCTGGTTTCAGCGGGAACCACCAAGGACAACTTCGGTTCAAATTTGCGGAAAAGGGCCATGGGAACATGATGTCTCCGAATGTAATGACACACGTGTTTAGCCTTGGCGACCAAATCCTTCACAAAGACTTCCTTGCCCCAGTCCTCCATAAGAAGATCTAGAATATGGGCACAACAGCCCTGCTTGTACATGTGAGGAAACTCCTCTAGGATATTATCCATGGCGCCAAGCATGTTGGCTGCATTGTCTGTGCAAATCATGACAACATTCTGAGGGCCAATTTCTCGAATATATTTCTTCATCTCCCCGGCAATATATCCCATTGACTTCTTCTCGCCAGTCGTATCAACAGACCCAAGAAATACATCGCCTGCTGGACATACTAGCATGACATTCATCAACGGTCGGCGATTCACATTATCCCAACCATCGGAGCATATGGTAGCCCCGTATAACTCGGTCGAGGTTTTCGTACGTTCATCAATCTTTGCCTTGATCAACTTCTTTTTTTCCTTGATGTGCGTTGTTCGCATCGCGTCATAGGAAGGAGGACCGTAGTTAAATCCGGCAGCCGCGGTTGTGCTCACCGCCTTAATAAATGCTGGGTGCTTGGCCACGTTGAATGCGACGTTGGCTTCGTAAAAGAAGGATGACCACAACATGTCCAGCTCCTTTCGCTTGGCGATCTGGAGTGCTTCACTCATGTCCTCTTGCCGCAAGCTCCTACTGGTATTCGAGCCGGCCCTACTAGGTGCAGCACTGGAGACATTTCGGTCCTCTTCAGTATCATTATACGAGGGTTCGGATCCACCGTACAGAGTGCCGTGTGTGGAAGCACTGGAACACCCACGTTGAACTGACGCGGGGAACGTTGGCCTCATACCATCCATCTCCTCCTGTGTCAAAGGGTCGGGAATCTTTCCAGCGCAAAACTGAAACTTCCTCTTCACTACGGTAGGTGCCTTTTGGCAAACCCTCGAGAGATTGGACTGGTCCCAACCATAATGCTGAAAGCACCTAGACTTCACGTACGAAAACTTGGTCCTGCAATACACACATTGGGCTACCTTATGTGATAGTGACCCTTCCTGGAGCTTGACCGTAAACCATGGTGCCCACTCTCTCGTACCGAGTCTTGGAATGGCTCTAGCCGGAGCAACCACTTCAACCGGTTCAACCGCTTCAACCGGATCCATAGTTAATGATTAGGGAAGTATCGGGACTAATAGGACCAGTAGTACCAAAAGATTATTATCTGAATAACTTAGTGTGTCTGAAAAGTGCTTGACACATTGATTTATGGAGAGAAGAATTTTTACATTTCCCCCACCCAAACCAAGTGTCTCCCCAAGCTAACAGTTTCAAGCAAGGAGCCCTCAAGGAGACCCAGGACATGAAGCACGCAAGGAGGTAAGGTGGATGTCAAATCAAGGGGGCAGTTTATATACTGCCGCCCTCGACCGGGCGAGTACTGTTCGGACGGGCGCGACCGAACGGGCGCGCGCGCACCAGAAGATCGAGCGCGCTCCGACGCGAACGGGCGGGCGCAGGTGGGTGCGCGCGATTGCACGCCGCGTGGCAGATAGTGCGCGCGGGGGAAGACAGGCGGGGGCGGGCGCATGCGGGCGCGAGCGCTGGAGCGCGAAGCGGGCGGGCGCGGGCGGGTGCGGGCGGAGAGCGGCGGGCGAATGCAAGCGCGGGCGCGCACATGCGGAGAGCGGCGGGCGAAGGTAGGCGCGGGTGCGCACGGGCGGTTGGGTGCGGGCGCGATCGAACGGCCGAGATCGACTTGGCCACCTCAATTCACTGAGAAGAAGTAACAACGAGAGGGAAAAATGAATAAAATTTAAATAAATTAAAGTGTGTGAACTACATACACGTGCACATCTACATAAAAAGGAATCCTATTTAAGTGAAAAGATTGAGAAACATGAGAGTGCGGGAGGACTACCCACCCCATTCACACATGTCTAAGAACTGGAGCAGGCTATCATCTCGCCCTTCATGTTTCTGCCCTCCCACTGGAAGGTAAGTCGTTTTAAGCTAACCTCAGGCAGTGTTAACTTAAAATATGGGATAAATTTTACTAGTTACTGCGTTAATCTAGTTGAAACCACGAGCGCGCGCGTACGCGGCGTAGTTGGGGACGGGCGCGAGCAGGCGCGCGCGTACGGGTGGGCGCGAGCATGGCGCGCGCAGTTCGGCGAGCTCGCGACCGCGCGTGGAGAAAGCGAGCGCGCGCGCGTCGGCAGCTTCAATGGGTTGACTGCGGACGCGATCGCGCGGGCGCCTGCACGCGCGCTCGGACGCGCGCGATCCAACAGGGCGCGCGCAATGAAGTTTAAAAGTCGTAAGTTCAAAAAAAAAAAAAAAAAAAAAAACTTAAGGGAGAGAATGGACTACACTGAAATACCATACATTAGTATGGGAGATTGGAGTACCCAAAAGAAAATAAAATAAAATAAAGTAAACGAATAGGCATTCGAATTTATAAAATGAAAAAAAAAAAAAAAAAACAAATTAAAGAGCGTAGGAGTATTGAATAAAAATAAGGCGGGAGGATGGGGGAGAGGTGGAATTATAAAAATGAACGGACGAAATGAGAGAAGGAATTAAATAAGAGCGTACTGTTCAAAGAAGGGGGAAAAAAAATTAAAAAATAAATAAAGAGCGTAGGAGTATTGAATAAAAATAAGGCGGGAGGATGGGGGAGAGGTGGAATTATAAAAATGAACGGACGAAATGAGAGAAGGAATTAAATAAGAGCGTAGTGTTCAAAGAAGGGAGAAAAAAAAATAAAAAACAAATTAAAGAGCGTAGGAGTATTGAATAAAAATAAGGCAGGAGGATGGGGGAGAGGTGGAATTATAAAAATGAACGGACGAAATGAGAGAAGGAATTAAATAAAAGCGTACTGTTCAAAGAAGGGGGAAAAAAAAAAACAATGGATATTGACGAATCATCAGCTGAACTCAAGCACTTAGAGGATCTTCAGGTTACTCTGGGTTGACCTAAAGATTTACTAGCTTTAGTATATTATAAAAATGAACGGACGAAATGAGAGAAGGAATTAAATAAAAGCGTAGTGTTCAAAGAAGGGGGGAAAAAAAAAAAAAAAAACAAATTAAAGAGTGTGGGAATATTAAATAAAAACAAGGGGATAGGATGAGAGAGTGGTGGAATCATAAAATTTATTTGAGTGATGTTGTTAGAGTGCTCGGGCGCGTGCAAAACGGGCGCTTGCACTGATGGGCGCGAGCGCGTGCGGGCGCGTGCAAATGGAACGAGGGAGTTTGGGGGGAGAAATTAGTTCCATGATATGGTTGCAGTGCTCGCGCGCGTGCAATGACGGACGCGAGCAGTCGGGCGCGTGCGAAATCGGGCGCGAGCGGAATGCGGGAGACATTGTAGGGGGGGAAGAGTTTCAGAATCACGCGACCGTGCGCGCGCGGTTGGTTTGACGGGCGCGATCAGGACGCGCGCCCGTACGGGCGCGTGCAAATGGAAAAGAGAGTTTGGGGAGAAAAATTAGTCCCCCACCCAGGTTGCAGTGCTCGCGCGAGTGCAATGACGGGCGCGAGCAGTCGGGCGCGTGCGAAATCAGGCGCGAGCGGAACGACGGAGACACCGTCGGGTGTTCCACATTTCGGTATCCGTTCGCGCGCTGTTGGTGTGACGGGCGCGAGCAGTTCGCGCGCGCGCGCGCGTACGGGCGCAATCCTGGGTTTACTCTCGCTGGGGGCAGGTTTGCGGGCGCGCGGGTACGCACACTACGGGCGCGCGAAAACGGGCGCGCGCAAACGGGCGCGTGCATGCGGGCGGGTTCAGAGTTCAAATCCACGTAACATAAAATTCAGTCCATAAGTTAAATACACTTACAATAACTTAAGTTTTCTTACCGTGACTTAAATCCACAGACCATATTAAACATTTTGGTGTGCAACAGAGATATTTATACACTTATCATACGATGGAAGGAGATGAGACAACGGGCGGAATGAATAACATGATTGGCAATTAGAAAAAGGGTGGCCAATGTATTATGTAGGGAGAATAAAAGCGTCTTGAGAACCACGACAATGATTTACAAAAGAAAATTATCATCCATTGTTTGAGTTTAACAAACATTAAACATGTGAATGTAATCCTAAACCTATCCATACCCCTATGCCTTCTACATGTATTTATATTCTGATATCTTTTTACAAAACGTGGTCTTCACTCATGGATCTCCATGACGTCACGTGCCCGGTGCAGAGGAATTCGATCCACCCTCATTGTGTCGAGCACAAGAGCTACCGGCTGCACTACTTTCTGCCCCATCGTTGGCGATGAGTTTCCGCTTTGCAGAACGGGTTCTCTTCGCTATGCCATCTCCTCCAAGCATTGCTTCCATGAAGTTGTTGTTGCGCATCCGACGGAGCACTGTTACGACCTCTGGAGTATGTTCCGCACATAGGAAATCCACGGCTTGACTCTTGAACAATATATCCCATTCAGATTCCGCGGTTTGTACTTTCTCAGCGATCCGAAGATCCTCTTCAGTCATGTCTTGCAACTCCTTGATCTGATCCGCAATCAACTCCCCTTTGGAATTCCACTTAAATCCAAGAGGATGGCGGCCGTACTGGAATGTACGAGTTTGAATATCCCAGTGCCCATGTAGCACTTGGTAGAAGAAATTCCTCCTTCCCTCGAGTTCGTCCTCCGTCCCGCCCTTGATGAGTTCGTGGCAGATCCTTACAATCTCCGCAGGATTCTGGTCCCACCTCCACTGATCGCTCATTTGTTTAACATAGGACTGGTGCATTCCCATAAGCCAATTCCAAATCAAGTCTTCACCCCACTTGTCCGGAAAGTCAGGAGTATTTTCCTTATTTTGCTCCCAATGCTGTGGCATCCAATTCACTAGGCCAAATTGCTCATAAAAACGCTTGTGTAAGGGGGCCTTACATACTGCACACCGCCGACGTATCAAGGCATGGGAAATCAAGCATTGTGGATGATACATGCATTGACAGGATCCCAATGAACAGCCCCCCTCTGGCCCAAATAGATTGGTACAAATTGCACACTTGGTTCCATCCAACACATACTTCGCTGGATTGGGCCAGAGCAATCTTGGCTTTGTATTTTTAGGGATCTTCTCATTGGATATGGCGGTCTTGTACTCCCACTCCAACTGCGTCCAATCTATTGCTTTAGCAATCATCAGTATGTCGTCAAGGAACATTTCATCTGGATCTGCCCACGAGGTAAGTCCGAAATCTCTCTTGGAGTTAAGCTGGAGGTAGTCGCGGTCAATCCTCTTGAACTCATCGTGCATCTGTCTGTGACGGTCGACGTTCATGATGCATGCAATCTTCCATTGGTAGTACTGTCTGCTCATTTCGATCAGATACTTTCTGAGCATCCCGTTGGTAGCTTGCAATTCGGAGACAGTGGGTACCGATGGCTGTTGAAATCCCAAAGAGTCCTCCGTCTCTTGAGAATCCACGAATATGATTTGCCGCTGGGGGGGGTGCATCACTTGACTTGATGACGCGAATGGGATGATTGGCTTACGGGGAACTCGGACCGGGGTATCTTCTAGGAGACCGTGCGTGGCCGATTCAATGATGGCATTCACGTCTTCCTCGTTCATTCGAGGGCTACCAGGGATTGGAGCTTGGCTTGCCTCGGGTACGTAAGTCAGAGCCCTCGCAGATCGAAGTTGCGAAATCTCTTCATTCTGCTTCCGTATAATCTCATTCATCCTATCAGCTTCTTCGTACAAGTTCTGGATCGTCTTCTCCATCTCAGAAATCAAAGCATTTTTTCCTTCCAGCTCCTTCTGCAATGCATCGCCTTGCGGGCCCTGGGCATCAGCGGCGGCTATTGTAGCCTCCAACTCATCTGCAAACCCAGTGTCATCATCTTCCATTACATCACTCGGGCCCGCAATCTGTAAATTCAGTACAGGAAGAGCTACATCAACATTGCTCGGGCCCCCGACGATTGCTAGAGGAGCCTGATGAGGAATACCCGGTCCAGTAGGATTTGCAGGCGGTGCACGATTCCTCGTCGACAAACAGGCAGCTAGCACAGGGTCCTTCTTTTTTAACCGTGTGATTCTAGCACTAGTCGCTGCTCTTGTTTGTGACTGAGGGGGACGGTCTACCGTACCATCAGAATCATTATCCTCCCCTGAGTCACTCCATTCAACAGGCGCTTGATCCTCAGGATCATCCAAGTATGCCCAGTCCACACCTGGAAATCTTAGGACCCCTGTAGATATCGCCATCTCATGTGGACGCCGCTGGACGCTAGGAGTCAACCGTATGGTCCTCCAATCCACCTGCCTATGAAGCACTACCTCGGCATATACCATTCTACAAATAAAGAGCGGAACCTCATTTCTATCGTTCATCGCCTGGTTGTATAGAACCTGCCACACCTCCAAACACCACCTCCCGAACTGACGGTTCTTGCAATATTTCATGTTCGCCTTGTTTGAAGTACGATTATTATTATGACAGTGCAACGGGAATAACTTCCCAATGTGGCACCATTCAATGATTTGTTCACACGTTGCTAGAGTCCATGGTTGCGGTGGAGCTTCCTATCCTCTCAATGCCAGCTTTGCTGGATTCAATAAGACGTGAACCCTCTTATGTTGGAGGTTTCCATGCCTGATTCGTCCCGCATCCTTTTGCTTTTTCCTCTGCTCTGCCGCCGGGAGCTGATTTTGTTCTTGCCGTTCCATATCTGCTCGAGGTAGATCGTTCTTCGAAGTCTTCCAAAAGTGCAAAATTAAAAGCCTACGACTACCCCAAAACCTCAATCACATTTACAAATTATAAACATTTACAAAATTCTCAAATGTAATACACAGACACCATAGAGTTCTGGAGAACAAAAACAAAGACACGTGTCAAAGTGCTGGGACCCACCTGAGTACCTCGCAATCAGCTACCCGGGGCTGTTGAAGGCAAGGTGCTCAAAGGGGGGGGAGTGCAAAATGAGGGGGGAAATCGCCCTTTTATACTCACGGGCGCCAGGGAACGGGCGCGAACAACATGCTACGGGCGCGAGCGGAAACCCGAGGGGCGCGCGCGGGCGCCGACGGCGGGGTTTTGGCCGTGTATACCTTCGCGCCCGCGCGGATATCAACGGGCGCGAGCGGTTCAGTGGCGGGTATATGACAGGCGCGAGCGGGTTTTACTGCGCGCGAGCGGGTACCGACCCGGTCTTCGTCGGGCGCTCGCGGGCGTCGTCCGGGTACCGAAGGGGCGCACGCGCGGACGTCGATGCGGGCGCGCGGATATTAGTCGGGCGCGATCCGAATTGCACGGGCGCAACCGTCGAGCGCCAACGCTGGATGGACGGGCGCGAGCCCTAGTCCAGGACCGGCGCCACCACAAACTAGAGAACTCTAAAAAATCAGCGTAACCAAAGAGAACTTGCAAATTCAGAGTTAAAAAAAAATACTTTATTTATTTTGAAAATGTATCACTTCATTGTAATGTCGATTACAGTGCCATGCACTCTAGGTACCGGTCCTCTAGGTCT
The DNA here is from genome assembly GCA_014871385.1 of Ceratodon purpureus. Lineage (NCBI taxonomy): Eukaryota > Viridiplantae > Streptophyta > Bryopsida > Pseudoditrichales > Ditrichaceae > Ceratodon > Ceratodon purpureus. The sequence continues at coordinate 2,577,435 of CM026426.1, forward strand.
TTCAAGTGCGTCTCGAAATGGTTCGTTTGAGCACTAGAGACAATATTAGGGACACAAAGTATTGCCATCTCCTTCTTCAGTTCTTTGATGAGATCGCTAATCTCACAGTCAAGTTCTGCGACAGTCGCTTGGGTTGCCAACTGCTCTTCAGTGGTTGGAGGCAGAGGGCGTCCATTCTCTGCGTAGGCCACCAATTTGTCACGGCGAGAGATCCAATCCTCGAAGAAGTCAATCAGTTGACGGAGTCGCTCCAGCATTGACCAAATCACTGTGTCCGTTCGCTGTGCAGTGCCCGGTGGAGTGGCACCATTCGTTAAATTCATAATCGACTTGATTTGTTGGCAATTGCATACGTTGGAATTCATGTTGGACGGTACAGGGAATGTTGAGAAACCCACCGTAACATTAAGCAATCAGCTACCCTTGGGCTGTTGAAGGCAAAATGCACAAAGTGGGGGGGGTGCGAATCAGTGGAGGAGGGTGGCAATTTATACTCACGGGGCCGACAGTGTGGGCGCGAGCAGGTTGGGCGCGCGCAGGCTGGTACGGGCGCGAGCACGTTCATCCTAAGCTACGGGCGCGCGCGACCGTGATCGGACGAGGGTAATCGGGCGCTGTCACTGTGCGCGCGCGAGACAGACGACGGGCGCGATCACTGCGAGCGCGCGACGAGCGCGGGCGACCTTGATCGGGCGAGGGTAATCGGGCGCGATCACCGCGCGCGCGCGAGACTGACGACGGGCGCGATCAACCACATATGACAGGCGCGAACAGGCGCGAACAGGCGCAAAGACGCGCGCGGAGACGACGACGGGCGCCACCCATGGTAAACAGTAGTAAACTGTGAGGACAGTAATTTTGCTCGCGGTCGGGAGCCCGTCCGATAACCGTCCGTCCGATAACCGTCCGTCACGTTCGTCACGTGACTACACGACAATTTTTTGGCCCGTCCGTCCATTATGACAACCCTGGTCCCCTCCCTATATCAGATAAAGCCAATCTGAATACAAGCTGGATCTGTTGTTGAATAAACTCCGCCCACTCTAATTGGGTCACACCTGGCGGCTGTTGTCCATGCTCAACTGCAGGTGCCTCTCGATCCATTGATAAAAATTCCTATGGAAAAAACCCCTCCTAGCTACTGTTCCAAGAATATCATACAAATCTCACAGTAATGTCTGCCTACTCTTCCCAAGTCCGTCTTGAGTGTCGACAATTGGTGATGTAAACCTAATGTTACGGTTCGAGTATTTCTGAATCAATGACTTGTCGACACTCTTCGATACTTCCAAGCAAACAAGGTTCTATGATATCATGCAACAAATGGAACCAAAGTGATCGCATCCTTCAGATCAGCACATGATAGAAATAATAACAATAGTGTATTCCGAATCGATACAGTTCATGGAAATTACAAGAGGTTTACATGAAAGCTAATTCCCTCATCATGGTATTTCTAGGCTCGAGAGAGAGTCGAAGTTGAACAACCTGTAACTACTGTAACTGTCTGTTGTAACTGCTACACCGCATGCTCTAAGTCTAGCTCCGCACGTTCTAAGTCGAGCTGTCAAGACCTAGTGTGCAGACTTGGTCGTAACATGAATGAAATTCATGACCACATCATAAGGCACTCAACAATCACTGATGCACTGTACAGGTAATGCTCTAGTGTTGTCATTATATTGTACGTAGTGTTAAGTCAGCCAAGCACTGTACATACAAAGACGTCTGTCTCAGATGTTTAATATTCTTTTTTTACCGATAGTAATGTATACGATACTTGCTTCTGAATGCCATGTGTGTTTCTGGTACAGTGAGTATATGGGACTCTGTACTGCTTTAGAGCGTAGGGGAAGTCGGCGGTTCACTCCATTTACTTGCTGGTTGGAGGATGAGGTCCAACAGATGGCTGGAAGTGGCGAGTCTCCAGGTATGGCTCTGGTAGCGTTGTCAAAAGTTCCAGACCGGGTCGTGAAACATTACATGTCAATGTACGCATATGGAAATCATTTCCGTGTAGATGATGAGCAAGATCGCAGCCATTTGACATTCGATTCAGGATTTGCGTGCATCGTGACTCAAAGTTGTCGCTCATCCCGAGCCGATCTATACCCCGTGGAAGCAGAGTTGAAGTACGTAGGAATAATCAAGGACATTATTCAAGTGGAATACGGTCATATGAAATTCATTTGCCTCAAATGCTCCTGGATTAGACCTGATTTGGAGGGTTCTCCAAGTATTCGAGTTGATCAGCACGGTTTCACGTCTGTAAAATTCAACGCACGGCAATATCCAGCAGTGGAACCGTACGTGATGCCAAGTCATGCCAAACAGGTGTGTTCGAAGTAATGACTCTGGTTATGTAGCGTCATTTGAGTGATGTGTGAACGCATGTTGGTAGAACTCGACTACTACATAATCTAGGAAGGTGAATTGTTAAACACTAGTCCATTTTCGTGTGAAGGTTTATTTCATTGACGACGCAAACAATCCTGGTTGGAGGATTGTATGAGACGTTGAGCCTCATTCGCGTCGGTACATGTAGGAATCGAAGAGGCCTCTCTAAGTGCTCCAGACGCACTTCATACAGCTACCTCCGACGCTGTACCAATTGTACCGATGGCTACCTACTTTTCCGAAGATACCGTACCGGTACACCCCGTTGATGTCGAGCATGTGCTTGCCCATGAGGAGTCGGGCGACGATGGAGGCCACGAAGATGTAGACCACATTGAAGACATCATGTCAGAGGATGATTTGGGGAATACTCTTGGTTTGGAATCGAAAACACAACGCGATGTCGGTAATATCTTGGATGGATTAGAGTGATTTCGAAAGGTCAGTTACCACGAAATTTCCATTCCATTTCTGTTTATACTTGGTTTGCTCAGAGAAAGATGACTTAGTCCTATACCCTCCCCAGTAATGAATGCAGTTCGCACAATGTCAATTGTTATAACTTCATCAAAGGGAGTCGTGCTATGTCGGTTTCGTTTGTCAAATCTATCATTTACAATGTCCAGTCACATGCCCTGCTTGTGCTCATTACGTTATCTATTTTTAAGTACAAGTTGTGGTGTTATTTATTTTTGAAAATTCATTGGCAGGTATGCATTCTGAGCTCAGCGGACTTTGCATTGACGCCTATGATTTTGAAGAAGGGGAAGCGTCTGTTTGTTGATAGAGATCAACAGAGACTTTTAAAATACGTGATTTGCGAAATACTCTGGTTGGCGTTCAAACCTTACACTGTCGACTGTGTTGCATCGAGCAGTGATTACCTTCTCGTGATTTTTCATTGTCAATTTTAAAACATTCTAAGAAATCTGATGCCACGAAATCATAGAAACTAATGGACGTTGGAGGATGTACTGAATGTACGTGATGAACTAATTTTGTTTTGCAGGTTTCTACTGAAAGCTTAAATGAAGTGCACATGGAAGGCGTATTGATTTTTTATGTTAATTTCTAGCCGTGAATATCTAATTTCACTAATACATGTTCCAATGATGAATACTGGTACAGAAATGCCGATCGCATTTATGTAACTGGTAGTGGCGGATACGGTTTCTCCTGTATCCATTTGCTCCCTGTTGTTTTTTGCTCCACTGGCGCCCGCCCGATCATAGTAGTCTGTCATCAAGTTTACCTGCAGTCCAGTTCAGGATCCAACTTCTGAAATGTTGTAGATAATTGGATAAGTATGCAGCACCTGATGTACAACGGGATGCACCATTTGGTGACATTGACACAAGCGGATGGAGCAAGCTACAACAAGGCTCTAGGAATATTTTATACTTAACTTGCCTAGAGGACATGGGTACATACATTATGTTCTAGTATGGAGGTCAACTTGTTGTACACCTTGCTGGGGTATATAGTGGTATGATGATGCCACACTTTGATCATCCTGAAGGTTGATAGTCTGATGTGTAATTTATATAATATCAGTAAAGCACCAATGGTTGAGAGGATCAAGATGTGTCAAGTGTGTGTAACGTGTATGCAAGTTGGTGTTCGACTTGCACTTGAAGTTGAAGCGTCTACTGGTGGAGTTGAGTTCTGCAGTGGATCAAGTAGGTTGATTTCTATTGATCTACAATAGGTTATGGGCCCACAGAGTGAGCTTCTTTGCACTGTGAGTTAGGTCTGATTAGTCATAGAATACTTGTTTCTATGTTCCAAGTTTTCTTATATGTGTTTTTTCCATGCTTTTGTATGAGTTTTGGACATCAATTATCTGAGTCTTAAAAATTATTGTGAGAAGGTGGAAGTTGGAAGTCCTACAAGTTCTGGGCATTAGTTGATTTAGAATTTGTTGTCGTTAGGTTGAGCGGCAGTAAGTTGATTGGCTCAGGCACCATGGCCGATAGCCGGAATCAGGGAGTGAGTGAGCCCTTTCCCATTGAGCGGTTCAATGGCGAGAATTTTCACTTGTGGCGATTGGAGATGAATGCCCTGTTTGCAGCGAAGGGTTTGACCGGGATCATTGACGGAACAGAGACGTCCACTGTAGCGACGACGGTTGCATGGACAAAGAAGGACAGTATGGCGATAAGCTACACTTGCCAAGGGGTCGACAGGCGTATCTTGCAGAATCTGATCACACCACCTCTGCTCATGCAATATGGGAGAAGCTGACGAACATGCATGAACTTGCTACGGCTGAGCATATCCACCGACTGCAGCAGGAATTCTATATCTGTAGAATGGCTAAGAAGAACACAGTGAATGACTTCATCGGGGAGATCGAGCTGATTGTTTGCAAGTTGAAAGGATTAGGTGATACCACTTTCAATGAGACGGCGGTCATGACAAAGATTTTGTGCAATCTTTCAAGACGGTTTGATGGCTTTCTGTCCGCATGGGACGGTGTCGATACAGCATCGAAGACACTCAACAACCTGAGCGCCAGGCTTCTGAGAGAGGAGACTAGACATAAAGAGCGAGAGAAACACGAGTCTGGAATGAAGGCATTTACTGCCCAGAAGAACGGGAAGCAACAAGCGGCTGGAAGCAGTGGAGGTAACGGCAAACCACCAAAACCCACACTCACGTTTGAAGAACGGGAGAAACGGCGATTGGATATTGAGGCCAAGAAGAAGACCACAAGATGTTTTAACTATGAGAAGTGGGCCATCATTGGGCTAGGGAGTGCACTGTAGAAAAGAGAGCACCTCGCCAAGCTTACAAGTACAACGACAAGCCTCCCTATACCTGCAAGCTCGCCCAAAGCTTTCATGGCGACTTTGAGCTCTATCGATGCTGGAGGAAGCAGTGGAGGTACCTGCTGGTATGCTGATAGTGGCAGCACTGAACATATGACCGACCAAAGGGACTGGATCAGAGGATACAAGGATGTATCTCACGAGGGCCGATCTATCTCAGGTATTGGCAACATGATCTACCCATCATTGGTGTTGGGACGATTGATATCAAGGTTAAGATAGACAATGAATGGTTTCCTGGAAGGCTTGAGGATGTCTTGTATGTCCCTGGTCTGAATAGAAACTTATTTTCTATCTCCAAGATAGCTCAGAGAGATATCAATACCATGTATACCAGAAATGGATGCTTGATGACATGCCAGGGAGATGTAGTCATGGAAGGAGTATTAGAAGATATGATGTACAGGCTTCTAATAGAGGTGAAGGTGCCCACGGCACTAGTAGCATCAACCACCACCACCAGGCCACCCTCGGCATTTGCTGCAAGATCTTTCGGCACTGACACGATGCTTATGAAAAAGGAGAGCATCAACCTATGGCATCAAAGACTCAGCCACCTGCATTGTGGTATGATCCAGAAGATGGCAAGTGAAGGAACCGTGGATGGTTTGTTTCTTTGACAAAGATTCTCTCAACTTTTGTGAAGGATGTGCCCTTGGAAAGCACCATCGAAGCAGCTTCCCGGCAAAGGCGAAAAGAGAAAGAGCATCTGAGGTGGGCCAGCTCATACACATGGATATCTGTGGGCCAATCAGCCCACCCTCTTTGGGAGGCTCAAATTATTTTATATTGTTTAAAGATGATGCCTCATCATACCGAGTTGTCTACTGCATCAGCCATAAGTCAGAGGCTCTTGACCGCATGAAGAAGTTTGTCCAACGTCTAGAACGTGAGACTGAGAAGACAGTAAGAACAGTGAGAAGCGACAGAGGAGGAGAGTTCACAAGCAATGCTTTCAGACTATTTCTCGATCAAAAGGGCATAAAGCAGGAGCTCACCACCAGCTACACCCTGAGCAGAATGGATCAGTGGAAAGGGATAATCGGACCATTGTAGAAGTCGTTAGAAGTATGCTGCTGTCAAGCAAAACCGACGTCAAGTTCTGGGGAGAGGCAGTGCATTGTGCCGTCTACACACTCAATAGGACCGAGACTAGGACATTGAGTGGGACGACTCCATATGAGGCATGGTTTGGAGAAAGACCCTCAGTTGGGCACATCAGAGTCTTTGAATGTCCCGCATACATCCATGTGCCAAAGGAGTTGAGGACAAAGCTCTCACCGAAGAGCAAGGTAAGCAAATTCGTAGGCTACAGCGAAGACAGCAAGAGCTATCGATTATGGGATTCTGATTTTCGAAAGATAGTTGAGAGCCGAGATGTAATGATCAATGAAGAGAATCTGGACCTAGATCAAGACGAGCTGGAGGCACTGCAGCTTGCACAATTTTTGGATGATGAAACATTAGGTGCAAAATCGGGTCACGAAAAGGCCGTGTAAGCGGCACGTGAGAGAAAAAAACAGGCGCTCCCCGCGTACTTTTTGACGTGGCATGTGAGGTGCCACCGTGGTGCCAGCAACCGCCACGGGGGCTCGAACCAATGACCTTTGAGCGAGGCGTGTGGAGGGCACATCTACAGTGCCGGGCTGACAGCGGACTGGCAGAGCAAGGACCGGATCCCGAGCCGACTGCTCATGTCAGCAAACTTTCTGCCAGCACTTTGAACGAGGAAATTATGAGTCCGCCCACCTACCTCCCCCACCGACGATGAGTGAGTGCCGAAGTTTTTGAACTTCGTAGGGAGAGTGAGTGCAGCCAGCAGGTGTTCGGCGCTACGGGAGAAGCGACGCACTTGGGAAATTGGTTGCAGCCAGCGGGAGTTGGGGCTGAGAGGATTCCAGCTGATTTGGGAGAGTGAGTGTGGGTTAGTGCGAAGGGAGAGACACGTGATTGTGGAAATTCGGTGCCGGCAGCAAGAGTTAGCACTTGCTGGGAGTTGACCAGGTGATTTGGGGTTGTGGGTGTTGTTCATGTAGCGAATTGTGCTTGAGTAGTTACTTGCTGAATCAAGGTGGAAGTGCGGCTTTCTTCGCTGTCAACTCAATGTGCCGTTTGCTGCCAGCGAGCTACAAAACTAGGTAATTTTTTTTTCAATATGATCAATTCCCTGTCTTGACATGATCCAAGCTTTTCTGCCTCCTGGGGGCAACGTTGTGACTAGGCATGAATTCCTCAAACTTCATCTCTGATTACAAACTCAGGATTTTCCTCTCCTCAAGTGCTTAAACTATGCAAATTTGATTTTCTCTGTGCTGGCAGCATGTTCCCTCGCCTTGGTTGGTACGAAAGGGAGGTGTTATAGTTCATTTCTGTGTCTCCCAATACCTTGGGGTTTAGGGAAGCATGGCCAGACGGCCAAAATCGATAGTTCAGAGCGTAATTTTGCACAACGATCAAGATGTCCACGGCAATTGGATCCCAATGAGGCTGGACCGGGATTCGTGGGTTCTGCTGCAACCAAAGTCGGAAGGGCCTTGGGGTAGAGAGGCAAGGCGGCATGGTGGAGATAATTTTCGAGGGGCCTTCAAGGCTCAAATCGTGGATCTCTCATGGACACCTGGTGTGCGTGGAGCAAGCAACCTGGATAAGGTGCTTGTGCGGCATGCGTATCAGCCTCGCCATTTAAGCTTGGATCCCGCTGTGGCAGCAAGTAGGCAATGCACGGCAAACTACCTATACTCCTCGCACTTTGATGATTGGGTGCACCCCACGTCTATCATCAGTCCCATTCTTGTGCTCCATGCAGAGATTGGGGAGGCGATGCGGAATGGTCGAAGCCATACAGACTTGTTGGACACGGGTACATTCTTCCTTGGTGGCGTATATTTTCCCCCCGTAGAGCCTACGTTGTACGGGAGGATAGAACCAATCCCGCTCCCTGGTTTCAACGACGTGGAGTGGCCTTTGCCAGACATGCACACCTCCGAAGCCTTCAGGACGAAGCTGACAGCAGATTTTTCGAATGCGATGAAAGCGTCCACTGGCAGTAGTTTCGCCCATGAGCAATGGTTTATGCCTGTCCATGTTATGGTGGACTTGTTTGCGATCGCATGTGACAGCATTTGGCGGACTCCTACACTCTTCGTTCTACACTCTCCGTCGGAGGCACTCCTAAGTAGTCTGATGAATCCAGGATGGGCTGAGAAGTTTCACATTGGCCAGGATGTTATCAAGTGCGTTGCGAATAGGTCCAGCGTTGTCTTCAGGTACCATGTGGGCAGGCAAACACTATACACCAGGTTCCAGTATACAAGGTTTCGGGGTGCTGCCAACAACAGATGGGATGCGATTGACCATCTACTAGAGGTGGAGATGGTAGAAGTCTGCTGTACATTTAGAGGGAGACCAATGCCTGCATTTGAAGTGGGCAAGGACTGGCCTGTATCCCACTTGCGCCATGAAATTGCAATGACGCTCGGAGACGATGATCCCAAAGAGTACAACATGGTTCTGGTGGAAGCAGACGGTTCACGTGAAAAAAAGGTACATGTAAGCAGCATCACCCCATTGGTTTTAGATATGGAAGGTGCTGCTGCTTGGTATCAGCATAATTGTACTAACGCATTTTGTTGGAGGCATTGATGTAGATCAACATACGTAATGAGAGGCGTGTACTTCTTGGTGAGGTGGCGGTTCCCAAAACCATCAAGATAGTGGAGGTGTAGGACAACAACGTTTTCACCACGGCATTAAGGTGATCTATTAGTGTCTTCACAAGTCTGCCTACAGTATTTGAGATGACTCCATGTTTCACTAGACCAATGCCAGAATGATTATTTACACTTGTAAGGGACTATGCTTTGTGCTTGACACATCATGTATGGTACATATATGGTCAATCATGTAACCTTCCCCCTTGATGAATGAAAGTCTTCTTCTAGAACATGTTGCTGTCAGCACACATTAGGGTTCACGACCAAGGCGACTACCATACCATCACGACCAATGTGGCAGCCACATGTACAAGATAGAAATAAAAAAAAGATAACATTCATCATAATTATCAAAAAAAAATGAGGTTCGATTTTTTTAAAGTCTGACCCCAACCCCCCCCCCCCCAATCGGAACTACTTACACACTGCTGCCAGCAACTACTTGGTGGCACCGCAGCTACGAACATAGAGCCGAAAATCAGGGCAGCAAATGCAAATGCAACGTGGCACAAAGTAAATGCCACTAATACTAATCCGCTATGGCACTATCAACCAAAAAAAAACCACAGACTCTAAGCCTCTACTGAGGTCGCGATGGCATCAACCAGCTTCTCCAGGGCAGCTCCAGCCGGGTCTTGAGATGTCCCCCCGGACTCAGTGGTATTGGAGCTAAGTCCACCACCATGAGTGGCTGTGTCCTTGGCCTCCTGGCGTGGAGGGGCTTGTGTCCCCCGCTGGAAGCTGAGGTCATCTGACTTCTGGGTGCTGGCAACACCATCTCCATCCCCTCCATCTGCTGGCAGCACGGCCGCGGATACCAGGGGCTGAGCGGAGATCTTGGCGATGACATACGGACCCAAAGCCTCGGACTCCTCCAGAAAGCGAGTCTTCTTCTTGACTTGGTTTTCCTCCCCCAAAGGAGGAGAAGAGCGCTCAGCGGCCCTCTTGCTGCCAGCAACGGGGCTCTGGAGGTCTGGTGCTCCCACCTCGGACTTGAGAACCTCAAGGAGGTGCTGCAGCTCCGCTTGAGCCGACTCATGCAGTGGAAATCCCCATTGCCCAAGCCATCCCTCACTCAAGGAGCGGCAGCAACGGCTACACTTGGCGTCAAGGGAGAAGACAACCTCAAACATGCAATGTGGGTGTGCCAAGCAGCCGCAGTTCAAGGGTACACAAGCAGCGTCAACAAAGTACCGCGCATAGAAGGGGCAAGGGTCGGAAACCTGAATGGGGAGGGCTCGAAACTCGGATGGCAGGTGTGGGAGCACACTCTTCGGGCGAATGAATGCCGCTGCCAGCTCCAGGGTCATGATCTCCACGCTAAGAGCACCAATCTCGGCCTTGCACCTCTCTATATCCCCCATCAATGCATCCATCTGCTTCTCCTTGTTGTCAATGCGAAGCTGGGCTTCTTCGACAGCCTTGCTCGCATTGGCCATCTGATCACCACCTAGACGGGCCAGAGCATCCAATCGCTTCTTCTCCGCCGTGTTGCCAGCGGCCGCGGCTATCTTGCTGGCAGCACGGTGGGCAGCAATCTCCTCATAGAACCGGCCCTCCTCATCCTCCTTCTCCTGCATAAAGGTCTTCCGGTTCTTGATATCTCCAAGAAACAACTCCCTCTGAGCCTCCTTCTTCGTGAGGTCGGCCTGAAATCTTGCCTTCTTGGCCCTGGCTTGGTCCAGCTTCGCCTTCGGATCCGTGTTGGGTCGGTCTTCATCCTTGGTGCCAGCAAGTGAAGACTTGGGCAAGCTCTCCTCCTCAGTGATCAAGGGCGCCTTCGATTTGAGCTGGCTTCGAGTGCGACCCCGAGCTCCCTCTGCTGCAGGCGCTCCCTTGCTGCTGCTCCCCGTAACAAGGACCCCGTGGCTAGGTCCAATGCCGACTCCCTCAATGGCCATGACCGTGTTGCCAGCAGAGGGTCTGTCGTCAATGTGGCCAGCGAGCACGTCGATGAGGGCCTTGATGTGCTCTCTGAAGGCTGGGGGTGTGAGCTTGAGAGGGTTGCGGGCATCTTTCTTATCACGTGCCTTCTGCAAGGTCGCGGCTTTCTCTGCCCAGTTGACGTCTTCGCCCAGCTCGAAGGTCAGATGACAGCCTCGAAGGAAGGAGGTACCAAATGTCCCGTTGTCAGGGCCTTCACCTCCATACACCTTCGCATGCTGGAGTGTGTAAGCCTCGATAGCCTGCTTGTCAATGCAGTCAGCAATGTGGTGCCGCCCTCCATGTCGTTCCGGCCAACTCTTAATGAACAAGGATTTCTTGCATACCTTGTCACTGCTGAGCTCGGTGAAGGATATCCCTTTCTTGCAGAGTCCAAGTGCACGGTTGAAGAAATCGACGTCGTAGTTTGCGCTCTTCCTACCAAGAAGAAAGGGCGCAATCACCACGGCCTTGTCCGCCACATCCTATGGTACAGCCTTCAGGTCGAAAGGGAGGTCCCACTGCGTGAGAACACCGTCGTCCTTGCTGCCAGCAACCATGGCTGCAACACAACATACAGTTGTTAGAGTTCCCAGCACCTGAGCTAAAAACGACGCACTCCAAGTCCTATGAGTTCAATTCTGAAGTAGGAAAGAGAGTAAATTCAATGTTTAGATTCTAAACTTTGCAAGAAGCACAACTGCAACACGTGAAGGAAAGCTTCTTGCATACATTTCAGCACGCATTCATTTACACAACCAATTACACAACCATCTTGACACAACTACTTGCAAGTAGAAACCAACACGCCTCCTCCTTGCACAGTAGACTCAGCCCAACGAGCACAGTTGAGCTCAATGAAGAAATTTGAAAAAACCAATTGAAATTGTTACCTGAACTCCGCGCTCCTTCTACCTTGCACGAGTTCGTCGATCCTCCTTGCTGCCTGCAGCTGCGCGTCGCCATAGGATCCCCTCCTCACTGCCTTGAAGCTGTGTCGACCGAGCTCCTCTTCAGTGCCGTGCAGCCGCAGCGCACTCCGGCCTAGGAGCTCCGCCTCTCAGGTCTCCTCCTCCGAGTCCGCAGCTCCCCTCCAAGTCGTCGCAGCTCTCCTCCTCCCCGAACGCAGCTAGGCTCCTCCCCGCCCGCGATTCCCCTCCTCCGCGCCCTCAGCTTGGCGGCTCTCTTCCTCCCCGCGCCCTCAGCTCCGCGCTCGCGGCCCTCTTCCTCCCAACAACCCCAGCCCCCCTCTCCCTTTCTGCCTTCCCCTCTTTGCTTTGCCTCTCGGGTCTCCTCCTCCGCTCCCTGGATTTCCCCTCCAAGTCGTCGCAGCTCCAGTACGGAGGAGTTGCTGCCAGCAACGGCTGGAAGAAGGGGGAAAGGGGAGCGCTCCTCCCCCTCTCTACCCCACGGGATAATGGGCGCCACGGTCATAGGGGATGACCGGCGCCCATTATAATGCTGCCCTTCTACAGCATCCAAAAGTCGTGGGGAAAAAAATAAAAATAAAAATAAAATCGAAAATTAAAAAAAAAAGAAAAAAAGAGTAAAAACCCAAAAAACAAATGATGAGAGATAAGAGAATTCTCTGAAGTTGGAAGGAAAACAAAATCAAAATAAAAACCAAATGAAAATAAACACCAAACAAAAATAAAAACCAAAATGAAAATAAAACCTTACTCGGCAATTTTAAAAATACTTGACTATTGGAAAAAAAATAAGAGAAGTCGGGAAACTAACTAAATCTAAAAATGAAAAGGAAAATAAATAAACATAAAAACTTAAATTAGTAAGTTAGTAACCAAAAAAAGAAAAGGTTTAAAATAATAATATGTGGGAAAAAAAATCTAAACAGAAGAAAACCTTAAATAATGAAGGATTAGGGAGGTGTCCAAAATCTATATGGAAAAAGAATTAAATGAAGATAAAAGTAATTGTGGAAAAAAATGAAAAGGGAGAAAAAAGAAAAAAGAAAACATATATCTCCAAAAAAAGGATAGAGAGAAAAAAAAAAAAAAAAGGAGGAAAAAATCCGAAATAAAAATAAAATAAAAAGAGATAAAAATCCCAAAAACAAATGATGAGAGATAAGAGAATTATCTGCAGTTGGAAGGAAAACCAAATGAAAATATAAAGCAATGCTGAATATAAAAACGTAAGTGAAAATAAAACCTTACTTGGCGATTTTCAAAATACTTGACTATCTCCAAAAAATAAGAGAAGTTGGAAAACTAATTAAATTTAAAAAAAGAAAAGGGAAGAAAATGAATATAAAAAAACAAATAAGGAACCAAAACAAGAAAAGGTCTAAAACAATGATTGGTGGGAAAATTAAATAAAATTGGGAGAAAGGAAATAATACAATCTTAACAATTATTAACTTTTGATTATCTTAAAAAACCAACAACTATTAATCATGTCTTATCTAATGTACGAGTACAGTTCATTGTACAGTTTCTGTATCTAGGAAAAATGGGGTAAAGAAAAGGGACAAAAAAAGAAAAGAAATTGATTAGGACCATAACAAAGGTTACCCAAAAATAACAATTGTTAGGAAACAGAACAAAGACTATTAATTAGTAGTTCAGAAGGGGACTCTCGATAACATCAAATGAGAAAAAAATGAAAATTGAAAAATAAGAACGTGTATAAATTATTATTCATATTCGAAAAATTGAAGAATATGATTTGTATAAGTTTATGAAATTCTTATAATCTATTCTACTGTAACTCCCTCAGAAAGTGTATTTGATTCTACTATTTCATTTTTAAATTTATTTTGGATATTTCATACTTTTCCTACTAAGTAATTTAATCTATTTTTAAATATTTTAACTAATATTTTATAATTGGGTAAATTTAAGAATATGAAAAAGAAAAAAAAAATCTAGAAAATTGGGAAGAGTCCAGAAAATAATAGACTTTCTCTTTCATTTTTTGTGTGTCTTTGAAATAAAAATAAGTGATCTTCAACTTTTTATATTTAGAATAGGAGATAAACATAGAATTAAAAATTAAAAATAAGAAAATTCAATTAAGAAGTGATGCAACTTAATGGCACCTAGGGTCTCGTAAAAATCTCTAAGAAATATTAAATGTAAAAACTTATTAACTAAGATATATGATCAAAAATTAAGAGAACTAAAATCAACGAGTAAAGTTCACACTAAAATATCAGAAATTCGAACATCACAAAGGAATTTAGAAAACGTCGTCTTGGAGAAATGAAAGGAAAGACATGAAATAAGATAAAATTAAAAGTCAAAAAACCATTAAAAGAATGAGAAATAAATTTAAAAGGATATAATAACTAACGAGCTTATCTCCTCTTCCCGGCCTCGTAGACTATTTTCATTAACATCAATTCAAACGCCAAAGATTAAGTTAAAAGGATCTCCTGTATTCAACTTCGATCTAAAGGTCATACAGAATACATGAACTCTTTAAAATATTATTTGGTAGTTGTCAAAGGAACTTTCAAAAACATCATTCTATAGCAATGAAAAAAAACATAATAAGAAGTAAACAAAACAAAACCCAAAACAAAACCATGAAGCTGTTCGATTCATTATACTCTCTTTAGGATACATTTGAAATGAAAGGTATTACTTCTGTACAACAGTACCCTCCTACAAAACATTGTATAAAAAGAAAAAACATATCAACCGTGCTGAAGTCTCTGAGCCCCCTAGTCGATGTCAGCATGTGCAATGTCGACATCGGGGGCAATATCCTCCCCGGCACCCCTGTTGCCAGCATCCGCGATGTCCTCATCGTTGTTAGCAGCGTCCCTCTGTTCATCTTCCTCGCCCCCACTGCCAACCATGTCCCCGTTGGCATTCCATTCCTGCTCTTCTTCCATCATCCAATCTCCTTCGTCCTCCACGACTTCTTCAGGAACATATGCTCGTCCAACACGCCTCCTCCTTGACCTCCACTCCTCGCAGGCGATGGCAGCGTTTGATTGTTGCCACCGCTCGCGTCTCCTGGACCCCTCAATGGCCCGTGCTCCGTCATCCGGGTCTGATACAGCTCCCTGGATTTCCATTTTTTTCCTATATCGATGTTGTATGTTTCGGTACCAATGCTGGATCTGCTGGAGAATCGCACTAGTACGGGCTTTCCCACCACCATGGGCTGTATGTGTTTGATGTGCTGCCTTTGCTTGGTGGTGTGATTTCTCCAGGCCTTGGCAGCTCCAGACTCCAAGGCTCCCATAGTGTTCCACAAACCAAGTGGAGTGTCGTACAATTACGTGCTGTCAACAAGAAGAAGGAAGTTAAAAGTCGGATACTTAGGTCAAATAGACGGTTCACTGAAGAAACACCAAAAGCAACAACAGACAGAGCCGTGAACATACCATATAATGGGTAACATGCTCCTCTCCGAAGGCCTTTAAGTATGCCTTTCCCCACTTGTGTATCTTCTGCTTGAATTGCATCCGTTGCTCTGCTGTCAACACGAGTCTTGTCAAATATGGTACGACATCTTCAAAGGCTTGCCACATCTCGTACTTTGCAATGCGGTCAGCCCCACTCCCGGCATTATTATTCTCAGCTTGACATATATCCTTCCAGGCCTTATCATTTCCAGACCAAACGCTTGGCCTAAAAAGCCTGTTGGCAACGGTACCACTCAAAGAGGGTTTTTGCGGCACGTTTCCGGTGTTGCCACTGAGCTTGGGGTCCCTCTTAATCTCCACGTTTCCACCATGAGCCCCAATCGCGGACAGCAACTTCTCCATTTGTTCAATTGCAGTAGCCCTCAGTCTCTGATTCTGTATGTTCCAAACATACATGATATGCATGTGCACTATCTTTTCCGTCAATCGAACCAAGGCATGCAATGTACAAATGTGTACTCTGGACAAAGGAATTGGCAGGATAGGCCTCCACCTAGTAGATGTTGTCATGTTACAAGGTTCCTCAGGTATGCTGCTGGAAAATAGCCCTCCCACCCAGTTTGCTTTACCACGGCTCTTGATGGCAGCGTTTGCCTGGCTTGCTGTCCCCACAGCGGGCTTTATCCTCTTCTCGTCGCAATATATGCAGTTCATTGCACACGACGGCCCTGACTGGAGCCCGTACATACACTTGATCGTCTTCATGTCCGCAGCAAGATGCCACTCCATCTGGAATTCTCCAACTTCAGGGACCGTGAGTTTCTCGCCACTTGACTGTGCTGCTATCACAGCCGGGATGTTTGACTTTCCAAATATCCACGAGAGAACATCGTAGGACTCCTTCTCGACCTGAAACGTGGCAAGTGACCAAATCTCCTGCTCTGATTGTACCGAGAAGTACCTCTCGTGGTCCACCTGAATGTTAGTGTCCAGAGCCCGATTCATCAACGTGATTCTAACACGTTCAAATTTCTTCCGGTTAATAATCTCTGCCTCATCCAGCTTGAGGACAAATATCAACGGAGCCCCTTCCAACTCTGCAAGAATATCCCCACGTGAGAATGTTTATGTAATGCAATCGAATTAGCTTCCTTTGTTAAAGACACACAATGCAGTTGCTGGCACCAAACAAACATTCACCATTGCTGTCAACAAGAGAAGAAGAGGATGCATACCTGACTCCGTGATGCCATAAAAGATCACCATGCTCTGCTGGACCACCTCAAGGTCCGTGAATAGCGAGTTCTTTTCATCTAAGACCACCTCCTTTCGCTGCTCCTCAGATTTCTTGGTTTTCTTTGACACTGCTGGCAGCTCCATCTTTCACTCAGCGTGGTAGTACTGGCCAATGAATTGTGGCAAGTTCGCATTTAGCTCCTGCCGAAGCCTTCTGACGTGGTAGGGACTAGGTAGTATGTTGGATTTGGCATCCTTGGTCAAATCCCGAACTGGAGCCTTCACGGCTTGGTAAATTGCACCATAGCCGCGAAAAGACACCCCTGCTTGGTCGCAAGCAGCAATAATATTACTCGGCCCTACCCTTTTTCCAATTGCCTTGAGGACGTTACTAGCAATTTTTCTCTTAACATGCTCCATAGATGGCTGAGTTGCGAGGGTGAGACCTTCATGCCTAGACAGTATCTTTGCTAACGCTACAGCAGTTATTGTTTGGGAGGCTTTATCCCCATGAAGTCGCTGCTTCTCATGGTTGACCCGGTTGTTGTCCTTCACAGCATCCACGAGATGAGGTTGCAAATGCGTCCTAACGAGCTTCACTCTGCATTTTGCCCACCCTGAACCATGATTCAATTCATGAATCCCCCTGAGCGGTCGAGCCCTACGTTGCATCCCCATAGGCGTGTCCTTCAAAGGGCTAGGCCCCTCCGGTAGGCGCTCACTTGCTTGCTGCCAGCGACGCACCTCGGTCTCCAAGCCCTGCACCGTCACCCTATGATTTCTCTCCATGCTGCTCATCTCGGTTCGAATAGTCTCCAATTCAACCCGCAATTGCATGCATGTATCCTCAATGTCCCTGTTATGGTCGAGCCTCTCTCTGCTGCCAGCAAGGTCGTCTCTCACCTTGCCGAGTTCTTCTTCTAAATGTCGGCACTGCATTTCCATCTCACGCCGTGTAGGTCTAATTCCATCAACGAGACCCAATCTGCGTGCATATCCATACAGACCTTGCTCTCCATGACATATGAATTCCAGGCAATCTCGAAGAGTTCTGAATGGAGGTGGCCTCTCTGTTCCTCGATCAACCGGGTAAATGCTGCCATCGACCCACAAGTCAATGCTTGTATCCCCGGCTGCCCTCCGTCCTGGAAATGTTGATGGGCAGGGTTGCTCGGATTTCAATGAACCTCTCCTAATAAGTGGTGCATAGCGTGCATCAAGCTCAGCACTAACACGGTAGCTTGAAGGCTCCACCCCTCGTGCTGCCATCGAGAGTCCAGAATTTTGAAGTAGTGATTCAAGCTCTCAAGGCCCCGGATCGACCTGGAAGAATGCAGAGAATCGTTTTTAAGATTGCCATATACCCAAAACCGCAGAGTTCACAACAACCAAACCCTAAACCATAGCCACTCAAGGAAATTGCAGGATCAAATGAATAGCATGCAATGTACAAATGCACGACCCAAACTTGTCATAGAGAAATTGACACTTACACAACCTCTTGAGTCCACGGCAGGAGGTGTTGCAAGAACACCCTTCGAATGCTTGCTGCTCGAATTTGTAACGGCTGCCAACGCGTATCTGCACAATCATGCTCACTGGTTTAGTTCTCACAATTTCCCTTGACTCTCTCGAATTTCACTTGTGAATTGGGTCGTTGGTCCTGCAACACCAAAATTGTACGCACCCAACTTCGATTCACCCCATTCCCAGGTGGGGAGACCAACCTACTGTCGACCGAGCTCCATAGCTTCTTCCCGTTGTGGCAGCAAACTTCGAATCTTCAAACGGTTGACACCAATCTCCCGTCATCTCTCCTTCGAATCGGGCTTTAACTTCAATAAATGCGAGAAGGCGTGGTTCACCAAACAAGGCAGCCACCTCGGCGCCACCAGGCACACCGACCCCGCCCCGCAACCCCTTCCCGAGACCATTAAGTTGCCCTATTAACTTTGCGGGCAGCGATCCTGGCACCCGCTGCCAGCGACAGTGCCGCATTTGGGCAGGGAGTTCACCTAGAAAGGGCAGGCTTACACGGCCTTTTCATGACCCGATTTTGCACCTAATGTGAGTGTTGCCGGAGCAGCGCTGTCGGAATTAACATTGCCTTCGATGTGTTTTGATTGGCAGTTCAAGCAATCAAATACTATCGCAAACTTAGTCGGGAGAGAGAGCGTAAGAATCCATATCCAGTACCATGCGTAGAAGAACGGGAAGAGGCACTCTTCAGGAGGACATCCGGAGAGATGGAGAAGAGGAAGTGGAAGAGGAGGAAGTCAATGAGTACGAACAACTTCGGGCATCCATTATGGCTGGCAATCGAGTAGCAATGCAAGCTTCACTCGATGCAGCTAGAGCATTGTAAGTTTTTTTTATCACAGTAAACCCTAAATACTATATTCCTACAAATATCCATCGTACACGTGTAAGAATGGACGAGTAGGACTGGTTGTTCAGTCCTTCTGTGTTCGCTTGAACAGGGTTGTGGGTTTATTGTATGTGGCTGTATCCTTTCTTAGTCGTGGTAGGAATTGTATGTGAGGTAACGCATGCAGAATTTGCAGTAGCACTCCTTCAGTACGCGCTTTCATTCTTAATTTCGATGCAGAGAGAGCTCTATTCAGTGGGATAAACAGGCAAAAACCCGTAAGCGACAAAAACATGGGGAGACGGAGAGGCGTCGGAGTGCAAGACTCCAAGGGAATCGCAGTGGGCATGATGTTACACCTTCCGGGACTGACGAAGCGTCTGATACACCTCGAACGCGTCGCTGACGTCGCGATTCATCTACAGACTTCAGTCCAAACGGTACATGTCCTTACGAAACAAGATCCCAAGCTGGAGACACATGTTTTGGTATATTTGTGTCGCCCATGATTTTTGTCTCCCATGATTTCTATCGGCCATGATATATTTCGGGGGAGAGAGAACATGGTTGGGACAGTCCACTCAGTCTGCAATTGCAATTGAACTATTTGTTGCTCAATGAGGTGTACGTTCTCTTGGGTCCTCTATAACGAAACCCTGGGTACCGCAGAAAGGAAAAACGTGAAACTACTCTGCCGTACTAGGTCAATTGTTAATGCATGTTCGATAATCACTTTCTAGGTTGAATATTTCGTTTAATATTTGTTTTGGGTTCTTATTCCACACATTTAGGAATTGACTGTCTTTCAGGATGTGGAAAACTATATGTCCTGTATGTCAATGTGCAAATGATGCGATGTGTGTAATTAGATAGCGTCGACGGTGAAATGAACCTTGTTTTTTTACAAGATCTTCAAACCCTGAAGTGGGTAATGAGGAAATTGATTTAGGTAAGCGTTGATGCCGAGGAGGACTGTAAGCATTTTACATCATGGGTTTGTTTAGTACTTTTCAAATTTATATAGTGAATGGACACTTACATAATTTTGTATAGAAGGAGAAGAATCCGATGCGAACTCTTCGCCCTCAGAGGATCTTCGGCAGACGGAACATCGTGCAGATGTCAAAGGTAAAAAAACAGTCATCGTGGAGGAGGGGCGACACAGAGGAGGATGTTCGAGACAAAGAGGAGGCACTGTATCCGAAGGGGGGATGGATGCGCAGCGTGCTATGCCACAGTCCTTTACAACTCCCTTATCAGCCAATCATCATGCCAATGTTCCACCAAGGTAGAACTGGGTACCGGTTCCCGAACAACCTTCTCCTTCGTCGTTTTACAGCATGCCTACTTCAATGCAACCGCCTAATGTACCTGGTCAGTGGCAGTTTCTTCCCTCTCAATTCTGTAATGCAGGATCAGGTGGTGTTGAAGTAAGTAATACTGTCGTAGACGACCACTCCTTAAGCCGAGAGTCGCACGTGAAGGAAGAGTCAGTGAAGAGGCGGCTACGGAGAGCTAACAAGAAAAGTTTGGATGAGGAATCCCGGAGGAGAGTGGCAGCAGGTATGAAACCCTATGCTGTACAAGTGAGATTAGATGGAATTGTGGATAGTGGATGTCAAGGACATTTGAAATGGCAGGAGCATGTCCGTAACCTCACTCCACGAATGCTGGATATGAGTGTCACAGTGTATGAAAATCAAGCTCAAAGCTCCTGGAACAAGTTGAGGGAGGCTCTAACGGGTAAATTTGAGTTTATTAATAACGAAATAACCGAATCCTCGTTTGACAAAATGATAAAAACGTGGATAAGAAAAGACAGGGAAAGAATGAAGCGAAATTATGCTGGGAAAACCAAAGGCCCTACTAAATACCTCGACAGTCAGTGGGATGCTTTGAAGAACTACTGGAACAACCCTCTAACGAAAGAGAAGTCCGAGCGCATGTCAGAGAATAGGAAGAAATCAGTAAACAATCCTAGGCTGGGTAGACATGGATATGCTGGGAAAGCGGCAAAAGTGGTAAGAATATGTTTAAACACAATCTCTATGACTCTTAGTATTGGTACTTTTGAACATGTCACATGTATTATACGTTTCCAAATTTCTAAACCATAGAGGAAACATTTGTTCTGAATCTTTGATTATCGAAATCAACTCATTTGGATGTCTGTACTCATATCCCAATGTTTTGATAGAGGAAAGAGAGGGAGACGAGTCCAAGAATGACAGATGTTCGGGGTGAATTAAAAACGTCGCATGAAAATCCTAGCAATGCGGTACGTTTATGTATCTGTTTATTCGTCGATGACAATGGTGAATTTAAGTTTTTTCATTTCCTAATTTGATTAGGTGCACGTACATCTACCTTTGAGTTATGAAGCTTTGTGTTTAGTCGACTGTATTGCAGGGAGGATGACAAAACAGAAGGTACTCTTAAGGGTCACATACTATGTTACCTGTATCAGCCTTAGAATAATTTCGTTATGCAGTGCATAGTGTAGTATGTGTTTCTCGTATATTGGGCAACACGAACAGAATGGGCCAGACCGGCAGAGCTTCCCTTAGTCTGATGCATTATGTTTTAATCCGTTGTGTTAATTATTAATTATCTATCTACGTTGTACAAGAGATGGAAAAAAAAAAACTCAAGCCAACTGTCAATTGTGGAAAGGAATCTAGCAGAGGCAAACAGGAGACTACAAGACGTAATGAAGAGTAACATGGGCCTACATAACATGCTGAAGTCGTTTATCGATAGTGTTTCAGGGACTAATAGTGGGGCTGCCCGAACAACATCCTCACAGGACAAGCTAGAAAATGATGGAGTTTCTGAAAACGAGGGAGATAAAACGAACTCAGAAGAGAAACCGATAAGCCGCCCTAGAAGCAGCGAATACTGGTGGAATAAATTAGAGATTTCTACTGAAGATGAAGCGGATGTAACTGAGAACGTCGTTCGACCTTCAACAAATAGACCCAGCGGAAGCTGTAAGGTAAAACATATTATCGTACTTGAACTTCCAAATATATACGTTATTGTTTCCCTTACTATGAACTACGTTTATCATAATGTAGTTTCGTATATACTTTGGAAGATTTGTTAATACTTATGATCTCCGTGTAACGTATGTTGAAACCCCAGTAAACAGGTTTAACGATTTGTTCGACCAAAATATGTTTTGTTCTCCTCTGGCGTTTTCTAGGTTGGCGGAATGTTTTTTTTCGATTACTACTTTGAAATTTCTTCAGATATCATCTAGTATACTGAAGGCCATGTGTTATTATGATTTCGTTTTAAATATACTCCAGAGTTGTCAAGTTTGGATTCAATTCTTATTATCCTCCGTCACTTTTTTAGAGAAATTGTTTGTCGATGTCTTTGTCATTTCTGTCATTAAAGTCAACGTCATCAACAATGAATGCAGTGTAAACCCTGCATATTGTCGGTCCATTAACGTGTGTCTGAGATTGGTATGCCATGAGGGTTCTTTGTTTCTGTTGGTACTTTTCACAGGAGGCGACTACCGGTGTGCGAAAGAATTGCTTGTATCACTCATTCTAATCCCTTTTTTTCCAAAACAAGATCTAAACTGAATTGTTCTCCACTGTTGCAGGATAATCATTTGGTGCACATCAGAAGTAAAGATGAGTCCACCGCAGAGAAAGAGGTAATACACTATCGCGCACACAAGCTACATTAAATTATCCTACTTTATTAGTATCTTGTAAGTACCTATGAAATACATACAAACAACGTATTTGCTACGTTGAATTACCTGCCACACAATACAGTCAAAAAAATGAACTAAGGGATGGGCCTCAAATAGTTTTAAAAGACTACTTGTCTTAGAACTGAAGATATTGTCTTGTTATTTTAGTCTTTAAATAATGTTCATTTCCGTTTACTGTGACATGGTACCCTAGAATCTTCTACATTATGGTTGATCATTCCAATTTCGTACTGATCCATATTCCTAACTTCGACTGTATGGTCCAGATTACGGTCGGTGATAGAGTATGGTTGGCAGACATCCATAATCCAAAACGCGAAGTTGGCATTGGAACTGTTATGTCTGTAGGAGGCCATGGATCGTTTCATAATATGCATATTCCCCCAGACTACATTCGCATCACTCTCGAAGCTGTTACGGTGAACGTGCCACTACTGGTTCCAGTCACCAACGCGGAGCAAGAGAATATCGATGATGCAAAGGGATCAAGTGTGTTGTGGTTGAAACGACTCACGTATTTGCGCAATTAACACCAAGGTACTGAGTACGATAACTTTTTGTAATCCTCGCATTGTGCAGAATCTTATTTTAGTTGCTTATATATTTCATTTTCGTAGCTAAGTCAAATGCACTGCAGGGTGTATGAAGTGGAGGAAGAACGCTGGCTCCGGGATTGAGTAGTTGTAAGCAAAAACAGTAATATCATGCCTTATGTTTCAACTTGACAAGGAAGAGAGCACAGTGTTCTCTATCAGCGCATTAGAGAAGCAGTGGAGGTAAATGCTGACGGGATTAACGATAATCTCGTATTGTATAAACCAGTAGTTGATGTTAATGTCAAGCTCAAGTTTTTGTACAGAAGGTGTCCATTTTTGTACCGATATGTGGCGTGCTCCAATCTCATTTTAATCTATTACAGTGATTTAAACCACAGTAATAACGTAAAACACTAAATCAGAAAAGTAACCAGCGCAGTGCGTACGGACACAAGATAAGAGGCACATGGCATGGATTGTGTGGTCAAATAATCTGTTGACTCGGACATCTAACTGTACTCGTGTCAAGCAAACAAAATAAGAAACCCGGTATATAACACTAAATTACCGGGTTTTTTGCAAAATCGAGATCAGAAGATGTTCATCGTCGCAGACATTTTCGTCGATCCGCACAATGTACAAACCGTGATCTTCATTGTCGAAGACGTTTTCATCGATCTTGACAATGTACAGACCATGATCATAAAGTCAGAACCAGAAAAACCACATTGGAAGCTGGATTAAGGATATTATGCGAAGATTTGCACCTGTCACACATAGTATCATCTTCGAACTGGCAGACCCTTTGAGAGAACCGTTTACTTCCCGCGACTCCATGGTCCTAAACGACTCAGATCAGTGAATGACTCGTCCGTTGGGACCAATATCGATCAGTCACAACTCTGTCCGTTTTATCCCAAATGACTTGTTTCAGAGTCACTTATCCAGTCCTATATTCCACGAATTCTACTAGTGTTAGTTAGTCCTCATTTGCGTAAAATCCTTAGTTAGTCCTCATTTGCGTAAAACCTTCCCCGCGTTCATTAGTGCTTCATATGAGTGTCAAAGAAGGCATTCACAATTATGTCATAAAGATAAAAAAATAAACAATAAAAAAATCCAATTTCAAGAGTTTGCATGCTAACTCACCTTTTAACTCTTCTCTATAAATAAAATCATACTAAAATATTAAAACAAAAACTTGCTACATTTTAATGTATTCTATCACCCACTCTAATACCCTTGTTACCCTACAAATAAACCCCATGCCCCACAACCAACCAAGTCCCATCCAACCCCTCAACCACATCCATCCATTCGCCGCCATTTCCCATCCAATCCCAAATCCCAAATCCCAAATCCCAGTTGGTGGCATCTATCACCACTCCGCCCCCTTCCCAAAACCCAACACAATCCACCCGATCCCTAGATCTCACCTACTAAAATCTACACCTCCACTAAAACTCTTCTCCCCCACTAACGTAACGCCTTTACGTCCCCACTCACGACACTGCAGACGCCGAAGCTGCAATGCCACGAAATATTGTTTTCGGAGGCGATCACGCACACCGAGAATCGAAGCTCGAAGATCAGGAGAGGGAGGGCGAGGGAGAGAGGGAGAGAGGGAGAGGGAGAGGGAGAGAGGGAGAGGGAGAGGGAGAGGGAGAGGGAGAGAGGGAGAGACAGAGGGGGAGACAGAGAGGGAGAGACAGAGGGAGAGACAGAGAGGGAGAGATAGAGAGGGAGAGAGGTGAATTGTAGCGATGGCGGGGAGCGGGCTCTTCGACCTGGAGAAGCAATTCGCATTCTACGGCGCGTACCACAGCAACAAGTTCAACGTGCTGATCCACCTGGTGTTTGTGTGGCCGATCCTCTTCACGGCGCTCGTTCTGCTCGCGTACACGCAGCCGCTGGCGCCGCAGCTGCCCGTGATGGCGGCCCTGCCGTACCATGAGTACATGGTGCTGAACTACAGCTTCGTCTTCTCCGCCGTGTACGCGTTGTATTACATGGCTCTGGAGCCCAAGTCCGGGTCGCTCGGGGCGTTCCTGGTGTTGCTGTGCTGGGTGGGAGCGAACGCCGTCGCGCAGCATGTGCCCTGGGTTTCGGGGTGGAAGGTATGGGAGTGTTGACGTGATTGTTTTGGTTCTGGTGTGGTGCTAGGGTTTCTGGTTTTTTGAATGGTGAAGGGATTTTTCGTCTGTTGCGGGTTTGCAGGTTGTGGCGATCGCGCAGGTTGTCAGCTGGTCGGCTCAATTTAGTGGCCATGGTTTCTTTGAGGTGAGTGAATTTTTCTGTGTCCTCTGTTTTTGATAGTTCTGAAGTTTAATTATGTTACCATTACTGTGTGATTAGAAAGATATGCCACGGAGAGCAATTGGAATTTGAAGCAAATGGAAAACATTATGAGCGTTTATTTCGCTGTCGTGAACAAGTTTGAGAAATAAGAATTTTCTATGGACAGGGCTCGCACTTCTGGAATTTTATCATGTCATGTGGTCCTCGTCGTGGAATCGATATGGCACACATTTTTACTATTGGAAGTAGGGACTAGCGGAACTAGATCGTTGAGGAGCTGCTTAGAATATCTGTTGTGCATTATGTTTTCGGTATTAGACAACTTGGTACTTATAACGAAGGTTACTAATGAAAGAGAGATTAATTGTTTTTATACGTTGTAATGCTAGTTTACGTGTATCTATTAAAAAACTAACTTGACGCAATCTATAAAATCACTCTGTTTTGTCCTCTCAATGTGTCTTCCTTTGTCAATGTTAGGGTAGCTTTGTTACTACTCACTTTTTTGCTGATTGATACTGCCTTTTGAACGTAGGGACGTGCGCCCGCGTTGTTGGACAACCTCGCTCAAGCGTTCTTGATGGCACCATACTTTGTGTTGCTTGAGGTATATTTCTGTCCTTTGCCATAAATTTTGTACTTAAAGTTCGCTCTGTTACATTTGTTATGAAGCAGAACTTGAGACAGTTGTCACAAGCATTGGGATACCTTTCATGAGAAACTGTGTTATTATAGACTCGTCACAGTATGGCTGAGAAGCTTAACGCTTGCTCAATAGTGATATCCTATGGCTTTCATTTCAAGAAATATATGAGGATTCCTAAGGAGAAAGTTCACGTGCTCTGCAGGTGTTGCATACGGTGTTCCACTTCGAGCCCTATCCAGGTTTCACCAAAAATGTGCAGAATAAGGTCGGTGCTAATATTGCTGAATTTCGATCCAAGAAGTCAAAGGCAAAGCGTGCGGAATGAGCAGTTCCAGACTTTGCGTATGACGCTGCCTTGTTCTTTCTTAGCATTACCAGTTTTTGTTGCAGATGACGCATGTACAGAATCAGGGTTAGCCGAAAATATGTGATCATACCATTTCTGAGGGAATCAATTAGCGAATTTGTTGATAGAGAAGTTTTTTCCAGGGTTTAGGAGAGGTTTCAAAGTGTTCACATGGAATGTAGTGGAACATGTTCCTTTGTATGTTTATAGGGCTCTGCTCTTAGTTCTAGAAAAAAATCACATGTATAGCTCTGTGCCATAAATTGCGCATGTGCATATTCAGTAAGTGATAGTGACCTTTTTCGATACCTTCCATTGGTGAAGAGCAGAGTATTGCTAATGTTTGGCTTGTCTAAATGTGTAACGGACCCTGGAGGATACCTTAGTTGACATCTGGATAAGTACAAGTTCTCCTGTAGTATAAGATCTTTTACTTGGACTCCTTGAAATGATTTATGTCACGGATTAATGACTTGGCACACCCGATGGCTGGTTTGAAGATTTTGTCTCATGATGCTGGATGTACCAATACTAAACAATCCTCAATAGAAGTGAATACTCCCTTCGTATGAACAAGATGTAGTGTGCCTCTTCCCTTAGTATTTGTAGTATTTTTCCACTTCTGTGGGTGACCTACCACCTAATGGGTACTTGAAACATGGTAAGTTGGAGTGCTCCCATGTAACATATGTTGGCTAAGATGCAGGTATCCTGCAAGTTAGGTCCATGTGAAACAAATTCTTCCTTACATCCTGCCCTAATTGCTAGTGTCTTAGTCATCACTGGAAATCTATACTTGGATTGCATTGGGGAGATGGTCCAGTGCTTAACTTACAGTCCTGACTTGTCATTGTCATGAAAACAACCAAAGTGTTGTGCGGTAACCGGTTCAGTCAATTGATGAATCTAGAGATTTCCACAGCAGTTGTGGCTGGGAAGATAGCCGTATCTTTTTGCTGTATATTTTTGTCCCTTGTTGAATGCACTTGATCATTTAGGTGTAGATGTGGGTTGGTCCAACATACATTGTCATTTGTACCTTTGAAATCTAGGATCATACACAACCTTGAATGTGCAATCATGGATGACTTTTCTTTCCTACCAAACTGAGTGATTGGGATTTTCCCTTGTATTGTTGAGGCATGAATCATGCAGAATTTGCAACGCATGCCAAGCCTACTACAGAGAGTGGTAATTGTGAGTAATGCAAAATTCTATTTTACAAGGAATTTAAATGTGTTGACCATCCATGGCAAGGTCAAAATGATTTTATTCATGTTTTACTTCAAATGCGAATGTACTTAATGTTTAAAAACTGAGGTTTTTTAGTATTTTTGCAAAATGATGTTTTTCTTGTTCGTAATTTTTTTTTAAATATTTTTTAAGCAAAGATTTTTTAAGGAGATCAATATGGGTGATCAATAATTTTTATTATATGATAAAGAAAGAAACAAAGAAAGAAAGAAAGAAACAAACAAACAAACAAACAAACAAACAAACAAACAAACAAACAAACAAACAAACAAACAAACAAACAAACAAACAAACAAACAAACAAACAAACAAACAAACAAACAAACAAACAAACAAACAAACAAACAAACAAACAAACAAACAAACAAACAAACAAACAAACAAACAAACAAACAAACAAACAAACAAACAAACAAACAAACAAACAAACAAACAAACAAACAAACAAACAAACAAACAAACAAACAAACAAACAAACAAACAAACAAACAAACAAACAAACAAACAAACAAACAAACAAACAAACACGCAGACAAACAGTCAAACAGTCAGACAGACAAGAAGACAGTCAGACAGACAGTCATACAGTCAGTCAGACAGACAGATAGACAGTTAGTCAGACAAACAGTCACACAGACAGAGAGACAAACAGTCAAACAGACAGTCGGACAAATAGACAGACAGTCAGACAATCAGTTAGACAGACAAACAAATAGTCAGACAATTAGACAGACAGCCAGACAGTCAGACAAACAGTCAGCCAGACAGTCAGCCAGACAGTCAGAGAGACACCCAGACAGAGAGACTGACAGACAGTCAGACAGATAGACAGTCAAACAGACAGACAGTCAAAGAGAAAGACAGACAGTTAGAGAGACAGATAGACAGTCGGACAGACAAACAAATATTCAGACAAACAGTCACACACATAGACAGACAGATAGATAAACATACAGACAGATAGACAGACAGACAGACAGACAGACAGACAGACAGACAGACAGACAGACAGACAGACAGACAGACAGACAGACAGACAAACAGACAAACAGATAGACAGTCACACAGATAGAGAGACAGACAGACAGACAGACAGACAGACAGACAGACAGACAGACAGACAGACAGACAGACAGACAGACAGACAGACAGACAGAGAGACAGTCAGACAGACAGAGAGACAAACAGACAGATAGGCAGACAAACAGATAGACAGATAGACAGTCAGTCAGTCGGACAGACAAACAAACAATCAGACAAACAGTCACACACACAGACAGACTGACATATAAACATACAGAGAGAGAGAGAGACAGAGAGACAGACAGAGAGACAGACAGAGAGATAGACAGAGAGACAGATAGATAGACAGACAGAGAGACAGACAGACAGACATACATACAGACAGACAGACAGAGAGACAGAGAGACAGACAAACAAACAAACAAACAGTCAAATAGTCAAACACTCAAACACTCAAACAGTCAAACAGTCAAACAATCAACATTTTTTAGTCGTTGAAGTTCACTATTTTTTAAATTACATGTTGTAAATATTTTGTTATATACTCTTTTTGTGATGGATATAACTGGTGATTTCAAACAATTACAAAGAAAAATTACAAATTAAAAAGCAAAGGTTAAAGATAGATACTAAAATTTTGATTAATTTCAAAATCTAAATCACTTTTTTATTATCCATCAAAGATTAGTCATATTTTTAATATTATGACTTTACAAATAATTTCTAATCATCGTATTTTACATTTTTTTTTTAAAATAAATTTTATTACTAGGGTTATAGAAGTTATATGTTATAAATTATAAGTTTTGTCAAATGTGCTTAGTCATTTACGCAATCTCTTTAAAAAAATTAATTATTTGAATACGATATTTTTGAAAGGTGTAGCAAGACAATTTCAAACTATCCAACATCTAGAAGATATTGTTTACTACCTTAATATCAAAGGGATTTGAACCAAAATCAATATATGCTATAATTAGTAATTAATTATAACTTTGATAAGGATTAATTTTTTTTTAAAAAAAACCATGATATTAAGAGTCTACATGTACCTTACATTACTAGCAGTTTAAGCAGAAAATAATTAATCACAAGTCTGTCTAAGTTTTCTGGAATCTCTTGACTCTATTTGCATGAAAAAATTAAATTAAATTACCGTATTGTCCAAAATTACATAATTCAAGCGGCATGTGGCAAAATCCACAATGCAAAATCCACAATGCAAAATCCACTTTACTTTTCTCTAATAATCACACAAATGAAATAACCCATGAAACCTCTAACCTACATATAAAAAACCATTGAAACCTGACAAAAATCTTTGCATACATTAATATGTTTGCTTAAGGTTATCAATGCAAGCAATAAGGGTAAAGTTAAATGTAGAAGTAGTGCCATCTCTAATGAAAGTAACCTAAAAATCTAATGAAATTGGATGAATGTCTAACTTATATTCTATCATAATTTAAATAGCCCAATTTTGAGATATTATTTTTGGAGCTGCTTAACCACTTTCTGCAATTTAATTGATTATTAGGCATAACAATGTCCAAAAATTACAAATATTCTCAAGAAGCCTGATATATAAGTCCAAATCTCTATTGATACTATAAAATTACTAACTATCACTTTATTTCAATTTTCTATTAATTTAAAAAAAACTAATGATATCATTAATATCAAAATGTAAAGAATTTTCTAAAAGAAACCAAACAATAATGATGTATGATGTTTAGCATCACCATGCAAGAATGGAATTGACTCCCCATAACACTATTAATCTCTAAAGTTTCTTAGTGTTTTTAGAGCCAAAATTGGCAAAAATTGTATTTCTAATTATAGCAATCTAATCATTCCTAAACTTAGACATCACATAGAATGTTTAACCGTAGAATTTTGTATCTACCTTGTACAAAAAGTTGTATAACAAATTGGGGCGCAATCCATCATTTAAATCGGAAGGTTCAAGGTCACTTATAATTTTGTTTTTTGACACTAGTTGAGCAGTGTACTTATGTTTTGATGCTCAAAAACCATACTTTGCAAACAAGTTTGACCTACAATGGTTCATCAATTCTTGTAGGCATAGAAGTTAGATTTACCCTCACCAACTTTGAGCCCCATACATGCTCAAAGAGGGTAAAATGAACTTGTCTTAGTCATTAAGGGTGTATTGAAAATGCCTTATATTCTCTAAATGCAAAAAAATCAAAAGGGTAACCTACACATGTCTAATTGGAACCGCAGATAGTAGCTACATTATTGTCAATGAGAAAAAAAAAAAAAAAAAAAAAAAAAAAAAAACCTTCAAAAAGTATCAATGAAATCAGAATAAAACTCAAATTTGTTCGGTGGATGAACTTGCTCCCACGTTACAAAATGGGAGGAAATATGTTAAGGCCGGATGAAAATCAAAGGCTAATGTACAAATTTTTATGGATAAAAAATATTTTTGTATAAAAATGGACCTATAGATGATAGTTGTCAAGTGTATGAAAATATTGCAGAGATGAAAATAGCCCCTTTAGATGGAAGCCATTGGTTAGATGAAAGTTTTTCTAGGACGAAATTTTTTTGTAGGATGAAAATTGTCAATAATATGTATGGATGAAAAATCATTG
Organism: Ceratodon purpureus; assembly: GCA_014871385.1. Taxonomy (NCBI): domain Eukaryota; kingdom Viridiplantae; phylum Streptophyta; class Bryopsida; order Pseudoditrichales; family Ditrichaceae; genus Ceratodon; species Ceratodon purpureus. The sequence continues at coordinate 2,608,702 of CM026426.1, forward strand.
AATCTTTTATGTTGGAAGTGCCCACCATTTGAAATTTAGTCTTCTCACTCTTTGTCTCTGTAATTGACGGGCAAGTGGGGCACAAATGGGAGATTCTAATTAGTTAATGGATTCCATATTTAAGGAAAATTCTTTTAAAATCCATAACTTTTGCATAGTTACTTTGAATGCTTTGAAAATTGTGCCAGTAGAATTTTATTAATGAAAGCTATTTGTAGTAAAAATATTAAAAATTCCAAAAATATAGGAACATAAAATAGCATGTCTAGAGGTACTGCAACCATAATGTAGTCTTAAAGAGCTTTAGGGATTAATATCATATTACTATGAGTATAAAGGCATATATATATGAGGGAAGAAGATACTTTAACTCTAACCATATCCATTTCACATTAATAGTTCTAACTTTCATGAAATTCTCAATGATAAGTAAAGTTTCCAAATGGCTCTCAAATGAATACGAATGTGTTCTAGATCTACATAATATAAATGAAATAAATTTTAGCATTAACTACCTCTTTAATATGACAAAATAGACAATCTAAGTGCGGCATTACTGAGTGTTATTGTCATATTAAAAAGGAAGTTTTGAACTAAAAAATTTGATTGCGCAAAATTATGTCTTAATTTTAAAGGTGACGCATAAATAAGGGTCGTCTAAGGAGGTAAGTTTGTATTGCAATGAGACTTTCTTTATTAAACCTTGACTAGAAGTATTAAGGCAAGCTACAATAAGTCCCTTCATTGATATTGACTTAGGCCCATCCAAAGCCTAATCTACAGTAACGCAATTTTTAATTATAGAAAATTATTAGGTCTCAAAGTTGAAGATATGAGGTCTAAGGTTCAATTTTTTGCTGTTGAATACCAATCTAAAACTACCACATAGGGTGTAAGAACATTAGACCCCATACACTTTGGGCAAAATGCTGTTGTACTTGATGTACATAATAGTACAATATTGTACCTATCGTACTAGCGCCTACAGGATCTGAACCGTTAAATGTAGATCGTACGGTCTCGGAGCGTGGATCTGGATCGCCCAATCACGCCTCGAGTGGTCCCTGACAAGCCACGTGGTCATCACGGTGGACGTATATGCGGTTTGCTATTACTGGTAAATTAGTAGGTGGAGCATGTGACTTGGCAAACGGATCCAGCAAGGATCCGAGGTGGAATCCTAGGAAAAGGGTGAAAGAAAAGTCTGCAACGAAGTTTTTCATCCTAAGTAGCCATTCGTTGATGAAAAAATATTCAGTAGTTAGTTTTAATAAGGCCTAGAGATATGGTTTTGTTAAATCAAAGTGCATTTTTTTGGATGACGCTTGGATGAAATTACATTAGAACCATGTCTTAACATTCCAAAATACCATTATACATGTTTAATGATAAAAAAGAATATGTTTTAATTTTTGGTGCGTCTTTTTTGACACACAGCATTGTCATATTACAATATAAAGGTCTATTATAATATAAAATTGTTGTCAATTGGATGATTTTCAAATATTTTTTGTGAATTTCACAAAATGTTTTAACTTAATTATTTGAAGCATTGGTAGATGAAGATTATATATAAGAATACAAGGTATGATATTAATATCCATTGTAATAGAATTAGAATTTTGTTTATGATAATTCTAAAATTTAAAAAAATTGATAAGGAAGTATTAGAAATTTAGAATATTGAATATATTTAGGGTTTAAAATTAAATATATGTTCAGTGTATATTGATGAATATCACCAAATAATAATTGTAATAACAATCAACATGATAAACATTAGGAAATTAATCAAGATATATGTTTATATTTATTGTTTGAAAAGGCTTAGATTTGGCACTATATTAAAATTTATTAGGGTCCACATAAATTATATATTGTTGTAACATACCATACGGATAAGGTCACTTGTAAACCCATATAAATTTCATATGGTTGAAAGAATATTTAAAATGTAAGTGTCATATGTACTGGGTATATTTTGTATAGAATAATCGTATTGTGCTATAAATTTAACTTAGCGGCTAAAGATGATTTAATATTTTTGTACGATGTTAATTAAAAAACAAGTTTTAATACTATTTATTCTAGAAGCATGTTGAATTTTTACAAATAAATTAAAAAAGAATATTATAAAGTTTTTTCATTTCTTCATTAGTTCATTTAATAAATTTGATAGAATTGACTTCAATTAATCAAAGCATGGAAGACTACCCATTGATAATGCTACATACTAAAATGGGCTAATGAAGAGAATCAAAATGCAACATTATTTATCCACTCTAATTGTTTTATACACAAAATTTTGTTGGTAAAATTCCTTCACTTGTTAAAATATATAATTTACCGATTAATAAAATAAAATATCCAAATCCAGGACTTCCTTTAAATTTGATGAACTCTAATATGTGAATTTGAAGTTTAAGGTTAGAGGTTATGCATTTATTATTAATGAAATGTAGAATAAAAATATATTTAACATAAATAGAAACATTCATAGTCTTAAATGTATATAAGATGGCACTACATTTCGATAATAAATGTGATCTACCTAAATTAGATACTTTAATTCTCTATTTCCTAGATTTTAGAATTAATCAATGGATTTTGCAATTCCACGTTGAGCTTACACCGGGTTGGGCCGGTCATAGGGAGATAAGGTGTCAATTCACATTAATGGTTGACTGGTGGTTGCGGGTATATGGGTGGTGATGACCGGTGACAGACGGTCATCCGGTTTCTAAGTTGGATATCAATTCTAAGTAACCGGTGACGCCAGGTCACTAGGAGTTTCGACCGGTGATCGCCGGTAGTCACCTTCTTCCTCAGTTTACGCGCGGGAAGTAGAGTTTGTTTCTTGGTGTACTCCCGCAAGTCTCTCTCTCCGGCGATGGCGGATCTAGTTTGTGTTTCGCGAGGGTCGTATACTCTGTAGCAAAGGAGAAGGAGGAGGAAGTAGTGAAGGGGAGGGGGTGTTAGGAAGGTCTTAGGATTTAGGGTGCGGTGTTCACGATGGCGGGTCGGATTGGTGGAGCGCGGTCGGGAGTGTCCAGAGCGGGCGCAAGGGGTCGAGGAGGGATTCGGCGCCGGCTTCAACGATGGAAGAAGATGGTGTCGAGGTGAGCAGGGAGTTCGGTGCGGCGGGGTCCGATAGTGACCAAGAAGAGGGTGAGAAGATCAAGACGCCGGGAGGGAGGGGAAGACAAGGACCGCGGAGGCCAAAGCCGAAAGGAGATTCGAAGATGAAGCCGGCGTACAGAAGGGCAGAGGACGTGGACGCGGAGATAGCTCGGTTGAGAGCTCCACCGTAGGAGCTGAGTCGCGAAGACTTCATCAGGCTCTACCCGAAGCTGTCCAGCAAAGGTGATAACCCTCACCGATATCGCAAGGATACGGTGAGCCATTCCTTGATGAAGGAATTGTTTGGAGGTGCGTGTGGAGACAATGGGCGCGAAGGGTATGCGTGGGGGAGTTGCAAGGAGGCTCAAGTTGTGAAGAGAATCGAGTACCTTCACCCTATTCTGTATCAGCATCCCCTCGAGGCGATTCCTCCATACTTGAAGATACGGTTTGTTGAGGGTGTGGCGATGGAGTTCGAGAAGGGCAAGGGCTTCGTCAACTGGTGCGCATCTGGAGCTGAGACTAACAAGCGGCAGCAAAATCGTTACAAGACTGACTTGGGGAAGCTCATGGCGCTCAGGAGGACTTTTGAGGAGGATAATCCCATGGAGGTTCGGGGGAGGGAATGGCGGCAGATTAAATTGGATCCCGGTGTAAGCTCAACTCCGACACAGAAGGGTGGAGGGGCACGGTCAGAGGGTAGGAAGGGAGGGTTTGGGGGTGAACAAGTCTTTGAGAGGAGGTGTTGGTCTAAGTTAGGGGAAACAGGTGATTTCGACTCTGGGATGGGTTCAGGGGTATTTGTTGAAGGAGACGGAGGGGACACGCGAGGTGGTCGATGGAGTGAGGCTTCGCTGTCGGAGCGGGGGCAAGAGATTCAGGAGGTGATGGCCATCCTTTCCTTGGAGTTGGCGGCGAGCACGGTAGAGGAGAAGGCCGCAGCAGCGACGCGAGACAAGTGCCGGTATGACAACACACAATCCGAGTGCCTAGTTCAGAGTTACCAGAGGCAATTGGAGGACAAAGGCAAGCGGATCGAGCAACTGAGAGATGATGGGCACGTAGTGGACCGAGAAATCATCAAGATGGAGGGCATTCAAGAACAGCTTGCGGATGAGGAGGAGAGACTCGAGTAGTTTAGGAGGGAGTTTAACCTAGCAGAGTCCAATTACCTCGACCTGGTCGCTAGCTTGGAAGAAGTCCAATCAGTTTGCAGAAAGGCTCGCCTGCAACCACTGCTCATCAAACAAAACACAAAGTTGTGATGTTAAAGATCCAGTCCTAACATCAAATGACGTCTACTGTATATCAAATATTACCATCACACATTTGGCTTGGGTTTGTTTTAGGAGCTGGAGCGGAATCAATGTTGCTGGCTCAAGAGCCTGCAAAAGCCATTGCAAGTGCAATCATAAAATTGACTAGAATTTAGAAAGTACGAATGATAGGAGCAACTAAACCGTAAAAATTGCATTTACACCTGCTTGAAAACATTGAATTCCTGTGAATAAACAAGCTCGGGGAGATCACTCTTTGTATCTTTTGAGTATCACGTGTGAACAAAGGGTATTTAAAAGTACCCTAAAAATTAAAAACAATTCTTACTATGATTAGTAATATTTCAAGAATATTCTCATCTTTATTCTTGTAATGAATTGTCAGCATCCTATATTAATGTAAATCATTTATAAAAATTATCTTCAAAGATTTATTTGGACCCTATCTTTGTTCGCACGTTGTTACGTAATATTTGGAAGTGATCTCCCCTAGTAAACAAGCTTAGCTGTATCTAGTCATATGATGTTTCTATGGGTTGGAAGTTATCTGTAACCCGGGAATATCTCCAAGTCTCAAGCTAATTGAGTCACTAAAGGATCTAAAAGATTGGTATAAATATCGTCAAATATAAAGAATCCCAACAACGGTCAAAAAATTACCTGGCGAGCTTCGTCAATAACAACTGCACTAAAGAAATTGTCCTTGACGACTTCTTTCCGAGGTTGGAACTTCTTGGCAGGGATGAACCTCTCCATGCAAGCATGATATACATCTGCTCTACAGCCACTAAGTGTGGTAAGAACCACATCCGCCTCTCAAATAACAGTCCTCCGCATCTCCTGTAAAGTTTGCACCCAAATAATTTACTGGGACACCAATAAAAGCCACTAACATATACGACATGGTGCGTTTATGGCCTTGTGCAAATTGAGTTACAGGTACACCTTCAGTATATCCAAACGAACTTGGATGGACATTTTCCACTCTGTAAGTAGGATATCCTAAGTAATCCCAGTAAGGATTACTGTGCATAGCTCAAATGCATATCCTCACACATAAGCGAAAGATGGTAGAATATGACCAAACGGTCCTCGATAACTTCATTGATGCACAAGAACGCAGAAATAAGTAGCACTGATCACTTTTATAAGAACCAATATACTACACCTCACCTGTCGCTTAGTCCATTCGTCGTCGCGAATTGATTTCTCTTCCTTTTCTGCATCTTTTAGCTCAGAATACAACCGTCGCCGCTGCCTAGAAAGCAGTAGAACTTCACACTTAGAATTCCGTAATAGCCTTATGGTGATACCTACGTAAGCCAAGGCTCTACTCAGCCAGACTGACTGACTGGTGCATGTAACATAGAGCACTAGCCTCGTAATAATACATGTCTACCTATTCAACGTATCATTAGCACAATTAATACATCTATTATCCACCCAAACAAATTGCCACTAATAAGGCCTGCATGAAAATTAAAAATTAAAAATAAGTATCGACTTGAATACCCGTGAAGCATGTTTAATTTTTCCTGGACAGCAGAATCCCCTTCTTGGACAACACGATCGACCCTCTTTGCTAATTCAGTATTCATGTTCTCTGGAATTTCTGAGGCATCCTGTTGACTGCTCAATACATCTCTACTCAGAGGGTCTCCTCCACTTCGTTTAGCGTGAGAGGCCTCCAAAACCTGACAAGGAGTTCATTATACAGTTGTTAAAATGGTAGCTCAGGTTCATTCAATTTCTAAGAAAACTAAAACATGGAGACTAGTCATCCTGAAGGTAAATTGTCAACCTGGAAAAGCAACAATTGGGCTTAGACAACACATGATATAATGAACATCTTGATACCAACAATTCACTTCCTGAAGGACGACAAGGGACGCACCTCTATTGACTCGATAACTTCCTCCAGCTTACGACGAAGCAAACCTATCGTTTGCTGCCGATTACCATCCACCAAAGTAGCACTTCTCTCAGCGGCAAGCCTCTTCTCCACCACAGTATCAATGAAAATATCCATGGAATCAGGATGAACGGTATTCATGTTTCCAACCCTCACCAAAGAGGGTCGAAAAAATTCTCCGTCCTTGTCATAAAAACCATCCTTCCACAATCGACCCACCAATTCGTCAACAGCGCCATTAGATTGAGCACACACAAGGATTCTTCGTTTCCTAGACCCTCCACGGGTCATGGTTGTCTCTTTCGCTTTTCCAAGACCTGATAAACTTTTCCCTTCCGCCACTTATCTCAGCTGCCAGCGCTGCGTCTTGCCAGGCTCTTGCAACAGCAACAGAACTTGACACACCACCTCTTACGTTTCTAGATACGCGCGAGTTGTCCTTCTCTGAAACTTTGGACGATTGGAGCTCCCACGCTAGCAACGCACTGACAATGCCTACGATTGTTCGAGTTTTTGACCAGGCTTTCAGCTCAACCTTCCCTCCTGAAACTTTCGAAGAGATATGGAACTTACCAGGAGGTCCTTGCACCAAAGCGAGTTGGTAGGCTTCTGTGGCAAGATCTAGCTTCCACCACTCCAACTGCTTTCATCACTGGGAGCAGCATGAGAATATCCTGGATGACTGTCAATGTAATGAGCAATTCGCAACTTAAATTGAAGATGAAAGCATCAACCCTAAACCTCCAAACAATAACCTAAAACCTCCAAACAAAAAATCCTAAATCCCTCATTCGCCCCCCTCCTCCTTCACCTCATCTCTCTCGACCAACTGCCTCGAGCTTTTCTTCTACTTCGTCTCCACTTCATTTCCCTTCAAATCACTCGGAGAAAGCTTGAAGAACAGGGGGAAGAATTTCACTCCACAAACCTGCAAATTAGCAACTCAAGTCCGGGCAAAGTTATAAGTGCAAATTAATTCCGGGTTAGAGCAACTTGGAAAGCAGTTTGCTGGTCGGATGTGATCACCAACAACAGATCACCTGTTCGGACTGTTGGAGGTCGGAAGACTATACATAATCTCAAAATCTACAATTATACTCTCATATTGAAATGTATCTATAAAAAACATGTCCCAAGAATTTAAATTAGATACATTGATGCGACTCGAGTGAACATTTTAGACATATCTATGTGTATTGTAATTATGCACATGACGATGCAGTCTGTTATGATGAGTGTATTGAAAATATGTCCGAAATGACATAGTCATACTGGACAAAAATTGCCACGTGAGTCGACATAGTGCTGTGAACCTCCCTTGCGCCATTTTCTAGTCATATGGGACCACATCGGATTCAGGTGCTCATCATCTCCGACCGGGATTTCTACTAGTGTCACCGGCTAACGCCACGATTGTCACGGTCGTCCGGGACGCTCGGGACGTGGGGACGTCAGCGGACATCCGCCAGCGCCAGAGGACGTCCTGTGACTTAGAAAAAAAAAATCACCCGCATAGGTTTCACCCCGAGGTGAAACCACACCTTCTACGCGGGGGAGGGGTTGCGGGGGAGGGTGCGGCCGTCACCGCGGAGCGGGGGGGGGGGGGGGGCCGTCGGCCGCGTCGGGAAGGGGCCGTCCCCGGCGACGGCCCCTTGCCGTCGCCGCGGAGGGGAGTTCAGGGGTCGGCCGTGGGCGGGGACGGGGGGCCGACCCCCGGTGACGGCCGTGGGGACGGCCGGCCGTCCCCGGCGACGGCCGCGGGGACGGCCCTCCGTCCGCTTGGAGGCGGGGTCTCGCATGGCCTTCCTTCTTCTCTTGCGTTTTCTCTAGAGACGGCCATCCCTCCCCTCCTCCCGTCGTCCAACGTTGACAAAAAAAATTCTATTTCTAGATACTCTAAAAACAAAATCAATATCGAATTAGAAATTTCAGACATATCCCTGAAATCATGGAAAATGTCCAAAAGATTTTGTAATCGGGATTGTGGGATCCGCCTTGATGTTGGGGTATACTTTAGAAGGAGATATTTATGCCGTTCAATTATTGTTGCTCTACTATGGTTTGCAAACATAATCTCAATGTTTAGAAGGAAGATTACATTTGTTTTGAAAATGAAATTATGGCCCATGGGCCTATAGACGAGGGAGGTATACGATGGGGGGTACAACTTAAAAGGTAATGAGAAGCTTAAAAAAAAATATATTCTTTTATTTGAAGACATTATTTCGTTAGGTAATAAAATTAAAAGAGAACTCGACATGGATTTCTCTTACATTAATATGACAAGTTTGTATGTTTTTGGCTTTAATTTTATATGGCAAGACAAATCCCTTTTTCCATAAATGGAACATTGGAATTAAATAAAGGATAAACCTGAAATTTAGAAATGAATTTGAATGAGAGGATTTGGAAGGTATGTTGTAGAGGACGTAACACTTAGAAATTAGATTTCAAATCAAATTAGATAGAAGTTGAAATTGTGTGAAGGGGGTTGGAGGACACATTAAATAGAATTGAGGATTGTAAAGTTGAATTAGAAGTCGAAGATGGTGGACAAAAAATTCATTATAAGTGATAGAGGATAGAAATTTAAATACAACAAATTTTAGTTCTAATAATAAATAAATTGATTAATTAATTAAAAAACCAAGCAATCTGACAAGGGTGGATGTTTAATTTTAAAAGGTGAGTGAATTTTGAAGGTTTGGGAGTTGACATTAAGAGAACTGTTTCTTGCTTTTGAAATGAAAGATATGCTAGTATTACATTTGAGTACTTGGGCAAGTGAATGCCACATTGTTTGCCTTCCATTCCTTATAGACAAACACCGAGTCTATATGGCTTAAAGTTTAACAAATCTCGTCAATTTTTTATTCTGAGACTTATGATTTTTTTCCATCTTAAAGGTGATTCATAATCATTATTTTTATGAATGAAAGACATAACATGTGGATTCATCTAAATGTGGAAATACAAACACATACTTCATAGCCAAAAATTTATATTTGTTTATTTATTTATTTAAGTATTTAATTATTTTGTATTCTTTCCTTAGTCTTCGATTCTACCTTTTATTTTTATACTTTTTCCATTTGCCTTCCATTCTATCTTCTTGTTATTTTATTATTACACTATTATTCCATTCTATACTCTTAACTTTTTATTATTACACTATTTTTCCATTCTATCGTCTCTTTAGTTTTTTATCTTAACATTATTCTTCCATTTTATCTTCTCATTTTCCTATCCTTCCATTCCTCTCCCATCATCTATTTATTTATTTAATATTCCTCTAATCTGTCTCCCATTCTATCTTTTTACTTTTGCCTATCGGAAGAAAGGAAAAATAAATAAAAGATTAGAGGATTATATTATGTACAAGACAATAATAAAAAACAGACAATTGAAATAAAATACAATATGACAGTAAATGAAACATAACAAATAACCGCGAGACAGACAAACTACAATGGGAAAAAGTTTGAAGGAAATAGATGTGTATAGAGAAGATAGATATCGAGGGAAAAAACAAAAAATAAAAAAAGTACATGAGAGGTAATAATAAATCAAAAAGATAATTAGAATAAAAGATCAAACAAAAAATAATAATAATAATTGCAAGAGTGGAAATGACATACAAGAAGAAATCAGGAGTATGAAGTGAATAGAAAAAACCATGTCATGGTGATAACATTATGGCAAAAGAAGAAACTAAATAAAATTATCCAACTTAGAAAGAACTTTTTTCTTAAAGATTAAAGGATTAGATAAAGCACGAGACAATAATTGGAAAATAGTTAATTAAAATTACATAGAATAAAATGGTATTTGAAAACATAAGAAATAAGTTCAATAATACTAAGATATACAAACTACAGTGGGCATAATTTTAAATACCCAAGAAAGCAATTAATTAGGAAAAGAGCATTTTCATGGAAAAAAGGATTTGTCTTGCCTTATAAAATTAAAGCCAAAAACATACAAACTTGTCATATTAATGTAAGAGAAATCCATGTCGAGTTCTCCTTTAATTTTATTACCTAACGAAATAATGTCTTCAAATAAAAGAATATTATTTTTTATAAGATTCTCATTACCTTTTAAGTTGTACCCCCCATCGTATACCTCCCTCGTCTATAGGCCCATGGGCCATAATTTCATTTTCAAAACAAATGTAATCTTCCTTCTAAACATTGAGATTATGTTTGCAAACCATAGTAGAGCAACAACAATTGAACGGCATAAATATCTCCTTCTAAAGTATACCCCAACATCAAGGCGGATCCCACAATCCCGATTACAAAATCTTTTGGACATTTTCCATGATTTCAGGGATATGTCTGAAATTTCTAATTCGGTATTGATTTTGTTTTTAGAGTATCTAGAAATAGAATTTTTTTAGTCAACGTTGGACGACAGGAGGAGGGGAGGGATGGCCGTCTCTAGAGAAAACGCAAGAGAAGAAGGAAGGCCATGCGAGACCCCGCCTCCAAGCGGACCGGGGGCCGTCCCCGCGGCCGTCGCCGGGGGTCGGCCCCCCGTCCCCGCCGACGGCCGACCCCTGAACTCCCCGAAATCTCCAAATTCCCGTAACTTCTTCAAAACTTGTCCAAATTGGACTTATGAGATGTTTTTTGGCATCTACAGGAAATGTAGATGCCAAAAAACACCTCATAAGCCCGATTTGGAGACGTATTCAAGAAGTTATGAAGATTTTAAGATTCGGGATTTGTTTTTTTTAATTTGCGGCCGTCCCCGCGGCCGTCGCCGGGGACGGCTGCGTCTCCACGCGGTCGCCCACGCGGACGGCCGCGGGATCGGACGGCCCTCTGCGGCCAACCATGCCGGCCGCGGGCCGTCTGATCCCACGGCCGTCGCCGTTGCCGACCGCGGGGACGGCCACGGGAACGGCCGCGGGATGGGACGGCCCGCGGTCGGCCGCGCCGCTCGAGCGGTCCCCGATGGCCGGCGCCGGGGTCGATCCGGGCCGTCGGATCTCGCGGCCGTCTCCGAGGCCGTCCCCGCGGTCGGCCACGGCGACGGCCGTGGGATCCAACGGCCCGCGATGTGCCAGCACGGCCGCATCTTGGCCGTCGGATTGACGTGCGGCCGTCGCCAACGACCCCGCGGCAGTCTCCGCGGCCGTCCCCGCGAACGGACGGCCGAGATGGGGCGTGGTGGCGGGATCGGCCGATCGGACGGCTGGGGAATGTTTTTACCCCTCCGGGGTCGCAAAATTATTACCGCGACGTAATTCTTGAGCGTCGGGGACGCCACGTCCGGGACGGGGGACGTCCGGGTCGGACGTCTTGACGTCCGGAGCCGGGTCGGACGTCTATTTGAACAACCCTGGCTAACGCACCCTCCATAATGCAAGCAAGAACTACGTGACTAGTAAGAAAAGGGATTTCAGCCGCAAAAGTGGTTTGATCTTCAGGACTCAGGGTAAAGGACACGGCACCTCGGATAAGGAGCCCATGATGGTTCTTGAACGTACCTCGCGAGAGTGATTCCCCATTGTGGCAACGGAGTGGGTCCACGGGACCACGGTCGAACGGCTCGCTGGCCAGCGCCTGTGTCAGGAGATGCATGCTCGGCGCTGGGCGCGATTGGGGCCGTGCAGCCGGAGGAACCTTTGAAGTCAAGACAGACCGGAAACTAAGTGTGCCAGACGCCATGGCGCTAACCCTAAAGTGAACTAATTACCGCAGTACAACCACGGAGCGGCCTCAAGGGAGCTTAAAAGAATTGTCTACGTGCACAGCGTACGATTCTGCTCTACCAAGGGGAAGGCGGGGTGTGCTCCGCGCGTTACATTCCACGCTGCCATAGCGGCGCACCTCCGCTCACGACCGCCATCGCCAGCCCTCTCAATCCGTCAGACCGACCAAATCAGATTTTCACCTCTGTAACAGCCCAACTGAGGATCAACGACGTCACCAACCAGTGGTTTCTCACCTGCAATTTGATATATGGTTAGGAGTGCAACATTGCCATGCTCAAAACTTGTAGTTATGGTTTGTCAGCAGAATGCCATATATAATCAAAAACAGGCTCCATGATACAAGATTCTTGATGTTAACTGACATGAACAAATAGTCAAAACGTTTGAGTAGCATTCAGCGCTTACAAGGATTCACTACACAAACAGGTGACCCTAAAACATGCCGTAGGCTCCCCATGGTGAATTGATTTGTAGGTTATTTCATTTTTTTAAAACTACAACCCAATTGTCTACACACTTTCCTACCGTAAACTAAGATTCCAAGTATATAAAGCATAGATAGCCAATTTTCATTTGAAATCTTAGCCCTTTACTACTTGAGTGACTATTGAATTGAATTTCCAGGATTATCTAAATTGCCACACTTACATTGCCATTTGGTGTAATAAACCTTAGTCCATTACCTAGCCCGTCTCAGTTCTTCGCCTTCCCCTTTATATTTTTCATAGCAGGATAAACACTTGCAGACATAGACTTCCGCTATAGTGGTCGTCTACGCTCTTTCTTGAATCCTTGTAAAGCAAGGACATTGTCGACGTCGTTCAGAATTATAGCTTCAGTCAGATCTGGTTCTACCAGATGTTCGCCTAAAGTAAAATTGGGCACCATCCCACAGACCTCTACATTTGTGGATGTAAATACGTCGTCATCTTCCTCCATATTCGTACGTGATCTAGCTTCATTGGGCAAAACAACTCTCCAGTCGGAGCCAGGTGCATGAAGATCGTCCACTGCAAAAAAAAAACCTGCGTGCATTGTGCAGGAAACATGTAACAATCCACTGATTTTGGAACGTTGTTCTTAAAGTTCACCACGAGAAACCTGTCATCATCTCTAATATAAGTGCTCCTCCTGCGTATATCATGTCTTCTTTTCCATTGACACAAAAACAAAGTAATTGGTGTAACACCATATTCGTTATTTTGGGAGATTTATCATCTCCCAAAATAATGCATTAGGTCAGGTCGAGCTAAAATGGGCACAATGGTCTCATACTTGGCAAGGAAAAGCTTATAAGCAATTTCCATTAATTTGGGACATGATCACACAGTAGTAATGGGAAATGGAAGAACGTAGTGGTTTACTAGAAAAATATGAAAAAGTACAAGGTTGGTCGAACCACCCTAAATGAACATCATGCAAATAACAAGAAATGGACACAACGCATATGCTCGGAAAACTTATATTATATATATGTGTGGAAATACAATTTAGGTCGACACTCCTTAAATGTTGAATCCGTGACAAGCTCTTTCAGACCTGTACAAACAATCAAGTTGTTCGACCAACATAGCTGCCTACAGTTTACACAGTATGATATGCAATCAAAGAACATACGGACTTCAGTATAGTCCCATGCCAACAAATGTATGTTATCGGCTCTACTTCAGAAATCCAAACTAGGAACTTCAATGCTAGATGTTGTTTAGGTCGCCTCTACCTAAACGGCTGGTATGTGGCAGTACATATGATATAGAATCAACGCTTTACGGTACTATGTGAAAATCTATACGAAGAACTATAGGTGACCTGTTGGTATCCCGCAATCGTAAAGTACAAACTTTAACGCCAAATGCAGTTTAGGTCGCCTCGATCTAAACTGCTGCCTATAATGTGGTACACATGATAAATAAGGAATGGACTGAAACACTTAAGTAGTGTTCCCTCCAACAAAATATATGTAATTTGCTAGTATTCAAAACATAAATACGCTAGAACTAATACGCTATAACTCAATAGGTCGACTCGAGCTAAACATCTACCTTTGTCTAGAAAACATAATGTTGGATGAAGGGACGAACGAAATTCAATTCAGTCGTCTTCAAACAAATATAAGTGATCTGACTTAATTCAGAACTTCAAGACTACCAACTTGAAAGCTACATGTTGATTCAGAATCCAGAGAAACAAATCTCTCCAAGGAGGCCTTTATAATGTCCAGTTGTTTGAGTGGGATCTTCAGCGTTGGATCCTTGCCAAGCCCCCGCTCGTTGACATTTTTTTTCACTTTTGATTTCCAAGCTGTTATGACTGGATCAATACTCTGCCACGACTCGGGTACATCCTTCCCAACTGTCCAACGAAGTCTCCCATCCACATCCCAGCCGGTATAGAATTTCAAAACATTTTCATCTCGGGAAATTGGACGGTAGAACTCTACTTGGATCGTGTTCGGGAGGTCAGGGTTCGAATTAGGGTCAGTCAAGGCCCTCGCAAGCCAGAAAGGACGATCGTCTTCATCGCAGGGTCGTAATGCTAAGAAGTACCCTGCAAAAAGGTCTCGCGCAACATGGAATGATGGTCTTGGGCAATCTCGTTTGTGACCAACAAAGTGATCATCCTCTGCGAACTCCTCGCGCAAAGTTCCATCTTCCTGAAACTCGTCTTCGACAGAGTGAGCGAGCCAAGTGGATGGCCAAAAACCAAGATTTTATACTTCATGACTGGGCATCCTGAAGAATCTACATAGAATTTGAACTTATGAGCTTTAGTATGACCCATTAACGTATCATCGCCATCAAGCATCCACTCCGCAATGAATTTCTTGAAATCAGGGACCTCCTGAATCAGATGCGGAATTGTTGGTACAGCTTCATTTTTCATGAAGGACTTCATGAGGAGAGGTAGTGTGGGGAAGTCCTCCCTCCGCAAAGCCATGCTCCATCGCCCGCAAAGGGCATCAATATCGTCATGAGTATGGCCGACCAGCATGAAATTCACGTACACTTTGCGAAACACCCGCTTCGCTACTAATAAGGACCAGAATGAAAATACAAATCTATTCTTGTTATTGATGACAGCGTTATCCATTTGGACGTTAAGAATGGGAGGCAAGGGTTTAGCAGCAACAGGAACCTCAGGAGGAGGGCCAAGAGGATCCAAACACATCTCTAAACCATGCAAAAGCGCGGCATACAATGGGTGGGACGGATTTTCTTGAAAGAGTTCCCTAGAGGTGGATTTAAGGGTTGGCTCAAGATCCCGAAGGAGCTTCCATCTTGGAGTGGTCCATCTTGTCATGCATAATTGTAAGAACTTCATGAGGAGTAGCCTTCAACCTGAATCGATTTAGGTAGTACAAGTCCCTATGCGCCATTGCAGATTCATTGTGCAGCCTCATTTTCTTAGACCATAACAGGGACGCCTGAAATCGTGTTAACATCAACTTCTACTGGGACTGGAACTCATCACATTTTGAGCAACGAGCGAAGTTGTCTCCTGCCCGTTTGGCGTAATATTCTGGATAGTTAAGCCTCCTGATCTTGCTCAAGTTAGAACCGGACATAGGAGGCAATCCACAATCTGCTAGATGCTCATCGAGGATTGGAATCTGTTCCTTCCATTTGAAACTGGAAGGCAAACTTTAGCTACAACTGTCTCCCCTGAAGGCAGAACACGACTCTTGTGGGGCATGTGGTCGGCATGCCTGTCAAGGATGGCCCCTAGGACGGCAGTTGCTACCACTGTGTGATTTCTAGGTTTACGTAAACCAGTATTACGTGAAATTGAGCTTCGAAACCAGCAGCAGCATACTTGACATTTCTATAAAATGTACTGGAGCTCACTCCCATAATCTTCATCCAAGCAAAGGGGCAAACATCTATGCCCTCCAGAGTCACCACACTCCTCCCGGCTGAATTCTTGTGTATCTGTCTATGCACGTCGAGTTTTATGTGGTTACGGAACTGCAGTGTGGTCTTGTCGTACATACGCGACCGTAGAGTAGAGATTTTATCTCTGGGATAGTGTTGGACGCATAGGTGAGCGCAGCACGTGTTTGCCGCTACAGAGTTGATTGATGGCTGGGTCATCAGAAACTCAGCGTGACGTGATATAGGTGGGGGGGTATTCCTAGAGGAGTTATCATACGATCGGGTACGATCTCCCATGCATCGGTTACGCTCCGCAACCCAACGGTTATAAACATCACGTTGACTATGGTGCTCTAGGCTAACTCCATGTAGATAGACGTGGCTGATAGGCCACGTTTTGAAGGAGTACTTCCAATCATCCTCTGACTCTTCTTTGACTAACGAACGTGATACCTCGACGACGACAACGGAATCACCAAGTGGACCAACCATGTCAGATACCAAGCTGGACCGTGGGTTCCGGATCAAACCCTCTGCTAATGGGATATTGTCGTCACTGTATATTGTTACAGTCTTGTTCTGCCATAATTTTGAGGGTACAACTACAAAGTCTGGAAGGTCTGGGTTTAAGGGCGCTTCAACCGGTACCTCGTCATCTGAGACGTAATCCATTGTACCTGGAATGTAACAGATCCAATTTTATGAGAACATATTATACTCCTTGAAGAAAATTCATCTTTAAGTTTGAGAACTTATCCCAGGCGCAGTTTAGCTCGACTCGAGGTAAACTGTTCCTGGAATATGGGAAGCAGAAGTTTAGCTCGACTCAAGCTAAACTCTTCCTGGTCTATGAGATGCAGCAGTTTAGCTCGAGTCGAGCTAAACTGCCGTCCGCAAAAAGCGGCGCTTTAATAGGTGCTTACATCGTCGGAATTCAGAGTCGCAGACTCAGAGTACGCTTACGGTGTCCGCTCTCGAACATTTCCAAGTAGTAAAGAGAGACACTGCTAATACACCATGAATTGAAACAATCGCAAGCATACAACAACCAGAAATCAATGAAGTGTACTGATGATCGGAGAAAACTAAAGAGAAGACGTACAAGAGAAACGGCGCAATACAGCTTCCGCCCAAAGAACAACGACCTCCAAGTGAGCGCCGAGAGCTCCTACACGCGAGAGAAGCAAGTCAGTAGAGAAAAGACTTCGAGCGGGGACGATTCCAGAGGTCATTCTCTAACGTGTGACCGTTTTCATGCCGCTTGAGTTTTGAAAATAGGCGGGAATCATGCATGACCATTCGCCCCTCCTCATTTTGGGGTGTGAGAAAGCGCGGGAATTACCACTTTCCATACTTCTCGGCCCTTTAGATAGATGCAGATGCGAAATATTTGGTGCATTAATTGTATCAAATGGGATGGGTTGGAAGTCCCTATAGCGCCAGATAGAATGTTGACTTTTGGCCCCGAACTTTTCCTCGTCTATCAGGGTTCAGGGTTTAGGGTATAGGGTTCAGGGTTAAGGGTCTTAGGTCGAGGGTTAAGGGTTTAGGGTATAGGGTTAAGGCATTTCTAGGGACATTAAATATCTCGTATATGGAATAAAATTAAATCGAAAATTGTTTGAACCTATTTGAATTTCGTGAGTAAGGTTCATACAGGGAAGTATATCGTTGCAAATATTCATACCTCCATGTACTAGAGTATGTATTTTTGCTCAATGTCATTATTATATATGATGTATGAAATCAAATCATTATATGTGAGTTCATGAATAGTGCTTGATAGACCTAGGTAGATATATTTTTAAATGTAGAATTATTTATTTATTCTACATATTTAGTCAGATATAATTATCATGTATATATATTCATGTACTTTTATTTATGTCTCTATTTATTTCATAATGTGTTCTTTACGCTGTGAATGGTATAGATTTGTTCTTTCGTTTCTGGAACTCTACATCTTAACATGTATATTTTTAATATACATGTTAGTATCATAATATATAAAATATAATTATATATTCATTTACAAGTAGGTACTAATATATTCATTAACAATTTAATGTCCAATTAAGAATAATACGAGAATAATAAACTATATTCTAATATATACAAATCTTAAAGTGATATACAAGTATATTCAAGTATATATGAAATACATTGTTAAAAATAATAGTATTAGATTATAGAATTCAATTCATTTATTATGGCAAATTATATACGTTTTTTAGAAGATTAAATTTTTTATATTTAATCATGAGACGCAAATATTTAAACCATGGTATGCCTTGTATGATTGGCATGGAAATTACATAAACCTTAATCAATTCATTAATGTTCTACCTTGACTTATATTTGTACAATTTTATTACATTCCAATAAGAAAGTGGAATGTTTGGTTCATTCATATAATTTTATAAAACAAAACTCATAAATCATGGATTCAAATGAAACGTATTAAATCAATGATCATAATTATAATTGTAGTATTAATATATGATATCCAGAAAGGCTCTAGATGCTTGTTCAAGCATACAATCCCATTAATCAATTCTTTAATAATAAATTAAAATGACACATTTAAGTAAATCCGGACTTTCAAAAGTCCACATCGGTCAAAGTCCCGTTACCGAGTCTGGTCAAAGTCCCCTTCGTTACTCTGGAACATTCGGCTTCCTGCCCATGCCCCTTCATAAGCATAAGGTCCTTTGCGCGACGAAACAGTTGTTCCATTCTTAGTTTTCCTTCTATTTCATCTACTTGTAGTTCATTTGCTGTGATGAGGAGGTCGGGCCGTGGTTTTAGGGTGTCAAGTTACCCGCCAGACGAGTGGGAGGTGGTTGTTTTGCCACAAGGAGTGGAGGAGCTTCGTTCGTGGCTTATGGCGGTGGAACGCGCCCGTGGTCGCGGCGTAGCCATTCTCCCGTGGAACCTCATTGCACGCCTAATGCAACCTGTTGTGGAGTGGGATTGGACTCTTGCACATACTCTAGAGCAACTGGAGATTATGAACGCTTCCAACATCAAGTTTTCCCTCACCTCCGGCGAGGGCTTCTCTATGGCTGATTCTAATGAGGAGGGGAGCGGGAATTTGGGGAGCCCACCACATGAGTGAGTAGGTGAAATGTTATCTCCTCAGAACCCTTAACCTCGCCCTTAGTTTGATGTTTTCATAGTAATAGATTACTTTTGCTGTATATATTGCGTAGAATTTCGTTGGCTGATGCTGAGTTTGTGGTGACTGTCAAGAGGATGAGTCCTTGCTTTTGACATGCACTTTTCTGTTTTAAACCCTAGACATCATACCATCTGATCCTCTTTTTCTCTCAACTCCTGAACTTGCAGGCATCTTCGATATACTCCTACGATTTAACTTTTTGCTGCTAATCAGCTCAGATATGGAAAGGGGACTTCAGGAAGTAGTTAGCAGGACCGTTATATTATACGATATTTGGCAACCATAGATGTAAAAACAGATGACTTTCATCTTTTGGTAACTTTCGCTGATGGTGTTCCCCGTGTGGATTGTAAACTATTTTTGGGATGGAATGCCTTCAAAACAGGGTTGTTTTAGATAAAATAACAGTGTTTCATTTGATGCTTACATATTTGTATATTTCGTATTCTTATATTTCCATGCTTTCTAATAAATTTAGTAGTAAATTTTGTTTGAATCCATGAATTATGAATTTTGTTTTTTAAAATTATATGAATGAACCAAACATTCCACTTTCTTATTAGAATGTAATAAAATTGTACGAATATTAGTCAAGGTAGAACGTGAATAAATTGATTAAGATTTTTGTAATTTACATGCCAATCATACAAGGCATACCATGGTTTAAATATTCGCTTCTCATGAATAAATATAAAAAACCCTAAACCTTTTAAAAAATATAAAGAATTTGCCATAATAAATGAATTGAATTCAAAAATTAAAAACTATTGTTTTTAACAATGTACTTGGTATGTATACTTGAATATACTTGTATATCAACTTTAGATTTTTATATACTTGAATATAGATTATTATTCTCGTATTATAATCATTAATTAAATATAAAATTGTAAATGAATATATTAGTACCTTAGTATACTATAATATATTATTTTATTATAAATAAATTATGATACTAAAATGTACTTTAAGAATATGATGATAACATTTATGTAAATATGTTTCCAATTAGAGTATATGAAATTCATTTTCATTGCTAATAGTGTATTCATATTTGATGCTTTAGTTAAATAATTACAAATTATTATTACAAAATTAGAAGAAGTATTTGTTTAGGTAGAACGTTATTGAATTGATTAAACTTTAGTTAATTTCATGCCAATCATACGAGGCATACTATGTGAAAAAAATTGTCCTCTGTTAAATAAAAATGTACATTTTCATCCTTTACAATTGTTAATAATTTGTCCACTTCGAAGTTCAAAATTGTGTATTTTTTCAAAATATCCAAAATTGCGTGCAATTTCTTTTGAATAGAATTTTAATTCATAAACCCTATTTGTTTATTTTGTATTATAATATTTCCATGTTTTACTGTAAATTTAGTAACGGAGAGGCTAAAAGATAATAAAAACAATAAAAAACATACTTCTCTATCTTTCATTCATAGAAATTCAAAAATCAAAATCTAATGTTGATTCATAAATTTATATGAATCCAAATATAATCAAAATGCAATACCAACTTTACATAATGCAAGCATGTTTTGAACCATTGTAAAAAATTACCAATACTTTTTATCAGAATAAAAAAAGAAGGAGTTCTCTATCCTGTTTAGTTTTCATTGGAACTCACATTGGGTTGGCAACCTCAACCCCATTCACAGTACACATTAAGGGACATGGTTCTCCAATCCCATGTGAGTTATTGGAGCCATCATGGTGAATTCTTCTTAAGGTAAGAAAGAGCAGGTTTACCAAACCATATGGGGTTAACAATATGGAGACTGAACCGCACTATCTATCTTTAAAGTAACTTCCTATAAAAAGTTATTTTCACTTTCTCACTACCCAACTCAGGTTCATATAAATAAAATAAAAAAACGGACAATAATATTTAACTCGCAATTCTTACAAATATTAATAATACCATTCAGTGATTCTGATATAATTGAAATTAATATTCCATAATCAAAATTAAATTTTTAAATTGCAGTATCTATGTACATGCTTGTATATGAATTCTGAATTATCAAAATCTTTGAAATCGCATGGAATTTATTTGGAATGGAATTCTAATTCATAGGTCTAGATACACAATTTTTTTATATATACACAATGTATTCCGTATACATACTTGAATATATTTGTATATCGTTTTAAGATTTGTAAATACTTGAATATAGATTATTATTCTCGTACTATAATCATTAATTAAATATGATATTCTAAATGAATATATTAGTACCTTAGTATACTATAATAATTTATTATATTAAAGATAAATTATGGTACTAACATGTACTTTAAGAATATGATGATAACATTTATGTAAATATGTTTCCAATTAGAGTATAGTAAATTCCTTTCATTGCTAATAGTGTATTCATATTTGATGCTTTCGTTATGCAAATACAAACTATTATTTAAACTCTAATCTTGTGAATTCAAATTAAATTCGTCTTTGAACAAATATTAACTTCATATATCTGAAAGGATTATTGTGTTAATTAAATTTGTAGACGTCTCATATTCAATTAATATTAGTAAAGATAAAATATATGTTAAAAAAGTAGAATATTTACTACTCATGAATATTTTTAGTTTTGTACAAATTAAGTTTCTCTAATAAGAAGCTAATTTGTACAAAAATATTAGATTCTCAAGAATATATTATTAAAGTACTATATTTATACCTTATTAGATAGTAATGAATATTTACAAAATTTTAAATATTTGCTTCTCATGAATAAATATAAAAATTTCAATTCTCTAAAAATTGTTAATAATTTGCCTACTTAGATTTTGTGCTTGCTCAAGTGTCTATACCATTACACAATATCATATATTAATACTACAACAATGATGTCCTTTGATGTAGGACAATTCATTTGAATCCATAAAATGAAGATTTTATTTTTGGAATATATATAAAAGAGTAAGAAAATAAAGTTTGGTTAAATATTTGAAAAAAGCCAAAAAGTATTGGTTGAATCAAATTTAAAATAACAAGGTAGAAGAAAGTAAAAAACATTTTAACCCGCGGGGAGGGGGCATTGAACCCCGCGGTGACGGGGCCACGCGATTTGGCGGCGCGGTCACGGGCCCGTGCGAGGGGGAGGAACTAATCCCCACCGCGATCTCGTCCACGAAGGTGTTTGCTCCTTCGTTTCTCTGTGTGTGTCTGTGTCTGCGCTTGTTTTTTGGTGGTGGCAGGAATGAATTTCGTGAGAGACTGTGCACTACAGTGTGTTTCGCGCGAGTTTTGGGGGCGTCCTCTGTTCCGTTTGCTTCCTCCAGAGGGTGTGAGTTGTTTGTTTGAAGTAGTGTTGGTCTCTAGGGTTTAGGTTTTATCTTGATGGTTTGAAGTGTTCGTGCGCAGAGGGAGTTCCAGGTGTTTGGCGCTGCGGTCTGCAGTTGTTCCCCAATTCTCTTTTCCGTGTTCTTGTGCTGGGTTCTTCCTCCGTCTTTAGGGTTTAGGTTTATTTTGATTCTTCTGTTCTTGTGCGTACTTCTTCGGTGCTCTGTGGAGGCGTGCGATTTGGATTGGGGTTTCTGGAGGCGTTGAAATCGCTGATGCGCTAATTTTCACGTGCGTAACATATCGCTTTACTGGTTTCCTCTTCTTTCAGTTCAATTGCAGTGACTTTTGCGATTTAGGGTCTTCTCAATTGAGCTTTTTCGTTTATTTTCTCTTTCAATTATGAATCCTTGGCATGTTCTCGCTAGTTTAGGATTAGCATCCTGTAATTTTTTTAACGAATTCTGAGTTGTGTGTGTCTATCTGTGGTCGAATTCTGTCTTGTCTTTGTATTCTGTGTGTGTCTGTTTGTGTTCGAATCATGTGTTTCGTTGATGCTTGACTGTAATTGCTAGGTTTAGATAGGAATTCTCGTGTTATATGTTTTGGGATCAGAGTGCATGCATTTCAAGTGAATCTGAATCTGTGTTACGACTGTTTCTGCATGAGTGTCATTGCTGTGTGAAGAAATTTATAGGTTTTATGGATGAGGTGACTGCATTCAGATGTAGTTGGTGTTGTAGTTGAAGTTATGTTTAATCACATCTTTTTCTGAATTGGGTACAATTTGGCGCCAATGCTCACGTTCACATGTTTCACTGTATGCTTATTAGATCCCATTAGCTTATAATAGGAACTGTACATATGGAATCCATATGTACAGTTCATTTGTACTATTCACCCGTATTTTTCGGCACAATTCTACAACATTTCAATTATAGATGTATGTTCTGATCCTCTGCAACCATTCCTTTTTGCAGGAAGAACAAATTTGACAAGACATTTGTTCCAGAAATTGAATAAATCCATCTAGAAATGGCAGAGAGGTAACAAACCAAATGCCAATTTTGTACAAATCTCCGTATAGAACGTCAACAGTTTAGCTCAAGTCAAGCTAAACTGCAGCTTTTCAAAAAAAAAGTACAAAAACTAAATTAAAACAATAATTTCTACACATTTAAATCAGAAAAATTCTGTTATACAACCTTGCAGTTTAGCTCGAGTCGAGCTAAACCAGAGGTGCAACTCCCCTAATTTCCTAGGAGAGAAACCTACAGTTTAGCTCGAGTCGAGCTAAACTGTGAGTTCTCCCTTCTAAAGTCCTAGCAGTTTAGCTCGAGTCGAGCTAAACTGCTCCACCCCTACCATGGGCCCCTTGCAGTTTAGCTCGACTCGAGCTAAACTGCTGGGATGTCATGTGTTATATTTTGTAATTGAACCAACATTTAGCTCGAACCGAGCTAAATGGCTTCAAATTTGTCTAATGGTAAACGTCTCCTCCTTGCAGTGAGGAGAAAACAAGGGTACTTGGGGCGCTACAACATTTCTTCAAGCCTGTTCCTAACTCTGATTCGGATGATGATGACAGGGATGACTCAAACACATTTGAGCCGTGGACCTTCAAAGACCCCTTGAAGGTCAAAAATTGGACATTGCGATGGGTTGCACACACCCCATATCTTACCTTCGCAACCATTTTCAAGGGAGAAGTACAAGATCCCCTGGTCATCGACATTGAAACAAAGGTCACCGAGTTTGACCATAAGGGGTAAGACCAAATAAAGATCCTCTGCTCATCTATGGGGACTAATCCATACCTATTCACCATAGTAGTAGACGTAGCAGAGAACCTCTTCAACCCGATTTCGTTAATGGAAAGTATGTCGAATTCATACTACGATGAGATAGTGAACACATTGAGGCAAGAAGTACTGGACAGGAAGTGGGCAACAAAAGATGGACGTACTCTGCCGGCAAAGTCCCTAGCGTGGAAACTGAGGGATGTTGTCAGCACCCTTACGCTCGCCGCAACGGAGGCAAAGGTTCGGCAATCCCTTGGAAAATTTGCTATTGACGTTTTTGGAGTGACAGCAACCGGGAGCCACATGGGAAACCAGCAGAGAGGACGCAGTAGGGGCAGAGCAATAGTTCCTTCCCAAAGCCGGGGCGCTTCTGCAACTCCCACACCCCTCTCATCATTGAAGAAGAAAGGCCTCGAGAAGAAAACTGGCAAGCCTAAGCCCAAGAAGGACTTGCTCTTATCTGCGGAGGACTTGGCAGCAAGTTTGAACTCTGTTCTCGTGGAACTTCCAAAGGTGAACAAGGTTGGAGAGGTCCTAGACTTTTATAATGCCAATCGAATTTACCAGGGTTTCTTCGCTGATTGCCAGGAGGAGTTCGTCTTCAAAACAAATGGGCAACCAAAGAAGTTTAGTGTGGACGTGACGCGGTGCAAGCCCGCACCGGCCCATTGGACTATCAGTGCTTCTGAGAAGCGGGGCATGGAGGAGATGAAGAATTACTTGATCAACATGCCGGATAGGACATAGAAGCAAACCCTGTCTCTGATGTCAGACACGAAGGCACGACCACAACAAGAAGACGATATAAGGGGCTGTACATTCCATGTCATCAACTGGCAACACAGCGTTGCGGCGTCAAAATCTCTTATCAAGGATAACGCCAGTGAGGAGTTGGTGAGGGACTTCAGAAGGTGGGACGCATACATTGTTTGGACCCATGATTATGATAAGCTGCGAAAGATCTCAGCATTCCATAATGGGATGAACCATCTGGCACCCTTTAAGCCAACTTGGGCGAGCAATATCCTTGCCTCAAGAACAGTGTGGGTGAAGTATGGTAAGCCACAACCGAATCATGCTGCCGCTGGTGCAAGTGAGCGCAGGACTACAAGTCCAAAAAGTAATCCAGCGTCTTAGACATACAACGTAAGTTCACTGACTCATTAGCATTAGCAGTTTAGCTCAAGTCGAGCTAAATGTATATAATCTTCTTTGTTTTCAATATTCTGGTGTATCTCGAGCAATTTAGCTCGAGTTGAGCTAAAGTGTAGTTGCGTGAAAGCATCATCTAAGGTTTCTTCCTGAGCGTATGCAGAACTTCGTGGAAGCAATCAGGGAGCGCTTCGCTATGATCGATGTGGCCAAGCATCAAGCCCTGGTGGCGAAGAAGGGAGGGAACAACAATATCTCCCTGACAAACGAGCTGAAGATCATCACATCTAGTGATGAAACCTGGGACTTGTGGAAGGAGGTGATCGCATCAGCGGCATGTGGAGGACTCATAGACACCAACACCGAAGAACCTCACAAGAAATTTTATGAGAAGAAGGGGTTCGTTCCAGACAAGGATGGAACGCTTCCGAGGGAGTTCTTCAAATGGCTCGGGAACTTGACAGAGGCAGATCACCAGAAGCTGTGTAAGCACATCCTGCATAAGTCTGGGCCAAGTCGGAAGTACACATATCCGAAGGTTGTCATCAAGCAGAATACGAATGTACTGGAGGACTGCTACTCGGTCAGGGAGTGGGTGGAGCGGAGAAAACGTAAGGCAGTAGCTCAGGCCGAGCTCAACAACATTAAACCAACGCTCCATCTATTCAAGAGAGACGACCTTGATGTACCCGCTTGGAAGCATTTCAAGAAGGCTTACCATGTCTCCAAGGAGT
The DNA here is from genome assembly GCA_014871385.1 of Ceratodon purpureus. Classification (NCBI taxonomy): domain Eukaryota; kingdom Viridiplantae; phylum Streptophyta; class Bryopsida; order Pseudoditrichales; family Ditrichaceae; genus Ceratodon; species Ceratodon purpureus. The sequence goes on from CM026426.1 coordinate 2,634,777, forward strand.
CCAAGCACGTTTTGCTTGATTGGGGTATTCCAGACTCGTAATGGACTAACTCCAGAGCTACAGAGTTCCGCAACAAGTCCGCCAAGGATCTCTCCCCATATGCGGTTGAGTTCTTTAAAACCTTCCTGAAGGTTCGAGATGCGTTTCAGAGTCCTTCAGCTCAAATGTGGTTTCTCCCATTCATCACGGAGCCTCGACTCGCCTTCAGATCTTGGCCCTCCGATATATGGCGGTTGTCGTCCCACGCACTCACATTTGGAATCATCGACTTCCGGTTCCTCCCAACCTACAAGATGAGGCATAACTACACTTTGGAAAACCCCTTCTTCATGGAGTTTTTCAAAATGATCGATGACTATGGGCAGCCCCAGTTTAACAAAGTTCGGCACTGGCTTCTCATTTGCGGAGACGATGAGGACTTTGCCCAGGTGCTAACTTGGGTGGAGCGAAACACCTTGAGTGGTCGCAGAAGAGTCAATTCGGAATATTTACCCGCTCCTAACGAGCGACTCAGCGGACACCCCCCAAAGAGCAGAATCGCGATGGAACCCGTCAAACTCCTGTTTCTCATTGATGATAATTTACTTGAGAACGAAATGTCAACGCCAGAACCTCTGAGCAAGTACAGAACTCCGGACCACCCACTGTACAAAGACAATAGGAAGTTCAACGAAAGGAGGTACGCACTGTATCCATCCGAGTTAAGGATGGAGTTCTACCTGCAGGTCCACGACACTTTCTGCAATCTTGGGGGGGCGGTGTATCAGCTCTATGGTGGAACGAAGTCCCTCATGGCCGCAGCGGTAAGTGTTTCCACACTTTAGCTTGAGTCAACTTAAATCGTTCTACTGTTTTGATCTTATGCACCATGTATGCATTTACTTCCACACTTTAGCTCGAGTCAACCTAAACCTTGTTTACCTTGCCTTTGTTTTTTTTGCCTTACAGATGCTCTCGATCTCGGCTTTTGTCATCGCGGATGATAGTGACTCGTCTCATATGATCGAAGCTCAGTCACTTGGTTTGACTCTAGACCCAACCGATTTTAGTGTCGACGCTTATTATGTCGATAAGGAACGCTTTCCGGAATATGGCAGAGCCGTGCGGAAAGGGATAGGCAGAGCTGTAGAGGAGGGTGATGACGAAGAACTGGAGGAGGATGCCCCTACCAAAGAACAAACCCCCTCCTCGAGTGCTGCGGACATCAGCAATGAGGGCGATGCTCCGCCTTCAAATCCGGTGAGTTCGACAGCATCTGAAGGTGGAGTGGGGAGAAGACTTGATTTCCCTGAGGTCGACATTACGCGTACGGACGATGAGAGACCGGGTTCTGCACCGGAGCTGGGATCATGAAGTGGGAGAAAGACTGGCGGTGCGCAAAGTACTGAAAAGCAGGCATAGAAGAAAAAGAAGGTCAATCCTACAGCTCGGCAAGCCTCCCCGTTGGGGAGAGCCGCTCCCTCTCCGGATGTTCAAGCTCTTATCACAGCACAACAGGCGTCCAGGGATAGGGAGAAAGACTTACAAGATAAGATGGCACAGCAGAAAATGGATATAGAGAAGACTGTGCAGGCGGCACTGCAGGGTGTTCTGCAAGGCATCAGTAATTCCCCTATTTTTCCGAATGCGGGTCCAGCTCTGCCCAACGTCCAGCCGATAGGTACCGCCCCTCCTACTCCGCGAACACTAGAGATTTTGGGCTCCCCTACCGGTGGTGCAAAATTGCCCGAGTCGGATTTGAGTCCCGCATCAGTGCCTGAGCCAAGCCATCATTCCACCGACCAGGTCATGCGTGACCCTAGTCCATGCCCACCCCGTTCTCCCTCCCACAATCAGACTCAGGGAGATGCTCCCGAGACATCTTCAGGTCCCTCCCAAACTTAGATTTTTTGAAATCGGAATTTTGTAGATGAGGTGTTAATACCGGAGTAGTTCACTGAAATGTGCATTTTGTACCAAAGCGACTGTAATTAATACAAATGGGCTATTTAGCTCGACTCAAGCTAAACTGTTCAACTTTTTTACCAATCCCTTCTATGTCAGCTTCATTAATCACTCTCTGATGATTCTATAGTTCTCTTGCAATGCCCAGGTCAGGAAGTGCATGAGGAAGTGGACGATCTTCCGATCATGGATGATGTTGTCATGGCCCAAACTGCGGATGTGCCTGTACGCACAAATATAGATTTAGATGTCACGGCCCAGTGTGCTCTTACCTTGCCAACGTGCATAGAGGTCATTCCTGACGATCAACCTCAGGATTCATTAGGGTCGATGGGTCCTGTGCAGAATCCGGATGTTGTAGAAGGACAAGCCGAAGATGTTCATGTATTTCATCCATCATTATTTCTCGTTGAAGTGTTTACTTGGGTATTGACTTCCCCTGCGACTGTCTTCATTGTATTATTCGTATAACTCCGTCCTAGTATAATATAGTAATGTCCATGTGTCATCAGTATTTCCTCTCCAGGTGCGCGAGGCATCTGGATGTGAGGTAAGTTCTAGTGAAGAATTGAGTCATGTCCCGACGCGACCTCCGAGTGGTTGGTTGAACGTTGTCCTCGACCTCAATGGAATACTCTGCTCCAGTACTCCTAATTGGCCTAGACAATCATTCGTTAGCCATGACCTTCACATCCACTCAGCGTCCAAGCCAGCAGTCGTCGGCCCCAAGCTTGTCTGTGTCAGGCCCAATTGTGCTGAATTCCTTCGTCGGTTGTCAACGTTCGCAACCATAACCGTCTGGAGTTCGATCAAGACTTCAACGACAAAAATGATCTGCGACTATCTGTTCGGTCCGATTCGTCCTGTCTATCCGCTCAGAATTCTAGGTCAAGAGGACTGTCAGAGAGTTCCTATGGGCGTAGATTTTTGAAGTCGTCCGGTATTTATGAAGGAACCCGGGACTCAGAAGGACATCTCCTTAAGCCGATGTGTGATGGTCTCTTTCGTAAATTTGGTGGCCTATATTCCGAAGCCAACACCATTTTTATCGACGACAGCCCGATCAAGCACTATCAGAATAATTCTTACAATGTCCTTTTACTCTCCACTTGGAACAACCAAAAACCCAATGCCGCATATGATAGTTTTTTGTTGAAGAAACTTTTGCCATATCTTGTAGACCTACACGACTTTGTGGGGACAATCGCTAGATTCAGGGCCGAGCGTCCGATCGGGAAGAAAATGTATTATGATGACCGTTCTACCTCTGAACAATACGCTAAGATTAAGGAGGCAATTAGTCGTAGAGCATAATTTGGCATGATTTCGGTTCTCTAGTTTGTTAATAGACATTTTTGAACTGCCGCGGAGCTATTAGTATATTGTACATCTTAACTACTTGCATAAACATTGTATCCAGACTACTCCTTTTGTAATACGAAGTTTATTTTTCTTTCTTAATATATTCTGCCCTTGCGACGAACCCTAAACCATTGTTGAATTATTGGGGGATGTATGTTTCTATTTGCTTTATGTATTGCAGGATAATGCATGTCGAGCCTCAGTGGATTCTTTGAATAATGCTTATGGCAGCGGGCCTTCTCTGCGTAGCAGAGGGCTCCTGTTGCAATCGGTTGCAATAGCGCAGTCCACGATGGACTATTCAACTATGGCTGTCAACGAAAGGGTTGTGGACAGCCCGGTTAACCTGTCCATTCCCAAGACCCTGAAATCCCCTTCTCCTATGTGGCCACGGACCGTACTGCAAGTTTTATCTCCAAAACGACAGAGTTCTACCCCTACGAAGCGTGCTCTTTATAACAATGTGGAGGACATGCCGTCACCACCACCGGCAAAGGTTAGTTTCCATTCCGGAGTATTAGCTTTTCATTCCTTTCTGATGTTTCATTCATGTAAGTTTCTTTCATGATGTTTCATTTTGATGTCCTTATTTTAGCTCGAGGCCACCTAAAATGATTGTTCTTTTTATAATTTCATCTAGGTCTGGTTCTAACTTATGTAGGCCTCCTTGTTCAAGGTCCGTTCGACCTTTACACTTGCACTCAACAGTTTAGGTCGATTCGACCTAAACCGAAATCTCTTCCCAATGCTAATTTATCCCCTTTGTAGATGCCGAGGCTACGATCAACAACTACAGGATCCGGGGCAAGGAAGTCCGGCGACTCCCACTCTAAACCATCCAGTACCCGTCGCCACTCTCTGCCAGTGTCGAGCATTAGTGACAGGCGTAGGCAGAAGTTGCAACGTCTTCTTGATAGTCCAATGATGCAGGTCGAGGGAATGTCGTGGACACGTCAGCGCCAACGGGAATTTGTCAAGTCAAGAATTGAGGCTTACGGAGGGACTCCATAACCATATTGAGGATAGTATGTACTGTATAGCAATGGCGCAGACAATGTAGACGATTATAAGAATCGTCTGTGTTATTTCAATGTAATTAGGTTTTGAATAAAACGATTGATCTGTTTGTCAAATTTTCTCGTCTGATATTTTTGCCTCATTGTCTTGCACACTTTTTGTGTTATTCAAAATTCCGAATGTAATTTATGTGATTGGACATTGCCTTCTATTAAAACCTTGGTTTAGAAAGGTAACGAATAGTTACTACTAAAAATTCAGTGAACGTGGTATACTCTTTTTCCTTGTTTATATTGCGTTTAGGTGTGATCGACCTAAATGACTTAATCATCATCTCTCTTTAAACATGTTTTTAATGAATCAATGAACATTACTAAGTTTTCTCCTGTATGTTCGTGCATTTAGGTCCACTCGACCTAAATGACATGGGCCTCATTGTTCCTTTAAGGTGTTTTTAATGATTCAATATTGATTTATGGAAGATTGAAGTATATGGGAAGGCACGAATGTGGCCATTTCTCTACACGCTGATTTCCCAAATTCAAGAATATCTCCCAAAATAACGAATATGGTGTTGTGTATTGAGTTTCCCGTAGTCTAGCAATATAATATCCTCTAAAACACCGACATAATCTTCCCAGATCTAATGGAATGCTCGTTCACATCAAAAGAAGCCACTCCATAGTCATAAATGAACAATGATCTAGAGTACTCATCGTCAATACGCCAATGGTTTCCATACGCTTTCATGCAAGCGTATCTTTTGCATTTAAAGGAAGAAGGATTAGAGAGTAGAACAGTGTCTGACTCATTTTAGTCATACATATCCAATTCAACTAATTGTACTCTCCTTTTCATCCACAACTCTACTGGACCAGATGCTCCTCCACTCGTTTTGAATTTTGTTTCCTTCTCCCTGAAATGTATTGGATCACACGCCAACCAAAAGAACTTTAATCCAATGCAGTTAAAAAACATCACTGATTGCAAGTGTAAATTAAAACACATTCATCTAAATGTAAGTACATTTAAGTTCAAGTGATTAGTTGCTGCACTTCAATCAGTGAGACCGGTGTATAAAAAATAGTTACACTTGTGTAGATCATTCAGTTACAGTTTTGATTTTTTGCATGACCATGTCTACAACGTAACATATAAATGAAATATTTAAAACTTAAGTAATCAACAATAACGCACCTGTTAAACAAGGCAGTCAAGGTGCAATTTTGTAGTACATACTTGTGCGCTGCATCTCTCTGAGCGCAATTGAGCATGAAATCCATAGCTGCCCCCTGTAGTACCTCATACTCTGCGCAATCTTCAGGATCAACATCCTATACCCTGCGTCTTACAACATCAAATCCATGCATATATGAAGTTACAAATCCCATGGTCTCGTCTAAAAGATATCCGTGAGCAATGGATGCTTCCGGTCGTGCTTCAAGGTCATTATTGTCTATTCCACTAGATACAGTCACCGCACTTGTGTTGGTCCAAGGACAAATAGTTCCTCAACCAAATGAAATGGCAGATGAGACATTATGTTAAAGAAGGTTATGGGTAAGGTTATCTCTATTAAACACATGGTAACTGCTACATCTTCACGTAGATTCTCTTCCTGCTCAGGGTCCTAAGCTTTATAGCACAATCTCCTGAAAATCCTGGATGCTCTCATCATAGCCATTCTTGTTGTAGGATCCATCAAGCCCCGAGAGCCAAAGGAATCAAGGTCTGAATTAGTATATGGTAATCATAGGATTTGAGAGCCCCGGATTTACTATTTCGCATGTATGTTCCCATTTCTGAACAATAACCCTGTAGCACCTTTAGTTTCTCTAGTCTTGCGCAAAACATGTCAAACTCAACTGGTTTCACATACCTCCTAGTAAGGGAGCTCATAAAAAATGCTCCATCGTTTGATACAATGAACCTCAGTAGGGTTTCGTGTTGTGGAATCCTATCCTTGTCTATTTCTCTCAGATGATCGGTGAATTCTGTTACGCTTTCTACTAGATTGTTTTACAGTCTTGTCTTCAGAAGCAATTCTTCTTTTGCAGTCACTCTTGACGATGTTCCTCCTTTTGTTACAGCGGGGAAGTTAGAAACAAAATTGGACTCATGTGCTATGAACTAATAGTCCACTACATCCACGCTGGTTTACACAAAGTCACAAAAAAAATAAAAATAGAGAGTAGATAAACGAAATCATGGAGCTAAAAGATAATTCAATGTTTTTGACAAATGTACAGTAACGAATGCAAGAGAAGCTATTAACTTCGTGAGTAATTTTAATTCAACGACAAAATTGGGCAAGCAGGTCACAATACATAAAAAATAAGATAAGACCAGACTCAAATAGAGGTTCAAAATTGAGTTATGTCTAACCTGGATTGGGTTTCCTAGAAGAAGATGTGCCTTCGTTTACACTCAAAGCATTGGAATTAGAATGAATGTTCTCTGCTCGCATACAAAAATTATATTCTGAAATGTATCTTATCACAAATTCAAACAAGCTCGTGTGGCAAAACGTAAAGTCTCATCAATCTTGTCATAGATAGCAGAAAAGTTTGGTATTTAATTTTTTTTCTCTATATGTTTTATAAGACATAAATCTATGTCCTTGTCGAATTTCCCTAACAAAACAAATCATCATCGTGTAGCTAAATACACTTGATCCTAGCACGTCATTGAATAATTCTTTTGGGATCATAAATATGTGACCAAACTAAGCAAAAGCCAATTGAGGAATTAATAATATAAGAACTATAATAAAAAATTAACAATGATTAATAAAAAAAAACAAACAAAATGAAAAAATGTAATCTAAAGCTTGGCCATGTCTCAACAGTGTTATGCTCCCTTGAAATCTGCCACACTAGAGGGGATAACATAAAAAATAAAGTTCGCTGATTTGGAAAAAAATTCCATTTACAGAACTTTCTACATTTCAGACTAAAACAGTATAGAAAAATTGAGAGTAAATATTTAGAAAATCATATAATTAGCTTCAAATCAATAAAATTATTGATTACATTAGAACGTATGATTGCTTTAAAACACAAATCATTACATTTCATTCTAAACCGTCAATGACTTTTGTGTACTGTGTAATTTATTTTTAAAAAAATGGCTCTAATTTTTGAAAATGGTGTTCACACTCATTAGAATTCTCAGGAAAAGTTGAGGAGTAATACATTATTTCAATTTCAAATAGTTCGGTTTTCTATCGTTGTTCTCTATTTCATTGCAACATACAAATATCTTCACATCTAAAATCAATCAAGCAGTGCTCATTACGAGAGACATTGTTTCCTTCGGGACAAAATTTATCACGCAGAAATTGATACAAAAGATATAACATAAAATGTACCACGTAAAACAATTCCAAAGGTTATCAAGTTTTACCTTTGTTACGGTGTCGACTCATGTTCCTCTATGCGGTACGCATTCTGCTTAGCCTTGTAGCCGATCTTGTGGTTGTATCATCCCTGGTTTCCCTACCTTCTTGCAGGTCATCTTGTTGCACATCGTCATTCTGAACTTCTACTCTTTCCTCTGAACGGACATTATCCTCAGAGTCTCTCATTGTTGTTGACGTGTCTGCAGCCATTTGACAAAATCCAGTTCTCATTCTATTACGTTGTAGATAATTGTGGTATTCTAGACGGGCTAGCCTTTGCTCCTCAAGAGTTTTTGCCGTTGGAGGCAAACGGTTTTTCGGGTGTCCATTGAATCTAAGGTAATGATCTGGTCGCAACCATCTCCTAGCATCACGATAGGTTAGCTTCTTACTTTCATATGCATATTTTGCTCTCATCTGGTTTCCACAGGGAAGGCAAGTATAATAACCTTGATCATAGTCCCGTATCCTCGGAAATCATGCAAGGTATGCAATACTGCGGCTCTTAGTTTGAATGTCCTATTGCCTTTAGGGGCACATACATCATACCCAGGCACTCCTTTCCATAGAGTTTCTAGCTCATCTATCAAGGATCTAATCCAAACGTCAAAGTACTCAAAAGGAACCTGATGTTTTCTGGGAATTAACATGGTGAAAAATATCTTTGTTATAAGCCATAGAGGTAGATTTCAAAAAACTTACTAGAACCGGCCAAGCAGACCATGTTGATTTGTGCAATTAAAATGGGCAAATCCTATCGCATGCTACCTGCAAACGTACATCGCTGACATCTGCTCCAAATCCGAAAGTGTCACATAATGCAGGGTCCATGTTGTCAAGCCTTTTCCAAGCTCTCGAGTCTGCAGGATAATGCGCCTTCCCATCTCTACTCTTGTTTTCGTCAAACCATCGCATCAGCCTTGATAAAACTAGAATTGTGTAGAATCTAAGCAGCCGCGGTGTAACAGGAAATGGTTGGAGTACTTTAAGTGGTCTAGTCCTGTGCAACATGTCTCGATAACGAGGAGAGTCGCATTTTGGACATCTGTCTAAGGTTCTTGTGGATTCCTTGTCAAATAAAACACATCCCTTCGGACATCCTTTGATATTTTTGAAATCCAACCCCAGTCTCCTAGTCAAAGTCTTTGCCTGGTACAAAGAAGTTGAAAGGCAATTGTTTGCTGGTACTAAACTCTAGAACGTTGCCAGAATATCATTTGCGGCCTTTTTGGTGATTCCTATATGCATAGCAACTAAATTACCACCATCATAGTGGCCGCTAACTTTGAATGTGGAGAGTCTTTTATAAAGCAACTGCATGGCATCCGTTAGAGATTTTGCATCCTTGATTCCCTCATGTTCTAGCCTTTCAGAATCTGGATCTATTGGGAAATGATTACCATGATGCGCTTCCTCTTCCATTGGGTAACTCCTTTCTTGATCATAGCCTTCAGATTCCATGCAGTCTCCCCCATCCAGAATATTGAATCTACTCGTTTCTCCCAACCTGGAATCCTCTCCAGTTACGTTCTCGCCATTGATTCCGTCTCGTGTGTTTTGTCGAGGTGAAGCATTCTCTTCCTGCTCTACTCTAGGTAGTGTCGAATCATCCTCAGTCTGCCGCTTGTCCTGTTTTTCACCATTTAATCCTGTTATTCCATCCACCATTTCCAAAGCAGCCACTGCGATGTCGTTGAGCGCGTCTTCTATGTTGAATAATGCAACGACGTCTTGATACATATGCTGCATCAACAATCTCACTTCCACTCCACCGTCTCTTTGTTGAAGATTGGACTTTGATGCTGTTATCCTATTTGTAAAATCTTGTTCCCATTCTTCATCTGAGGAGTCGGGTTCTTCTGGTCCCCTCTAAGTTTTGCACTCTGAAGATCTCCCATATTTCAAAAGATGCCTCTCTATCTCCGCAAATCCGAAAACACGTCCGATTCCTTTGTGAATGGAGCAGGGGCATTTATCTCTTGAAAATTTGGAAAGCTTTGCTCTTCTCTGCTCTTGAAGCCACAATTTGTCATCTCTCGCTTTAATCCTCCTTTTGACTTGAAGAGGATGTTTGTGTGACATGTTTGGAGAACGTTGGAATACACTATAATTAGTCAGTTTTATTATTGAAAACTAGGTAGGAATATTGACGTATGAATTCACTGTGCTTGTGTTGAACTGCACTTAACAGATCCACACTGTCATCCAATGTTTTCTAAAACTTAATATTTACAAAGTACATAAACTAATGAGAAGCTCTTAGATTAACAACGTTGATTACAAATAACTTCAGATGGCAAATATGCATTCACTCACTTGCGGAAAAACTATTTAGGTTGGCACTGTACTTATATCCGATGTCTGTTAATACAGAACACACGCATGAAGCAACTACAAAACAAGATAACCCACGTGTCTCATGTCTCGCTCACCTTGAGCATACTATTACTAGGGAGGATGATAGTTCAAAAATATATAATACTGAATGGTATTCTACATGTACAGGAAAATTCAAGTTATGGCAAACACACCCCAAGAGTAGCTGAGAAGGGAACCTCATACTCTGAGCTCATTCATGCGGCAAAACAATGCAGTTGCAGATCAAACTACTCTAGCCATACTCTTCCTCTTCTGAATGTCCCGACAAAGCACAAAACAAACAAAAGGGTAAGAGACAAAGATGCATATCCTTAGTCATGTGTAGGTTACCAAAACGATAGATCAGCCTGCAAATTATTCTGAACAACAAAAATAAAGAATATCAGGAGTAGAATTGCATTGTTTTGTCGTATTGATGATTTAAAGCACAATAAAAGATCGTCGAATCACTGTCTCGATCTCATGCTCAAATTAAACCGAAGCGACTTTTCATGTTTTGCAAAGCCCTGCCACATTTCCCATTTTAGATGCATTCAGGTCATTCGATGGCTGCTTCACACGCGAATGATTTTGTATTGAAGAGTATTGTAATTTTTGGAACAAATTCACGTCTAGCATGCCTTCAGTATTTTCTTCAGTGTATTTGATGGAGTGAAAATCTCGTATAGACTCAAAAAAATCGTCTACCAAATAACCGAGTACAAGAGATCCTAAAGTTTCAACCGATGTGTAAGTAAACAAACATATAACATACTTTGCAGTGTTAGAATAATACAATTTTTTTTAGAATGATCACCGAAACCCTAATTAGGTGACATTTGTTGCAAAGAGTTCCGTGCACGATTTTTCCACAATTAATGACTGTAAATGGATTCATAGACTTCTGGATTAGCACACACAATGGATAAACATTCACAACAAAAAAAACCAGAGGTTACGATTAGGAAGAAAACTCATTGATATGAATTGGCAATCTTTGAAGGGAATTTCGTATGATCTTGATTAGTTGTTGTCAACTTCAAATTCCTCGTAATTGTTTATATCATCCTACTCATCGACAGTGTGCACTGTCTACAATTGACTCCGTGTAGATCCGCCTGTCAACTGCAAATTCGAGATCGTAAGAGGACAATTGACCAATGTACAAACTGAATCAGAGAAAGTGAATGTGAATTGGAACTGGACTACGGTTCTACGTGATCATATTGCTTGGCTGACTCCAAGAATCAAACAAAATTAATATCCTATATGACCATATGCAATTCAAGAGGCGATCTGGAAATATAACACTATCGTATGAATTACAGATGTAAGGAAGAGGGCAAGGTACGTGATTGTGCTCACCTCATTTATGTCGCAATTTGAGATAGAACTTTGTGAAAGGTACCTCTACTCCTCGAAGTTTCTATTTTGAAGTCCTTGTTGACTAGAACTGGCACTTGGCTTTGTTCGCTGCTTCACTCAAACGCAGGGTTTGTTTACTTCTTATCTGTAGAAGATTAGGTTGTTCCGTCCTAGTGCTTGTGTCGTATTCACGCAATTGTTGATGCTGTCACAGCTTGCAGTACCAAAATACATGTTTTTGGTGGTTGTTTTCATGTTTCTAATGTAGATGTCGTCACGTGTCTGTTGTAAGCAACTGTGCGTGGATTACTGGACAAATCGAACTATGACTCGGGGAGAAATCGGCAAGAAAACAGCGAAAGTGAGAGGGATGAGTTACGAAACAGCGAGGAAGACATGGAGCCTGAGGAGAACGAGTACAAGAGGAGAAGGAAGGAGAGAATTGAGGATAACAATCTTCATTTGCGCTCAGTTTTGGCTTCCGCTGCAGTCTTGTAAGTGTCTCCATGTCCTCTTAAACCCTACATGTGACATCGTATATACATTGGATCTTCGACACGTGTCACTGTTAACGGCTACGATGTAATACGGAGCAGAAACCCTATAAGCACGTAGCAATCTGTTCCTCGGTGTTCTTGTTTTGTGCATGTGATTGCTTAGAGATTATAGAAAGGAGAGTTCTATTTAATTTTTAGAGTTGATTGTCTGCTTCATTGACATGTGCTTTTATCTCTCCAAGTAACGCTTCCATATCGGATACAAACAAGAAGTCGAAGCGGAGGCGAGTGGTTCCCGAGGACGTTCCGAAACGCTCGAGTACCAGACTGAAGAATACCTAGCATTTGAAAAGTTTCGGAGAAGAAAACCCTAGGTCGTCCGACCACTATCCGGAGGCCATTGGAGAAGATAAAGAAGACACAGACGATTACAACCCAAACGATGAGAGTTTCTTACATAATTGTTCATGTTGTTTGTATCAAGCTTCTTGTACACATGTCAGACATCGAGTATCACGAGAGGTTGGAAATGATTTAACTATATTGTTTATTTAAAATAAGATGGTTGTAGACTTCAACTTTGTATCAGTTTGTAATGTCTCATCCGGTGAATGATCACTGCTCTCAGATTCTGCATTCCACAACATTTTAGGGAAGGAATCGCGTCCATGATGTACAAGTCCAATGGTGTTAGAAATTACACTCAGGGTCGTCCACTGAAACGGTTGGCATGGATCAAGGATCGTCCGAGAGGGAATTTGCAGCTGGTGATTAGAACCAAAGTAACACTGAAGAAAAAGACAATGCAGTGGACGATGTCGATGAACCGGTTCAGACTAGGTCCATAAAAACAGACTCCGTCAAGAAGAGAGAGCGTCGGAAGAACAAAAGACTTGCTGATGAGGAGGCTCAGAGGAGAGAGAGGGAGGGATTGAAACCGTATGTTGTACAGGTGAAGCCCACAGGGATTATCGATAGTGGCTGCGAGTGCCACTTAAGGTGGCAAGAATACGTGCGAGATTTAACACCAAGAATGCTAGATATGAGTCTTGTAGTCTATGAGGAATAGAAAGAAACATCTCGAATCAAATTGAGAGACAGCTTATTTAATAAGTTCGAGTTTACTATTAACGAGGTTACACCTACATCATTCGATAGGATGATAAAAACCTCGCTGCGTAAAGATAACGAGCGGGTGAAAAGGATATACGGTGCGAAATCCGATCCTCCGCCTAGGTACACAGAGAAAGAGTGGGCCGCTATGAAGAGATACTGGGATTTACCAGATACGAAGGATAGGTCATCACAAATGTCTGAAAGAAGAAGCAAAGTTGCTAACAATCCGAGAGTTGGGAGGCTGGGATATGTGAGGAACCGAATAAAATTGGTAAGCAAGAGTCAAGAGTTATGTAAATGTTTTTGCCTGACTAGTTTCTACTTTCTGTATTTTATTGGCGCTAGTCAAGGAATTTGTATACAGATTGAGATATGGATGAGGTTCTAATCTGTTTGACATCTTTTGATCTAATTGTAATAGAGAGTGGAAAGGGAATCTACGCTAACTTTAACAGATGTTGCAGAAGAGAACAAAACACCGGAGAACAACCCCAGCAGCAGTGTTAGAGTTTTTTTATTTTTATTGTAAATGTTAACTCATTTTATGCCAACTGTTTTACTAGGTTTGATTGAGTGAAGTGTTATGTGTTGTTAATGAACACTGTGAAGCAGTGAAGTTTGATGCAAATTTCTTCCTTCACATATAATGATCACCATCTTCCTCATCCTTTGTTAAATTGCTTAATTATAATATTATGTGATCATGTACAAAGCATTAGTGAAACTATAATCTTGTTGTATATAATTTATCGAACAGTTGACATGATGTGTGATATATTTATCTCCGTCCTCTTAGAGTACTGAATGTGTATCCACTTTCGAATACCACAAGAGATGGAAAAAAAAAATCTAAGTAAACTCTCCGTTCTGGAGCAAAATCAGATTGAGACAAATCGACTTTTGGAAGAGATGGCAGAGGACACCTAGGATTTAAAGAGTATGTTGGCAAACGTGTTGACAAACATTACAAAAGGCGATGGAGAAAGTCCAAGTTTGATGAGCGTGGATCAGGGTGTTCATCCAGGTGAGATCGGGGGGACATTGAAACAAAATGACAAAGAGACTGAAAAGGATGATGGGGTTGCAGGAAGCAGCGAGGGATGGTGGGACAAATTGGACCAGTCTAGCGATGACACCGAAGGTGCTAAGAATATTCAGAAACGAATAGAAGTTAAGAAAACGCCGTCTGAGACACAGGTAAAATATCAACTTGTATTCCAATGGATTGTGGATTGCCATTTTTATCTTAAATGCTTGTATATAATGAAAGCGGATAGTGTTGAACTATATGAAACGAGAACCAAGAATGTATGTCACATTGTTAAACTTATATTTGTTTACTAGTTGAACATATAAGCACCTTCAACGAATTAAAATGTCGTAAAATGTAGATTCCACAGCAGTTGTCAACAAAAACAAGTGGTCTTTTTGGTCTTGAAGTGAAGCCCAGGAGAGTACATCACCATATTGTGGTCTATTATTTACCGATGAATTCTGTATAATGTACTTCCTGTAAATGTACGTATACATGTATGGTGACAACAGAGGATCTGTTCCGGAAGTTTTGATGATGAAGAAAAATTTAAAAAAGAAATCTGGAATTATACAGGCATTATAGGTGGATTGTCTTTTAGCTTTGTTCGAATTTTACTCACTATGTTGATTATCTTGATTGTTGCATTAAATCAGGGCTGTGCACATAGGCGTGGACATGTTCTGTCAAAGTATCGTTTACGAATGGTATAAAATTAATCGCAAATTTGTAAGACCACTGGGTGATTTGAAATGTTACACTTGGCTGTGCGTAACGTAACGGAAGAGGAGTACATTCTATGAACCATATGAAAACGAGACTTGAACAATAAAAGGGAAGTTCAAAATTTAATTCATAGCTGTTATCAAGTTCTCAGAATGGGGGATTTGGGCTACATGGTTTACATGTCATTGTTTGATGCTGCATTTGTTTAATTAGATGCCAAACTATTTATGTATTATGGAAATGAATGACAGAATTTATGAGTATTAATCAAGTCGACATTTGAGTATTGCATACAGTCATTCTGTTGAAAGAAATGAAATACTTTTCATGTTCGAAGACAGTACGTTGCTGACTAACCCATGTCTCGACTTTTTTTTTGACACATTCACAGAACCGGGTCAGCCGACCTCCTTTCTCTATGGACCGGACTACAGTACAAGTATTTTTTATATTGCTTACCAATGACAAAGCTTCAATGTTGGGCATGCATCAGTTGACTCACATTGCTATGGGCATTGTATATATGTAATTAGATAGACATTGGATGCTGAAAGTTTATTATGTAGGCTGAAAATTTCTTTGATTCATTTGAGCGATGGTTAGATTCAAAAAAATTCAATACTTAACTAGGCCGTAGTTTTGAACGTTAGAACAAAAACTTACTAGAATGTATCCCGTGTTTTTTTGAGATTACAGGAACATCATTATCTTTACTATCTAATACAATTTACTACTTGATTGTGACTTCGACATTAATTTTCAATTCAAAACAGTTCCTATAACAACAAATCTCAATATGTTGCATTTGGCTTACAAGTTATGATTCCATTTCACATTACTAGTTGTGATGATGTGTAGATATACGTAATTTATATTTGTACATCAGTGTTCTTTTAACTTTTATTTCTTGTTTTATACTTATCCTGAATGTACGTGTTTTTTGTAGGGAATGAAGTCTCACCAATCGTCGTCCAAGGGTAATACAGAACACACCAATGAGGTGAGTGCTTCCTAGATTGTTCAAAGTTGGTTATGCAATTCAACTTCTTTTTATGAACACTATAGTGTGAATCAACAATGGATTGTTCTATGTTTTTTTAGGGCCAGCCGGCATCAGTAGAAGGGAAACACTTACCTCGAGACGTGACTAACAACAACTATAACCAAGTAGCTCGAGACCCGATAGTTTTCTACACTTTGCCTAATTGAATGCAATGCTAATGGTTTGAGGTAATGGTCGTAGCTGTAATCACTCAACGTGCTTTTAATTACAAGAGTATGTGACACATTAGACTTCCTTGTATCAGTCATCTTTGCACGTGACGATGGGAAGCCACGTCTGGCTTGCGGACACTTTGGATCTAGGTCGAAAAGTTGCAACCGATACAATAATCTGTATAGGTGGAAGCGGTATGTTTCACAATCGCCCAATACCACAGCATTGTGTGCAGTGTCTTTGCAGAATGTGATAGAGAATCTACCGCTCATGGTACCGTTTATTGACGCTGATCAGGCAACTTTATGCGACGCAATCGGCTCCGACATACTTTGGTTGAGAAGCCTCACATTTCAAGAAAAGAGATGTGTTAGTGAATGGTTTCAAAAAATCTGATAGTCGAAATACAGCAAGGGAGAATTTTCATTGGCATACTGTAGTTACCTTTCACGGCATGAGTTTTGTTTTTAGTAGAGCATGGTAGAGAGACAAAGGGTGAGATCTTAAGAGTGAACCGTGTAATCTTGATCTTTTATTCTGTAATGACAGAGTTTGAGGAAGCATTTTGCATTACTAGCGTTGTTCAGACTATTACAAGTTACATACCATATCAATTTCTGGAATCCTGGATAATTATTTTAAAAATTATTAGTTAGTGTATTAACGCTAATGAGAAACGCCCACGTGGCATTCAATGTATGGTGAATAAACGAATAAGGGACAAGCAATACGGAATAAATGACATACCCTCATCAGCACGTGGCAGTCCATGACTTGCTGCATTGAAACCAAGCACAGTCATTTAATCTTGAGCCACCAAAAATCTGTAGATAATGCTCTATATCTTGTACATTTCAAATATGACTCGAGGAGCGACAGTAGGTCTAGAAACGTAGATTTTAAAATGGTGGATTTTAAACCGACCCTAGGAATCTACATTGCAAAAGCGTTCATCTGCTTTCGGTCCGCGAAGAGTTATAGATCCATGATAGAGCAACAGAATGGTGGTGGTAAAAGGTCCGACAAACTAATTTACCCCATGGGGAAAAGCTGTCCAAAATGACATATGAGCATGAATGACATGTCCAGGAGGACAAGAAGCTACCATGTCAATTTGCAGCCAAACATGGTAAAAATGACTGCAGACTATGTCATTTAACCTGTTCTTAATTCCATGATTTCTACTAGTGTCACATTTTGACAAATGCACAAAAAGCCCACATCATCCTCCCTATCATTGAGGATAACAGCCAAAAAAACAACACGCATTCTTGAGATAGGGAAGCTCAATAACAGAAGACAATCATCTCGAATAAACAAAAAGTATGGAGAATAACAGAGGACACAAGCCCCGGAAAGCTAGTGTGAATGAGGTCTCAACACACAATACTAAGTGGATTAAGAAGGTTACCTTAATTCTAAAATCATGCCAGGCAAGCAAAAAAGTTTAGGTACAGAAGCTGTCATTCTTCTTTTTTTATTCATTTTGTGCTGAATAATAAGACTTATTAGGTGATCCATTAATTCACAAAATCACACTGCCATGGCATTTAATTTCAAATTAAGTCAAAAACCATATATTACAACAAGTTATTAGCTCAGGGGCAACACATTACGTCGTCTTGAAATACAAACAAAGGTCAACCATGGTGAATTAAAATCCAAGTTTCAGAAACAATTGCCCCATAACTTATTCAAATCTAACTTTGATTTTTACAAAATAATACTAGACATTCTAACTCAAGAAAACAGGAATAAAACAACACATCCAATTCAAAATCAAGATATAAGAGATCATGACAAACAAATAATGGATCGCCAATGATCTAGGATGTAGAACACCGTTAATTAGAAAGTTCAATCGAGCTATCAAACTAGCGCATAACCAAAATTGAACACGCTGCAACATTCAAAATTCGAAGATAACTCAAACAGAACATGTTTCCAGTGATTATGTCCGTAAGTAACATTCAGATTTCAAAGTTCAACCACGTGATATCAGACACCAAGTCCTCCAAAATGATTACTCTAGAGAAAGTGTATTAAAACAATATCCGAAGTGGGAAGTATACACAAGAAGGGTTTAACTATAATCTAGGTGACCGACCATCTATCTACAAAGTCGCCACTTCTTAAGAGCTACCGCAACATGACTCTTGCTACCTACGGGATCTAGACCAGGAACTTTGAACCAGTTCTTCTTCATGAATTCCCTCATATTTTCACATGAATGGGCTTGTTCTTCGATAAATGGGAACAGATGCCTCACCAAGCTAGAGTGACGGTCTAAAATTTTATGCCAAGGTAGAGGGAACAAAACATTTCTTGAAGAGGATATGTTGGTCTCCTCATTTGGATCAATTAGTAAAGTGTTTGTCAAATCTGGATGCACTCCATCAGGCGGCATGGGATTGAATTGCCAGTAGTGAGTCCTCGACCAGAGAACTTCCTTTACATCTTTCAACTGAAAGACATCATTATGCCGTTGGATGGACCTTGGGGCAACAGGTTTCCTATGCTTATACCCACTTCTATCACGCATTTCTACCATGTCGTAATGAGAAAAGAATCTACCTGGTTTTCTGCTACACTCTTGAAAGAGAGAGGAACAGATGTCTCGAACACGATCATAACAAAGTTCACTCCAAACGACTGGAAAGACACTCTCAAGCGCAGACAACTTCTCCGAGAACTCTACGAAGTTGGTTCGGACCCGAACTAGATCACCTTTTCCAACTAGAGTGACTGAAACTTCATTAAAGAAAGAATCTTAGGGTGTGTGAACAAGCCCCGAGATATTAGACTCTCCACAATTTTGAATAAATTCCAATACTCTTTGAATTTCAAAAACAACATAGTAGGTTTTCATTCGGACATCAACTTCCACTGCTGCTAGAATGTTGGGAAGCAACGTTCCCGCGTCGATCCCATATGGCAGATCGCGATCCTGTGCAACCAAGATATCTATGTCACCTATTATTGGACGCCAATTAAGGAGGACACCTTAAACCTACTACAAATTTATAGTCACTTCTGAAATGACATTTGACCAACTGTATAAGAAGAAGATGCTTATAAGAGTTAACAAAGATCCTTAATTAAACTAACCTCATCTTTCCTGCCCACACTGCTACCTGGTTTTTTCCTTTTTCTCTGCCTTTCTTTGCCAACGATAGCTCCAGTATAGCCATTGTCTTCAAAGCAAGAGTAGCATTAGGAGTCGGTGGTTGCTTCACTCTCCTGTCCTCAGAATTAAAAGCGGTGTGCTTAGCTAGAAGTGTAGATTTTCCAGTAGACTTGTCTGTTTTTGAACCAAGTCGTTGAGATGATCTTGTGCTATGTGCTACCGTCCCAGCTTTTAACGTCTGCAAGGGCTCCTCAATATTGATTTGCACCGGCTCATTATTGCATCCAATGTCTTCATTGGTCTGCTCAGGAATGTCAACATTGTCACCAGCCGGGATGACTAACTGAAGAGCAGTGGTATCGGTCTCCAACTCCTTACCGTCTCCATTGTTGCCCTTATCGACGTCCACCTCGTCACCTAGGTTTTTGCATGCCCCAGCTGGCACTTCATCTCGTACCATTCCTCCAGAATCCCCACCCATTGCTCCAGGATCCCCATCTTCTGTTTGAGGCTCCTCACTTAGTGATTTAGGATCATCACCTAGTAATTCAAGATCCCTACTAAGAACATTACCATCACTACCTTCGAGCAATAATTTACTTTGACAAGGGCTTGCTGCGTCGAGTACAATATTCTCACTGGACAGAACTTGGTGACTATTGCTGCCGCCAACTACGGATTGAATTGAGGTGCCCTCCTCAATCCCATGAGCTTCATCTTCCATGACTTGTGAAGGGATTGGTTTTGGTATAACGCAAGTTTCGGGCTGTGTAGTTTCACATTCGTGGGAGATAATTGGTACGACTTTAATATAATCCACTTTATTAGGAGGGCTCTTAGAAGTCATCTCGATGTCACATGTTTCCCTAATCTGCTTAGTTCCACATGGGGAGGAGTTTAATAGAGCCACCTCAATCTGATCCTGTTCGTCACGAGAAGGTTTAAGGGTCAATTCCGAAAACTCCCCTCTGCGGGGAAGTGGCACCGCAGGTGGCACATGACTACTCCCTAAAATTGAGCCCGGACAAGCTGTTGTTGTCTCTTGAACCTAGTCTTCTTCAACAATGGAGGTTACATTGATCCGCTGCTCAGGAACAGTCTGCAAAAATTATCACTAAACTCGCAAGGATTGGATCAACTTCTCCAACATTGAAACAATCCTCCATGGGATGGTCCACTTGCGGACTTTCCTGGAGAGGGGGCGCATTGATCACATTCGTAATCGCTAAGTGCTTCTAGAATCTAGATAAAGTGTTCCTGGGAGCCGTGTAGGGCTCAGTCCGTCCAACTAGTTGGTTTGGTGGTGTCCGCATGTAGAGATGAGAGTTGACCATCCCAGCCTCGTTGTTCACGTAGTCATACTCCATGTGCGACGCACTAGCCTCACCATATACCCCCATTCGGTAATCCTGATGACAACCAAACATGTTGGGCCTAAATCCACCATGCGCGTTGGTAACTACGGGATGGGGCTGTAACTTATCCCTTAGAGATTTCAACGTAACCTCCACCTCTGCCATCCTGATCTGCTTTTGCAATGCAATGATATCCGGATAGTTATTGACTAGGCTTACACAAGACTTTTTTGCAGACTCAACTCTCGGCTCCCTCTGTTCACTAGGACCGCTAGAGTGTTTGAACGTTGGCGAACTCCCATAGCTCATTGGAGATATGAATTTATCTTCGTTGGCTCCAACATCCATTTTGTAGGACTCTCCTCTATGCGGACGCTTACGGTTTTGTTGGCTTTGAGGAACATCTGAATCCATATTGTCGTCTAACGAGCCTTCTGTTTGGTTTGTAAAGGATCTGCTTTGCGCACCAACTATTGTATGATCAGTGGATGGAAAGCCTCCTTAACTAGGTTCTTCTTGCCCATGAGTAACACCTCCGGACTGTGCATTAATAATGTCACCAACAACAGAGCGTTGAGGTTGGAGAAAGTCTGTGTAGTTCATTGCTGCTGCCTTAGACTTCATGGAGATCAGCTCATCAACACAATCTTGGTCACAATACTTGTAAACATGTATTTTCAACATCTGCAATTGGGCATAAGCAAATAGACTATTAGATAAACTCTTCATATTCATGTAAAATGCGTATCAATGAAAAAAAATAGAAGACTTGCAACAAACAATTGCAATCAAGATGACCTCCTAAATCTAGAGTACGGTATTGGTCAGGAAATTATAATAGAGATTTGCTTCATCATGGTTAGGATGGGTATTTTCCAGCAATAACAAATAAAAGTAAACATCATATAACTGTAAAGGACTGCATCGTCAAATTAAAGAAGTAACCTTAATTATGAAAATAATCAACCTGATATCTCTAGATCAGATCGCAGCAATTTTACGCAACCAAAATATTACTCTGCTACGCTGTGACAGATCTAAAATGTGGGGTTCGACCCCTAGGACCTAAAACTAATTCTTAATGGGATATCACCTGGGCAGATTAAGATGACCATCTTAATCTTATGCACTAACAAGTAACTTCTTTTCAGTAAAGCATCCCTTGTTATCACATCTACTCATATCCCAGGTAAAGAGAGTTGTATATTCTACGATTGGACTATTCAAGTTTTTGCAGAGACTGTTATAAATTTCTTTCATATAATATAACTATAGCATTCACTGTATTTGTTGATTTCAAGGCATACTTACGGTATTGTAATGATGCCTGTATTGTTCAATATTGTGAAACAGTGATGCTAGACGGAGTTTAAGAGTACATTACGAACTTTGAACTTCGTATAAATGAACGACTGTATTACTGATTAATGCTAAAATCTACAAGATATGGAGAGGCGTAACTCGACGAGACTTTCTGCCATGGAGTGTACTCAAGCTGAAACTAACAAAAGATTGGATGACATGATACAAAGTAATCTGGCTTTGCAGAATATGGTGCAGTGCGTACTGAGTTCCGTTTCAGCAAGAAAGGCTGGTGGAGAGAAAAGATTGGGTGATCGAAGAATGCCATCTATGGGTGAAAGGAAAAGTGTCACTGATGAGAGAGAGGGTGTTGACGGAGCTTTGCACTCAAGAGAAGGGAGAAGCAAACAATGGTGGGACAAGCTAACAAAATCAACCGATGACAAAGTGGATGTCATGGAGGTACAGTATTCAAATTAATATCCATTAGGAGAAGTTTGGGGTCTCCTATGGGCCTTTTCCATGTTTTCTATGCCTGAATTTTTGCCATGCCCATGCACTTTACCTGCTGGCACCAACTCTGCCAGCAGGTCGCCAAATGCTGCCAGCAGTGCCAACAGTTGGCATTTGGGGGGGTCCAGCCAATCGCTTCCCTTCCCCACCCCACCCCACCCCACCCCCCCATTGGACAATACAAGCAGTAATGACACTGTCACCGACCGTGTGCCCACTGCTCTCACCCCATTGGACAGTATCGGATCCTGTTGTCAGCGGATCCTATTGTCAGCGAATCCTGCAGCGGGGCAAATTTTGTTGTCAGCGGGCAGGATATCGACCAATGAGATTTCGAAGAGAAGTGTCAGCGGGCAGGAAGCTCACCTAATCCGGGCTGTCTTACAAGGCCCATAAGAGACCTGATTTTTCCCCTAATGACAGTCATAACAATATCTGTTATCACAAAAGTTGAAGGAGAATGCTTATGCTAATATTTGACATGGTTTTTCAAAGTCATCATTGTACGCAATTTGATAAGAAGCTAGTGTTTTGTTTGAGGCAATGGAAATTGATGACGTGATTAAACTGAAAAGTCAATATCCCTCTGAGAGAGCGTTTAATTCTTGTAATTGTATTTGTGTTTTGACATCCATGGCCCTGTTTCTCTTTCAGTATAAGATGAAGTGATTTTAGTCAGATGAAAGATGGGCTACATGTTCCACTGTACGCCAGCTAAGTACAAAAAATGGATGATATTTGATTGATTTGTAAATAACGTACTGGGATGCACATTCGGACGGATCTTCTAACTACGTCGCCTGTTACTGAAGAGGTTAAGGGACATCACAGCTCTCCCCCACCGACTGGAAGAGTTGTATATGATAAGGTACTGTAACAGAAGGAACTACAAATTGATGCATGGTGCAGGAATTACTTGAATATATGAGAATTTCTTTGAATGTAAGCTTACGTATTGCTTGGTTGAGTCAATACAGGTCGATGACAGGAGTCAATCTGCAAAAGTACATGTGAGCAAAGCGGTAAGTTGTTCATAGTAACTACACTTCTGAGATTGAAAAATGCATTAACATTTTCTAAGCATATTTTCCATGTCTGAATTTCCAAATTAGATATATACCAAATGTCCGAGCTCTAATGTCATTGTTGACCAATTCTGTACGATACATTGCACAGCTCAATATTGGAGATAAGGTTTGGCTAGGGGATCCATCAAATCACAATGCGCGCGTTGGAAGTGGACGAATCTCAGGCATTGGGGGGGAAGGAATGTTCCACAATCGTCCAATTGCAAAGAAGTATGTGAGGGTGAACCTTGAGAGCATGGAGGCTAATGTCTCACTTCTTGTTCCAGTCGAAGAAGCGAATCAAACAAATCTGAAGGATGCACTGGGGTCATTCGATCTCTGGTTGAGAGTCGTGACCTACACACTTGACTAACATGTGGAAGATTACGCAGACAAAAGAAAAGTGGAAATGAAGCATACCGGCGTTGTGCAAACCAAACGACAAGGTGATTAGAACTCCAAGAGACACGGTGTCTAACAGCCAGGTTTTTCTTTTAATGACATTACTCTGGCAAAGGTAGTGAATGTGGATGTCACTATTGAATTACCTTCGTCTTCTCATTGTTCAGAGAAGCAACGCTGGTGTAGTTATGCTAATCACATGGGATAATACCTTCTACGTCTACACAGAATTCCACTTCTGTGTTGGACATTCGAGGCAGAGTATCTGATAGACTGCGTAGTACCCCTAGAACTGTGGGTTTTTAGATAAGTTACAGAAGCTGAAGTGTCAATTTTGTATAGGGCTTCATTTTCATTAATCGTTAATGCATATACGATTTACCTAATTGGTGACGACCACCGGTGGACCATTCTATAAATATGTTTCCGAATAGTGTCGTCATTTGAATTGCTGTTCCCATCAAATGACATCATTACACGTGCTGCATCCACACTGAAAAAGAACAAGAGTCAACAAGAAGATAAAGGAAAGTCTAGACCATGGGAATTTATTCGCATGTAGAAGAAACCGAGTTTCACATCCTAGAACTGCAGTTCAAGTCAGCAAACAAAAAGTGGACGAAGAGAATATTAACCACGTGAGACTGTTCATTAGTAGAATGAACGCAGTATGAACACCGTGAGACTAGGCCAAGAATCACCACTAGAACTGATCTCTATCACTTTTTCGTACATTGCACCATGTTTCTATGCAGAGCATATCTGAATCATCATTGCGGCTGATCACTTCCATATATATATATACATCGCACCATGTTCCTGGGTAATGCATATATAAACAAACAGTAGCCCCGTGAATGGCGTTTACCAAGCAGTGAATTTGGTCCCTAATGACAGGAATTCTGGAATGACATGGCTTCGTTGACATGAACCCATTGTGTCATTAAATTTTCAATGTATCCTGAATGACTGCTTTTTGAGTCACTGTGGACGTCCCAAATTTGCGACTTTCTACTAGTGAGAGGGCAAAGAATTGGCAGCAGCATTGTTGGTTGACAATTGATGGATCGATTGATGAACGTCTTCGCCCCTCCTCCTCCTCCTCTAAACTCATGCTCATGCTTGCTTGCTTATGCCAATCTCATCTTGTCCCATCTCATGTAGGATTGATGATGCACGTTGTCGTCACTCAAAGTTCTAGCTGGAAGTGAATCATTGGCGACTAGAGTGAATGATAAGTGATTGTAACTCACTTAGACGTGTAGAGTTTGAATCTGCAATCAAAATTACTAGGTCCTAGATGGTTCCACATTCTTCATAATATGGTGAGAGTTGAGAATGGTAGAAGCTGCAACGTGAAGGACAGTCTATACCAATGGAGGTGGACTTCCATTTACTTGTTCTTTTGTACAAGTCATTCAAAGTTGTAACTCAAACGTGATTGCCGATCAGAGGTAGTGACCTTGTGAGGAATTTTGAACATGACCTAGTGAGCAGAAATCAAATCTTCTATGCTTGCAGCAAATGCCAAAAGTTTCAAAGGGAAAAACAGTCTGGGCGCTCTTTTTCTTTTGATACTTGGTTTAGTTTGATAGCAGCATCGACTTTGAGAAGCTTTCTCTTTTGTTTCTTCTGCAACTGGTTTTGCAGGGCATAGAGACTATATGTGTCACTCTAGAAGTATGTAGTTGGCGAGCATTTCCTCCATTTTTGTTTGACAGCGACACTCTCTTACTCATGGGCTTGCACATAGAGGTTGGCTCGTCCACGCGGCCCCAGTTTTACACGCCTTAAGTTCCGCTAACAGGCTTCTTGAGAGTGCCAAGAAACTTATTCAAGCCATTGTTGGATAAATGTAAGACTTATCAACCTAAAGTTTGCTAACAATACTTGATCACCATGTCTTACGGGGATGAGTCTCATCACGGCTCCAGGAAGTCCAGGTATAGCAATGAGGAGATCGGGGGAGGATACAAGGCCAACACTCATGATGATGAGGACAAAGGAAAGTCAAAATATGGCAAGAAGAAGTCCAGCACCGGCTACAATGATGACTCTATTGCTTAGAAAGTGGCAAACAATGAACTCAATTGACTCTATAGAATAGATTTAAGTTCACAAAACACATATGAAGAAGTCAGTAGTAGACTTGTTCACATCCCATCTCGATTCAGCACGCCCTCTACCATTGAATCATTGGAAAGTTCATAAAGCACTCACTAATTGCATACACTAATTTGTTGATTTGTAACAATGAAGATTGGATGTTGTTCAATGAGCAAAATTGACGCACATTCCTCCTTGCTTCTAAGAACATTTGATGTTTGTCATTTTGAGTTGCACTTAATTAGCAGCCTCCAAACCCTAAATCTTGCACCCACTTACAATGTTTAAAAGAAATGTGACATCTTTGATGGTTGTATTCATAATTGTTCAAAATATCAAGCATGAAAATTTCCAGACACTTCCATTCATTATTGCAATTCTGTGGGCAGGTACATTGTATGAAAAAATGACATGGATGAATACTATCATAGATAGTCATCTTTCAAAAATGGATGTTTCATAAACGAATATGTACTTCTATAAAAAAAAAAATTATTACTAGGAATGGTTGAGAAAAAAATGGGTATGTCATTTCAAAACTTCCCACCCACTTCAAAATTGTTTTCACCCATTTTGCCCATGAAAACTTCAGGCAATTTGGGCAAAAAATGCGACACGGTGTTTCAAGCCAGATTCTTGTAAAAAGCATATCTTTCCTATAACAACTTTAATTTCATCAAAAATTTGTTTTTTTGAAAGACCTTGGTAAATTATATGCTTGGTAAAAATCTCAAAAAATAGTAAAATTTTGGAACCTTAAACTAGCCTACTCAAAAGTGCCTCGACAAGAATTTGGTCTCAAGGTTCTTTAGGGGTTAATATGGTTCTTCATTGATAACAACATCAATGTGGTCGTAGAGAGTGGAATGTGAATCTTTTGCTTTTAATTATATACATTGTTTTTAAGCTATCCATGATATCTTCTTATGAAATAATATACATACTTTGTTCAAGTATAATATTTAATTTTGTATTTGGATACATATAGAGTATATAGGGTACTCAACTATGAATGTAATATTTGAATGAGTGAAGCTATTGTTTTTGGTTGCAGTTCTGCTAGATAATGTATACATACAGCAAGTTCTCATTCATAAGGCACTATATTCTCATAAACTCTTTGGTCTTGATACAAGTCTTAGGTGAACCCTAGAAGTTTAGACGACTTTTAAAACTCACAACTTGGCAATTATGTTTCTTGTTTCCTTTTGGTCTGACAACCTCAGCATGTTTAGGCCTACACGCACTTTGAGTGATGCTTTCCAAAGGTACTACCTCTAACTTTGAGTATCAAAATAGCAATCACCTTTTATAGAGGCAAAGGAGTGTATGGCCAAACAAATATATTTCTTTTTGCATGCAACATATGAAGACAACCATTGACAATTCATTCTTTAGAGTGCATGGGTCCATAAATAGGCTATTTTGCATATATATATATATATATATATATATCTCCATTTGGAAGAGTACGTATCATTCATCCAAATATGTATTGTTTCATCAAGTACACATATTCAATACAAATCATACACAAATATTAAATACACGTAAATTTTAATTGTATAAATCAAGTATCATTGTTCATGAATTTCTAGTGCACAATATAGTATCATTTGTTCCAATATAGTATCATTAACAATTTGACAATATTTCAAGATCCTATTATCAAGCTTTTTAATCTATGTACGCAATTTGACTTTGAGAATTATTTCCTATGACCTATGTGTAGCTACTTTAACATCAAAACAGTTCATCATTGTAAATCCTTGAATGCTTGATATCAATATAACTACATTATTAATTTCTAAACCAAATGGTATGTATTAGAGTTTGCGGGAAGGTCAAGATCAAAAGTCAAAGATTCAAGTGTTTGTCGTAGCTATTAACTAACATATGCCGCATATTCTAGGCTATCATATCAGAGTTTATGACGAAGATGACTTCGCTTAATTAATAACTGAGAGTTCATGGTCGATAGCGAGCAGAGCAAGAGGCAATAGGAATCAAGAGGAGAGGTAATGGCCAACAAGAGGAGAGGCAATAGCAAGCAGAGAAAGAGGCAATAATAAGTAGGGATTGCACCATAATTTGCTTTAACTAGTGATTTGTAGAAGATGTTTTGAGGAGAGATATCGATACAATAGAAATTTTGTATGGAAATTGTAATAGGATGGAGGAGTATGGAAAAGAGAAGTATTATGCTATGATAATTGAATTGCCAAATTTGGGCTTGGATTTTGCAAAGAATTGTAAGCACATTGAGAACAAGGAGATGACATCCATGTTTGGAGAGAGAGTGAAATATAGAGGGTACAACTTCCTAGAAATGAAGTTTAGAGAATGAGGTATCATATTGAAGAGTTGTTTCTAGCAATTTGGTAGTCACTAGTGAAGCTCAAGGTCTACTGCATTCTCAAATTTTTTGGTCGGGCAGTTGCATCTAAGGTCTGTCATTTACACCCAAATAAACTTGGCTAAGTATGCCTCTAAGGTAACTATAGATATTTGATGGATGAATGAATTTTCTAATCATACAAGGCAGTGTTTAAAAAGAAAATGAGAGGAGCTAAACAACTTCTAGTTAAAGATAGATAGGTGGGCTTGACATCCATTCCTAGGTTGAAAGTTGCTTTGACGTACTCTAATTGGAAAGGAGCTCCAAGAGAGAAAGCACACAATTAGGGTTACAAATTGGGCAGAGCTTCATATAGTGGACTCCTAGTTTAATCAAATGGACCTAGCTTTGAAGCAACCACGGCCCGCACATACATCTTAAGTGTTAAAAAGGTTCTAAAAGGGTGCGACCTCGGAAGCACCGACATGCAACTCTCGAGTGTCTTAGACTGAAGTAGAGTAGAACAGTAAGTAAGTCACAATTAATCCCTCTATGTCATCGCCCTGAGGGCTTTGGAGTTACTGCCCTTGAGGCAATAAATAAGAGCAACCTGAGGAATGCCACACACTTTCATTTTCATTTTTGCCTTAGGTCTGAGTTCTGTAACATTCAGAACGTAAGTTAGTCGTCGCGTAACCTTTACAAGATGGGTGCCTGAGTATCACGCGGTCATGTCGACACAGGCATCAGAAAAGTATCGAGTGGCTGGGTTGTAGCTTGGGTATCAGCGAAGTATCACGACTCACGGGACTATCGCATTGAGAGAACGAAGACTCGAGGCAGGTGTGAAACGAGGGCTTAGAATAGACTGGGGTCTGGGAGAATTGGGCAGCAAGCGTGGTTCCTCGTGCTGTGGGTGCTCTCGAATGCTGGCCGAAGGTCGAGTTTTGTCTTGAATTTTGGCTTACCTTATGTCCTCAAATTGGAAATGTGGAAACCTCATTTGTAGCTCTCAAGAACATCAGGGTCTTTGCTGATTTGTAGCTCTCAAGAATATCAGGGTGTGTAGCTCTTATTTTTTTCTGTGAGATTTTTCCACTTGTGTGCAGTGAGGAGAGAATTATAAGCGGAGAAGAAATTAGTTAGAGAAGTTGCTTGGGTTCCTCTACAGTCTGTTCAAAATGACAGCTCAAATGGTTATGAACTCTATCGCTACTCCTCACTCCTCGGGCTTGACAACTCCAAAGCACTCCAGCTCAAGGACCGTGGTTTCTCCCGCTTCACGGTGCTTCCTGCCTACGACCACGCAGGCTCGCCGACCCAGAACTAGATTAGAAACCGAGACCTCAAACTCTACACGCGAGAGAATAGCTAAAGGTCAGATTGATTTCCACAGCTCAGTTCTCTGTCACTCCTATCTGTGATGGCACATAGTTTAATATGTGAAACTTACGAGCTCAATCATTTTAGTTGTCTGATGGTTGGGTGATCATTGAGCGGTTTCAGCTGAGGCGGAGGTCAAGAAAGGTCGAAGGACAGCCTTTGTGAAGGGCACAATCTCTATGTCACTGGGAGTTGGATATCTTGCCTCCGAAAGGGTTAGGGTTAGTAACATGAGGGTGAGAGCTTACAGGGAAGTCGACTGGGAAAAGCTTTTCAAGGCGGAGGCTATGAAGAAAGAAGAGCTGAAAGAGTATTTGAACGAAGATCCTATTTGGCTATGGGTATTCAAATCGTGGTACAGGTTTGTACAGTCCTCTCCTGTGTGCGTTTAAGTTCAGTACTCTTGCAGAATTAGATACTGTCAGATTCTAGTCTCTCTTATTTGCAGAACAAACCTGATATGGTCTACTTGACAAGGATGTCTTTCATTGCAATAGCAAATACTGGTATACCTGAGTTCCTGACCTCCACATATTCCAAATGACGTTTTATGCTAATTTATTGTGTTTGCAGTGGCATCAATAGTGCATTGCAATTTTTGTGGTCACAGCCAAGCAAAGTTAAGTACATTGAGTGGCCATCAATCAAGAGCACTGTAAGAATTTAATCACATACTTCCGTCGTTTTTCAATGAGTTGTATGCATTTGTAAGGTGTTAGCTATATATGATGTGTTTTCTATCCCTTTCTCGCAGCTTCAATTTTGTTCTAGGTTCTGTGTTGATTTTTAAACTTCCATGTTCAGCTCTGTGGATTGTCGAAAAGAGTGGCATCTGCAAGAAACTGACCCTGCCCTCTGTGCATTGCAGGTGAAAATGGCACTTCTAACTCTAGTAGTCGTGATGTTTCTCATGGTTTTTCTATGTTCAGTCGATTCCCTATTCCGCTACATACTGAAGAGTAGCATGAGGCCGATAGCATAATTTCATAGTCTTTCCAACACCTCCGTCTCAGTTATTCCTGGTCTACATAAGCAGTCCTTTTGGAAAACATGTTCGGCACGACAGGAGAACTTACCTGAACATTTTCTCCAAGCAAAGCCCCAACCACAAGTCATTGTTCTGGGTACTGGAGTCGAGTGAGGCGATTGGCACAGCAATAGGTATTCGGAGTCTTCGACAAAAGAAGTTCCGCACCACTGGAGCTAGTATAGGCATACGACAGTGCAGACTCACAAATATGATAGCAATTTACACAGAAAGGGGTGCCTTGTGGAGAATTCTGCAATGAATGCCTGGTGATGCTGTCAGTGTATTTGCGCGGATGAATTGAGTGTTTTGTTATTTACGGCCGAAGTGGTAGCAGACACAGCTGTGCCAGTTCTGGGTGAGGATTATACCGCAAAGGGAGATAGAGTGAGAAGGGTTGGCTAGTATAAAGATGGTAGAGAAAAAAATGTCTGAATGTCGCAGAGAGGAGTTTGTACCAGTATCATGATTTCGAGATACCAGCCGGTTCCAAGTATTAGAGATTCTCTAAAATCCAAGAGAGAGCGGGTGCATGGTATTTGAAAATGTAATTTTTAAAAATCATTAACAGTATCAATATAAGTCTTTCCAATTACTTAACACATGGTATCAATAGTGTAATATCAGCCTCGCTAATACCAGAGGAATATGCATACGCCTCTGGTATTAAAACTTGATTAGTGATCATCAAATATGCAATTCTGAGGATCAAAATGTGATAAGAGGTATAGCAATTTTAAAGAGTAAAAAAACTATAATACTCTACAAAATCCTAAAACAACATGTGGCAGCGGTACTCCTTACCATTGGAAACTTCTACACCTTCAAAAAATCCAGCATCTTCTACCTCATCTTCATGATCGTCAAGTAAATCAACCTTCTTGTAGAACTCCATTAGGTCTTTTGCAACCTCCTCACACTCAGATCTTGCATCATCCGGCCAGTTTTTGAAGATCATGATCAAGGAGTCTAAGTTATCCATGCCAAGGCGGCAACGATACAAGCCTGTAATCACACCAGCAATACTAAAGATACGCTCAATCTCAATTTGCGACCCTGGAATTGCGAGAATCTGGCCGGCCAAGAAGGCTACAGATGGAAAGCAACTTGCATTCTCCTTCCACCATGTCAAGGGCTTCTTTGCCTCTGTAGGTACCATTGTAAGACGTCGGAAAAGGGACAATTTTGCTATGAGGATGCCCTCACAAGCTTCTTCAATCGATGCTGCATCATCGAAAAGTACGTTGGATGACCTCGGAGTAGGAGCTGGGGCTGGAATTTCACCAGGGTTCAAGGTTTTGTGTACCTTGATAAGAAACGGAATTAATACCGCAGTGTCATAGCCCTGCACAATCTCCTTTGCCTTTGAAACATAGACGTAGTCAATGATGCACTCCAAGCCCTTGAAGCGTGGGTAACATGAGAGCCAGCATATTGTGAGCCTTGGCCTCGCTGAACACAACAACAAATGTAAGAAAAGGCTTCAACACGCCAATAGCGTCGCGGGCCATCCTCATCTTGAGCATCTCAATCTCGGACTTAAAGTCACCAGCTCAGGGAGCAGGAACAACATTCGCTCGCTGATCGTGAACATCTTGTAGCTCCACTGAGACACAAAATGCCGCAGCAAGGGCATCGGAGAGGAGCCAATATCCACGAGTCTGATTAAGAATGCATTGGTTCACAATAGCATTGATAGTTCCAGTAACAATCCTTGCTACTGCCCGCGTGAGACAACTAAGAACTCGTTCTTGCAACTTCAACGAATACTGCTTGTAGCAGATGTTGATGGCGTCTGCATATTCCAAAGTCTCTTGGAATAACATTACCTTCAAAGCAAAACGAGTCTTCACAAGGGTTTTCAGTTTCCAACTTGGCAATCGAGCCTCAATGCACGCCTTATTCCATTCTCCGCGACCTGTGCGAGACTTTTTGATCCATATGATACATGACTGCAGGGATTTTTGCGCTATCTTCAAAGATTCCTTCTTCATACCCGCACATACCTTGTCATCAATGGTTTCATATTGGCAGACCTTCGACATGATGTGTCCAAAACAGGCTCCAGCGTAGGGTTTGGTGAAAAAACCATTGTCTGCAGAGCACGCTCGAGTGTGGCCAAATTGGCTCCCTCATCCTTCATACAAGCTATGATCTTATCCCGCAACTAAAACTGATCCAGTAAAGGCTTTACGATCTCAGCCAATGCAGCACTAGACGTATCTTGCGCTTCAAAGAGGCCCACTCTTATGTGGCAAGGCATCCAACCCTCGTCGATGAAATTAACAACCAATGCACATGTATCCCAACCGCACCTTGACATCTACAAATCGAAGGTGATGGTACCTGTGGCATAACTCGCAATTGCATGCAGCACATACCTCTCCATTGTCTTAGCAAACATTGTGGGAATATGTTCATTCATGAGCTGCTTCCGGCTTGGGCACACCACCCGTGGATCCAAGGGCATAACAAGATGGCGGAACCATGGACTCTCAACAGTGCTTAAAGCTTCGTAATCCTTGGCAACAAACAACACCACATCTTTAACAAACCTCAACTGCTGCACATCGTTCTTGCTGTAGGGTTTACAATTACCAAAAAATGTCAACATATATGATGGCGGCACCACCTTCCTTCTCTTGCACTTCTGTCTCAAACTCTTTGCCTCTGCTGTTTGCCACTTATACCTCTCCAAGTTGCTCAAATGATTATTTGTCAAAAGTTTCTTCATACTTGTAATTCCATGGTTAGGGTTATACTCAACATAGCCCTTTCTTGAACGAGTGCTGCTGCAAGAGTTGCTCGACTCTAACTGTCCAGGATGACACTCTGTGCACGCCGTCGTCTCGGTTGCCTTTATGTCTACGCCCTTCTCTAAATCTCTTAGGCGAGAGAATGCCCACACCGCAGAGTTGCGATGGTACGGGACCCAAAACCTTGCATTCACCATTAGCGCCCCGAAACGTGCTTCCCACGACGCCTCATCTTCAGCAGCAACACCCTCCTCAATTGGTCGCAGAATCTCTCTGTGCCTCTCCTCTACAGCTTGCTCGCATTCAACGTCAACAAATTCTTCCTGTAACAAAACTGTCACTTGATAACTGGATTGGTAATCAGACAACATCTTGATACCCGAAAACCGGAACCCTAGACTACGGCAGAGTCTCACGCAAACATTCAGAAAAGCAGGACTCAAGCTAGCTACGAAATTCTTACATAGATAATCAGAAGCTGTAATGCACAATAGCAAAACTTGGAAAGCACAAAATTGCAGTTTACTCATGCACCTGACGGTAAAAAGGCAACGTACCAAGCCTTCAAAGCGCACCAACGGTAGCACCCCATTCCGCTACTCACAATAACAACTACTCTACCTACTCATTCTTAACGCCCCTCACAATTATAGCCACTCCGACTACTCATTCACAATGTTGCTTTCACTCTAATTAACTCAACCGAGCAAATCGTACCCAGACACCGTGAATCCTAATCTCAATATTAATGACGCCATTTCAAAATCACAATAGTCGGGTACACAATGTAGTATTAAGAAGATCTTGTGAAGGGCAACATGCACAATCCCTAGTATTTCGCCCATGCAGAGAAGCCTCTATCGATTCCGTAATACCCTATTCATATTCACTATTGATACATGTCTCAACCTTCTATACTAGACCAACACTGGTTTGTACCAAAAGTGGATAGAGCTGTATACTCGTTCGAGCTATATAGAGAGCAAATATATTGAAGATATAAAGAATTATGTGCTACCCTTAGGGAGAGTTATCTTCAACACTTTACTCCCACCATAGAAGGTGGAGTTGGTTTTGAGTTAATACAAGCTCATTTTACTTTGGGCGGACATAGAAGCATAAACT
The DNA here is from genome assembly GCA_014871385.1 of Ceratodon purpureus. Classification (NCBI taxonomy): domain Eukaryota; kingdom Viridiplantae; phylum Streptophyta; class Bryopsida; order Pseudoditrichales; family Ditrichaceae; genus Ceratodon; species Ceratodon purpureus. The sequence continues at coordinate 2,669,312 of CM026426.1, forward strand.
TGTTTTGCCTTAGGCCGATATAGAATCTATAGATCAATTCTATGTTGATTGGGAAACTACTAATTGTTTTTAAGTTGAATGGGATCGTTTGCTTTTTTCTAAGTTCATTGTCACTAATTGTTCATTTCTAAGTTGATTGGTCAATGGGTGGTACCTCTAAGCTGATTGGTCAACACATAGCACTTAGATGTGATCAACTAGTTGATTCTTATTTTAACATTCGTCCTTGATCTAAATTATCTTTTTAGAAACCATTTCCATAGCAAAATCCAATGTAGAAAAGAAAAAGATCCGAAAAGGATTATGATCTATCCAGGATTCACTTATGGAGTAACTTCATTCCTGCCTCTAGTACCAGCCTTCTATCTATATATTGGTTAGGAGAGCTTTAGTCAAATTATTAATTACATCATAAATTGAATTTAACTTCTTCCCATCAATCTATTTACTTTGAATGAAGTCTTGGATGAAATTGAATATCTATAGGTTGATACGCTTGACTCTGTCCGTTTGGATGAAGTCAACTCCCATTAGTACAAGAGATGCTGCATCCTCTTCAAAGGTGACCATTGACTTGCCATCTTTAGTGAGCCCACATTGCTCCATGATGACCATGCGCATGTTGCGTAGCAAGATCGCTTCCCTGGTTGGCAAATGTGGCAATGATAATATACTTAACAAACTTCCATGATATTGTTGCTTTGTTCATCATAAAGATGTAGCCAATTTAGTACTCTCTAGACCTTTCATCACTCTTGAAACAAGCATTAGCTTACCTAGTAATTTCTTGAGTTCTTCCTTTGAAGTAGTGTAGGTTCATGTCTTTTGTGCCTCCATGGTATCAAAGTAGATGCATGACTACATTCTAGTAATGTGCTTAGTGCTTCTAGTTGTGCCTTGCAAGTAGACTTGTGGCAAATGAAATAATTTGGATGAGTGTATGTAGAGAAGTACAAAAAAACTTCTCTTATTGATAAGTACATGTTCTTGTCATAGAACTTCTCCTTCCAAAGATGGTAGAGATCATCAAAGGTTCTATTTTGTTTGATCATAGGGGTGGAGGTAGAAGTAGCTTGGTCCATATTGAATCTTTTTAATAAGGTTTCTCTATAAGTGGTTTGATGGAGGAAAATTCTCCCATCAAGTAAACATGCCTCGTAAAGTCCTCGGAAAAAAGTAGTCTTGCTTCATAAATTCATCTTAAAGCAAGTGGTGAGTGACCTAATAGCATGCTCACAAGTGTTTGGAGTGCATACAAGGGTAAGGTCATTCACAGAACACTACAATAGTAATAAACTGGAAGTTTCCTTTAAAATATAGAAATAAGGTAAAGTCTAACCGTGTTGGAACTTGTGATGAAGGAAGAAGTCAAGTTGGTGCTATACCCTACTAGCTTCAGTTAGACTATAGAGATTGTTTTGAAGTTTAAGTTTACGATAGGATCAAGGTTGTTCATGGGACATAAGGACCGGTCCGTCCGTCCGGTCCGCTCGTCCGTCCGTTAAGGGTCAGGGAAGGTCCGTTTGACCAAGACGTACGGTTGACCATCCAAATGGTGAAATGGGAATTACCTTGGCCAACTACGATGCCATGCATCTGACATGTCACCAAATATTCTACATATAGAATTGACTCGGGGGATGACATGGCTAAGAGGAAGGGCGCCAACGCCTTGGGGGAGGGGGGCGCGAGCGGCTGAGAGGGGGGCCGCGAGCGTCTTGGGAAGGGAGGCGCGAGCGAGGAGGCGCGAGCGACTGGGAGATATTTATATTATATTTTTTTGTGATTTTTTAAAATTATTTTGGAGTCATATATATTATACTTTCTCTATATAAGTTCTATATGTAATATGCTGAAAGATGTATTACTTTTTTTAATTTTTTTTTGGCGGTGCGCCGCTCTAGATTCCTTCGAGTACCTTGCATACCCAATGGTACTCTTACAACAATGTCTTCATCATCAGGTGCTTCTTCACGGCTATCTTCCAATGAGTAATATCCTTCTGAGGATTTCGAGCCCTCGTCATCTTCATCTCCGCAATTAATAGGCACATACTCCTCCACCGTGGAATGAATGTTGCACAATTCTTTTGACCTTCCGTCTTTTGGTCTTATCGGTGATCCCGTCCACATTCATTACAAGTAATCTACGTTTACCCACAGCCACAGGTAAAGACGGGGTTGTCCCAACAGTATATCCTGAAAAAAAAGGGCGAACGTTTGTTGGACCTTTCCGTGACGGTATCACTCCACGACGCGTCGTAGAAGGTCCAGCCGGTAGACCTCCTCCTGAAAAAGTGAGTGGAACACTTATATTTGGTGTTGGAGTTATTGAACCATGCCCAGTAGAAGTGCTTGAACGATGTGGGGGAGGTCTACCCAACCCTGCAAGTACTGCTCCGATTGAAGGTGTACTCTGGGGCAGGGGTGTTTGAAACAATCGGCCAATAGGAATTTCATCTTCTTGTCCATTTCTAACTCTCTCTGATTGTTCATTTTTTGGAGGGCTTTCATTCAAACCTCCGGACCTGATTGTTTCCTCAACATTTTCTGGCAGAGCGCCTCGGAGTTGTTCAACTTCTTCTCCTCCCTCAACGTCTTGTGGAATTGGAATTTGCTCTCCCATGTTGTTACCCCCTCCTTCATTGTCATTGTTGGAAACGCTACGAACGGGGTGAATGTCATCATTATCGCCACCATCGTCGCTTTGATGCTGAGTCATTTCGACTTCAAATTCATCGTCAATATCATTGTCTGCCCGATCGTATGCGACCTCGCCTCTAGTTCGTATTTCATTAACAACGCGGTGAGGCGAAGTAGCTGCCTCTTCATCATATCTTGCCTAGTCAAAAACTCCATTCGGCTTGTTAACGTGTTCATTGCGTGGCATGTCACCACCAGCATTGTCCACGGGTAACTCTGGATACTCATCATCCATAGTAGCACGAGTATAATGAACTCCACCGTCGTCACCATCGCCTTCATTATCTTCAACTCCATCGTGGAATCCTTCATCTCCATCATCATCACATACTTCTTCATCGTACATGGCTACAACTTCTTCATCTGAGTCTTCGGAGAACGGTTGGTTGTCGTACCAAATAACAGGATCCGCTCCACGTCGTTCTCAAAGGAGCTTACTGTTGGTGTAAATGTACACCAAGTCCTCTGCCTTCTTCACGGCCAATCGGTTGCGAACCTTATTGTGAACAAAGGAATACATGCTCCAATTTCGCTCACATGATGATGCCGAGCATGTTAACGAAAGGATGCGCTTTGCTATCAAGGGCAACGCATCGCCTCCAACCCGCTGCCACCATTGATGAGGTAGCATCTTAGTCTGCCGAATGTCTGGGTCCTCCAAAGGGCTAAATGGACCGGTGCGTTCCTCAAATTGTGTTAGCTCGAACATCACAGTATCATGGTCCAGTCCAAGGCACTCACTCAAATGAATTAGCACTTGCAAGAGTGCACGCTTCGCAGCACCGTTAATCAATAGCTCGTGGCTCTCCGGGAAAATGTAGGGATTCAACATGGCACCTGCGTAGTGGAGATCTGTCAACATCATCTTCCATCTCTTCGTAAAATGTTTCTCAAAGCGCCCTGCTATAGCGAGGTCTAGGAAAAAAGGGTCACCCCGTAGACGGAACACATGCTTCTTCAAATTATTCATGGCCAACCACGCCCTCCCCATTGCCGGTGTTTGTCCATCAAAGGTCTTCAAGGTCACAACAGCCGGCTTCATAACATGCACAAGATCCTCACAACGTAACCAAAATGTCTCATCAAGAATGGTACTTCGTACTTGACCTGCTAAGGCATGAGCACGATACCCGTTTGACCGATTGAATAAAGTACCTACATATTCGTCCCATTTTTGATGGACTACCACCTGAATTAGTGCCTCCCTCAGTTCAAGCAATCGAACAATCATCAAGTATTGGCATCCAAATCTTGTCTCCATTGGTAACAACAAAGACAACTTTGGGCTGAATTGGCAAAACAAAGCCAAGATGACATGACGGCGACGTATAAAATTCGGTATGCGTTTTGCCAAGATAATCACCTCTTTGAAGGTTGCTTCCTTCCTCCAATCTTCCAATAAGAGATCCATGATGTGAGCTGCACATCCTTGCTTGTAAATGTGTGGGTAAGCTTCTACCACCTGGTCCATGGCTCCCAACATCGCACTAGCATTGTCAGAGCAAATCTGTACCACATTCTGCGGACCAACTTCTTTGATGTACTCTTTCAATTTCCCAGCTATGTATGCTTTTGATTTCTTGTTCCCCGTTGTATCAATGGAACCCAAGAATATATCTCATGCTGGACACACAAGCATGACATTCATCAACGGCCGATGAACAACGTTGTCCCATCCATCCGAGCAAATAGTTGCCCCGTACAAGCTAATACACTGCTTGGTTTTCTCCTCTATTTTCGTCTTGAGAAGTTGCTTTGTTGGCTGGATGTGCTTGGTTCGCATTGCGCTGTACGCTAGTGGACAGTAGACAAAACCCGCTTTCGAGGTTGCCTCCACAGCTGCGATGAAAGATTGATGTCTATCCACATTGAAAGGCACATTCTCTTCGTAAAAAAATGACGCCCATTTCTCATCCAATTCATTGCGCTTTCCAATCTGATAGGCCTCGGTAAAACTTTGTTGCCGCATAGATCTTGGTGTACATGAATCCCCTCTGCTTAGAAGCGGAGTTGACTGAGACGGTTCAACTTGAGAAATCCTCTCCTCTTGGACCTCCTCCGTTCTTTGAGGCACTTCCGTAGATTGCTCAGCAGGCATAGACTGGCTAGAACATGGTGCCAAGTGTGCCTCGCCATCACCACCGTTAGTGCCGTAGATCTCTGCATGTGTCATTCTTTTTGGTATTACATTACCACAATTGGCAAAGCGCCTAAATACGGCGGCAGGGGCCTTGGTACAATGACTCTTGCTTGAACCTTCACCCCATCCATAGTGCTTCATAGCTCTTGCTTGTTTATAATGAAAAGTGAAATTGCACCACTCACATTTAACAAGGTCCTTATCAATGAACGTCCACCATGGAGCCCACTCAGCCGCCGACTGATGCTGTTGACCTACCATTCTCCGTGTCTCTGGAAAAGTACAATGATCTCTACTCTGCAAGTGTTAGTATGTCACATGTGAGAAAAACAAATGGTATGTGTAGACATCAACCACAGGCCAATGTGATGCACATAGTCTCAAGCAAGGAGCCCACAAGGAGTTCCGGGACTAGAAGCCATGATTTCAAATGAAATTAGGCTTGGCCTAAGTTGGTGGCATTTATACTCGTGAGGGGAGGCGCGAGCTCCTGAGGGGGCGAGAGCTTCTCACATGGGGGAGAGAGTGTTTGGTATTGGAGGCGAGAACTTCTCCAGGGGGGGGCGCGAGCTTCTCCATGGGAGGGGCGCGAGCTTCTCTAGGGGGGGGGGGGGGGGGGGGGGGGGGGGGGGGGCGCGAGCTTCTGAAAGGGGGCCGCGAGCTTCTGAGAGGGAGGGCGCGACCTTTTGCAAGGGGGGGGGGGGGGGGGGCGAGCTTCTACGAGGGGCAGTCCCGATGAATAGGCCACACAGTTTTTAAATTTTTTTTTTTAAACATTTTTTCATTCCATTACAAAACTAGCAATGTCATTTCATGTTCCACCCGAGCACATATATGCTGAAAAAATGATTTATTAAAATATTAGAAATGTGCAAACAAGGCCACATAGGCAATCAAAATGTTCCAAACGTAAATTACTATGGAATTACAATGTGTATCTAAAACAACCATTGGGAGCTTGGAAGTTGTAAGGGGGACTCATCCAATCATCCACAACTTTTGCAAGTGAAAGCCTCTTTGCAGGATCTTCGTTTACCAAGCCATCCAACTTTGATGAGAATGCAATCATTGAGATTGAATCCTTGAAGAGTTCTGGGCATTCTTCCTCTCTCCATATCTTCTTTGCCAAATGGCCTACCGAAAATGCATCAGATTGCGTCATCCATGGATGCATCCTCTTCATGCGCTCCAAATTGCGTTCCTCGTCATCTTTGTCGCCATATAAAAAAAACAACTCCGCTGCAACTCCTACCCTCCTCTCCTTTAATAGCAGTAGATCATGAATCGTGAAACCACGAGTGAGCCTCTTTCTCAAGCTCCATGACCCTCTTGCGCCCCCCCCCCCCTGAACTAGCCCGCGCCCCCCTCAACCCGCTCGCGTCCCGTGACCCGCTCGCGCCCCCCCCTGAACCCGCGCGCCCCCCTCCCCCCCCCCCGACTATATAAGTGAACTGGGCGCCCTCCCCCTCTCACTTTTTTAAGCTCCACCTTGGCACTCAGGCCTTGAACTACCTCACGGTGACTTATTGCTGAGTACTTGGGTGGGGTCTACAGTATTTTGAGAACGCCACGTACCTCTTTCAACCGTATTTTGTACGCTCATCCAGGAATTTGGGCCCTAAACTACCTCACGGTGGCTTATTGCTGAATACTTGGGTGGGCCACAAAGTATCATTAGAATACCATAATCAACCACGTAGGAGATTTGTAAAACCATTTGGGCGAAGTTTTGAGGAGTTGGTGTGCTTTTTAACACACTCAACTTTACCAGTACACCACGATGGAGGGAAACCCAGCTCCGGCGGCGGCAATGCCACTCACCAAGGCGGAAAAGAAAAAAATCAAAGATCGTGAACGGAAGCGTGGTGGTAAAAAGATGAAGAAGCGCCTTCATCTGTTGAACAACCCAACGAAGTTGGCATTTAGAGGTTGGCAAGATGAGCTGGAACCGTGGAAATATTCCACATGCGAGGAATTCATTGAGTGGTGCCACATCACAAAACTATTTCCACACGAGCGCCACAGAAATCACAGGATCTCAGACAAGGCTAACCTCTATTATTGCTTGAATGCGGAGTTTGTTGAACGTTCTATACAAGTTTACCAGCATCTATACAAGCAATCTTGTGTCAAACGCAATGAAGTACCATTGTTCATTTGCAGAATGGTGTATGCTGAGGTCGTGCTTCACAAAGTGGTGGATTGGTCCACCATCAAAGCCACGAGGAATGTTAGGGCGCCGATAGTGGGTGACATTCCCAAACAAAGGAAATACCTAGATGGTGACCTGGGTAAAAAAATGAAGGTAAAGGCACAAGAGAGGGATCCTGAGACAGCAGAGTCAGGACCATATTCTGATTCCAATGGTCGTCGTGTAGAAAGAGTGCCACGTAGAGTTGCAGCACTAGCAAATATGGCTATAGTGCCTCCCATCAACCATCCAGCGGTCGTTATAGAACCTCACGTTGATGCGAACATCAACTTCATGAAAAACAATCCGAATCCTGCAGCTAATTTGGAGGTGGTCGGAACTGAACCTACGTTGGTTCTTGGCATGCCGATTATAGTTAGAAATAACCTGTCTAACCAAACCGAGGAGGTCGGGGAGTTGCAATTAAAGGTTATAGAAAAGGATGGTTTCATTGCAGAGTTACAAGAGACCATCCGAAAATTACGATTGGAATCAGCAGCAAAAGATGCAGTAATATCAGATTTGCGCAATCAATTGCAAGAACGAGAAAGACCTCAGTCTTCTCAAGCCAATGATATACATGTAGTTCAGGATCCAATGTTGGTGGATGAATCTTACATCAACAACATAGTTGATGTTGCAACGGCGATGTGTTGGAGAATATTTCCACACCAGCAAAACGACGACGGGTTGGAGTGATATTGCCTCCACCAGCCCCATACGCGCGACCCTATGTGGACATTGATGGACCATTAAGTCAAGATTCCTTGTCATTTCCACCCAATGCTCAAACGGGAGAAGTGGAGACATTGATGAGAGCCAATGATGAATTGCAGCTCCTTGTTTCTAAGCTCGCTAAATCATACAACGAGTGGAAAGTGGCAACCATTCTCAGCGTTGATCGCCGTCGCCAAATCGAATTAGAGTTCAAGAAGATCGACAAATTGTACTTGCAACACAACAGACGAACGGATTTTGGCCTCACTTCATGGATTAACGCAGATGATATGTTTCCATCCGACATGCCAATGGAAGAATCGGATTCTAAACTCATAGATTGGGCGAAGTTGGATTTTGATGTGAAGAACGCAACTTCGTGCCATGATCTTCAAATGAAGGAAGGAGTTAAAAGCAGAAAGCTTTGGCCAAATCCTCAACCGTGGGTGTTGGATGGTTCAAAACAATGTATGGTGTGTCTAAATCCATTTGGTCCGGAGGGTGGATGGGCAGTTGGATCATGTACCCACATGTTCCATCCAATGTGTTTAATTAACATTTTTTTGGCTAGGAGATTTTGCCCGATGTGCAAATCCCCGTTCCATGAACGCTTGTACAAGGTTTTTGGACTCACTCCATACATGCCACCAAGCGATGAGAGAAATCCCGAAAACACACCAGGTGAAGAGTACCGCAACATGTGGGGGGAAGATTTGATTTGGAGTTGGCGAGCCTAGACTCACTCGGTCTTCAAGAGCAATGTAAGTGACGAGTTGGGGTGGGAGAATGACGACAAGCAGATTGTGAGGGTGGCAAGGAAGATAATTGGATCAGCGAAGGAGGACCAAGGGAAACGAAATTTCTTCTATCAGACTTTGAATGGATACTGGGATGTGAAGCATAAGAAGTTCCAACATGGTACGCACCTAAAAGGCCTCATATGGAACAAGGAGGGGGAACTGGTTACAAACCTTGAAGGTCACGCCTCTCTGATTGCTCGAGAGGCAGTCCAAATGTCTCTTTTGGAGTGGAAGTATCTTTTCAAAAATGAAGTTGTTGACTTTCTTCTGGAGGAACACTCTCCACAGACATTGCGTACATTGGCAGAATTGAGGAACTCGCAAATTTTGCGTTCTCTCAGTGAAACCTATGGCCCATTTCGGCGGACACGGACGAGAGCCAGGCGCACCTTGACGCTAGACGATGGAGCGGGACCAAGTGGCAGAGCGGAAGTAGATGCAGATGACTAGTAATAGTTACAACTTAGTACTAAGTGACTAGTTTTCGTATACTACAGTTTTTGTAATGTTTTGGTTTGAAATGGTGATGATTTGCTTTTACTTTCATAAATGTAGACAACATTGCAAAGTCCATGTATTTCGGCTCACGAGTATCTCATTTTTCCTATGCTGAATTTACACAGTTGTCATTGCGCTTAGCCCCAATATATTATTCTGATGGAAATGTTAGGTTTTTTTGCATTGTCGAAAATTTACTATATCTACAAAACGGACTACATCCCAGACCCGCTTGCGCCCCCCACCCGCTCGTGCCCCCCTGAACCCGCTCGCGCCCCCCCTGTACCTGCTTTCGCCTCCACCTACACACGTTGGCCCCCCTTTTGCATATGTGGAATTCCCCGTCAGCGTTCGTTGTCAATGTCATCAATATGTTTCCCCTATAGGTAAGTTGTAAAAAAAAAAAACTAACCCAGTAATTTTCCTCCTCCCTTCAATGTCCAATTATCACCCCGAACCGACCGGTCCTTCCGTCCGTCCGTCCATCCGTCCGTTCGTCCGTCCGTCCGTCCGTTCGTCCGTCCGTCCGTTCGTTCGTCCGTCCGTCCGTCCGTCCGTCCGTCCATGTCCGGAAATTTTGCCCATGTCCGTCGGATAAGACAACCCTGGATAGGATCTTGAATTTTCTTTGAAAGAATCCTTAAAAAAAGAAATAAGACAAAGATTTTATGTATATAGTAGCATCTATTAAATCAACATCAGGTGTTGAGTATTAAAAGGGTACTCTATAACCATACCTAGCAAATAGCACAAAGTGTCTAAGTCTCTAAAAAAGGAATAAGTGAATTAATAATCCACTTTGCCTCTTTGAGTATAACACGTACTCTAAAAGGGTCAAACAACTTTGGAATAGTGAAATATATGTGGTGAGTCAAATATCTTGTAGTGGCCCTTTTAGTCTTACTACATCATATTTATAACAAATCCTCCATGCATATGTTTCTTTGAAGAAACAGAAAACTCTAAGATTTAAAGTACTTCAGTAAACCACCTTGCAAAACTCGTACAAATGCTTATATTTGGCCCATTGATACCGTTTTCCAATAGCTTTAGTTGCCATCTCCTTGAAATTAGGACAGCTGCATGCCTGCAACTACGAAATTGTCAAGTAGTATTGATGTACCTTTGGGGGCGTGCCGGAATCCAATGAGAAGATGCATCCTAAGGCAAGGGCAGGAAGCATGCACAAGTTGTGCACTGTGCCTTTCACTGATAGAGCTGAAGCACAATTATTGGTGTGCTTTGTTGACGGAGAGTTCTTGCTGCACTGAATCAGCTTCCCTGAACGCTAGTTGGGAAACTCATCTAGATATGCAGGAGTAGTGTAGCTTGATAAGTTCACAAGCAATGGGTGGTTCTAAAAAAGTCTTGTAGGTGTCATCTCCATCCGTTAAGGCCGTCTAAATCTTGCGTTTTCTAAAGGGAGGATCTCTTTGCAGGTTAAGTGGGTCCTTAACTTGACCGGCCATACCTTTGGAACGCTCAGCACTGAGAGAACCACTTCCTTTTGTGCCCTTAACGCATCTCTCAATATTGTCGTTGCAAAAGAAGAAGTCTATGGCGTCGGTCTTATTCTTCCGATAGTTCTTGATGAGGCCGGAGTATGTAGGTGCAGCGGTGCTCTTCCCGTCGTCAAGGTTTACTACTTACATAGACCGATCATTAGTTCGTCTGTACATCACGTCCGTTTGATGAACCAATTGACAAGGGACGTTGACGGGTGGACTATGTGTAAGGGTAAAATAAGTTTACCTTGTGCTGCCGTTTGCGCGAGCCTTGCCACGTTTGAATTGTATTCCAAAATTGTGGCAAACAATCACTTACAAAAGATATTTCCATCATATGATGAACATGGAATATCACATTTCTACCAATACACATTGTAATTCTAAATCTCGTTGCGATAGCAACAATCTGGAATTTGGAAATTATAAGGAGGTCCTGTCATGTCGGAGACGGCTTTTGCCAAGGTATAGCGGGACTTGGGGTCTTCTGCTGTAAGCTCCTTCAACACCACTTCAAACCTAGACTTTCCCACACAGTCCTTGAAAAGATCCTTGTCATCCTCGTTATTCCAAATAGAATTTGCTATCTTCCCAACCGAGAAGGCATTAGTTGCTTGCGAATATAAATGTCTCCTCTGCATACTTTGCAGTGATGTCTCCGGATAAGGCTTATTGTAAGTGTACCACAACTCCGGAGCCACAAATCAAACACAATGGTAATGGCAAGCTTTCAAATCCTGTTGATTTAGGAATCCATAATTTGAAGGTGTCGACTCCTTCACTCGACTTGCGAGGCCCTAATCACATACTCCTATGAAAACTTGCTTCACTTTATCCTCTGAGAAGAGAAGCAAGTCATTTCCTAGTAAAATATCGTTATGCATCAAATTTCCTGTATGGATACGTTCCATAAGACAAATCAATGCCCAAGCTAACTTTGCCCTATTGGAGCAAAAGGCATGAATATGTTGAAATAGTCCAATAGGTTGAGTGACAGGAGGTTTGTAAATATTACTATTTTCAACAGCCTCTGATACTAGACTTTTCTCCTTCTCATTTAATTTTTGGATACAATCTCCGTTTCACCAAAGTGTGTAACTTCCATGGTATCATCATGGCAGGCCCAAAATTTAATAACACCGGGATGTCAAATTCTACAAACCATTGCTTCAATCAAACACTCGTGTCGCTTTTGGGTCTCCTATACGGCTTTTGACTATTTCCCTTTAAAGCAAATGGTCTCGGGTACGTCGTCCATCCCAACTATGCATACATTTTGTGCTTTACAATATCCGCCTTCCGCATAGATTGACAGTAAAAGCACCTTCGTTCCACTTGGAACAACTTGAATTGCTTTTCACATGTGCTTCTCCATCGTAGTCTTGAGTGGGGGAATGTTAGCATGTGAGCGGAGAGCAGAGAGCAGAGAATGGAGAGCAAAGATTTGACATTTAGCCAAATTTTCAAAGTAATACATTTAGCAAAGTATATATTTAGCACGAACTTATACATTTAGCAAAGTAAACCTATAACCGTGGAAAAAAACTAAAAAAAGGCATGATTTTGTTACTTTTTTTAGTAAAGGAGTGTATTTCCGTAGAATTCAGGGTTATGTCTGGTAATTTTTTTTTTACGTTTGATTTTTGACGTACAAATTAGGGCTGATTTCATGATGACGTCATGCATACAATCCTTTAGATTTGGTCCCTTATTGGATCTAGATACGAGTATTCGAGCATGATGTTTTTAGATCAGAACAGTAAATATTGAATAGATAATATAGATAACCATAGGAAAAAAAAAAACAACAAAAGCTAAAGTTAATGGTTTGAAAACTCCGTGGAATATATCAAAGTTTGTGTACAAAAATCGAGCTGCAGAAACCAAGATGTATACCATGTGAGAGTGCTTGTTTTGGCCAAAGAATTCTCAGTCTTTAGATAAGACCATTCCTAGCTTAAGTGTCAAGCAACGATGTATATAAACATTAGCAGACGTCCTTGAAGTTGTATTAGCTCAATGATTTCTGTAGAACTAAAGCTTGTACTTGCTAGGGAGTTGTTTGAGGGTATGGGCAATTCATTTGAGGTCGTTGCCTGCGAAACGATTTTACAGGATTTGCTTAAGCGGATGGCGGATGGGCCTAACCCCTGGGATCATATAGATAGTAGTGCAACGCAGGGTTGGACTCCTCCGATTGTTATCACGTTTGAAGACGTCGAGAACGCTCGTGCTGTGTCGAAGAGTTGGAAGCGTGAGATTGACAGCATTCCTGAATACGCATGCCTTCGGCTAGCGGGGTGGGATTACTTTTCGTACGAGGGTCGCCATTGGAGTCCGAAGGACGAATACGAAGTTAATCGGTTCAACATCAATTGTAGTGTTTTAAGGAGTTCTTGGAAACTTGCAACTCCAATTTACAACGAGAGGTTAGAGACAGCGTCCCTTGGAGAACTTAGTTGCATTGAGTTAGATCAGTTGAGGACATTGCTATGGGCCAATGGGAATGAGGTCTTGGATGTGCTAGAAGGAGAGAAAATTTCTCCAAGAGATGGTATCTGGATCTCTCCCAAGAATAGGTAACATGGCTATGGAAATGTGAGATTTTGAATGATTAAGAAAGTAATTACAGCATCATATATATTTTGAGCATTTCAGTTGTAACATTTCATTGTTCATGTTACATTTTGAGCATTACAGTTGTGACATTTCATCCTTTATATACACAGATACGAATTGGAAATGAGAATCATAACTACTTTAGGGTGTTTGCAGTAGAGTAGACGAAGGATTATGCAATCAATTCCAATTAAATCAAATCAAATCAGATGAAAACAATGATAGACCGAAGCCTCCTTCAAACTCACAACATGCTACAATCACTACTTCCACTCTCAGAGGTTGATGACTCTGAATCTCCTTCTATAGCCTATGCATCGACGAATACAAGGGCCCTGGGATCAAAAGTAGTTGGCCGACTAGGAACATATGTAAGGGCTCCAGATTGGAGCGCTTGTGCTAAGCCCTCTGTATAATCCGGAAGTATGTAAGGCTGAATCGGACTAGAATGAAGACGCCACGATGGAATGGACACGAGTCTTGGCCTACGTGGCGGTGTTGCCGCCACTACTCTGCAAGAGAAAATCGATAGTGGTAAGAATAAGTGGGTGAAGATGGAATCAGTACAGAAGCAAAGAGAACTAGCCCTGAAGTAAGAAAATGTAAAGTATAACTTACAGTACTTATCTTGTCTTTCTCTCTTTGGAGGTGCTTCTTCAACTGTTGCCGGTCTAGGATGTTTTGGAGGGCCCATGGCGGATGGCGTAGCCATATACGGTTTGAGAAGGGCGTTGAATATAGCTTCGTCCTCCTCACAAGCTATAATATGACGACCAATACTCTGGCAAGCCTTGAGAGAGGCACCTGAAAACACGTAGCACAGAAAAGTAGTGAGTCCCTGTGGAGAAAATCAGAGGATTGGAATTGCCGAAAACAGTTAATGAAAGATTACCTGTTCCAGCCTTCCTCTCAAAGACTATGTCTCCGGGGTTGGACATCTCTTCAATTATGCCATGCATCATCTCAGGGGCTTTCTCCCTTGGCCCTCTCCACGGTACCTCCCCATTCATTTCCTAAGAATCCACATCGGTGAAGTTGAGAATGACATCACTCTCGGTTATGAGGAGGTTGTTGTATACGACATCGGATTTCTTCGTTTGAAAAGTGAACTTGGATGGGGGATGGCCACCACGAACGAAGACGCGCACCCAAAACCGAAGAGACTGCGGGATACCACAATATGTGAGTATAAATAATAAGAAAGTTTAGCAGAATGCAAAGACAAGGAATGATTATGATGTACATACCAAGGAGCCGGGGATCGTAGGGTGAGCCAAGCCTAGTGCATTGAATCCCCACCAGTCTCCGTGCTGCACATTTGTTCCACCAGCCTAGATTGTCATAGATTTGGTACACCACTTGCATTGGCCACAAACCTGCCCGAGCTGCCCTGAATTGAATTTTGATCTTTAAACACGATTTATTTCTTAATTACGGGCCCGATGAAAGTGAAATTTGGTCTTGTTTGAAAGATATGACAATTTCCCATGTTGTGCCAAAGTTACAGCCACATCCGGTAAAATTTGACTCATAGGGAGCCTGACCGGACCCTAAATCATACCAAAACTGTTGAGTTGATGCTTTAGGGGTTAACCTTAGCCTTTGCAGAAATATGCGCAGCCAGGTCTTGATCGTTGTTGTGGATTATGCAAAGTGCACCATCGTACCGCAAGTAATGTCTTGCAAATTCGAAGATGTTCCACACATAATCCTTATCACGAGAGTTTCAAGGTGGAATGACGTAGGGGGGATCGGGCATCGAAGGGACCGAAAGATTCTCAAGGATGTCGGCAATGATAAAATCGAATCCCAAGTGATTCTGCTCTTTGCATCGTTCAGAAACTTGGTTTTGGCGGCCTGCTCCAAACTAGAGGAAACAAGAAAGAACAAGTTAAACATTATAAGATTTACATCATTGTACATATCGAAGGGAAATCACTAAGCAACGGATCATACCTTTCGAACGATGTCTAGAGCCTTGTTCCATTCGTGACCGCCACCCACGTCAGAGAGCTCCTTGTGTCGAAGCAAAACTGAATCCACAGAGGAGTTGATGACATAAACCTGTGTGGAATGAGGAGTTTCAGCGGAAGAAGTAGTCTGCGGAAACTGCTTGGTCTTTCTCTGCTCAAAGAGACTTTTGGTGATCTCGGAAGCACTGATCGAGGAAGGAGCCTGCAAAGAAGTTGGAGAAGGCTTCGTAACGACATTACCTGGAGAGGGCTCTAATGCCTTCTGCCCTGGCGCGGAAGATTCCGCACCAGTTTGCTGTGATGCCTGTGATTGAGAACGCAGTGTTTTAAGTCGCCGCCCTCTCCCTCTCTTCGGTGGAGGAGCAGATGATTGATCCTGCTGTCCTTCAAAATCTTGTGCACCATCCAACGAGTCTTCGACCACCACCTCCCCCCCATCGTGTAAAGTCTTGACGTCCACCTCCGAGTCAGTAGTGAAACCACGAGAACAATCAAGATACCAGCATCCAGCTTCCAAGTGAGGAGCTTTGTACCTTATCAACTCCTAGGGAGAATAGATACACTGGTCTGAGCTTTTCTGCGTCTATGCAGTGAAGTACTTGGGGAGCTGCTGAATGGTGATGGCCCCTTTCAATACAAGCTCTCGCTTGAAGTACCTAAGGGAAGACATTTAGAAGGTTAATAGCATAAAAATTAACTAGATCGAATTATAAAATGAAAATGCGATTAACTTAAGTAACCCGCTTGACAACATGGGCGGTTCCAGGGAATTTAGCGAAATTGGACTTCTTGTCGAAGGGCTTCTCAGCCTTCTTTCCAATGAACGTAGGGAAGGCCTTGTCCCACAACAGAATACGTGAACTCTCGACATAGTCGCCCGGCTATTGGACATCAGGAAATGCCCTCCAATTGATATCGAGGTTCTTCGCCTTGCATATGTCCTCAACTTCGTTGATGACGGCTTCCTCCAATTGTAATACAAAATTCAAATAAGTAGCATCGAGAAAGAATTTAGTAACATAAGAAAACATGTTGTAATTGGAATGGTATATTTCGAAACCATACTCCAGCCTAGAATGAAGCCCTGTTTAACCATGGGTCAAATTCGGTATCCTTGAACTCTGGCGGTGGAAATCTATAAGCCAGTCGAGAACTCAGAGATGAGTTCCACCACCTTAGCCACCGAGCCTTATATTTGGCCTCAACGGCCGTTGGAACAATCTTCTGGAGCTTATCAAGGGACATCTCAGGTTTAGAGCAGTCACTGTAATGCCGATTGATTTGCCATGAGTAGAGAAGTATTAGAAAATATGATTGGAAAATGTTGTAACAATTCCAATTAATAAACTCAAATTCAATGAAGGTCTTACCTCATTGAGGAATTCGTCTCCATTCCTGGGATTTGCAATTGCCAAGTACTTGGTGAAGTCCTTCTTAATGGACTCGACCATTCTATCCGATGCGTCATTCATGACATCCCAAACCGCAGTGCTGTCTGTTCATCCGAAGGTGTCTTCTCAAGGTAGGCCCTAGCTGCTTCATCCAAGGCCACTGCGATTTCCCGCTGGAAAAAGACAAACAAATTTTAGGAAATTCGTAAATGAACGAATTTTAACTTGCAAAGAGTGAAAGGAGATAAACTTACTCGGTACGGAAATGCGATGAAAACTTTAGTTGACAAGGGAAACCATGACGGATTAGGTGGCTTGTTCTTCAAACATGCACCAAATTCTTCAGGAGTTAGTAGGTCTTTAAACTCCTCCAGCTTCATCATTCCGAATGAGCGAATTCGAAACAACTTTGCTGGAAGATTACTCTTCACGTGGTCATTCTCAGTCGACCTGAATATCAAATAGGAAAGTAAGAAGGATTAATTATAATCGGAACAGACTTCATTATGGATAACAAATATTCAATACTTAAAAACGTACCAGTTGGTGTCGTGCATGGCGTGAAGCAGGTTGCCCACATGGCCGCGGGGGTCTAGTACAATGCGATGCACAGAGATGTGCCATGATGGGTCCTCCGCGTGATGCTTGTTTATATGCCGGAGCCATGCGGAGAGGCTATGATTACCTTCCCAGACAAAAAACATCATGTGCGAGAATTGCATCCACTCCTCGTCTCCACGGATCTTATCATCAAAACGATCACTAGCGGCCCTCCATAAAGGGCTCCAACTAGCCATGATCTCTGCAGTAACATTCTTTGTCTGCTCTTCATTGTTGTACATGGAGATATACATGACGCGGTGCCCATCTCTATAACCCTTAACAAACTCCTGCTCCAAATGCTGTACCCCCATTTCGCCCACTGGTCTAACCTTGGCCATTGGGATCATCCTGCACAGGGGCACCATCATTCGAGACTTTTGCGAAGGTTTGATCCTGAGGTTGTTGATGACGGCTATAGAGTCCACCTTGTGTTGTTTTTGATGCTGCAATTTCCCTTCTATAGCACTCTTCAAGTCAATCGGGCAAGATGGTTTTGCAAACACATCTTGTGTTTGCGTAACCTGCGACAAGGTGTGCAAATTAATAGAAGAATCACAATTAAAGAAAGTCATGCAAAGAAGATAAGTATGTAATTAAAAAGAACAATATAAATTCATACTGATATCTCTCTTGTAACAACTCAATTATCATCTGTGCTTGAAGGAACTATCTACAAGATGCTCAACTATAGTACTCCTTAGACTGTCTACACTTCCAGTGACGGCGCCTCCTCCAAAACCGTCTGGTTTGCTGAATCGGGCAAGGCAATATCGCAGGAAGAGCAAAGACCACATGGACTGGCCTTCTCACTCTAATAGGCGAGGAAGGAGAGGGTGGAGACATCGGCGGTGAATCTTGTAGAGGCGATGTGGGAAAATACGCCGGGGAAGTAGGCTTGTAGACAGGGGAGGTGGGCATGTACACAGGAGAGGTAGGCATATATTGCGGGGAGTGGACCTCAAAAGGTACACTATCTAAACCTACAGGGTTGGCTACATCACAGGTACAATAAGGCTGATCAAAGGAATCCGAGAGTTCAGATAAGTTGATCACTGAGATGGGGGAAAGAGCGGACATCTCAGGAGCATCGGAACATACCTATAGAAAAGGAAAGAATTAAAGATTAAAACTTACTTCAAATTATGAGAAGTACAGGAAGTAATAAGAAATAGCAAAGAAGCACAGATTGCCAAAGTTTCAAACGATAAACCAAACAAGTACCTCGGTCTCTACTGGAGTTGAGGCTTGAAGTTGGCTCCCCATATTATCCTCAGAGGATTCCTAATTCATAACCAATGTAATGAAAAACGATGAAGAAGCATAATTCAACCTAAAATAAAATGACTAAACTGAATTATAGTACATGACAACACATTCTAAAAACATAAGAAAAACGCGGAAGATATTTAACCAGCACAAGAAGGCAAACAACAAATTCAACAAATTTTCACAAATATTCAAAGTGAATTTAAAAAAATTGGGGCCATCATTGGCCAATCACTGAAGCATTGCCTCCGGCCATGGGGATTTGAACCCGAATGTATCAAGTCTGTGCATCAAGTTTGTGCATCCTCAGCCCATCCCTTGCCCTAAGCCTCCGCTCTCAAGCTTTATAACAAGCCCCCGGCCTACTGTCGTCAACGAAAGTAGGCTTGGGGCACACATTTAAACGAATGAAAGAAGAACAAGAAGAAAGAAGAGGAGTGAAAAAAAAATTTTAAAAAAAAATTAAAAGAGGAAAGAAGAAGGGTGTACAAAAAATAAAAAAATAAAAGAGGAAGAAGAAACAAGAGGAAAGAAGAAGGTTGTAAAAAATGAAAATGAAAATGAAAAATAAAAAAGGAATAAGAACAAGAAGAAAGAAGAAGTAAATAGTAAAAGGTCTTGAATAAAAAAGACACCCAAGAGTTAAGATTTTTTTTAAAAAAAAAAAAAAAAAGAAAAAAGAGTCGGGACACCCACTGGGAGAGAGGGAGAGGGAGAAGGACAGGGCGAGGAAGAGGGACACTGGAGAGGGAGAGGGAGAGGGACAGTGAGACGGAGTGACTACGAGGGAGAGGGAGAGGGACAGGGTGAGGGAGAGGGAGAGGGAGTGACCGCGAGGGAGAGGGAGAGGGAGAGGGAGAGGGAGAGGGACATGGAGTGACCGCGAGGGAGTGGGACATGGAGAGGGACAGGGAGTGACCGCGAGAGAGTGGGAGAGGGAGAGGGAAAGGGAGTGACATAATTTGCAATAAGTTTGAACATCCTCGGCCCACCCTTCAGGGTCAGCCTCTGCTCTCAAGCTTTACAACAAGCCTCAGGCCTACTGTCGTCACCGACAGTAGGCTTGAGGCACACATCTTTTAAAAAAATAAATCCATCAAGTTTGTGCATCCTCGGCCCATCCATTGTGGTGAGCCTCTGCTCGCAAGCTTTACAAGAAGCCCCCGGCCTACTGTCGTCGACGACAATAGGCTTGGGGCACATATCTTTTAAAAAAAAAATGCATCAAGTTTGTGCATCCTCGGCCCACCCATTTGGGTGAGCCTCTGCTCGCAAGCTACCGAGGACAGCTGTTGAAGGTAGCGTTGGATTCGGAGATCCCACCCTCGTACTGACAAGAGCAAGCGATTAAGCAAGCAGGTCACCTTGAGTGAGCTGCGGTAGTGAAAGAATCCCGAAGGCCGTCAATCCGCAAACAACACGCAAACCAGCAAAGACTACAAACCCAACATACATTTCGAAACCAGCAAAGAACCTAATACTCAAGAAGAACCCATAACCCCACAAACTTCACAATCCCAAGAACCCCACGCGCAATCTTCAACAAACCCAACTAACAAACACCCCGCATCCCCCAACTACCAACCCTTTTAAATACCTCGTCGTTGTCGTCAGAATCTCCATCCGGGTCTCGACGACCAACCTGAATCTCCTCTCCTAAATCCTGCCCACCTCATGCAGATTCCTCGCGGTCGGTGGCTTCTCCAAACCCATTGAATCCCCCTGCCCCTTCTGCAAGGCCAAGATCCTGCACTCGCCTCTTGTCCCCGGCATTGCCTCGCCCCGCTCCGCCATCTGAGTCGCTCCCCGCCTCCATGATCGCAGCTCGAACCCTCCTCGCGCACCCACGCAATTCCTCACCCTCCTCTCCCACTACCCAAAACCTCTGAGAGCAAAAAAGACTCAAGTTGACTATTGCCAAGCATTCTATTGCAAGTTGTGAAAATCGCATCGGACCTATCCTGATGAATGTCTGTTCTACAAGCCGGTTCGAAGTGAATCCTGCATGCTCTGTTGACTTTTACTCTCGAAGCTAGAGATTGAGTTAAACATCCCATCAGAATTACCAGCAACTCTCTACTGCCAAGTAGACTCGTCACGGCCCACACCCATTACGGGTTTCACTTAAATATTTGATGCCTTAAATTCGCTTGCTTTCCTCGATTACTTGAAACCAAATTTCCAAGCACCATTATGTACATGCTCACCACTCGATATGGCACGGGTGTCGTACAGACATTTACAAGCACTCGACTACTTTCAGTCAACGTAGACTACTGTACACTATAATATCCCTCTACGTTCATTAGCTAGTTCAAGTGTTGAACTTATATCACTGTATAATATAGTTCAGATTTTTCTAAAATAACTTGCTTAACATAACATGGCGTTGTTGCTCAACAATCTAAAACATTTGCTAAGACAGTAAAGTACACTTACCAGTTCAGAGAGACAATCTTCGTCTGATTGTGAATGCATCTCCCTTGAGCGAGAATCCTTCTTCCTAAACGATGGCTGCGGGGACTCTACTCTTTGACTACAATTAATTTCTAAATCTTCCATCTGCTCCTCAAGTAGCACCCGACTACAAGGTATCTCGTGTTCCTGATTCGCAACTCCACTGTCTTCCAAGATCTCTTCCTTTACCTCAACTATACTGTTTAGGATGAGTTTACGAATGCTACAAAACTTCAAGGCTATAGGCAGACCCGCTCCTCTCCTCTTCAGGGGTGCACTTAAGTGATCAGCTTTTAAATCTACCTTCTTACGTGATGCTCTCCTCTTTCTCGCTCTCCTATTCGTAAAATCTGTCTTACATGGTTTTCTTCTCGGTTTAGGAGTGACATAAGTAGAGGGAGTAGACCCTCTACTATCCTTCATGTGTCTAAGTAACCTAATGACCCTCCTCACAATAAAGGACACTTTAGAACTTAAGCTCTGCTTATATACTCATCATTCCTAACTACTGCTGAACAACTCCTCCTATCATAATAATATTGATCACTGACATGTACCTTTAAAATTGGTCACTGACATTGTACAACTAAAGATAAATAAATTTTGAATTGAAGTTGATGTGCAAATAAATATTAATAAAATTGATCGATTCATCAATACAATCTCCACTAAAATAGAATTGATGACAAAGGGACACCCATCACAGAGGGCCTGGCCAAAATTCAAGAAGGAATGGCGGCTAGACGCTAATCCTACACATGCTGTCTTCAACAAAAAATCAAACCACGATCTAAAGTGCTACTGACAAGAGATAATATAAGTATACTTAAATTCTCATTACGGCGCCAGGATAACTAACTCTGTTACTTACAATCTAACTAACTTCCGTTACTCGTGATTCAGATTCATTTCCTAAGATGCAACTACAATTGTATATAATCATTGTACTCGACCTCTTCAGTCTCTCATTCTTGTGCACCTTTGCTCGATTAGTGTCATATCTCCGCACTCTACATTTGACTATGGCGGACGCAGCTCCTCAGGAATTCCAAGGCACTGTCGTCCTGTACGCTCATGGCTTTGGAATTCCTCTCTCTAATCATACCACTACCGATGGTATGGCTAGCATGTCCTCCCAGCACCTAAGTATGAGATTCACTTTTAGAGAGGATACAATCAGGGTCGAGGAGGAGATTTTTGACGAGATAACAACTGAGGTCACTCACACTCTAGGTCAGTTGTCCGAGAGGGGTGAAGATGGAATTCTCTAGTGGCACCTGTATCCTGGTACGAATAGAGTTTATGGACTTACAGAGTCGCAGATGGAGACGTCTACAGAGATTCTTAATCCCCGTCGCTCCTCTACTTGCACTGTTCAAACTCCGCTTCCTCGTGACATGAAGGTGAAGGTAGAGTCTGGCCTGGATACTCCTCTTCAAACTCCGATCATCTCTATCTCTTCAGATGAGGAAACTAGTCCTGCTATGTCGTCCCCTCCTGTCACGCAGGACGCTCCAGAGTGTAGGCCCGCAGTCCGACCTCCAGTAAAGTCTCCTAGTCCCTCTCAAATTTCAAATAATAGTACTATCAGTATTGTCGATTCACTTCACAAGCTTGCCGAGAGACCTGGTAGTAAGAACGTTCTGAAAAAAATAAATTACTCAAAACTCCGACACGAGAGAGTATGGTACTTGCCTGCCGTATTTGATGGACCAGTTCTCTTCGAGTTGCCCCATCCCCCCCCCCCCCCCCCCCCCCCCCCCCCCCCCCCCCCGCACTAGGAGCATCACAGTTGCAAGCAAAGTCCATGCAAGGAATGGACAAACGATACGACGGCCACGTCTGGACCAAGACCATCACCACAAACATCACCAACGACTTGGGGTTGTCTTTTCGGTCCTCCAGGTGCGTCGGATGGCTGCGCTGCAACAACAAAGACTGCCCATTTCTAGAACGCCGGCCACGGATTCGTGACGTGAACGAGACAGCGTTCGACGGCTGCACACTCCAAGCCTTCACTGTCAACCTGCCACCACCAAAAGATTCCATTGTTGTATGCAAGGTATGCAAAGAACCCCCTGTCGGCATTGCTACCTGTGGGGCCCGAATTTTTTATGTGTCTGGTACAGTCAATCAAAACAGGGTGTGTATCCATCTTGGAACTCACGATCACGCTGTTAAGGTTGGGGAATACAGAGATTCAAAGGATGAGATTAATAGTTTGATCTCAGAACAGGTCGAAAACACACCTCGAGCAACAAAGAGCTCTGTGGTGCTGGAGGCAAGCAAGGTTCTAATCGGGAATTATTTGCCAGAGCCGGAGGATGCACCCCCCAAGAAACTCACTATGGAGGAGCTTATTCCAGTCCTTGACAGGTGCAAGGGCATGGCATCTCCGAACATTCGCAACAAGGTAATGTCATTCCGTCAGTTGAGGAATTATGGCGGTTTGGTGCCATAACGAAGCTGCGTGGAATCAGTCTATGGGCATATGTCCTAGAGAACAAGTTCCAAAGGAAAGATTTGGACAAAGTGTTCCTGTTCAAGATGTCAGAAGTGGGTCCCGGAAGTCGTGTCGACCTCGTGTCCAGGATGCAGCCCGGCGGTGATCTCCAGAACGCCTAGGTGATGTTTGACCACGTGAAGCGGGTTCGCGATTGGACCACGTTGGCATGCCACGTGTACGACTCCACGTACTGCCGGGTCATGACGATTGCTACCTGTGACATGATGTTCAAGGATCGCGACGCCCAGATCCTGTTTTGGAGAAACGTAAATCCTGTCATGGAGAGGAATGGCGTTGCAGCGCCAAACTTCAAGGGCTTCATGGCGGACAGCGCACAGGCCAACTGGAATGCAGTACGGATAGTGTACGGGACAGGGAACAAGGAGGACCGTATGGAGGATCGGGAGAGGACCTACCTATACCATTGGACGCAGTCAATGGTCAATAACACTGAGAGGAATATCCATAAAGAACTGTGGGAGCAACACAAGAAATTGTGCCAGCAATACCGGCCAGCCAAAACAATGGAGGAAGCGGATACACTGTACCTCGCAATTAAAGGTTGGTGGGTTTCTGCTGGAGCTATCTCAGAGAAGGCCCTAGCTAGATAGAAGCTCTGGCTTTGTTTTAGGCACTTCTGATTCGCCAGTGGGGCGGCTTCATGACTGGAGTACGTTTTTTTTTCCTTACTTATTCCCTCCTATTTCTACTTTGCAGTTACCTCCACCGCACTAAATGCTGAACCACATCTAACCACTACAGCCCTTGGATGTACAGAAATTTACCGAGGAAGAACTTGCAGAAATGCCTACGTGTAACCTTGCTGAAACCGTTCACAGCAAATGGCTTCAGTCCTTTGGTAACAAGTGGGGCGACCTCTACGTGGCTACAGTTGATGACTATGTTCTTCATGTTGTTTTTAGTCTGGGTAGTGATGGAGTATTCTGAGACCAATACGTAGAATACCAGGGAGCGGAAAACATCGTCTTACGAGGCTGCGAGAAGGGAAAGGGTTCGGTTTAGATGACAAGGAGATAACTAACCGAGACACTGAGGCTCAAGTCTAGGGTGATGGTTACGCTTCGCTACCCTAGGAAGTCAAGCGACTGCCGAGACGTATAAGCGTCTGGGTGGTGCCAAGGAGTGCTTGGGGCCCAAGACAGAAGACAGGAGGGAAAGACTAGCTAAACACCGTGCAGTAACGCCAAGAGAAAGAACACACAGCGAGTGAAGCAAGCATTCGATAGACAAAGCATAAGGCAAGACAAGGGATGGCTGAAACAGAGAGTATAGGTTTATTGCGTATGAGTGATGGTGTGGAGTCTTAACAAGTATAGAGTCTAGAGGGCCGAGAGAGAGAAGATGATCCCTAGTAGAAAATGCCCTGATGTCCTTGGTAGTCTGAGCGTACTATTCTAAGAGACTAACTTGGAGGTCATGGAAAAACTAGAGATCCTGATTGCTGTGCGGCTTCTTATTCTTATACTCTCCAAACCATGCTATTCCTCGTTGTATTGTAAGTCTAACTCCCTGTTCGCTACGGTGCTGCTTGTTAACTTCCTGTTCGTCATATGGCATCTTCACTCCTGATCTTGCTATGCTGTACTGGTTGTCCTTGCTTTCTTCGCCATGGAGCCCGTGCCTTTGGACGGGTAACATTTTGCCTCTTGTTGTAGAGTGCAAACGGTCCCTAGTTTGCTTGGCTAATGCTTGGATCTGCGCCCTGCAGGTCTATGATCGGGGCAAGTTGCTTCACGGGGTACTTGGGCATGTCGTCTTGGAGCGTCTTGATTGCCGAAGATCATGGCTATGGCGGCCGCGACACCCCGATGCAGCAAGTTATGCGTGGTCCTGGATGTACGAGCATGTTGGTAAATGTCAAACACTGTTTTTCCCAAGAGTTTATTACACGCTGGGCACTGAACATTGTCTGCTTCAGGGTTAGAATATCTATTAGCCAAATCAGGGTGAGCAGCAAAGTAATCTTTGACTGTAGTGATGGCTACTTCCAAATTTTCCTCTGTGTTACTATCCTCACTACCCTCTCCCTCCATCTCATATTCCTCTTCCAATTTTTGCAAGGCAATTTTATGGTCGCGGAAAGATCTGGGTTGAGCTGGTACCGGTGGAATGGATTGAATTGGAGCCTCATGGTCAGTTGGAGTCGGCAGCCTGGAGGAACTTGGAGCGGGTACTCACAAGGGCGATGCTTGAGGTGTGTCTTCAGTGTCGGTGGGGACATCGGGGATGTATACGTGGTCGGGCTCCTCGAAGCTAAATGTGGCATGGATCGCAGGGGCTTGGTGTATGGTGATGGCCGTGGAAGCAACCACGTTGGATGTGTTGTCTCGTTGTGGCTTCACGGTTTCCATGGCTTCAAGGGACATGACATCCAGATCCATGTCCCAGGTCGGCTCTGACTGTTCGAGATCCAAAACCACCATAGCATTGTCAATGCAGGTATCAAGGAAATCTTGAGCGGGTTCTGCTGATGCTGGTGGAGTCTCCCACAGCATGCGGTGGGCATGGGTGGCGATAAGTTTGGCAGCACTCTGCACCCAATTTGACTTGTTTACTTCGAAATTAATCCTGGCGTTTTCAGTCTTTATGCGTGCTTGCTGAAGACGGGCGAGCTCCTCGGTAGTCCTTCGTTCCATGGATGATGTTCCTGCACCTTGGGTGGGGGTTCCACTGAGGGCTTTGTACTGGGCTAATGTTGTGGCGTTTTGCTGTTCCAAACGTAGGGCTCGCTCCTCTGCCAGCCTCTTAGTTTTCTCCATGGTGTCAACTTGTTCCCGGGAGGCTGTGAGTTCTAACTCCAGTGTAGCTACTTGGTTCCGAAAATTCTCAATGGTCTGCTGGGCTTCTGAGAGCTGTGATTTACCTTCCTCCCTGGCGTCCGTGATGGCTTGCTTAGCTCAAACCTCCGCAGCTTGGATAGCTTGTACAGCTCGTCGTTTGTGGCGCTCCTCTAACTTGGCCTGCTGTGTTGTCATTGCCAACTTCTCCTGTTCCATGGTGTGGACAAACTGAAGCAGTTGCTCGATGGAGGTAGCCATTGCTTTGCTCTGTTCTTGGAATGCCATAGCTTGAGGTGCCAGCTCGGCCTTGACCATAGTGCCCTGGGTGCTTGCAGGTTCGGAGGAGCGGGGGCGCTTGTTGGATGAGGGGGCGGCCGGATTCGTGGTGGCAGCCATGGCCATCTCGCGCTGCAAGTCTAAGAAGGTGCCCATCTGTGGTGCCTGGTGGTTTGTCCGATAGTATGATATATACTTGGAAATGTAAGCTGTCAGAAACGGACCTATGGGACTAGAGTAAGTCGGGTCCCTACGGTATTGACGGAGCTAGACACGGAATTGATCATCAAGGATCAACCCCCAGTTGATCTTCTCCCCCTTGTCGGCAAGGAGCAGGAGACTTAGGTGGTCAGGCTGGATGCGATTACAATTATTCTTGAAAAAGATCTGGCTAAGTATTCCCCGCATTCGAGCAAACCATGGCTCTTGTAATGCACTTCCCAAAGCAAATACGTCATACCTGCCGTCTGGTTCAGGATGAACGCCTTTGATCGCCGTGGTGACATCGGGCTGGGGCACTCTCGTGTCCATTCGGTGATGCCGGTCCCATTCTAGTCGAAGAAGGCGTGGAGATATCGAAGAGAGTACTTGACCAGGATCCCCTCCACGACGCCCGCGGGAAATGGCTCCTCGTCACTGCGCCCCTTCATGGACTCAATAAGTTCGAGGCAGCACGGGACATCTACTTTGCCGTCCAAGCGTGTCCAGTATTGTATCAGGTGCGTCTTTGTTAGCCATGCTCCGTCTGTCTTCCGCTTCCATTCCCGCACCATTTTGGGAAGGTAGATAGGTCCCAAAGCAGTTTTGGTCTCCATGGCGTCTGCGGAAACTGAGTAGAGGCAGGGCACGTAGGGAGCGCGAAAGCCTGAAAGTTCGTGGCGTTGGTGCAGTAGGAAGAGAGGGAGAGAATGGGAGAGAGGGAAATGAAGAGGGGAGGGAAGAAGACGCACTAGAATTGGTGCGCAGGCTGCTAATGGGATGTTCATGGTGGGAGGGGATGGTATTGGACAGACTTGAACAAGGAAGATGCGTTTTGGCGGCCCATCCGCGAATGATGGCGGCGAGGGCCTATCAAATCGGGAGTGATCATGGTGATTCAGCCTTCCCAGTCCATGGTGTGCTGGATGTTCATGAGAAGAAGCTTGCAGAGAGGGGTAGTGGCCAGAGCTGAGTGTGACTTGGTGGGAGTGGCCATGGTGGTCGAGGGGATAGATGGGATGGCTAGGAATTTGTGGGCTTGGGATGGGAGAGGTGGTGATCATGGGTAGTCGAGGATGTCTAGAGATGTGATGTTTCTGAGACATACCAAAACGGTTTAAGTAGTTGGTAGTAGGAGTATTGAGGGATGTCCCTGGGCAGGCCATGGACTTGGGGTATATACCCGGGATGCAAAATGTGCAATACGGCGTCTTGGGACGGGTATCAAGCAAGAAAGCGGGCGGCAGGGTATCTGACAGGGTAGCAGGGCCTGGTTCGCACCTAGGGCTGATATCCGAGGGTGTAGGTTCTGAATCACACCACTCCACTCGGATATGGTTGACATGGACATGTGGAGTTGCATTCTGGGTAGGAGCGTGGTCCTGACTAGTTGTGGTGTCCTCGGGTTGTTCCACCATGTCTTGTGCCTCGATGGCCAAGTTTGTGTGAAGTTCGCCCAAGCTTAACTGAGGCTGCAGATGAGGTTCCATGGTGTGGTAATGTTTAAGTTTATTGGTGTTTAAAATGGTTGCATGACTGTCGTATTAGTCATTATTGACTAGCAGGGCAGTATTGTTTGGTAATACAAGTTGTACTCGGTATGGTCCATGCCACACGGTTTCAAATTTGGTCTTCTTCAATTTTGGATCGCGGGGACACCAGAGAATTGGATCGCCTGCTTGGAAAACCCGGATTGGCTGGGATGCCTGAAAGTGTTTAGCGCTGAGTGCCTGTTTGGTAGTGATATTTTTTATGGCTAATGCTCGGATTTCCTCAAGGTGATGTATGTCTTGGAGGAGGGCCGCGAGGACTTTGTGCAAGGAGTACTCTCGGGGATGCGTGGACCGGAATGTCGAGGCGATATACTCCGTAGGCAACAAGGGTTGAGTCCCATAGACCATTTCGAACGGGCTAGGTTGCGTGGCAGTTTTTGTGGCGACCCTGTAGGCCTAGAGAGCAGCAGGGAGGCAGTCGTCCCAGTCAGCCTGGTTGGCATGAACGAATCTGCGAAGCATATTGAGAATAGTTTTGTTAGTAGATTCGGCCTGACCATTTCCTTGAGGGTAGTATACGATGCTAGTCCTATGTTTGATAATATGTTTGTCTATGAGGTCTTCAATGACGGCATTTACGAAATGAGTGCCTTGGTCCGACACGATCTCCAAGGGACAACCAAATCGAGTAATGATATTGTTGTAGAAGAAAGTTGCCGTGACTACCGAAGTGTTGGTGCGCAAAGGTTTGGCTTCGACCCACTTTGTAGTATAATCTGTGGCGACCAAGATGTATTTGTATCCTTGGCGGGTTACTGGTCAAATTGGTCCCACGAAATCCAGTCCCCATCTCTGGAAGGGGCCTAAAGGTGGGGTGGATTTCAACGGCACTTTGCCTTGGTATTGAAAGTTCGTAGTGGATATTTGGCATGCGTGGCAATTTTTGACGTAGGTGTTGACATCCTTGTGCATTGTCGGCCACCAATACTTGGCTGTCAAGATTTTCTTGATAGTAGTGTCAGGGCCTTGGTGACCACCTCCAGGGCCATTGTGGAGGTGAGCAATTATGGACTGTTGCTCTTTTTCTGGTATACAGAGTCGGATTTTCCGATCGGGGCCTTCGCGATAGAGTTGTCCTTGAATGACAGTGTATGGTAGGGTAGTTCTGACAAAGCTGATTTTTCTTGAACTCGTGAGGTGTGGTGGGAGGATACTAGTAGTTAGATACTGTATGATATCAGTTGTCCAATCTTGGTCATCCTGGATGTCTATGGTGGCAGCCTTGATATACAATTCGTTGAACGAATCGTCAATTCCTGCCTCGGTGGTATTGGTGTCGCGAGACAGGTAGTCTGCAACTATGTGCCGTCTCCCAGGTATGTAAACCACCTCAAAATCATATTCTAATAATATCATAATCCTCCGAGCCACGCGGCCGGTGACCAGAGGTTGGTTAACCAAGTAGGATAAGCTATGATGGTCGACCATGAACTGAAATTTATTTCCCAATAAATAGTGACGAAATTTCTTCACTGCATAAATCATAGCTAAGGCTTCCCGTTCTGTAGTAGAATAATTTCTCTCAGCCTGGTTTAATAATCGACTAGCATAAGCTACAGGTTGATCATGTTTTCCATTGATGTTCTGTGCCAGCATGACTTCCACGGCGATATTTGAAGCGTCCGTGTGAACATGGAATGGCTTGGTCCAGTCTGGGGCGATCAATATGGGCGCGTGGGTGTAGGCTGCCTTGATTTGGTCCAAGGCTGTCTAGGCTGCCGGGGTCCAGTCTCTAGGATACGTGTACTTAGAGTGATTGAGAGCCTTGATCGGTGCTGTAAGGTGTGCTAGTTTCTCAATATATGTACGATTGAATTGGGAGAGACCTAGCTAACGTTGGACACCCTTTTGATCTTTGGGAGGTGTCATATCCATGATGTCCTTGATCTTGGCCGGGTCTGGGAGTTTGCCATACTTACATACTATGTAGCCTAAGATAACTTCGGCGAAGAATAAAAACATACATTTGTCTGCGTTGAGACTAACGCCGTTTGCTCTGCAGGCATCAAATATTTGTCTTAAGTGCGCGACATGGTCGGTCATCTGTCCGTAAACAGTGCCGTCGTCCAAATAAATTCTAAAGAAACGCTTCAAGTACGGACGAAATATTAGTTCCATGACTCTTTGGAAGGTCATGGGTGCATTTTTGGCTCCAAAGGGCATGCGTTCAAACTGGTAAGGTCCCTACTCCGTGGAAAAAGCAGTTTTATTGTTGTCTTGCTCGGCCATGGCGACTTGGTAGTATCCTGAAAAACAGTCTAGAAAGGAATACATCTCGTGCCCGGCTACTTCATCGATTATTTCTTCCATGTATGCTAGAGGGTAATGGTCCTTCTTGTTTGCTGCATTGAGTTTTCTGAAGTCTATACAGATACGGAGTGCTCCATTCTTTTTTGGAATGATTACCATGGGAGATAGCCAGGGTGCGGAATCTACAATGGAGATAAACTTAGCTTTCAATATCTTATCTAATTCTTCCTTGACACGCGTGGCATAGTTTGGATTCATTCTGTAACGCCGCTGCTAGACTGGTGTGGCATTGGGTACAAGGTCGATTGTATGTTCTCCCAGGGTTCTTGGGATTCCTTTTAGGTCTTCGTGGTTCTAGCAAATATGTCATGGTATTCTCGGAATAGTTCTATGGCAGCTTGTTTGATGGCTACTGGAGCATCGGCATTTATTTTAATAAATTTAGGCTTGTCCGTGGTGCCAAGGTTTACTAGCTCTACTTTGTCCATGGATCCATGGGTCCAGCCATTTACAACTTGGTTTTCTAAAGCACGGAAAGATGGTGTTGAGTAAACCGTGACTGATCCAGCTATCTCCAAGGAAAACTGTGGGGGTAAGTCTACTGTCTCTAGGGCCGTGACCAGGCTGGCCTAGTGGATCTTTGCCAAGGGAATGAGGTTGGGATTTGCATGGAGTACTAGGGCCTCTTGTTCTTGGGAAAGTCCTTGTACCCAATCTGTCCCTGCTTTATGTTGGATCTGAGTTGCTTCGGCCTTTGTGATGCAACTGTCTACAGGAATAATGACCGTTTTTCCATGACGCTGTATGCGAATATGATTTCGCGACCAATCATGCACGGCGTTCATGTCTCGAAGCGAGGGTCTTCCGAGGATAATGGGAAAGTTACTACTGTTGGGCATGTCTATGATCACAAAAGTTGCTGGTGTGGACACTCCATGAGTCGTGATTGCCACGGTCGCTAGGATCCCCAGAGGTGTCACTGGGTCGTCATTTGCCATTCTCAATATAAACTTGGCTGTTTTTGGTTGGGGCACCCCAAAATGTCGTTGTAGGTGTTCACTCATGACATTCACACCGGAGCCCGTCGACCAAAACATTAGTCAGTTCATGGTGGCCAAGCTGCAGATGGATCACCGTGGCATCAGGGTCCAAGGTAGTAGCATTGACTTCGATGAGAGTGGGATCGTTTCTAGCATCAGGCAGTGTAGTCTGTTGTAGGTACTTCTGTAATTTTGGGCTTAATTTAAGCAACTTGGATAAAGTGATTAAGACATTGGTATCCTCTAATATATGTTGGATATCAGGATTGATTGTGTGAATTTCCAATCCTCTTTGTAAGTCTTTTTGGATATCATGGAGTCTGTCCTAGTGGTCTGTGGGAAACGGTTTTCTATGCTCTACCACATGGTCAGTCATGGTGGCCTTGGAGCGCGTGGTGACTGCAGCCGCGCTGATAGTGGACACATTGGTCTCGGCATTATGAACCACGGTGAGCGTGACTCCTCCTCGGCAGTCAGGTACTGGTTGTTTTGGGTTTTCCATGGGGTTAGTGGCGGGCCGGTTTAGATCCATAGGTCTCGGATTATGGCCCCATCTTTGCCTTAGTACGGGGCATTGTCCCCTGCGGTGGTTTGGAGATCCGCATTCCCAACATGTGTCATTCCTTTCTGGCTGGAAAGCGTCGACACTTACTTCTTCGGTGTACATGAAAGCGGTTGTTGGTCGTGGACGTCGGTTGTCTTCTGAACGGGAGTTTCCCTGAGCGAACCAGCATCGGCCACTATGGACTTTGCCACAGGTACCACAAATTGTGGGGGCTGGACGACTTTCGGGCCATAGGGTGGGCAATGGCAACAATGGTGTCTGAGTTCGATTCATGGCCCCAAGTTCTCGACTTATATCGTTAGCGGCAGCGAGTATCTCATTCAGGGTTTTAACTCCACGGATCACAATACCGTGTTGAATCCATGGCAATAAGCCCTTTTTGAACCATTCCCAGAAGTAGTCTTCCTCCGGTCTTTGGCTTAGCTTGTCCGCCAATTGCTTAAATCTATCGTAAAACTTATCTACGGGTTCGTTTCTATCTTGAGTAGTACTACCCAAGGCCCAAAGTATCTCCGAACTGGTTTTCAATTTTCGGAATTTATGCAAAAAACTCCTCTCCATGTCGTCCCAGTTGGCGTGGGGGTGTTCTGTCTCGAAGTCAATGTACCAATTTATGTGATTTCCTTGGAGTGTGGTACCAAAGATATTCTGTAAGTCCAATGAACTAAGAATACCATTGGTACGTGCAATGACTTTGAACCTACGAATATGCCAATCGGGATCTCCTGATTCATCAAATACAAGGTATGGTATCTTGGGAAACTTGGTGACACGGTCCTGGTCACCTCCGCACTGGGACGTCCTGGCGGTGTGGTTTTCTCTAGGGAGAGTGCACTAGAGGAAAAGGGCAGCAACTACACTAGAATGTACACCGAAAATTGGCTTATTTAAGGGTTGGTCACCATGGTGTTCACCTGATGATGTTCGGTGTAATTGGGCACCTTGTTTTCCATTCTGGGAGGATGTTCAGCACCAGGTCGGCCTGCGGAATGGTCTGCCAGCGACCCCAAATTTGGAACTGCCAGGCCACGAGTGTCACGTTGAATCGCAGTGAATTCACAGATAAGTTACCTAGTGGTGGCCCCGGAACATGGATGATCGAAGCCTACATCCGTCGACAGAACCGTCCATCGTTAGCAGTACTGTTTGAGACTTACCTTCCGAAGTTACCATTACCCAGATACGTCCCGCTTGATATCCTCCACGATTTATACCCGCTGGTATACGTGTCGCACAATGACCTCCGGGTATTGATAAATTGTACCCGGTTGCTCACAGAAATCCATACCCGCGCTTCGATTCCGGGATGAACACGTCCGGCCTGTTCATGTGGCCTTATATCCGAAATCGGATGCTTACGGATATAGATAACATGTGACGTGGGAGGGTATCTTCTACAGGGTATAGAACTAGGTTTTTCGATTTAGGGATTCCACGCTCGGTTGGAGAAATTAGGGATTTTGATAGTACAATTCAATTCTAGGGATTTCGTGACGAGACTGAGAATTTAGGGATATGATGACTGGATTTAGAATTTAGGGTACTGGAAAGTGAATTTGAATATTCAAAAATCACGACGGGGTTGAAATGAGTTAGGGTTCTGTTGCTATTTTAGGCATCACCTGTTCATGCGCATTCTATACAGGGGTTCACGGTGTCTCTTTGGGGTTCAGTAATTAGCAAGAGCGGTGTGCGAATTTAGTTTCCGTTTCTATAATTGGGGGCGCAAATAAACACTAACGACCGACGATACGTCTGCGGAGCACGCATCCTGTTTACCGCCAGGTTATGTCGCATGCGTACAGTGGACTGCAGATACGTTCGCCGTTAATTGGGTATGCTTTGCAAAAGCGGGAGCACAGACTCTGTGTAATATTAGAAGATGATCAGAACGGCACGAACGCGGACTGTGTTGCATTACAGTGGAATTGTGTGGTTTACATTTCGGCGTGACATTGTGCCTCCTTTTGAAAGCTGAAGGAGGTAACCCTCTTTGACCCCACTGCACTCCCTTCTCTGTGTTAAACTTCCATACAAATATGTGCTTGTATTCAGCATAGATTTCGTGTCCGTCTACTTGAACTACCCTAAGTGGCTTTCGATGGTTGTGTAGGCTTATTTTTTTTCCACAGCAGTTTCGTGAGCCACTTCACATAAATGCTTGAACCTGATGCTTTGACAATTGCGTGATCTAAGATGGTAAACGGCTGACGATTCTCAATGAAGATCAAGGGCACATCCGGGATGATGATTTTATGTACTTGTACCATTTGTTCACCCTCCCGACAAAGCGATCCAAATCTTCCTGAAGGTGACTTCCAAGAGCCGCCCGTTCTGCCTTCCGCTACTATTGTGTTGCCATAATCGGGGTGGAGGATAAAGCACAAGCAGTTCGCAGCAACCGGGTCACTAGACTCGCGAGGTTGCAGCGTTAGGGCGAACTTCTGCCGAGGTCCTCTTGCATCGCAGGAAGGGTCAGAGGTTGTCCGAGTGCCTCTGGTTGTAACGCAGTCCGGTGCAGCGATATGGATGTCCAAAGAGGGGGGGGCGCGCGGCTGTACTCGGCCTCGTTCTTCGAAACGACCTGTACCTCTTTCGACAGGATGCGGGGATACATCATCTGAAGGCGTCCCGGCGGATACTGACATATCGGTTGAAACAGCTCCCCCAATCGGCATCCTGTTCGTAAAATTCTGCAACATGGTGTTCGGAGTTACGAGTATCGTGTCCCCTGATGCAACGGAGGGTGATAGCGGTGGAGCTGCGCAGGCAATTACTGGTCTCTCGTTGGGAGTGTTCCGAATTGGGGTGCAATGGGCACCGGGCGTGTCTCCTACTGCTGTCATGGGATGGCGCTCCTCTGCCCTTTGATATGCATGTGAGGAAGCAGCTGGTTCACCTTCATGTAGGACTGCTGAGTCCAGCGGTGGATCACGGTTAGAAAGAGAGTCGACGTGCGATGCTATGTAGTGAATATGTGGCACCGTCGGCGTCGCATTCGGGTTTATCAGTCTGAGCAGTAATTCCTTTACCTCCCTCAGTTGGTCCTTGCTTGTCAACAAGTCCGATGCCATACGCTCTACAGTGCTCTCCAGAGCGTGAATTCGAGTCGATTCCCGTATTACGTATTGAGGTGTCGCAGGCCGCTATGTACAGTACAAATATTGATTACTTGTTTTTAAACTCTGATTGAATCTTCGAAATAATGCAGGGACAAATGCGGAATACATTTAGGTGGATGAGGAAAAAATACCTGAGGGAAATAAGGCGTGCTGTCTTCGTAGCGAGCACCCCCCGTCGACCCTCCTATGGATGCACATGTCGTTACAGGATAGAAACCCGCAGTAGGTGTACTCTGCTGGAATTCGGTACTTCGAGAAGTGGTGGAGTCGCTTTGAAAACTTGATATGCCATGCATGCCAGAGGGATGTTCCAATGGAGCATTCGCAGGGAATACCTGCAATAGGGCAGGTCTGTTTATTACGGATCATTTACACATTAGCGGATGCATTCAGAATAAAAGTTAACATTCGATGATGTAATTGAGGGTAGTTGGGCAAACGAAGTACCTGATATGGAGAGTCCGGGAAATTTGCTTGTTCTCCTGAACCATCTTCTCTGCGCACTGTCTGTTTCTTCCCTTTCCTCATTTCAGTCATTTGAATAGATTCATCTTTTCCCTCTGCACTCAACCAGTATTTGCGCCATTCGATGAAAGCCTCCTCTGGACACCGGTGGTGTCTCGAACCACCGTTATCAATGAAGAACTTTTTCCAACACTTCCTATCATTTTTTAATGTATTCTTTAAAAACTTGCCTAGATAATTGATGTCGAGGGGTCTAGAGTATGTGAACTGCTGCTCTAACTTTTCTGCAATGTTTTGAACTTGGGACATCCAGTACTCATTCTTCCCCTTATAGCATCTAACTTTGAAGTTCAGGGTTTGACGGGCAGTCAAGCGCGCGGCTCTATGCCAGGGACTTTTGAGACCAAGCACTTTACCTGATTCACAGACAGGTATCTGGATTGATGGATCACGGTTTTCGGCATGCGCCGCCGCCATCTCCTTCACATACGGTCGTTGGAAGTCCCTGTTGGCGGTCCGTTTCCTGTTCGTTTCTTGCCTTTGCTCCACTGCGGGAAACCCGGCAGGTGCTTGCCATTCCGGACCTCGTCCCTCCTGAGCTCTCGTCGGTGGAGGGCGGTTGCTTGGCCCAGACATTGTCGAGGCTACTCTCTGCTGCTGTGCGACATCGCGCGAGTGGTTCGAAGATGTTGCCCTGGGATCTTTGCTCCATGATCTAGAGCCTTGGAAGGATCGAACATGCGTTGAATAAAGTGGATGCTGGCCTGGGCCGGGAGAAGGAGAACTGTAAATAGCATTCGAGCGACTGGACTGGCGGTTGTTATCGACAGAAGGACCAAGACGCTGGAAGAAATGGACTCCACACACAACAGAGAGTGAGTTCTCAAGCTACTTCCCGGTCTGTGTATGAGCTGGAAAAATCTAAATTTCTAAAACGCATGTTTCACACCTCTGCGAACTAATGTTTCTTAATATGTGAAACTACGATAACCTCAACATGCTATTTGCTTTTTAGTTTCCAAGACTGGTGTGGTTCAGCATTGAAACAAAATTTTCACATTAAGTCGCAGATAGAACAAGATATGTGAGTAAAAATTATACAATGCAACGGAGTATGGCCTCAGGAGCTTACCTCTCCTTGACTTGGTTCATCCACCAGACGACCTTCAACCATCGGGCGCTGCGACATTCTAGCAGGAAAGGCCATTTTCCCTACAAGCTTCGACTGTGGGGCAAAACGTCGACTTCGGCGACTCCGAACAACAGAGGAAGAGTACTCCGGGCTGAGGCACTCAGTCTTCGATGCGGCAGAGCTGGACGACGCTGAGCTGAAGCAATTCCAGAAGTCGACATCGGAGCAGGTAGGCGATTCTAAGATATTAGCTCGATCCATTAGGGTTGGAGAATGACGGCGATATAGATTCATGACAATCTTACCTATGAATTGTAAATAGAATCTGTAAAGTTAGACGAAGAGGTTAGATCCACATAAAGACTGTCCACTACTAAATCGGTGACTGGTAGAAATCTCCTTCATCAGATGGTCTGCAACAAGTGTGTGCTACTCGGAAGATGGCATAGCTGCGCCACTACGCAAGAGGTCACAGGTATAGGCATATCCGCACGTCTACTCTGCATGGTCCATGATGCGAGTAGATCCATTCAGGTAGAGAGCACGTTCTTTTAGGGGCGGCGCTCACGGGAACAAAGGAACTCCAGGCCGGTTTGGGAACGTCGGTTGTTCGAGTGAGGTTGACGATGTGAATCTTCATTTCGGGGAATGACGCAATCACTCGAAGCACTTGTATTCAGAGTCGATAGAGGAGAGCGTGTGTTGAGATGGAGGATTGGAGTCCGGAAACTTTTGTGAGGTACGGTTTTTTTCCCGTGTTGACAGTTATGGGAATGTGGTCAGCATTTGGAATTTTGGGGACTGGGAGGTCGCCTTGGAGGATATAGAGTCCACTGAGGGATCCGGGAGTGAGGGGGCGATTACCCAACCAGTACTTGCGTCTGAGATGAAGTCACTTAGCTTAGTTGAACCGTGCTCTGTCCGTGAGGGTTCGAGTGGATATGTTTCGGAATTTCCGTATCAACATGTAAACATCGCTGATGAGTACACCGATATCGGAGATAAGATTCAAACAAAGAAGGCCGCAACAAAAGCTGTGGGGACCCCTAACGACATTTGTCCCCCACTGGAACGGACAGCCTCGGATTATGCAGAGTCTGACGGCATCCCTCCTTTACTAGAGCCGGAAGGGACTCCTGCTCTGGGTGCTTCTTCTTCGGATCCGCTTGACCTAGATTTGGGCAGATTAGCTCTTTTTTTCGTTGCTGTCTGGTGTGTGGTTTCACAGGAGGAGGGTTTTCCGCTTACCGAGAGTGGGCGGGACCTCCTTACTCATATTCTGTCCCATAGTTTATCAGAGGCTCGACATTACAAACTTGAGCAGTAGAGTGCGTCTCCCTATAGCTTAGTCATGATCGGATAATGTTCTATGGGAGGATGTGAAACTCTGCCCCCGACTCTTCAATGTCTTAGAATTTTAACAGCCAGTATATGTTGGCACTTTTGTCTCTTACTTATAAATAAATATTGCGATCCTTTTCATGCTCAACTGCGTTGTACTTGTGGAATCCTCTGCATGTAATTTGACTGGGTTGTAATTCAGCGATGCATCCAGTATGCACACATTGTTTGGTTTTCGTATCCTCATCTAATATCTGACTGCATGTTCAGGGAATTCCACTTCCAATTCATGCTGTCTTCGATGAGGTATCAGCTTCACTCATTTAATGATTGAATACGTTGTATCGTGAGGTTAAGGTAACAATGGATCACGAAGACCGTCTGCCATTGCGGGACATCAGGCGTCAGCGAAACAGAGATGTGAAACTGGATGCGAGAGAGGAACTGCTTGCACTTCGGGCTGGAGCAGAAAAAAGGATTTGTCCATGCAACATATGCTGCGGAGAGAATAGGAGTCTCAGGTACAGGGGTGTGGTACGAGATCATCTCAGGAAATATGGCCGTCATCCATATCTCAGAGGTTCGACTCAGGTATGGTACTCTGCATACGGAATCGTGGTTGATCCTTCGGAATGTAGAGTGCATTTACCAAATGTGCTACTCATTTAATATGTAGCATTGAATTTAAACGATATATGCTGCCATGTAATATCGGATGTGTGTTGCAGGGATTCGACATAGACGAATCCGATGTCGAATGGGACAACGACATTCGGGAAGAGTTTGGTAGTAGAGGAGGTGGGCAGCGGAGGAATGCACGCCAGTTAGACGTTGGACTGGATCTGGAAGGATTAGTGCAGCATACATTCCACATCTATGATGGAATAGCTGCTGGTATTGGAAATGCGGATGATCGGGTCGGTGGAGAATCCGTTTACGATGCGGAAAGGAGGGGAGAGGAGATCGGTGAAGCTGTCGACGGCCCTGGAATACATCCCACAGAGGAGCCGGGCAACGAGGGTGATAGACCGGAAGCTCAAGTACCTGAAGCAGATGAGGATATGACGGATGACGACTTACCTGCAATGCAGAACATGCCTCCATCCCGAGAGCAACTGCTAGAAGACAGTGCCAAAACTCCTTTGTTTGAGGGGTCGGGTCTCACTCAATTAGGTGGGACTCTACTTCTTCTTAACTGTCTTCGAACACATGGGGCATCCAACATCCTAGTAAATGAGATTTTTGCTATCCTTCATAAGAGTATGCTGCCAACGCTGAATTCTCTTCCACCAAACGAATACCAAGCGTCGAAAGTCTTGAAGCAGCTTGGACTAGGCTATGAAACAATTCACTCCTGTCCGGGTCCTCGGACTTGTGTCTTATTCAGAGGCGACGAATATAAGGAGCTGACTCGGTGCCCTGTCTGCAACGCAGAGCGGTTCAAGCGTGTAGGAAAATCTCTTGTTCCTATGAAGGTACTAAGACACTTCCCCTTAATACCTAGATTGCAGCGCATGTACAGTACACCCTTGCAGGCCTCGTACATGACTTGGCATCAAAGGCACGCAAGTGAAGACGGTATCATGAGAGGAGCAGTAGATTCGCATCAATGGAAATTTGTGAATTGGAAATCCCACAGCGAGTTCGCGTTCGAGCCTCGCAATCTTCGGCTCGGATTGGCAACCGATGGTGTCAACCCAATTTCAGTTAAGCGTTCTACCTGGAGCACTTGGCCCGTATTGATAATGAATTACAACTTGCCACCGTGGATGACAACGAAGAAGCACTTTGTGATGTTAAGTCTGATTATTCCGGGGAAGAAGTCTGTAACAGCAGAGAATTTTGATACCTATCTGCAGCCCTTGTTGGAAGAGTTGAAACTTTTATGGCATACAGGGGTGCAGACAGACGATGCAGCCATATATCAGGGAAGTCCACGATTCAACATGAAGGCTATTTTGTTATGGACCATGCATGATTTTCCAGCATACGGAATGTAGCACGACGTGGTATCAGTATTCCTCCGGAAGGCACTTAATTGACACTAAATACCCTCCAAAGTAAACCACTCCGTGTTCGTTCCCACGAAGACCTATAGTTTTCTTCCTTTTAGATTTTAACGGAAATCACCACCCGTGTCCGACCGTACACCGTCTTACAGACGGTTGGACAACTCCGGTAGTTTTTGCCTCGTTCCTATTTTCCGGCTTTTTAGACTAGTGGCCGGTTCCCACTGATCCGTCTATCCTTTCAAGTGGCTGGATTTTCCACCGTCCTGTGACTTAAAGTGGCTGGACACCCCACTGTTCCTATCTACCACCCGAGAAGTGGAGTAATAATCCTTCCGTACTGCTATGGACCGGTCCGGATAACTACTCAGTACCGGTTACGGATACGGAAATCATACTACAATGACATCACCTTACGGCTGCACGGTATCCTACCATACTATCTTCCTTCCGTATTGGTTCGCAGTAGGGCATCCGGCTTTTATCCCATCTACAGGAAGCGACCGGTCCGTTTCCGGATCCCGGTGTACACACGGCCCTCCGTGTCCTTGAGACTACCAGCCCTGCTGCAATACGTCTCTCCTCCCCTACGGGCTCCTTCCGGGACTGGAAACCGTCAACACTCGACGCTTGACACCTCCCCAGTCTCTCCGGGCGCTCTCCCGACCTTCCTACTGTTCAACACTCCTCCGGAACACTACTGAAGACAATAGAACCGCAAACCATACGGCAACGGACCCGTCAGCAGCCGGTTGACACAACAAATCAAAAGTATATTCTCAATTGCAACAACAAAACGGCGTACAAAAACAAGGCCCTGGCCTTGGAAAAACGTCTAACTTAAATACTAAAACCTATCGGTTCCTACAACGACCAAGTGGCCCCCGAGATCCAGAAATTCCGGATCTTGGATCCGGGAATCCCGGACCGGTGGCCGCCTTCTATTCCTAGTTACTGCCGCTATCTATCCGGATTGGCAGCCGGGTGCACTGGAGCCCCATCGTTAGTCGCTGCCATTTTATCCGGTCCTTATCCTAAACCCTACTCCTTGTGCTTATCGAGCCGGGGACTGTGCCGGGTTCCGTCCAACCGTTCCTTCTTCTGTGGCCGCTTCAGTTTCTTCAACGAGGGGCCTTCTTCCGGAGCCTCAGATGCTGACGGTTCGCTGGACTTCCGGGATCGGTCTACTTGAACTGCCGGGGATGGAGATCGTGCCGCCACCGGAACCGCGCTGAGATCCACCTGGAGCGTTTCCGGAGATCCCTGTACCGGCATAAAATCTACCGGTGGTGGTCTCTGGTCCGGTCCCAAAGGAATGTTTCCGGGGTTAACAGTCTCGACTCCATCCAAGTTGGGTAGAGTGTGCAGACTGCTCAAGGTATCCGGAATAGGATCCTCCAGCGGGTGTCCTACCTCCTGTTGGGCTGGCCGGATGGCCGACCGTATCGGAGAGGCTGGAGGTGGCACCGGTGCCGGTTCCCTGATTGGGGACGGTGGTCTGGGATCCTCTTGATTTGCCGGTGGCCCTGATGACGGACCGGCCTCTGCGTAACCGAGGACTTCCACCAGGTTCTTCATCTGCATCCAAGTGTCCTTCATCACCTGCGTCCGGTCGTGCATGAACTTTATAATATTCTTCATAGTCGGATCCGGTTGACGGGTCAGGAAGGCCTGATAAACGGCGCACTGATTGGCCAC
Organism: Ceratodon purpureus; assembly: GCA_014871385.1. Classification (NCBI taxonomy): domain Eukaryota; kingdom Viridiplantae; phylum Streptophyta; class Bryopsida; order Pseudoditrichales; family Ditrichaceae; genus Ceratodon; species Ceratodon purpureus. Next base: position 2,711,130 of record CM026426.1, read on the forward strand.
ATCTACCGGAAGAGCTAAAGTGGCCTTGATCTCGGCGACCGACCGGATGGCCTCGACTGACCGGTCACGGGCGTCATTGAAATCTTTCCGGGCATCACGCACTTCCTCCTCGAGCTTCCGATTCGTCTCCCGATACTTCGCTAGCCGGTCCATGTGCTTGTCCTGGAGACTGGCCAAATCCCGGTGCTTGCGAAGAATACTCAGGCAATCCTCCACCCGGTCCGAACCCGTAAGGATCATTACTTCCCTAGCCAACCGGCCCTCCACCTGCCTAGTCGACTGTAAGAACCGGGCATACGTCGTCGCCTGTTCCGATAGGTTAACTAAGTCCTGATACGGATCTCCGGTGTGCTCCGGTGGTCCGGTGGGTTGTTGGATCTCCGTGTTTAGGGTTCGCTTGGCCGGTATGGGAGTCCGAGGTGATCCGGATGGCTGTCCCTTTTCCGGGCTGGGACGGGGTCTCTTAGCCGGCGTGGGGGAGACCTCGATAACATCATCATCGTCGTCCTGGTCGGACACTTCTTCCGGCTCAGCGAACTGCTGATAGCTTAAGAGCTCATCGTACTCCCGGACCTCCTCAGTACTCAACAGCCCCTTAGTACGGTAGAGGTGAATGAGGAAAGACGGAAGGCAGGTGGCCTGCTTCTTGGTCTTCCGGAGATTGGCCACCTGCCGGTCGATTATCGTCTTCATCATGACACCCAAGTCCACCGTGAATTCACCGATCATGGCCCCAATGAAAACGGACGCCCACTTAATGGTGATCCGTTTGGGCTTTTCCGGATGGAAAATAGGGTTCATAAACCCTACGACTCTCCGGGCCTCCGGATCCGCAATGTCATCCAGCTCCCATCCTTCTCTCGGGTCTCCGGCCCCCTTGAGATACCGGTGTACGAAGTCCCGGGTCTCCGGTGTCGAGACCTCGCCGGAGTTCTTGAAACCATACGTCTCCCTCCAGAGTTGTGCCGTCCACTTATCCGGCTCTCCCCGGATGGTTCCTCGATTCTCGGGATTCTTGACGAGGATCTCCTGGGCCGGAAGGGCAAGCTTCCAACCCCATGCCTTGTCCAGTAGGACCTCACATCTCATAGACTCTAAGGCGGTCCGGAGGAGCTCCTTCTCCTTCTCGCCGGCCGGTATCAACGGCATTACCCGTTGTACCCTGAACGACTGTCCTTCCGCCGCCGGTTCCTTCCCTTTCCTACCCATTCTGCTAAGTCCTCCTCTCCGTCACTCCGGTAACACCTGCACGCACGATCCTCACCACAATCTCTCGCCTAACGGAAACACTTCCGTCTCACCGTCTCTCTCCTACCGTCTAACACTAACTGCGCCCTCCGCCTTAGAGCGCAAGGACCCGTCGTGCCACAAAATGACAAAGAGAAAGGAGGAGCATGGCGGTTCTTCCTCCTTTTATACCTGCCCTCGCGCCCACCCGTTCGTAGCTCATCATGACGGACGGTCGTAGCCCCTCATCATTGGACGGTCGCGACCGGCGGCGTTTTAATGGTTGCAGCCATTATCCCCGTGTGCGTTGTACCTTTTGGTGGTTATCCTTAAGTCTGCCGGGTCAGGGCTCTGTCATATGGACTGTACCCGTCTCTCCTCCACCGCAGACGACCGGATCTCACCCGGCTGGCCTTCCGGTCACTTATTTATTCAGCCGACCGGCTTAACCGGTTGTTTTACTTATAGGCTTAGTACTTCCGTATTTCTAACATAAAATTTTTAATTTTTTTATCATTTTCCTACCGGAATTAGTATTCCGGTGTGTCAACCGTGGAAATCACTTTCCACATTACCCCTTTTTCACCCGTGAGCGTCCTCGCGAACGTCATCCGGTCTGTACAGTTTGACCTGGGATCCATTCACCCTAGTATCCATTGGATATCCTTCTAGATCTGAAAGTTGTAATGACCCATTGGAATAAATCTTATCAACCCGGAACGGTCCCATCCAGCGAGTATGTAACTTACCCGGAAAATTCTTGTACCGGCTGTCATAGACTAGAACCAATCCTCCTTCTTCGATTCCTTTATCCGTTGTGATTCGCTTGTCATACACTTCCTTCCTTTTTGCTTGGACCTCCTTTGTCCGTTCCAATGCCTCCATCCGGTCTTCCTCCATCCGGTCGATGACCTGTAGACGGTCGTCGAGTGCATCCGTTTTATCTCCGTGGTTGGCTGCGAGTACCCTCAACGTCTCTACTTCCGTCTCGATGGACTGAAGTACCTCCTGTCCGTATACCAGATAATACGGAGTCCGTCCGGTTGTACTCTTGTGCGCCGTGTTGTACGCATAGACCGCCGATGTCAGTTTCCGGTCCCAGTCCGTCTTATGTGAGGTCACCACCTTGGTCAGAATCTTACAGATTATTCCGTTGGCACGTTCCGTCAATCCGTTCGCCTTAGGATTGTACGGTGTGGTCTTCCGGTGTTTGACCTCGTACTGGTTGGTCAGACCGGCCACCACTTCGTTCAGGAAATGTGTTCCCCGGTCGCTCACTATCTCCAACGGATGGCCAAATCGCATCATTATCCTTTCGAATATGAACCGGGCGGATGTCTCGGCATCATTCTTCCGGGTGGCTCTGGCTTCTACCCACTTCGTGGCGTAGTCCGTCGCCAAAATGATGTACCGGTGCCTCTGAGTGCCTAACGGTTGAATTGGCCCAATAAAATCCACTCCCCATTTTTCAAACGGTGCTAGTGGAACAATGGGAGTTAACGGCCAGTGATGTCGTACGGCCGGAGCTCCTATCCGTTGGCAGGGATCGCATTCTTTTATAAATTGATGAACATCCCGGTGAAGGTGTGGCCACCAGTATCCGGCCTCGCGGATCTTCTGTACGGTGATGACGGATGCATAGTGTCCTCCGGCCGGTCCATCGTGCAGAGCCCGGATGACCTTCCGGCGATAGATGGGTTCTAGGCAGCGTCGAAGTTTTTCATCCGCCCCTAGCTTGAAAAGCAATTCCCCGACCAGAAAGTACGGTGCCACCCGGTGCTGAAACACACTTTTCTCCTCCCTACTCAGGCCTTCCGGATACCTCTGAGTCTGGAGATAGTTCTTAATCCGCTGAAGATCCTGGTCCTCCCCTTCGTCCTCCTGAATTCGGTAGACGGAAGACGTCCCTCCTACGACCGGAAGGTCGCGGGGGTCCGGTATATCCTGTATACTGGTACCAACCGGGTATTCTTCCGGAAATTCATCCGGAAACTCTGAAGATATCTCCTCCTTGCTCTCTTTCCCCGTTGCCGCGACAAGTAATCCGCATTGAGGTTAGACTTCCCGGATTTGACAATAACTTCGTAGTTGAACTCCTGAAGAAGTAATATCCACCGGGCCAACCTTCCGGACAGATCCGGTTTGTTGACTAGATACTTCAGCGAGTCATGATCCGTATGGAAGATGACTTTGTACCCCAATAGGTAATGGCGAAACTTCTTGCACGCATAAATGACGGCTAGAGCCACCCGTTCGGTTGTCGTGTAATTCTTCTCGGCCGGATTCATCTGCCGGCTGGCATAATAGATGGGTCGTTCCCGGCCCTCGTCATCCAATTGCCATAGGATAGCTCCCACACACCAACCGGATGCATCCAAAGTGACATGAAAAGATTTCGACCAGTCCGGTGGTGCTAGTATAGGGGCTGTGACCAACCGTCTCTTCAGTTCTTCAAAAGCCTGTTGACGGATTTCCGTCCAGAGGTACTCTTCTTCCTTCTTGAGCAGCTTCGTTAGTGGCATTGCCAACCGGGCATAATTCTCAATGAACCTCCGGTAGTATCCCACACACCCCAGAAATCCTCTGAGTTCCCGGAGGTTGGTGGGAGCAAGAAGGGCCAACATGACTATCACTTTTGCTACATCCACTGCTATTCCCTTCCGGCTGACTATGTGTCCGAGCAATAGTCCGGCTAACATACCAAAAAAACACTTGCCCGGATGGAGCTTGAGTTTAGTCTCCCGGCATCGCTGGAACGTTTTCCGGAGATAGTCCAGATGTTCCATCCACCGGCTGAACACCGCAAAGTCGTCAATGAAAACTTCCAGGAAGTGTTTTAAGAAATCCTGAAAGATGTCCATCATCAACCGTTGAAACGTTCCGGGAGCATTGCACAATCCGAAAGGCATCCGGTTGAAAGCGTAGGTACCCCAATCGGTGGTAAAAGTAGTTTTCAGTTGGTCCTCCTTCCGGATGGACACCTGATTGTATCCGGAAAACCCATCTAGAAAACTGAAGCATTCCTGACCGGCCACGTGATCGAGCACCATGTCGATGAAGGGTAAAGGGAAATGATCCTTCTTCGTGGCTGCATTCAGCTTCCGGAAGTCCTGACATACCCGGATTTTGACTTTACCATCCGGACCCGTTTTCTTTGGTACTACCACAATCGGTGACACCCACTCGGAGTTATTCACTGGATAAATAAAACCGGCTTCCAGCAGTTTATCTAGTTCCTCCTTCACCATCATGGAGTACTTTGGGTTGAGCCGGTACTGCCTTTGGCGAACCGGAACCGCTCCCTCCATTAGGTCGATGTGGTGTTCGCCCAATTCCGGCGGTATACCCACCAGATCCGATGGGAGCCAGGCGAAGACGTCATCATATTCCGTAAGCAGTTCCAAATACTGTGCCCGCTCCCGGTCCGTCAGCCCTTTTCCCAAATAGAAAGTCCTACCGGCTTCCGTCTTCACTGCTTCGTAATCTTCCGGTGCTACCACATTCTTGACCGGTTCGCTAGCATCCGTTCCTACGGACCCCGGAAGGGCTGACCAGGGTAAGTCACTGGTCCTTGACCCGGATATTCTTGTTTTGATTATCCCATCTGCGAACTGTCCTCTAATCCATTCGGAGGTCAATGGAACGCTTGCTTCTCCTAAGGCCCTGTCATCTTCCTTCCTGCCTTCCGGCGGTCGGTTCGGTACTTCGGTTCCATCCGGCTTCTGTTCAGGTACCGGGTTACGGAATCCCAGATCTTCTTCTGATACCTCCCGGAATTCTTGAACATGATACGATTGCAGGGAATCCGAGTTTTCTGACCCTGTCCAATCGGAAGTGTAACCATCCGTCTCACTTGTTTCCCCCAGATGGGGCTCCGGTTTCCACGATAGCAAAACAGCCGGATCCCCGAAAGTAAAAGCCTTCTTCGCCCAATTTACCTTGACTCCGGCTAGATATAGCCACGGCCGTCCGAGTAACAGTGGAAACGGATTTCCTTCCTCCACCCGGATAACCAAATAGTTGAGCGGGTAAGTGAGTCCGGAAATCTTTGTCGGTTCTGCCGACAGTTTTCCCACTGGTACTACTCGAGACTGGTCTGCCATCCGTAGGGTCTGATTGGTAGGCTCAAAGGCAGTGTACCCTAAATCGTTGGCCGTACTCTCCAGTAGTAGATTTACTCCGGATCCTCCATCTACCGGTACCTTCTGGATAATACATCCGTCGATCTCCACAGCTATTTCCGGAGCCCCGAAATCCTCCATCTCGGCAAAATTAACTGCGACGGAAGGCAGCTTAATCTTCCGTTTCCGGGTCCGGATTAAGCCGGACTTAACCTGCTTCTGATAATTTGGATTATCATGTAACAGTTGTCCTATGGTGACATTGGCCGGCTGGGCTTGAATATCCTGGAGGATGTCGTACCTGTCGGCTTTCGCCCGGACCTCCGGTTGGATTATTTCCGGAATCTCGCTGAATGTCACCTTCCGGCCCTCCTGTACTTGAGGTAACCCAGCAATTACCTCCGGTCCAATGTCCGGCATGGTTGGTGGGGTCTTGACCCCTTTTTCAACCGGGACCGTCTCCGGGGGCACCTCCTTCTCTGATTCCCCGGAAGTCTCTGAAGATTCCGGTCGGCTACTCTCTTTCCTCTGTGACCTGGTCCGAACACCAGACTTCCTCTTCTTCTTTTCTGAATCCTGTCCCCGGGTGGAACTACGCGAACTGACCTGATGGATACCCACGCCGGTCTCTCCTCGTGGTTCCACCGGTAACCGTCAACTTGGCGGATTCTCTACCCCGTCTTTGTGACCGTAGTCGAGCCCGGTACGCTCCCGTGGAGGTTCTTCCACTTGCTTATAGATAGCCCTAGGTCTAACCGGTTGTTGGCATTGGGGTGACTTATGGCCGTACTGACCACAGTTTTGACACGGGAGTTCCAACGGTGCGCCTTGACCTCCTCGGTGTGGACAATTGTTAGCATAATGACCGGCTTCTCCACAAATATAACAGCATCCAAACTGCCGTTCCACTGAGACGGGTGGTCGTGCCGGCGGGGCCGGATGTCCACCGGATGGATAGCCCATTCCGGGTCGAGGTCTGATAACCGGCTGTATCATCCGTCCACGGCCATAGGCAGGGTTTACCTGGTAAACCGGTAGCATCTCCACTTCCTCCTCTTCATAAGCAGGTTCCGCAAAGAATACTGACCCCTCTTCATCCACAAACTGCACTCTCTTGGGCGCTCCGTGTGGGCATTCCCGGTTGTAATGTCCCGGCTTTCCGCAGTTGGTGCACCACACGTTGTTCCGGACGGTGGGCAGCGCCTTCCGTGCTTTCTTCTCTTCCGCCATCTGGACTTTAAGTTCTTCAATGCTGTTCACCAGATCTTTGATCATCCGTTTCTCCGATGGGTATTCCTCCTTTACTCGGACTATCGTCCGTTCTTTGTCTTTCCGGTAGCCCTTGCTACCTGACGCCTTCCGTCGTGAGCGATCCTCTTCACTGCTGCTGCTTCCGGTTTCCGAGCTATCTTCGGAGCTGGATCCACTGGATTCTGAACTAGAATCCCGGTTCCTCCGGACCTTTCGGAGACGTCTAGAGGTCTTCCCTGCCTTACGGTACTGCCGTATGGACTGCTTGGAGTTTTCATAGTTCTGGGCGGCCTCCATGGCCTCCGGTAAAGTCTGTGGCCGGGTCTGCCTTACTTGGAACCCCATCCGGTCGGGTAACCCAGCGACGTACCATTCTACCTGGATACTATTTGCAATTCCGGGACTTAGTTTATGAATTAAACTCCTAACCCTCTATCCGTACCGCCGGACCGACTCTTCCGGCTCCATCCGGATTTTACTAAGTTTTCCCAATGTGCGGGCTTCTCCTCCTACCTCCCGGAAGGCCCTCCGGAAGGCATCGGATAGCAAACCCCAACTTCTTCGCACGTTGTCCGGTTCCTCTTGGTACCACTGGAGTGCCTCCTTCTTGAGTAATCCCTGGAACAACCGTAACTTGATTGCTTCGTCCTCTTGGTTGGCAGCAGCCGTGGCGTTGAACTCGCTTAGCCATTCGTCCACGTCCTCCCGGCCATCGCCCCTGAACTTCCGATACTTCAGTCTGGAGAACGTCCGGGCCATAGGAAGACCCGCTACCGGTCCTCCGGCCACCGGCCCGGGTGGTACTGTCCCACCCTGACCTCCGGATCCGGAAGTCCCAGCTATCTCTTGATCTGTGTCTTCAATAAATTCTGATCTAGTAGTGACGAATGGTCTGGCTTCCGTCTCCTGATCACCCTTCTTCTTTCTACTAGACCTCCGTACTCCTTCCGGCTTAGAATTCGGATTCATGCGTTTTCTACAACCTGACTTAGGTTAGTGACAACCGTAGAAATCCGGAGGAAGAAAATCATATAGATCCCCGGCAGCGGCGCCAAAAATCACATGTAGCACGACGTGGTATCAGTATTCCTCCGGAAGGCACTTAATTGACACTAAATACCCTCCAAAGTAAACCACTCCGTGTTCGTTCCCACGAAGACCTATAGTTTTCTTCCTTTTAGATTTTAACGGAAATCACCACCCGTGTCCGACCGTACACCGTCTTACAGACGGTTGGACAACTCCGGTAGTTTTTGCCTCGTTCCTATTTTCCGGCTTTTTAGACTAGTGGCCGGTTCCCACTGATCCGTCTATCCTTTCAAGTGGCTGGATTTTCCACCGTCCTGTGACTTAAAGTGGCTGGACACCCCACTGTTCCTATCTACCACCCGAGAAGTGGAGTAATAATCCTTCCGTACTGCTATGGACCGGTCCGGATAACTACTCAGTACCGGTTACGGATACGGAAATCATACTACAATGACATCACCTTACGGCTGCACGGTATCCTACCATACTATCTTCCTTCCGTATTGGTTCGCAGTAGGGCATCCGGCTTTTATCCCATCTACAGGAAGCGACCGGTCCGTTTCCGGATCCCGGTGTACACACGGCCCTCCGTGTCCTTGAGACTACCAGCCCTGCTGCAATACGTCTCTCCTCCCCTACGGGCTCCTTCCGGGACTGGAAACCGTCAACACTCGACGCTTGACACCTCCCCAGTCTCTCCGGGCGCTCTCCCGACCTTCCTACTGTTCAACACTCCTCCGGAACACTACTGAAGACAATAGTACCACAAACCATACGGCAACGGACCCGTCAGCAGCCGGTTGACACAACAAATCAAAAGTATATTCTCAATTGCAACAACAAAACGGCGTACAAAAACAAGGCCCTGGCCTTGGAAAAACGTCTAACTTAAATACTAAAACCTATCGGTTCCTACAACGACCAAGTGGCCCCCGAGATCCAGAAATTCCGGATCTTGGATCCGGGAATCCCGGACCGGTGGCCGCCTTCTATTCCTAGTTACTGCCGCTATCTATCCGGATTGGCAGCCGGGTGCACTGGAGCCCCATCGTTAGTCGCTGCCATTTTATCCGGTCCTTATCCTAAACCCTACTCCTTGTGCTTATCGAGCCGGGGACTGTGCCGGGTTCCGTCCAACCGTTCCTTCTTCTGTGGCCGCTTCAGTTTCTTCAACGAGGGGCCTTCTTCCGGAGCCTCAGATGCTGACGGTTCGCTGGACTTCCGGGATCGGTCTACTTGAACTGCCGGGGATGGAGATCGTGCCGCCACCGGAACTGCGCTGAGATCCACCTGGAGCGTTTCCGGAGATCCCTGTACCGGCATAAAATCTACCGGTGGTGGTCTCTGGTCCGGTCCCAAAGGAATGTTTCCGGGGTTAACAGTCTCGACTCCATCCAAGTTGGGTAGAGTGTGCAGACTGCTCAAGGTATCCGGAATAGGATCCTCCAGCGGGTGTCCTACCTCCTGTTGGGCTGGCCGGATGGCCGACCGTATCGGAGAGGCTGGAGGTGGCACCGGTGCCGGTTCCCTGATTGGGGACGGTGGTCTGGGATCCTCTTGATTTGCCGGTGGCCCTGATGACGGACCGGCCTCTGCGTAACCGAGGACTTCCACCAGGTTCTTCATCTGCATCCAAGTGTCCTTCATCACCTGCGTCCGGTCGTGCATGAACTTTATAATATTCTTCATAGTCGGATCCGGTTGACGGGTCAGGAAGGCCTGATAAACGGCGCACTGATTGGCCACATCTACCGGAAGAGCTAAAGTGGCCTTGATCTCGGCGACCGACCGGATGGCCTCGACTGACCGGTCACGGGCGTCATTGAAATCTTTCCGGGCATCACGCACTTCCTCCTCGAGCTTCCGATTCGTCTCCCGATACTTCGCTAGCCGGTCCATGTGCTTGTCCTGGAGACTGGCCAAATCCCGGTGCTTGCGAAGAATACTCAGGCAATCCTCCACCCGGTCCGAACCCGTAAGGATCATTACTTCCCTAGCCAACCGGCCCTCCACCTGCCTAGTCGACTGTAAGAACCGGGCATACGTCGTCGCCTGTTCCGATAGGTTAACTAAGTCCTGATACGGATCTCCGGTGTGCTCCGGTGGTCCGGTGGGTTGTTGGATCTCCGTGTTTAGGGTTCGCTTGGCCGGTATGGGAGTCCGAGGTGATCCGGATGGCTGTCCCTTTTCCGGGCTGGGACGGGGTCTCTTAGCCGGCGTGGGGGAGACCTCGATAACATCATCATCGTCGTCCTGGTCGGACACTTCTTCCGGCTCAGCGAACTGCTGATAGCTTAAGAGCTCATCGTACTCCCGGACCTCCTCAGTACTCAACAGCCCCTTAGTACGGTAGAGGTGAATGAGGAAAGACGGAAGGCAGGTGGCCTGCTTCTTGGTCTTCCGGAGATTGGCCACCTGCCGGTCGATTATCGTCTTCATCATGACACCCAAGTCCACCGTGAATTCACCGATCATGGCCCCAATGAAAACGGACGCCCACTTAATGGTGATCCGTTTGGGCTTTTCCGGATGGAAAATAGGGTTCATAAACCCTACGACTCTCCGGGCCTCCGGATCCGCAATGTCATCCAGCTCCCATCCTTCTCTCGGGTCTCCGGCCCCCTTGAGATACCGGTGTACGAAGTCCCGGGTCTCCGGTGTTGAGACCTCGCCGGAGTTCTTGAAACCATACGTCTCCCTCCAGAGTTGTGCCGTCCACTTATCCGGCTCTCCCCGGATGGTTCCTCGATTCTCGGGATTCTTGACGAGGATCTCCTGGGCCGGAAGGGCAAGCTTCCAACCCCATGCCTTGTCCAGTAGGACCTCACATCTCATAGACTCTAAGGCGGTCCGGAGGAGCTCCTTCTCCTTCTCGCCGGCCGGTATCAACGGCATTACCCGTTGTACCCTGAACGACTGTCCTTCCGCCGCCGGTTCCTTCCCTTTCCTACCCATTCTGCTAAGTCCTCCTCTCCGTCACTCCGGTAACACCTGCACGCACGATCCTCACCACAATCTCTCGCCTAACGGAAACACTTCCGTCTCACCGTCTCTCTCCTACCGTCTAACACTAACTGCGCCCTCCGCCTTAGAGCGCAAGGACCCGTCGTGCCACAAAATGACAAAGAGAAAGGAGGAGCATGGCGGTTCTTCCTCCTTTTATACCTGCCCTCGCGCCCACCCGTTCGTAGCTCATCATGACGGACGGTCGTAGCCCCTCATCATTGGACGGTCGCGACCGGCGGCGTTTTAATGGTTGCAGCCATTATCCCCGTGTGCGTTGTACCTTTTGGTGGTTATCCTTAAGTCTGCCGGGTCAGGGCTCTGTCATATGGACTGTACCCGTCTCTCCTCCACCGCAGACGACCGGATCTCACCCGGCTGGCCTTCCGGTCACTTATTTATTCAGCCGACCGGCTTAACCGGTTGTTTTACTTATAGGCTTAGTACTTCCGTATTTCTAACATAAAATTTTTAATTTTTTTATCATTTTCCTACCGGAATTAGTATTCCGGTGTGTCAACCGTGGAAATCACTTTCCACATTACCCCTTTTTCACCCGTGAGCGTCCTCGCGAACGTCATCCGGTCTGTACAGTTTGACCTGGGATCCATTCACCCTAGTATCCATTGGATATCCTTCTAGATCTGAAAGTTGTAATGACCCATTGGAATAAATCTTATCAACCCGGAACGGTCCCATCCAGCGAGTATGTAACTTACCCGGAAAATTCTTGTACCGGCTGTCATAGACTAGAACCAATCCTCCTTCTTCGATTCCTTTATCCGTTGTGATTCGCTTGTCATACACTTCCTTCCTTTTTGCTTGGACCTCCTTTGTCCGTTCCAATGCCTCCATCCGGTCTTCCTCCATCCGGTCGATGACCTGTAGACGGTCGTCGAGTGCATCCGTTTTATCTCCGTGGTTGGCTGCGAGTACCCTCAACGTCTCTACTTCCGTCTCGATGGACTGAAGTACCTCCTGTCCGTATACCAGATAATACGGAGTCCGTCCGGTTGTACTCTTGTGCGCCGTGTTGTACGCATAGACCGCCGATGTCAGTTTCCGGTCCCAGTCCGTCTTATGTGAGGTCACCACCTTGGTCAGAATCTTACAGATTATTCCGTTGGCACGTTCCGTCAATCCGTTCGCCTTAGGATTGTACGGTGTGGTCTTCCGGTGTTTGACCTCGTACTGGTTGGTCAGACCGGCCACCACTTCGTTCAGGAAATGTGTTCCCCGGTCGCTTACTATCTCCAACGGATGGCCAAATCGCATCATTATCCTTTCGAATATGAACCGGGCGGATGTCTCGGCATCATTCTTCCGGGTGGCTCTGGCTTCTACCCACTTCGTGGCGTAGTCCGTCGCCAAAATGATGTACCGGTGCCTCTGAGTGCCTAACGGTTGAATTGGCCCAATAAAATCCACTCCCCATTTTTCAAACGGTGCTAGTGGAACAATGGGAGTTAACGGCCAGTGATGTCGTACGGCCGGAGCTCCTATCCGTTGGCAGGGATCGCATTCTTTTATAAATTGATGAACATCCCGGTGAAGGTGTGGCCACCAGTATCCGGCCTCGCGGATCTTCTGTACGGTGATGACGGATGCATAGTGTCCTCCGGCCGGTCCATCGTGCAGAGCCCGGATGACCTTCCGGCGATAGATGGGTTCTAGGCAGCGTCGAAGTTTTTCATCCGCCCCTAGCTTGAAAAGCAATTCCCCGACCAGAAAGTACGGTGCCACCCGGTGCTGAAACACACTTTTCTCCTCCCTACTCAGGCCTTCCGGATACCTCTGAGTCTGGAGATAGTTCTTAATCCGCTGAAGATCCTGGTCCTCCCCTTCGTCCTCCTGAATTCGGTAGACGGAAGACGTCCCTCCTACGACCGGAAGGTCGCGGGGGTCCGGTATATCCTGTATACTGGTACCAACCGGGTATTCTTCCGGAAATTCATCCGGAAACTCTGAAGATATCTCCTCCTTGCTCTCTTTCCCCGTTGCCGCGACAAGTAATCCGCATTGAGGTTAGACTTCCCGGATTTGACAATAACTTCGTAGTTGAACTCCTGAAGAAGTAATATCCACCGGGCCAACCTTCCGGACAGATCCGGTTTGTTGACTAGATACTTCAGCGAGTCATGATCCGTATGGAAGATGACTTTGTACCCCAATAGGTAATGGCGAAACTTCTTGCACGCATAAATGACGGCTAGAGCCACCCGTTCGATTGTCGTGTAATTCTTCTCGGCCGGATTCATCTGCCGGCTGGCATAATAGATGGGTCGTTCCCGGCCCTCGTCATCCAATTGCCATAGGATAGCTCCCACACACCAACCGGATGCATCCAAAGTGACATGAAAAGATTTCGACCAGTCCGGTGGTGCTAGTATAGGGGCTGTGACCAACCGTCTCTTCAGTTCTTCAAAAGCCTGTTGACGGATTTCCGTCCAGAGGTACTCTTCTTCCTTCTTGAGCAGCTTCGTTAGTGGCATTGCCAACCGGGCATAATTCTCAATGAACCTCCGGTAGTATCCCACACACCCCAGAAATCCTCTGAGTTCCCGGAGGTTGGTGGGAGCAAGAAGGGCCAACATGACTATCACTTTTGCTACATCCACTGCTATTCCCTTCCGGCTGACTATGTGTCCGAGCAATAGTCCGGCTAACATACCAAAAAAACACTTGCCCGGATGGAGCTTGAGTTTAGTCTCCCGGCATCGCTGGAACGTTTTCCGGAGATAGTCCAGATGTTCCATCCACCGGCTGAACACCGCAAAGTCGTCAATGAAAACTTCCAGGAAGTGTTTTAAGAAATCCTGAAAGATGTCCATCATCAACCGTTGAAACGTTCCGGGAGCATTGCACAATCCGAAAGGCATCCGGTTGAAAGCGTAGGTACCCCAATCGGTGGTAAAAGTAGTTTTCAGTTGGTCCTCCTTCCGGATGGACACCTGATTGTATCCGGAAAACCCATCTAGAAAACTGAAGCATTCCTGACCGGCCACGTGATCGAGCACCATGTCGATGAAGGGTAAAGGGAAATGATCCTTCTTCGTGGCTGCATTCAGCTTCCGGAAGTCCTGACATACCCGGATTTTGACTTTACCATCCGGACCCGTTTTCTTTGGTACTACCACAATCGGTGACACCCACTCGGAGTTATTCACTGGATAAATAAAACCGGCTTCCAGCAGTTTATCTAGTTCCTCCTTCACCATCATGGAGTACTTTGGGTTGAGCCGGTACTGCCTTTGGCGAACCGGAACCGCTCCCTCCATTAGGTCGATGTGGTGTTCGCCCAATTCCGGCGGTATACCCACCAGATCCGATGGGAGCCAGGCGAAGACGTCATCATATTCCGTAAGCAGTTCCAAATACTGTGCCCGCTCCCGGTCCGTCAGCCCTTTTCCCAAATAGAAAGTCCTACCGGCTTCCGTCTTCACTGCTTCGTAATCTTCCGGTGCTACCACATTCTTGACCGGTTCGCTAGCATCCGTTCCTACGGACCCCGGAAGGGCTGACCAGGGTAAGTCACTGGTCCTTGACCCGGATATTCTTGTTTTGATTATCCCATCTGCGAACTGTCCTCTAATCCATTCGGAGGTCAATGGAACGCTTGCTTCTCCTAAGGCCCTGTCATCTTCCTTCCTGCCTTCCGGTGGTCGGTTCGGTACTTCGGTTCCATCCGGCTTCTGTTCAGGTACCGGGTTACGGAATCCCAGATCTTCTTCTGATACCTCCCGGAATTCTTGAACATGATACGATTGCAGGGAATCCGAGTTTTCTGACCCTGTCCAATCGGAAGTGTAACCATCCGTCTCACTTGTTTCCCCCAGATGGAGCTCCGGTTTCCACGATAGCAAAACAGCCGGATCCCCGAAAGTAAAAGCCTTCTTCGCCCAATTTACCTTGACTCCGGCTAGATATAGCCACGGCCGTCCGAGTAACAGTGGAAACGGATTTCCTTCCTCCACCCGGATAACCAAATAGTTGAGCGGGTAAGTGAGTCCGGAAATCTTTGTCGGTTCTGCCGACAGTTTTCCCACTGGTACTACTCGAGACTGGTCTGCCATCCGTAGGGTCTGATTGGTAGGCTCAAAGGCAGTGTACCCTAAATCGTTGGCCGTACTCTCCAGTAGTAGATTTACTCCGGATCCTCCATCTACCGGTACCTTCTGGATAATACATCCGTCGATCTCCACAGCTATTTCCGGAGCCCCGAAATCCTCCATCTCGGCAAAATTAACTGCGACGGAAGGCAGCTTAATCTTCCGTTTCCGGGTCCGGATTAAGCCGGACTTAACCTGCTTCTGATAATTTGGATTATCATGTAACAGTTGTCCTATGGTGACATTGGCCGGCTGGGCTTGAATATCCTGGAGGATGTCGTACCTGTCGGCTTTCGCCCGGACCTCCGGTTGGATTATTTCCGGAATCTCGCTGAATGTCACCTTCCGGCCCTCCTGTACTTGAGGTAACCCAGCAATTACCTCCGGTCCAATGTCCGGCATGGTTGGTGGGGTCTTGACCCCTTTTTCAACCGGGACCGTCTCCGGGGGCACCTCCTTCTCTGATTCCCCGGAAGTCTCTGAAGATTCCGGTCGGCTACTCTCTTTCCTCTGTGACCTGGTCCGAACACCAGACTTCCTCTTCTTCTTTTCTGAATCCTGTCTCCGGGTGGAACTACGCGAACTGACCTGATGGATACCCACGCCGGTCTCTCCTCGTGGTTCCACCGGTAACCGTCAACTTGGCGGATTCTCTACCCCGTCTTTGTGACCGTAGTCGAGCCCGGTACGCTCCCGTGGAGGTTCTTCCACTTGCTTATAGATAGCCCTAGGTCTAACCGGTTGTTGGCATTGGGGTGACTTATGGCCGTACTGACCACAGTTTTGACACGGGAGTTCCAACGGTGCGCCTTGACCTCCTCGGTGTGGACAATTGTTAGCATAATGACCGGCTTCTCCACAAATATAACAGCATCCAAACTGCCGTTCCACTGAGACGGGTGGTCGTGCCGGCGGGGCCGGATGTCCACCGGATGGATAGCCCATTCCGGGTCGAGGTCTGATAACCGGCTGTATCATCCGTCCACGGCCATAGGCAGGGTTTACCTGGTAAACCGGTAGCATCTCCACTTCCTCCTCTTCATAAGCAGGTTCCGCAAAGAATACTGACCCCTCTTCATCCACAAACTGCACTCTCTTGGGCGCTCCGTGTGGGCATTCCCGGTTGTAATGTCCCGGCTTTCCGCAGTTGGTGCACCACACGTTGTTCCGGACGGTGGGCAGCGCCTTCCGTGCTTTCTTCTCTTCCGCCATCTGGACTTTAAGTTCTTCAATGCTGTTCACCAGATCTTTGATCATCCGTTTCTCCGATGGGTATTCCTCCTTTACTCGGACTATCGTCCGTTCTTTGTCTTTCCGGTAGCCCTTGCTACCTGACGCCTTCCGTCGTGAGCGATCCTCTTCACTGCTGCTGCTTCCGGTTTCCGAGCTATCTTCGGAGCTGGATCCACTGGATTCTGAACTAGAATCCCGGTTCCTCCGGACCTTTCGGAGACGTCTAGAGGTCTTCCCTGCCTTACGGTACTGCCGTATGGACTGCTTGGAGTTTTCATAGTTCTGGGCGGCCTCCATGGCCTCCGGTAAAGTCTGTGGCCGGGTCTGCCTTACTTGGAACCCCATCCGGTCGGGTAACCCAGCGACGTACCATTCTACCTGGATACTATTTGCAATTCCGGGACTTAGTTTATGAATTAAACTCCTAACCCTCTATCCGTACCGCCGGACCGACTCTTCCGGCTCCATCCGGATTTTACTAAGTTTTCCCAATGTGCGGGCTTCTCCTCCTACCTCCCGGAAGGCCCTCCGGAAGGCATCGGATAGCAAACCCCAACTTCTTCGCACGTTGTCCGGTTCCTCTTGGTACCACTGGAGTGCCTCCTTCTTGAGTAATCCCTGGAACAACCGTAACTTGATTGCTTCGTCCTCTTGGTTGGCAGCAGCCGTGGCGTTGAACTCGCTTAGCCATTCGTCCACGTCCTCCCGGCCATCGCCCCTGAACTTCCGATACTTCAGTCTGGAGAACGTCCGGGCCATAGGAAGACCCGCTACCGGTCCTCCGGCCACCGGCCCGGGTGGTACTGTCCCACCCTGACCTCCGGATCCGGAAGTCCCAGCTATCTCTTGATCTGTGTCTTCAATAAATTCTGATCTAGTAGTGACGAATGGTCTGGCTTCCGTCTCCTGATCACCCTTCTTCTTTCTACTAGACCTCCGTACTCCTTCCGGCTTAGAATTCGGATTCATGCGTTTTCTACAACCTGACTTAGGTTAGTGACAACCGTAGAAATCCGGAGGAAGAAAATCATATAGATCCCCGGCAGCGGCGCCAAAAATCACATGTAGCACGACGTGGTATCAGTATTCCTCCGGAAGGCACTTAATTGACACTAAATACCCTCCAAAGTAAACCACTCCGTGTTCGTTCCCACGAAGACCTATAGTTTTCTTCCTTTTAGATTTTAACGGAAATCACCACCCGTGTCCGACCGTACACCGTCTTACAGACGGTTGGACAACTCCGGTAGTTTTTGCCTCGTTCCTATTTTCCGGCTTTTTAGACTAGTGGCCGGTTCCCACTGATCCGTCTATCCTTTCAAGTGGCTGGATTTTCCACCGTCCTGTGACTTAAAGTGGCTGGACACCCCACTGTTCCTATCTACCACCCGAGAAGTGGAGTAATAATCCTTCCGTACTGCTATGGACCGGTCCGGATAACTACTCAGTACCGGTTACGGATACGGAAATCATACTACAATGACATCACCTTACGGCTGCACGGTATCCTACCATACTATCTTCCTTCCGTATTGGTTCGCAGTAGGGCATCCGGCTTTTATCCCATCTACAGGAAGCGACCGGTCCGTTTCCGGATCCCGGTGTACACACGGCCCTCCGTGTCCTTGAGACTACCAGCCCTGCTGCAATACGTCTCTCCTCCCCTACGGGCTCCTTCCGGGACTGGAAACCGTCAACACTCGACGCTTGACACCTCCCCAGTCTCTCCGGGCGCTCTCCCGACCTTCCTACTGTTCAACACTCCTCCGGAACACTACTGAAGACAATAGTACCACAAACCATACGGCAACGGACCCGTCAGCAGCCGGTTGACACAACAAATCAAAAGTATATTCTCAATTGCAACAACAAAACGGCGTACAAAAACAAGGCCCTGGCCTTGGAAAAACGTCTAACTTAAATACTAAAACCTATCGGTTCCTACAACGACCAAGTGGCCCCCGAGATCCAGAAATTCCGGATCTTGGATCCGGGAATCCCGGACCGGTGGCCGCCTTCTATTCCTAGTTACTGCCGCTATCTATCCGGATTGGCAGCCGGGTGCACTGGAGCCCCATCGTTAGTCGCTGCCATTTTATCCGGTCCTTATCCTAAACCCTACTCCTTGTGCTTATCGAGCCGGGGACTGTGCCGGGTTCCGTCCAACCGTTCCTTCTTCTGTGGCCGCTTCAGTTTCTTCAACGAGGGGCCTTCTTCCGGAGCCTCAGATGCTGACGGTTCGCTGGACTTCCGGGATCGGTCTACTTGAACTGCCGGGGATGGAGATCGTGCCGCCACCGGAACTGCGCTGAGATCCACCTGGAGCGTTTCCGGAGATCCCTGTACCGGCATAAAATCTACCGGTGGTGGTCTCTGGTCCGGTCCCAAAGGAATGTTTCCGGGGTTAACAGTCTCGACTCCATCCAAGTTGGGTAGAGTGTGCAGACTGCTCAAGGTATCCGGAATAGGATCCTCCAGCGGGTGTCCTACCTCCTGTTGGGCTGGCCGGATGGCCGACCGTATCGGAGAGGCTGGAGGTGGCACCGGTGCCGGTTCCCTGATTGGGGACGGTGGTCTGGGATCCTCTTGATTTGCCGGTGGCCCTGATGACGGACCGGCCTCTGCGTAACCGAGGACTTCCACCAGGTTCTTCATCTGCATCCAAGTGTCCTTCATCACCTGCGTCCGGTCGTGCATGAACTTTATAATATTCTTCATAGTCGGATCCAGTTGACGGGTCAGGAAGGCCTGATAAACGGCGCACTGATTGGCCACATCTACCGGAAGAGCTAAAGTGGCCTTGATCTCGGCGACCGACCGGATGGCCTCGACTGACCGGTCACGGGCGTCATTGAAATCTTTCCGGGCATCACGCACTTCCTCCTCGAGCTTCCGATTCGTCTCCCGATACTTCGCTAGCCGGTCCATGTGCTTGTCCTGGAGACTGGCCAAATCCCGGTGCTTGCGAAGAATACTCAGGCAATCCTCCACCCGGTCCGAACCCGTAAGGATCATTACTTCCCTAGCCAACCGGCCCTCCACCTGCCTAGTCGACTGTAAGAACCGGGCATACGTCGTCGCCTGTTCCGATAGGTTAACTAAGTCCTGATACGGATCTCCGGTGTGCTCCGGTGGTCCGGTGGGTTGTTGGATCTCCGTGTTTAGGGTTCGCTTGGCCGGTATGGGAGTCCGAGGTGATCCGGATGGCTGTCCCTTTTCCGGGCTGGGACGGGGTCTCTTAGCCGGCGTGGGGGAGACCTCGATAACATCATCATCGTCGTCCTGGTCGGACACTTCTTCCGGCTCAGCGAACTGCTGATAGCTTAAGAGCTCATCGTACTCCCGGACCTCCTCAGTACTCAACAGCCCCTTAGTACGGTAGAGGTGAATGAGGAAAGACGGAAGGCAGGTGGCCTGCTTCTTGGTCTTCCGGAGATTGGCCACCTGCCGGTCGATTATCGTCTTCATCATGACACCCAAGTCCACCGTGAATTCACCGATCATGGCCCCAATGAAAACGGACGCCCACTTAATGGTGATCCGTTTGGGCTTTTCCGGATGGAAAATAGGGTTCATAAACCCTACGACTCTCCGGGCCTCCGGATCCGCAATGTCATCCAGCTCCCATCCTTCTCTCGGGTCTCCGGCCCCCTTGAGATACCGGTGTACGAAGTCCCGGGTCTCCGATGTTGAGACCTCGCCGGAGTTCTTGAAACCATACGTCTCCCTCCAGAGTTGTGCCGTCCACTTATCCGGCTCTCCCCGGATGGTTCCTCGATTCTCGGGATTCTTGACGAGGATCTCCTGGGCCGGAAGGGCAAGCTTCCAACCCCATGCCTTGTCCAGTAGGACCTCACATCTCATAGACTCTAAGGCGGTCCGGAGGAGCTCCTTCTCCTTCTCGCCGGCCGGTATCAACGGCATTACCCGTTGTACCCTGAACGACTGTCCTTCCGCCGCCGGTTCCTTCCCTTTCCTACCCATTCTGCTAAGTCCTCCTCTCCGTCACTCCGGTAACACCTGCACGCACGATCCTCACCACAATCTCTCGCCTAACGGAAACACTTCCGTCTCACCGTCTCTCTCCTACCGTCTAACCCTAACTGCGCCCTCCGCCTTAGAGCGCAAGGACCCGTCGTGCCACAAAATGACAAAGAGAAAGGAGGAGCATGGCGGTTCTTCCTCCTTTTATACCTGCCCTCGCGCCCACCCGTTCGTAGCTCATCATGACGGACGGTCGTAGCCCCTCATCATTGGACGGTCGCGACCGGCGGCGTTTTAATGGTTGCAGCCATTATCCCCGTGTGCGTTGTACCTTTTGGTGGTTATCCTTAAGTCTGCCGGGTCAGGGCTCTGTCATATGGACTGTACCCGTCTCTCCTCCACCGCAGACGACCGGATCTCACCCGGCTGGCCTTCCGGTCACTTATTTATTCAGCCGACCGGCTTAACCGGTTGTTTTACTTATAGGCTTAGTACTTCCGTATTTCTAACATAAAATTTTTAATTTTTTTATCATTTTCCTACCGGAATTAGTATTCCGGTGTGTCAACCGTGGAAATCACTTTCCACACGGAATTGTAGCAGGCTGCGTGACTAAGGGTTACAGAGGTTGTCCTGTTTGTGGAGAAAACACAGTTTCTAGGAGAAGTCTCGTACTTCACAAAAATGTGTACGATAATCACCACCGAAGGTTTCTTCCCTGTGGTCACCCATGGAGATCAGCGTGCGCAGAATTTGATTGGATTGCTGAGGACAGGCCTGCTCCGATGAAGATCACTGCTGCTGAGATTATTCGTGCAGGTGAACTACGTCATTCCTGGGTGCAGCTCGGGGCCACACCAGCAAATACCAATCCTGCACGCCGATTTGGCATCAAGAGAGTCTCCTCATTGTTCGAATTGCCTTACTGGCAGGTACCATGTCAATACCCTTCAACCCTGTCTACGCTTGTTCTGATTACACGGCTGAATCCCATTAGAGCGTCCCATCTGATTAAATTTCTCTATCAACGACAGCCGAATATTCCTCTGTTTTAAGAATATGAATTCCGTTTGTACCTTGCATACTATGCTGTGCGAGTCACACTGTGCAAATGTGACTCGCGATTATGTACAAGGTGAATTCTCCCTGTTCGCATCGCTTTTGCGTTCGCGGGATCCTGTTGAACTCGTTGTTCACATTGAGTAATTGCGAGAGTGGCGTGATGCTCTTAGCTGAACATGAGCAGACACATAGAAGTCATCCATAAATTAATCAGTCTTTTTGTTGTTCAGTCTCTGCATGTTAGGTGTGTTTAATTTTTTTCGGTGATGCCCCTGAGCCATTCTATCAAAGTTTAAATGATACACTGTCTTGTATTTTTCTGATTCGAGCACCTGTACAGGGTATTGTTTAGTGTCCGCAATAGCATGTTATCGAAGGTATACGCATTCGGAAATTCTGGTTATGAATTCCAGTCTTGATTATCAGAACTCCCGATTGGGTTCACATCCGCTAAGTCAATGTGGACTTCCTATGTGGTAGTTAACGGACGTATTCTATTGGCTCTAGGTCTGAAACTCTGTAGCAAAGGTCTTACGTAACGTGATTTTAAATCACTGCATGTCAGCGGTAGAAATGTCAGATTCTGGGATCTTGAAAAGCATTACCGTCATTGTTATCAACGTGGAAGGGAGAGGGAAAATGGTGTGCTCATTCAAAATTCAGCTTTTTCTCAACGTAACGCATAAGTTATCCACATTGACCCCGAACCGACCAATTGTTAAACTGAGATGTCATTTCGCTGATTCAGTTCACGACTGATTTAGAGAAAATAAGAACTCATGCTGGAACATGTGTTTCTCTGTGGAATTCCTCGTGTCTCACTAATTCTGTCCATCATTCCATATGGTGTAAGATGTTCGATTTTTTCAGCGTGAACTATGGACGTAGTATACTTATTATTCCGATGTCTCTGCCTTCACAGTTTCTAGGAGAGCATTATCGATTGTGCATGTCCGACTGCGTGACTAATTTTGTACGGTGCTTTCATTTTTTCACTTGTTCCAGAACTGTAGCGTGTGTCTTCTATGAAGCTAATGAACACACACCGGTCAGTAAATTATGTACTACTCTGGGCCGCCATAGGATACTGGGGTTTATGGAATTATTTCTTGCTATACTCTGTTGAGCAACTGAGGACTTGCGGATGTTTGGACCCTTTGCCTGACATTTCTTTGGATTTCTTCTCAGGAACTACCAATACGTAATACGCTCGATGTTATGCACATCGAGCGTAACGTCTCGGACAATATTATGAAGCACCTTTTTGGAGATAAGGACACGCCGGCCAGTCGCTTGGACATGGCGGAAGTTGGCAGAATGGGGAACTTACACATGAGACCGAGTCTTTCAAGAACGTATATCAAACCTAAAGCTCCTTATGTATTTTCAGAGACTGAGAAGAACAGCTTCATTTCATTGGTCACGGGCACCAAGGTTCCCACTGGGTACAGCAGCACCTTAACCAAGCACGTCGGGGAGAGAAGATTGAATGGCCTGAAGAGTCACGACCACCACATCCTCCTTCAACAAATTCTCCCTTCAGCTGTGCGGAATTCTCTCTCTCGGGGAGTTCGTGATACCATTATCAAGCTTGGTAATCTTTTTCAACGAATCTGTTCCAAAGTTGTGAAGATCTCTGACATTCAACCACTTCGCATTCTAGCGGCAGAGGTACTTTGCCTACTGGAATTGAATTTCCCCCCTGGGTTTTTCGATATTATGACGCATTTGGTTATCCACCTAGTTGATGAGCTGGAAATATGTGGCCCCGTACACGCACGGTGGTGTTACTCAGTGGAACGGTATTTGGGAGTGCTTACGAGATACGTAAGGGACAAATCTAAACCGGAGGCCGGGATGGCCTCCGGATATATGATTGACGAATCATTAGGATTTTGTACAGAATACTTCGCTTTATACGAGCATACGAAGTCCAGGGTATGGGACGCCGAGGAAGAACTTAGGGACTCAGGGGAATGTTTACTTGGAAAACCGCACCCGGTGAGATTGACTGATAGGGAAGTCGATCTCATACATGACTACGTCATCAAGCATAGTTGTCACACCGAGGAATTGTTCGAGTAAGTCCACAGTTCACCGCCTTCCTCATGCTAATTTAATTTCCAGCCTCTGCAGTTTGTATGGGCGTATTTGCTAATTACCACATGTGGATTTGCTTTCATTCATGCACCAGGGAATGGACAGAGAAGCGTCGCTTGCATAAGCAGCAGAGATCCGATTTTTCTAGAACTCACTCCAGAGGTTCACGTTCGCAAATTATTTACCCCCCACATCTCCGGGAGCAGTTTCCAAAGTTCGACCAGTGGTTAAATTCTCACGTGCGCATGCTAAAAGAGGAAGCCTTTCCAGTGTCCAGGGAATTGCAGTCGCTGCATTGCCCTCCCTCTCATCATGCGTGGACATTCACGTCAATGTGGGCTTACGGAGCCCATTATACGTGCAGCACTGAGGATACACCCACAACAGTGGCATATGATTGTGGTATTGCAGCAATACCTCCAACACCTACCTGCACTGAGATAGATGTAGGGATACTAAGGAGGATCATACTGGTTACATATATGGGATTGAACTGCGTGGTAATGGAAGGATCCTGGATTAAAACAGTAGACCAAGGTCGAAGGGTAGTGAAGAAGGACCCGCAAGGATTCTGGATAGTTCATTTCGCATCAAGGGAGGTCCGAGAAAAAGACAACCCATACGTCTTTCCTGGTACAGTCTCCCAAGTATTCTTCATGGACGACAGCGTTGACCCGGCATGGAAAGTTGTATTAAGGCATGATCCTAGGAGTAAGCGAATTGAAGGTGATCGTGACGTCTTCATATTTGGAGCTGCCGGTTCGTTGAGACCGACATTGAGTTCTCGTTCTGCTGGAGTTTCTTCCTCTGCAGTTGGAAGGGGTGAGGGTGTAGATGCTGCGGGTGAGGAATTGATCGCTGATCAAGTGAACGCAATCCTCTACGGGGCGGAACACGCGGATGATGAACGACACTATGATGATACACAATATGAAGATGAGTTCGAGATTCTATATGTAGAGTGACTAATACGAAGTGGACTGTATAGACCGTTGTCGAAGCTACCAGCCTCCGAACTCTGTAAGACTATACAATTTTTTTTTTTAGTCATCCATTTTATGTTACCATGACTTTATAGCTTCAGTGGTGTCCTCTGTTCGCAGGCTTGTTAACGGTATACAATCTGTACAGTTTTTGCGTGATGTACTTATTCCATATTTTCGATTGTTTTTAATTAGATTCTTTTTACCGGGAAGTGGAGTAGATGCTCAACACTTGTTGTATTGATTGTGATCATTTTTTATACACATTGTTCTAGGAAGAAATTGGTGGAATGGTAATCGGTTTTCTGGAGATCCGCTGCAGTCCAGAGAGAGTCGATTTGCGAGACGCCGGGATCATTATGCGCTGGTTCGCCTTCAATTTGGATAGCAAGCATCGACTGAGCTCAGATGGAATTAGAGATTCCCGACGCCATTGTTCTCGTAGATGGACGGCTCTGAAATTTTTGCATCTTTCCAGTACACATACACGGTAAGCACACAGTGTTGGTGCTTTGTTTCAGAGCACCTTCTTCAGCTGTTTATCCCCGGTTTTCTACCTGGCCAGAACGAAGTCGGTGATTACAAGGGGAGGCCGAAAGTGCCGACTTCACAACTTGTTTGGTGAAGCAGTGTACTTACTGTAATCCAATGTCAGTCGCCGTGCCTTCATGGTAGTCAGGGGTATGAGTGTCTGGTTTGTGGATACAAGCACGACCTATTACATGCATACAGTTGGTTAACAGTATGTGATTAATCTTACAAATGGAATGCATTTGTTAAGAGGATAAAAGTAGTTGGGAAAATGTTGCCACGAATTGCCTGCGTATCAGCTTCACTCCGACGAACGGTACAGTTACCCGATCACGTAAACAGTTTAATGGATGCACCATGTGCATGTAAGTGCATTACGTCTCTTAGTATAGAGAATGCCATCTTTTGTTTACATATGTCCATTTTGTTTGTATATATGTACAATTATACTAGTAATTGTGCTCGGTCATAGTGGTTTACAGTGAATAGGAACACCGTGGACGTAGGCGTTGAATTGAAAGGGTAACAGAGGGTGATTGCATTTCTTAGTTTTTTTTGCAGTTTGTTAACAAATTACTCTATTTGAATTCCACATTACAGCAATGCAATGTAAGCAGTGACTTCGATTTTTGAAGTGTTCATGGACAGGTTCATTGTTGAAGAGGTCCTCTGATGCTGTGAAGCTGAGGTGACCACCCCCATTACGGTGAGTCCAACTCATTTCCAATCAACTCTGCATGGTACTGAAGATTTTATGCACACTGTGAGATCAGTAGTGCATGATGAGTTCACACATACCTAGGCTGTTACCTCCCTAGTAGCCCACTTGTGCTATTTAGTATGCACAATACTGAAGTGACTACTGAACTCATTGGAAATGAAATCATAGATAAAATCAGATTGATGGTGCGTTCTACATCATGATCCTAGACCTCTCATTGATGACCTGGATACGATCTGATACTGCTTATTGATGGCTAGGGGTCTGAGACGCGACCCCTCAGAAATTGTATTTCCCTTCCGAATTGAGCATGATTACACTGGTTTCCTGGCCTTATCTCCTCCAAACCCCTCGCCATTTCCCACTGTCACACTTAGGCTCTCGATACCTCGAAGTTTCCCTGCTTCTCTCTCCCTACTCTGGTACGCGCCGTGTTCTGCCTACTTTCGCCCTGGTAGTGGCAATTTGTTTTGACAATCCGATTTCTACACACACTGTGCAGAATGCCGTCGGTGGGAGTAATTTGCGAGCCCGCCTCGTTGGAGTGGTTTATCGAGTATATGAAGCTCCGTGACAATGGCGTGGTCCCATCTGTAACCCCGTCCGAACTTCTACCAAGCCGCCGTGCGATGGCCCGGTTCTGGGGACCGAAAGCAGGCAACGGCTGGGCGTTCCACAACCATGGCGACGTTCTGTACGAGTACTACGCTCGATGTCTTTACAACCGTGTTTTGCAGAGTCCATGGCCCATATCAGGGATCATGCCATTCCATTTTGCACGCGGCCTCATGGCTGAAGCCCTCGGTGTGGAGGTCGGGTGGGCCGAATTCGGATTTAAAATGTGTCACCCATATCAGTTCCGTACGGGAATTCCAAGAATTCTGCCGGACTTCTCTGAATTGGCCACTCCTCTACCGGATTTGGCTATGGTACTTCCACGTTTCAACCCGGAGGTACAAGCTTATTCCTATGCCATAGTTAGACACTATTAGAGTATCCATTTTTTCATTCCGTTTCTGGGTTCTAATTTCCAAAAGCTGCGTTGTCAACAACTTATGAATTACGTCCCTTTATACGTTCTGTTCAGCTATCTCGACAGTAACACCCGATGACTATGGCAGAGGCGATATCGTCGTCTCTTTGAACTTGTTGTTGTAATTTTTGTTTGTTTTAGTTTTCCCTATTTTCATGTCCGCATGTATCCAGCGTCACAATAAATTTTACCAAGTGTACCTTACTCTGTACTCGCGAATCAGGTTCACTCAGCAGTACTAATGCGGTGTGCATGTACTGCTTGCAGGAGCGTGGACCGCGAGGGGGCGCGGTTTACGACCCCGTGGAGCACTGCTCCCGTCCTTCGACTCGTCGCCACCGTCGCTCTCCAACCCCTCGACAGCGTCGCGCACGAACTCCTCGACAGCGTCGCGCTCCTACTCCAGATACTTCGTACGTTAATGAAGAGTCCGGTACAGAGACCGACGACGTCGAAGACGAGGAAGACGCTCCTCAGAATCAAAGAACCCGAGCAAGTGCTAGAGTGAATCCCCCTCCTGACCATGTACGCACAGATTCGAAATTGGATGGAAGAGCAATCCGCGGTCTTCGACAAGTGATGGCAGACGTTGTTCCAGTGGTGCAGAGAGAGAGAAATTCGCTAAAAGAGGAACTCCACAGTGCTTCACAGGATTTGCAGCAACGTCATGCAAAGGTTTTAACAGAGATTGACCGCGCTAAATACGCCAAACGGAAAATTCTGGAGAGGACCGAGGTGCTTAACAAGGCCGTCCTGGAGTACGATCGGGCATTCGCCGTCCTAACTGCGGCTGAAGGGGAAGTAACGAAGCAGAACTCCCGCGACCTTGATTCTCCCCAGACTTCGTTTGTCAAGATGTGTGAGACGCTTGTTAATTCATTGGCCGAGAACGTTAAAGTTGCTGAAGATCGACTAAGCAGCTGGGAATTCAAGGGGAAGCGGCAGGCAACGGTGGTCAGTCGAGTCCGAAACGAGTTCCGTGAAGCTGAGATGGCCGCCAACGACCAACGCACCAAGATTCATGAGGACCTCCAGGACCTGCAAGCTCTCAAAAATGTACTGGAAAACCTGTAGACTGATTACTCGGATGGTGAGGATACAGTAATGCTCATTTGACATGTATATAGTTCGAGTGAATGCCGCAGGGTTCGAGCTTGAAGGACACATATCATGTTGCTCTGTACGTCGAAGTAGTGGAGCTTTTATAGGAAGACAATGCGAGTATAGACACAGAGCTTTAGAAGTCGGACATGGCAGAACTGTATCGTTTTGTTTTTTTCTTTGAGCGTTGCCTCGCAAAATTTGGACGACGAGCAAACTCCGTTTCTACAAAGTGCTTGCCACAGGATTTTTGAACTCTGAAGTGGCATGCTATTGACATTGTAGATCTTTTTTGGTGTTCTGTATTGACGTACTGTTGCCACTGAATTAGTGTAAACCTGCACACTTTGCATATACTAACATGGACAACTCTGAACTCTGCGGTAAAAACTGTCGACTTTACAGGAACTAAGTGAAAATGTCTTTGACTTTTGGAGATCTCGAATTATCTCCTCATCCTCTTATCATCCGCTGGGTTTCCTGGATGATATCGTCTCGCTTTTTACCAAAGGAACTCTGGTTTTCCCCGGTCCGAAATGGACGAAGTAACTTACTTTGGAAAAGTCAATCGCCAGAAACTTTCCTGACAAGTCTGAAATAAGCAACAGCGTCTGATTGGCGCTTGTAAAAAAGTCTACAGTCACACAGGTCTGGAGATACAGCATGGCAAAGACTTCAGCTACGTTACACCGAAATCCTCCTCCAACCAATAAGGTATCAGAGATTTAAATAGATGAACACCAGACGGTTCTTCTGGTGTTCTCCCTCGGTGTAGTTATGTAGCACGACGTGGTATCCGTATTCCTCCGGAAGGCACTTAATTCACACTAAGTACCCTCCAAAGTAAACCACTCCGTGTTCGTTCCCTCGAAGACCTATAGTTTTCTTTCTTTTAGACTTTAACGGAAATCACCACCAGTGTCCGACCGTACTCCGTCTTACAGACGGTTGGACAACTCCGGTAGTTTTTGCCTCGTTCCTATTTTCCGGCTTTTTAGACTAGTGGCCGGTTCCCACTGATCCGTCTATCCTTTCAAGTGGCTGGATTTTCCACCGTCCCGTGACTTAGAGTGGCTGGACACCCCACTGTTCCTATCTACCACCCGAGAAGTGGAGTAATAATCCTTCCGTACGGCTAGGGACCGATCCGGATAACTACTCAGTGCCGGTTACGGATACGGAAATCATACTACAATGACATCACCTTACGGCTGCACGGTATCCTACCATACTATCTTCCTTCGGGATTGGTTCGCAGTAGGACATCCGGCTTTTATCCCATCTACAGGAAGCGACCGGTCCGTTTCCGGATCCCGGTGTACACACGGCTCTCCGTGTCCTTGAGACTACCAGCCCTGCTGCAATACGTCTCTCCTTCCCTACGGGCTCCTTCCGGGACTGGAAACCGTCAACACTCGACGCTTGACACCTCCCCAGTCTCTCCGGGCGCTCTCCTGACCTTCCTACTGTTCAACACTCCTCCAGAACACTACTGAAGACAATAGAACCACAAACCATACGGCAACGGACCCGTCAGCAGCCGGTTGACACAACAAATCCAAAAGTATATTCTCAATTGCAACAACAAAACGGCGTACAAAAAAAACAAGGCCCCGGCCTTGGAAAAACGTCTAACTTAAATACTAAAACCTATCGGTTCCCAAAGCGACCAAGTGGTCCACCGAGATCCAGAAATTCCGGATCTTGGATCCGGGAATCCCGGACCGGTGGCCGCCTTCTATTCCTAGTTACTGCCGCTATCTATCCGGATTGGCAGCCGGGTGCACTGGAGCCCCATCGTTAGTCGCTGCCATTTTATCCGGTCCTTATCCTAAAAACTACTCCTTGTGCTTATCTAGCCGGGGACTGTGCCGGGTTCCGTCCAACCGTTCCTTCTTCTGTACCCGCTTCAGTTTCTTCAACGGGGGGTCTTCTTCCGGAGCCGCAGATGCTGACGGTTCGCTGGACTTCCGGGATCGGTCTACTTGAACTGCCGGGGATGGAGATCGTGCCGCCACCGGAACTGCGCTGAGATCCACCTGGAGCGTTTCCGGAGATCCCTGTACCGGTATAAAATCTACCGGTGGTGTTCTCTGGTCCGGTCCCAAAGGAATGTTTCCGGGGTTAACAGTCTCGACTCCATCCAAGTTGGGTAGAGTGTGCAGACTGCTCAAGGTATCCGGAATAGGATCCTCCAGCGGGTGTCCTACCTCCTGTTGGGCTGGCCGGATGGCCGACCGTATCGGAGAGGCTGGAGGTGGTACCGGTGCCGGTTCCCTGGTTGGGGACGGTGGTCTGGGATCCTCTTGATTTGCCGGTGGCCCTGATGACGGACCGGCCTCTGCGAAACCGAGGACTTCCACCAGGTTCTTCATCATCATCCATGTATCCCTCATCACCTGCGTCCGGTCGTGCATGAACTTTATAATATTCTTCATAGTCGGATCCGGTTGACGGGTCAGGAAGGCCTGGTAAACGGCGCACTGATTGGCCACATCTACCGGAAGAGCTAAAGTGGCCTTGATCTCGGCGACCGACCGGATGGCCTCGACTGACCGGTCACGGGCGTCATTGAAATCCTTCCGGGCATCACGCACCTCCTCCTCGAGCTTCCGATTCGTCTCCCGGTACTTCGCTAGCCGGTCCATGTGCTTCTCCTGGAGACCGGCCAAGTCCCGGTGTTTGCGAAGAATATTCAGGCAATCCTCCAACCGGTCCGAACCCGTAAGGATCATTACCTCCCTAGCCAACCGGCCCTCCGCCTTCCTAGTCGACTGTAAGAACCGGGCATACGTCGTCGCCTGCTCCGATAGGTTAACTAAGTCCTGATACGGATCTCCGGTGTGCTCCGGTGGTCCGGTGGGCTGTTGGATCTCCGTGTTCAGGGTTCGCTTGGCCGGTACGGGAGTCCGAGGTGATCCGGATGGCTGTCCCTTTTCCGGGCTAGGACGGGGTCTCTTAGCCGGCGTGGGGGAGACCTCAATAACATCCTCATCGTCGTCCTGGTCGGACACTTCTTCCGGCTCAGCGAACTGCTGATAGCTTAAGAGCTCATCGTACTCCCGGACCTCCTCAGCACTCAACAGCCCCTTAGTACGGTAGAGGTGAATGAGGAAAGACGGAAGGCAGGTGGCCTCCTTCTTGGTCTTCCGGAGATTGGCCACCTGTCGGTCAACTATCGTCTTCATCATGACCCCCCAGTCCACCGTGAATTCACCGATCATGGCCCCAATGAAAACGGACGCCCACTTGTTGGTGATCCGTTTGGGCTTTTCCGGATGGAAAATAGGGTTCATAAACCCTACGACTCTCCGGGCCTCCGGATCCACAATGTCATCCAGCCCCCATCCTTCTCTCGGATCTCCGGTCCCCTTGAGATACCGGTGTACGAAGTCCCGGGGCTCCGGCGTCGAGACCTCGCCGGAGTTCTTGAAACCATACGTCTCCCTCCAGAGTTGTGCCGTCCACTTATCCGGCTCTCCCCGGATGGTTCCTCGATTCTCGGGATTCTTGACGAGGATCTCCTGGGCCGGAAGGGCAAGCTTCCAACCCCATGCCTTGTCCAGTAGGACCTCACATCTCATAGACTCCAAGGCGGTCCGGAGGAGCTCCTTCTCCTTCTCGCCGGCCGGTATCAACGGCATTACCCGTTGTACCCTGAACGACTGTCCTTCCGCCGCCGGTTCCTTCCCTTTCCTACCCATTCTGCTAAGTCCTCCTCTCCGTCTCTCCGGTAACACCTGCACGCACGATCCTCACCACAATCCCTCGCCTAACGGAAACACTTCCGTCTCTTCGTCTCTCTCCTACCGTCTAACCCTAACTGCGCCCTCCGCCTTAGAGCGCAAGGACCCGTCGTGCCACAAAATGACAAAGAGAAAGGAGGAGCATGGCGGTTCTTCCTCCTTTTATACCTGCCCTCGCGCCCACCCGTTCGTAGCTCATCATGACGGACGGTCGTAGCCCCTCATCATTGGACGGTCGCGACCGGCGGCGTTTTAATGGTTGCAGCCATTATCCCCGTGTGCGTTGTACCGTTTGGTGGTTATCCTTAAGTCCGCCGGGTCAGGGCTCTGTCATATGGACTGTACCCGTCTCTCCTCCACCGCAGACGACCGGATCTCACCCGGCGGGCTTTCCAGTCACTTATTTATTCAGCCGACCGGCTTAACCGGTTGTTCTACTTATAGGCTGAGTACTTCCGTATTTCTAACATAAAATTTTTAATTTTTTTATCATTTTCCTACCGGAATTAGTATTCCGGTGTGTCAACCGTGGAAATCACTTTCCACATTACCCCTTTTTCACCCGTGAGCGTCCTCGCGAACGTCATCCGGTCTGTACAGTTTGACCTGGGATCCATTCACCCTAGTATCCATTGGATATCCTTCTAGATCTGAAAGTTGTAATGACCCATTGGAATAAATCTTATCAACCCGGAACGGTCCCATCCAGCGAGTATGTAACTTACCCGGAAAATTCTTGTACCGGCTGTCATAGACTAGAACCAATCCTCCTTCTTCGATTCCTTTATCCGTTGTGATTCGCTTGTCATACACTTCCTTCCTTTTGGCTTGGACCTCCTTTGTCCGTTCCAATGCCTCCATCCGGTCTTCCTCCATCCGGTCGATGACCTGTAGACGGTCGTCGAGTGCATCCGTTTTATCTCCGTGGTTGGCTGCGAGTACCCTCAACGTCTCTACTTCCGTCTCGATGGACTGAAGTACCTCCTGTCCGTATACCAGATAATACGGAGTCCGTCCGGTTGTACTCTTGTGTGCCGTGTTGTACGCATAGACCGCCGATGTCAGTTTCCGGTCCCAGTCCGTCTTATGTGAGGTCACCACCTTGGTCAGAATCTTACAGATTATTCCGTTGGCACGTTCCGTCAATCCGTTCGCCTTAGGATTGTACGGTGTGGTCTTCCGGTGTTTGACCTCGTACTGGTTGGTCAGACCGGCCACCACTTCGTTCAGGAAATGTGTTCCCCGGTCGCTCACTATCTCCAACGGATGGCCAAATCGCATCATTATCCTTTCGAATATGAACCGGGCGGATGTCTCGGCATCATTCTTCCGGGTGGCCCTGGCTTCTACCCACTTTGTGGCATAGTCCGTCGCCAAAATGATGTACCGGTGCCTCTGAGTGCCTAAAGGTTGAATTGGCCCAATAAAATCCACTCCCCATTTTTCAAACGGTGCTAGGGGAACAATGGGAGTTAACGGCCAGTGATGTCGTACGGCCGGAGCTCCTATCCGTTGGCAGGGATCGCATTCTTTTATAAATTGATGAACATCCCGGTGAAGGTGTGGCCACCAGTATCCGGCCTCGCGGATCTTCTGTACGGTGATGACGGATGCATAGTGTCCTCCGGCCGGTCCATCGTGCAGAGCCCGGATGACCTTCCGGCGATAGATGGGTTCTAGGCAGCGTCGAAGTTTTTCATCCGCCCCTAGCTTGAAAAGCAATTCCCCGACCAGAAAGTACGGTGCCACCCGGTGCTGAAACACACTTTTCTCCTCCCTACTCAGGCCTTCCGGATACCTCTGAGTCTGGAGATAGTTCTTAATCCGCTGAAGATCCTGGTCCTCCCCTTCGTACTCCTGAATTCGGTAGACGGAAGACGTCTCTCCTACGACCGGAAGGTCGCGGGGGTCCGGTATATCCTGTATACTGGTACCAACCAGGTATTCTTCCGGAAATTCATCCGGAAACTCTGAAGATATCTCCTCCTTGCTCTCTTTTCCCCGTTGTCGCGACAAGAAATCCGCATTGAGGTTAGACTTCCCGGATTTGACAATAACTTCGTAGTTGAACTCCTGAAGAAGTAATATCCACCGGGCCAACCTTCCGGACAGATCCGGTTTGTTGACTAGATACTTCAGCGAGTCATGATCCGTATGGAAGATGACTTTGTACCCCAATAGGTAATGGCGAAACTTCTTGCACGCATAAATGACGGCTAGAGCCACCCGTTCGGTTGTCGTGTAATTCTTCTCGGCCGGATTCATCTGCCGGCTGGCATAATAGATGGGTCGTTCCCGGCCCTCGTCATCCAATTGCCATAGGATAGCTCCCACACACCAACCGGATGCATCTAGAGTGACATGAAAAGATTTCGACCAGTCCGGTGGTGCTAATATAGGGGCTGTGACCAACCGCCTCTTCAGTTCTTCAAAAGCCTGTTGACGGATTTCCGTCCAGAGGTACTCTTCTTCCTTCTTGAGCAGCTCCGTTAGTGGCATTGCCAACCGGGCATAATTCTCAATGAACCTCCGGTAGTATCCCACACACCCCAGAAATCCTCTGAGTTCCCGGAGGTTGGTGGGGGCAAGAAGGGCCAACATGACTATTACTTTTGCTACATCCACTGCTATTCCCTTCCGGCTGACTATGTGTCCGAGCAATAGTCCGGCTAACATACCGAAAAAACACTTGCCCGGATGGAGCTTGAGTTTAGTCTCCCGGCATCGCTGGAACGTTTTCCGGAGATAGTCCAGATGTTCCACCCACCGGCTGAACACCACGAAGTCGTCAATGAAAACTTCCAGGAAATGTTTTAAGAAATCCTGAAATATGTCCATCATCAACCGTTGAAACGTTCCGGGAGCATTGCACAATCCGAAAGGCATCCGGTTGAAAGCGTAGGTACCCCAATCGGTGGTAAAAGTAGTTTTCAGTTGGTCCTCCTTCCGGATGGACACCTGATTGTATCCGGAAAACCCATCTAGAAAACTGAAGCATTCCTGACCGGCCACGTGATCGAGCACCATGTCGATGAAGGGTAAAGGGAAATGATCCTTCTTCGTGGCTGCATTCAGCTTCCGGAAATCCTGACATACCCGGATTTTGACTTTACCATCCGGACCCGTTTTCTTTGGTACTACTACAATCGGTGACACCCACACGGAGTTATTCACTGGATAAATAAAACCGGCTTCCAGCAATTTATCTAGTTCCTCCTTCACCATCATGGAGTACTTTGGGTTGAGCCGGTACTGCCTTTGGCGAACCAGAACCGCTCCCTCCATTAGGTCGATGTGGTGTTCGCCCAATTCCGGCGGTATACCCACCAGATCCGATGGAAGCCAGGCGAAGACGTCATCATATTCCGTAAGCAGTTCCAAATACTGTGCCCGCTCCCGGTCCGTCAGTCCTTTCCCCAAATAGAAAGTCCTACCGGCTTCCGTTTTCACTGCTTCGTAATCTTCCGGTGCTACCACATTCTTGACCGGTTCGCTAGCATCCGCTTCTACGGACCCCGGAAGGGCTGACCAGGGTAAGTCACTGGTCCTTGACCCGGATATCCCTGTTTTGATTATCCCATCTGCGAACTGTCCTCTAATCCATTCGGAGGTCAACGGAACGCTTGCTTCTCCTAAGGCCCTGTCATCGTCCTTCCTGCCTTCCGGTGGTCGGTTCGGTACTTCGGTTCCATCCGGCTTCTGTTCAGGTACCGGGTTACGGAATCCCAGATCTTCTTCTGATACCTCCCGGAATTCTTGTACATGATATGACTGCAGGGAATCCGAGTTTTCTGACCCTGTCCAATCGGAAGTGTAACCATCCGTCTCACTTGTTTCCCCCAGATGGGGCTCCGGTTTCCACGATAGCAAAACAGCCGGATCTCCGAAAGTAAAAGCCTTCTTCGCCCAATTTACCTTGACTCCGGCTAGATATAGCCACGGTCGTCCGAGTAACAGTGGAAACGGGTTTCCTTCCTCCACCCGGATAACCAAATAGTTGAGCGGGTAAGTGAGCCCGGAAATCTTTGTAGGTACTGCCGACAGTTTTCCCACTGGTACTACTCGAGACTGGTCTGCCATCCGTAAGGTCTGATTGGTAGGCTCAAAGACAGTGTACCCTAAATCGTTGGCCGTACTCTCCAGTAGTAGATTTACTCCGGATCCTCCATCTACCGGTACCTTCTGGATAATACATCCGTCGATCTCCACAGCTATTTCCGGAGCCCCGAAATCCTCCATCTCGGCAAAATTAACTGCGACGGAAGGCAGCTTAATCTTCCGTTTCCGGGTCCGGATTAAACCTGACTTAACCTGCTTCTGATAATTAGGATTATCATGTAACAGTTGTCCTATGGTGACATTGGCCGGCTGGGCCTGAATATCCTGGAGGATGTCGTACCTGTCGGCTTTCGCCCGGACCTCCGGTTGGATTATTTCCGGAATCTCGCTGAATGTCACCTTCCGGCCCTCCTGTACTTGAGGTAACCCAGCAATTACCTCCGGTCCAATGTCCGGCATGGTTGGTGGGGTCTTGACCCCTTTTTCAACCGGGACCGTCTCCGGGGGCACCTCCTTCTCTGATTCCCCGGAAGTCTCTGAAGATTCCGGTCGGCTACTCTCTTTCCTCTGTGACCTGGTCCGAACACCAGACTTCCTCTTCTTCTTTTCTGAATCCTGTCTCCGGGTGGAACTACGCGAACTGACCTGATGGATACCCACGCCGGTCTCTCCTCGTGGTTCCACCGGTAACCGTCAACTTGGCGGATTCTCTACCCCGTCTTTGTGACCGTAGTCGAGCCCGGTACGCTCCCGTGGAGGTTCTTCCACTTGCTTATAGATAGCCCTAGGTCTAACCGGTTGTTGGCATTGGGGTGACTTATGGCCGTACTAACCACAGTTTTGACACGGAAGTTCCAACGGTGCGCCTTGACCTCCTCGGTGTGGACAATTGTTAGCATAATGACCGGCTTCTCCACAAATATAACAGCATCCAAACTGCCGTTCCACTGAGACGGGTGGTCGTGCCGGCGGGGCCGGATGCCCACCGGATGGATAGCCCATTCCGGGTCGAGGTCTGATAACCGGCTGTATCATCCGTCCACGACCATAGGCCGGGTTTACCTGGTAAACCGGTAGCATCTCCACTTCCTCCTCTTCATAAGCAGGTTCCGCAAAGAATACTGACCCCTCTTCATCCACAAACTGCACTCTCTTGGGCGCTCCGTGTGGGCATTCCCGGTTGTAATGTCCCGGTTTCCAGCAGTTGGTGCACCACACATTGTTCCGGACGGTGGGTAACGCCTTCCGTGCTTTCTTCTCTTCCGCCATCTGGACTTTAAGTTCTTCAATGCTGTTCACCAGATCTTTGATCATCCGTTTCTCCGATGGGTATTCCTCCTTTACTCGGACTATCGTTCGTTCTTTGTCCTTCCGGTAGCCCTTGCTACCTGACGCCTTTCGTCGTGAGCGATCCTCTTCACTGCTGCTGCTTCCGGTTTCCGAGCTATCTTCGGAGCTGGATCCACTGGATTCTGAACTAGAATCCCGGTTCCTCCGGACCTTTCGAAGACGTCTAGAGGTCTTCCCTGCCTTACGGTACTGCCGTATGGACTGCTTGGAGTTCTCATAGTTCTGGGCGGCCTCCATGGCCTCCGGTAAAGTCTGTGGCCGGGTCTGCCTTACTTGGAACCCCATCCGGTCGGGTAACCCAGCGACGTACCATTCTACCTGGATACTGTTTGCAATTCCGGGACTTAGTTTATGAATTAAACTCCTAACCCTCTGTCCGTACCGGCGGACCGACTCCTCCGGCTCCATCCGGATTTTACTAAGTTTTCCCAATGTTCGGGCTTCTCCTCCTACCTCCCGGAAGGCCCTCCGGAAGGCATCGGATAGCAAACCCCAACTTCTTCGCACGTTGTCCGGTTCCTCTTGGTACCACTGGAGTGCCTCCTTCTTGAGTAATCCCTGGAACAACCGTAACTTGATTGCTTCGTCCTCTTGGTTGGCAGCAGCCGTGGCATTGAACTCACTTAGCCATTCGTCCACGTCCTCCCGGCCATCGCCCCTGAACTTCCGATACTTCAGTCTGGAGAACGTCCGGGCCATAGGAAGACCCGCTACCGGTCCTCCGGCCACCGGCCCGGGTGGTACTGTCCCACCCTGACCTCCGGATCCGGAAGTCCCAGCTATCTCTTGATCTGTGTCTTCAATAAATTCTGATCTAGTAGTGACGAATGGTCTGGCTTCCGTCTCCTGATCACCCTTCTTCTTTCTACTAGACCTCCGTACTCCTTCCGGCTTAGAATTCGGATTCATGCGTTTTCTACAACCTGACTTAGGTTAGTGACAACCGTAGAAATCCGGAGGAAGAAAATCATATAGATCCCCGGCAGCGGCGCCAAAAATCACATGTAGCACGACGTGGTATCCGTATTCCTCCGGAAGGCACTTAATTCACACTAAGTACCCTCCAAAGTAAACCACTCCGTGTTCGTTCCCTCGAAGACCTATAGTTTTCTTTCTTTTAGACTTTAACGGAAATCACCACCAGTGTCCGACCGTACTCCGTCTTACAGACGGTTGGACAACTCCGGTAGTTTTTGCCTCGTTCCTATTTTCCGGCTTTTTAGACTAGTGGCCGGTTCCCACTGATCCGTCTATCCTTTCAAGTGGCTGGATTTTCCACCGTCCCGTGACTTAGAGTGGCTGGACACCCCACTGTTCCTATCTACCACCCGAGAAGTGGAGTAATAATCCTTCCGTACGGCTAGGGACCGATCCGGATAACTACTCAGTGCCGGTTACGGATACGGAAATCATACTACAATGACATCACCTTACGGCTGCACGGTATCCTACCATACTATCTTCCTTCGGGATTGGTTCGCAGTAGGACATCCGGCTTTTATCCCATCTACAGGAAGCGACCGGTCCGTTTCCGGATCCCGGTGTACACACGGCTCTCCGTGTCCTTGAGACTACCAGCCCTGCTGCAATACGTCTCTCCTTCCCTACGGGCTCCTTCCGGGACTGGAAACCGTCAACACTCGACGCTTGACACCTCCCCAGTCTCTCCGGGCGCTCTCCTGACCTTCCTACTGTTCAACACTCCTCCAGAACACTACTGAAGACAATAGAACCACAAACCATACGGCAACGGACCCGTCAGCAGCCGGTTGACACAACAAATCCAAAAGTATATTCTCAATTGCAACAACAAAACGGCGTACAAAAAAAACAAGGCCCCGGCCTTGGAAAAACGTCTAACTTAAATACTAAAACCTATCGGTTCCCAAAGCGACCAAGTGGTCCACCGAGATCCAGAAATTCCGGATCTTGGATCCGGGAATCCCGGACCGGTGGCCGCCTTCTATTCCTAGTTACTGCCGCTATCTATCCGGATTGGCAGCCGGGTGCACTGGAGCCCCATCGTTAGTCGCTGCCATTTTATCCGGTCCTTATCCTAAAAACTACTCCTTGTGCTTATCTAGCCGGGGACTGTGCCGGGTTCCGTCCAACCGTTCCTTCTTCTGTACCCGCTTCAGTTTCTTCAACAGGGGGTCTTCTTCCGGAGCCGCAGATGCTGACGGTTCGCTGGACTTCCGGGATCGGTCTACTTGAACTGCCGGGGATGGAGATCGTGCCGCCACCGGAACTGCGCTGAGATCCACCTGGAGCGTTCCTGGAGATCCCTGTACCGGTATAAAATCTACCGGTGGTGTTCTCTGGTCCGGTCCCAAAGGAATGTTTCCGGGGTTAACAGTCTCGACTCCATCCAAGTTGGGTAGAGTGTGCAGACTGCTCAAGGTATCCGGAATAGGATCCTCCAGCGGGTGTCCTACCTCCTGTTGGGCTGGCGGGATGGCCGACCGTATCGGAGAGGCTGGAGGTGGTACCGGTGCCGGTTCCCTGGTTGGGGACGGTGGTCTGGGATCCTCTTGATTTGCCGGTGGCCCTGATGACGGACCGGCCTCTGCGAAACCGAGGACTTCCACTAGGTTCTTCATCATCATCCATGTATCCCTCATCACCTGCGTCCGGTCGTGCATGAACTTTATAATATTCTTCATAGTCGGATCCGGTTGACGGGTCAGGAAGGCCTGGTAAACGGCGCACTGATTGGCCACATCTACCGGAAGAGCTAAAGTGGCCTTGATCTCGGCGACCGACCGGATGGCCTCGACTGACCGGTCACGGGCGTCATCGAAATCCTTCCGGGCATCACGCACCTCCTCCTCGAGCTTCCGATTCGTCTCCCGGTACTTCGCCAGCCGGTCCATGTGCTTCTCCTGGAGACCGGCCAAGTCCCGGTGTTTGCGAAGAATATTCAGGCAATCCTCCAACCGGTCCGAACCCGTAAGGATCATTACCTCCCTAGCCAACCGGCCCTCCGCCTTCCTAGTCGACTGTAAGAACCGGGCATACGTCGTCGCCTGCTCCGATAGGTTAACTAAGTCCTGATACGGATCTCCGGTGTGCTCCGGTGGTCCGGTGGGCTGTTGGATCTCCGTGTTCAGGGTTCGCTTGGCCGGTACGGGAGTCCGAGGTGATCCGGATGGCTGTCCCTTTTCCGGGCTAGGACGGGGTCTCTTAGCCGGCGTGGGGGAGACCTCAATAACATCCTCATCGTCGTCCTGGTCGGACACTTCTTCCGGCTCAGCGAACTGCTGATAGCTTAAGAGCTCATCGTACTCCCGGACCTCCTCAGCACTCAACAGCCCCTTAGTACGGTAGAGGTGAATGAGGAAAGACGGAAGGCAGGTGGCCTCCTTCTTGGTCTTCCGGAGATTGGCCACCTGTCGGTCAACTATCGTCTTCATCATGACCCCCCAGTCCACCGTGAATTCACCGATCATGGCCCCAATGAAAACGGACGCCCACTTGTTGGTGATCCGTTTGGGCTTTTCCGGATGGAAAATAGGGTTCATAAACCCTACGACTCTCCGGGCCTCCGGATCCACAATGTCATCCAGCCCCCATCCTTCTCTCGGGTCTCCGGTCCTCTTGAGATACCGGTGTACGAAGTCCCGGGGCTCCGGTGTCGAGACCTCGCCGGAGTTCTTGAAACCATACGTCTCCCTCCAGAGTTGTGCCGTCCACTTATCCGGCTCTCCCCGGATGGTTCCTCGATTCTCGGGATTCTTGACGAGGATCTCCTGGGCCGGAAGGGCAAGCTTCCAACCCCATGCCTTGTCCAGTAGGACCTCACATCTCATAGACTCCAAGGCGGTCCGGAGGAGCTCCTTCTCCTTCTCGCCGGCCGGTATCAACGGCATTACCCGTTGTACCCTGAACGACTGTCCTTCCGCCGCCGGTTCCTTCCCTTTCCTACCCATTCTGCTAAGTCCTCCTCTCCGTCTCTCCGGTAACACCTGCACGCACGATCCTCACCACAATCCCTCGCCTAACGGAAACACTTCCGTCTCTCCGTCTCTCTCCTACCGTCTAACCCTAACTGCGCCCTCCGCCTTAGAGCGCAAGGACCCGTCGTGCCACAAAATGACAAAGAGAAAGGAGGAGCATGGCGGTTCTTCCTCCTTTTATACCTGCCCTCGCGCCCACCCGTTCGTAGCTCATCATGACGGACGGTCATAGCCCCTCATCATTGGACGGTCGCGACCGGCGGCGTTTTAATGGTTGCAGCCATTATCCCCGTGTGCGTTGTACCGTTTGGTGGTTATCCTTAAGTCCGCCGGGTCAGGGCTCTGTCATATGGACTGTACCCGTCTCTCCTCCACCGCAGACGACCGGATCTCACCCGGCGGGCTTTCCGGTCACTTATTTATTCAGCCGACCGGCTTAACCGGTTGTTCTACTTATAGGCTGAGTACTTCCGTATTTCTAACATAAAATTTTTAATTTTTTTATCATTTTCCTACCGGAATTAGTATTCCGGTGTGTCAACCGTGGAAATCACTTTCCACAAGTTACATGCCTTTCCCACTAGTGGTGGTTGATCTCAGAGGGTCCAATGGTGCTCCTAAGTCATGAGGTGTGGCATGCACAGCCTCATTGGTCGCAGTTCCATGGAGGTTTTGTTACTGAGCGCTTAGTAGCTCCAGTTTGGCATTCGTGGCTTCGTTTTTGGCAGCCAAGGCTGTCATTTGATCTTTTAGAAATTGTAATAGTTCTTTGGTGGGATCAGGTCGTACCTGGTCGTAACTTCAGGGCTCGCACCTCTCAGATGCCCATCATTGTTGAGGATGACACTGAAGAAGACGCGCAGGTTGACGAAGGCGGGTCCCCTACATAGGTTGCCGTGACAATCCCGGAGACCCCACGAAACGAGATCGGAGTTCGCCCGGTGAATGCAGTTCAGAAGATCAAGGTTGACGTCAAGGAATGGCACATCGCAAGATTGTTGAGGACTTTTGCAAAGTGCTGCTGGGCCCAGAGAGCTGTCACTAAGAAGAAATGTACGGAGAAAATTGTGAAGAACGTGAACGCTACTGCTGCACCAACCTACACCGGAGTTTGGACCAACATCCGCCGGAACACTTCAGAGAGGACGGAATTCTTCTTCTATACTGACAACATTTAAAGGTGCGTGAAGGGCTCAAGGCGCAAGTGGGTTGCTAAGTACCCTGCAACCCAAGAGATGCCTCCAATTCCACCGTCTGGCCTGTCAAGCTCGGGACAACCCTGAACATCAGAGAAATTTGTGGACTAGAGGCGGCTAGATTCCAGCTCCCGCAGAAGAGGCCGGTCTCCCCACGACGCCTCTTCTCCTCCGCTCCGCCACCTGCAAATCTAAGTTCCTTGCCAGTTCCTGCAGATGCTGACCGCTACCCAGGCAAGAGAGACGGGAAGATGGTGAAGCGCACTGCCACTCGCCCTAATCTGTTGCAGCGACTCTCCATGGGCTCCTCCGACACCCTCAGAGCTCGCCTCCGTTCTGTCACCATGATACCTCATCAGGCCATGGTTGCATCATAGAGTTGGATTCCGGTATTCTACCTAATGTCACGCACTACCAGATACCATCAGCTCCAACCCCGGTTGCAGTTGCCCAGCATTTCGGAAGACCATGACTAAGTTTCGTGGGCGGGTCCAATTCTCCTACTGTAAGCACGTTTATCTCATCCTATTGAAGGTTTGCAATTGCGATCCCGACGATGACCTTTTCATCCACGCGCCTACCTATAGCTTCAACGAGGTCAAGATACTTCTCGAAAGCGGAATCCTGACACACCCTTTAGCAAGAAACTAGGGGGCAAGCTACTTTTAGTCCATGTTCTTTCACGTGGACGGTGGCAACTAGGTTGCACAGTAGTTGCTATTTGAATTATTCCCTCTATCGAATCAACAATACATATTTGTATTGTCTTTTCTAATGTAGAGGGTCCCACTATTCACATTGATTGCCACGCCTAGTAATTGGTCCAACTAATAATGCAATGCATGTCACATTACTACATTCGACCACTTGTACCCTACACTCCGTTAAGCATGGAATCATTATAGTAAGTCATCACTTTAATTCAACCAAGTAACTATTGCAAATAGCTATTTCATTCTCTGTACTTGATGCGTTTAGCTTTGCCCTTTGCATTCTCAGTTTATCTACCAACATCAGACTCTACTACGTGAGAAGCTACATTCTTGTCCATTTTGGGTTCCACTCTAGGCACTCCCAAACCTAGGTAGGGACGTTTCAATAATGGACTACTCCCATTTGACCCTTAAAGTGCTTCCCTCACATAAGTCGCGAATGGGATCCTCCCAACCTTAGAGTATGCATGAGCTGGCAACGGCTTCTCCACCTCGTCGTCCACCACTATGATCTCCCTAGGATCTTGTAACACTGTACGATCTCCTCCCAACTCCACTCCAACATCCACGACCTCCGGAAGTGTAAGTGCTTCGCCACATCCAAACAGCTCGTCTTCCCCCTCAACCTCCACGTAAGGTTGAAACGGGCCAACAACATCACCAAGCGAGACATCAACCACCTCGACGTCCTCCATAATCGTGGATCGGTACAAAAGAGAAGTGTCCCTTACACAAAACAAAAGGGACGCGAAAATGAAGAAGGGGCATCCGCTCACCTTGAACTTAAATATCTTAAGGCATTGACTTGGCGCCCTAAGATCACAGACATTGCTCCCGACACCAACATTCATCCGATGGAATGGGATCAATAACAAGCAGAAATTGACAGGAATGCGTCAATTTTTTTATCCACCACCAAAAATATTTAAAACAATAAAACGGTAATAAGATCAAAATGTTGTATAATTCCCTGAATATTTGAAAACATTCCACGGTCATAGGTCTTAAATTCAGCTTTTAATAGGTAACAGTCGGAGAATATTCTCATAATATTCTAATTTTCTAATTTTAGTGTCTAATTTTAGTAAAAAATAATTTTTTTAGATTTCAGACCCCATTTTCTGCTCTTTGCTCTCTCCTCTCCGCTCTCAGCTCGCATAGAAGTCTCCCTCGTCTTGAATGCGGCTATGTGCCAAGGCGTGGCCTTTGACATGTTTGTGGAAATCTTGCCACTGTCACCTTGGATCCATTTCAGCTTATGTAGAAAGTTTTTTTTGTCCTCGGAGTAGGCGACGTCCCTAGGCTTTTTGTAGACACACTTAGATGTATACGTGACGTTCGTAGTGTTGGTTATGATTTGCTCGTCCAGCCATTCTATATACTAGAAGTACTTATACTTACAATCCAAGTACACCTCATGTCCCTCAAGTGCCGTGGTAAACACTCGATATAACTGATGCTGTAATTTTGTAACTCCATGCTCGTCCCTAATAAAAACACTGGCGTGTCAATGCCACTCTGGAACGGATTTCATGAAAATCCAAGGCCACTTTCCTTACAAAGTTGATGTATGCTATATGAGGTATGTTGAGATTTTGTTCACACGTCCTTTTATGGCTCATCTTCCCCGTGGCGCTCGATGATGGATTGGAACTAGTTTGCGATGGTGTTGTATACATTGCTTCGATCGCATCCTCTAGAGCATTGAGGTCTACACAAGCTAGACCTTATCGTGAACCCCAAGACGATGACATGGTTGATTGCTTAATACACCACAAAAAAGAAACAAGAACTCCCCCTTCCCCCACCCAATCTAATGGCTCCAACTTCTTGCTTTTCCAAGTAAAGCATGTTGGATCACGAGCTAGGACAAGGAGCAGCCTGGACGGGGAGACTTTGCAAAGTAAAAAAATAAGGGTTAGAGGGAGCCTTTTATGCTTCCTCTAGCCTCATGCTTGCGTCTAACCAGCGCGTGCACGCACTTGTCAACAAATGCTCGCGCTCGATCCCACCACGTGCGCCCATCCCTACTCGTGCACGCATTCATCTCCGTAAACCCGCCCGTTCTCGGGTGTGCACACCCGTCCCCATGTGCGCAAGCGCCTCTCCTCGTGTGCGCGCCCCTTGTTTACATGTCTTTGTGTACCTGTCTCCATCACGGGGCGTGAGTAGCCTAAAAATTGTTCGTATCACATATTGCCAAATATGTGTGATATGGGGGCATTCATATGGTACACTTATTAGAAATTACATCAAAGGCAAATGCAATTGTATTACCTGCCGTTCCACACACAAATATTTCCGGAACATGTCGGAACATAGAAACTCACTTAATATTTGCATAACCCTCAAAACGAGCAAAAAAAACTCCCGTATTGTCCGCGTGGTTCTGAGTATCGTCCAGGGATTCGATAGTGCTTTGTCAAGTAACTACTCACACTCGTTCCGAGTCTTCTTACTTGCTCGGATAGTATTTC
Source organism: Ceratodon purpureus (assembly GCA_014871385.1). Classification (NCBI taxonomy): domain Eukaryota; kingdom Viridiplantae; phylum Streptophyta; class Bryopsida; order Pseudoditrichales; family Ditrichaceae; genus Ceratodon; species Ceratodon purpureus. The sequence continues at coordinate 2,756,115 of CM026426.1, forward strand.
CGGAACTAAACACTCTTTCTTTCTTCTCTCCGTTACTTTGTATTTTTGCCAAACCAACCTCAATATATGAGGTAGAATACTACCTCACAACTGACTTATAATACTCTGGTCAGCAGGTCACACAGGCAGCTACTTCCGACCCGTGAGACTACAATGACAAACCGATCCGGATCTGAGAGAACCAAGACCCGGTTATCCCTAGGCGACCCGTACCACTTTCCAAACCCCTGCTCACAGATTGCGGAACCTCTTCAGAAGTTGGAGGAGCCCGATCAAGTACCCCTCGATCCGCTTTGACCTTAGCAAACGCTACTCCACGTGAGGCTTGGGTTGGGGACGGAACAGTGATACTTCAACTCCTACGACAACCTTTCAATCTTTCCGCTCAATCTCAGTACCGTTCCAATCGGGTTACTCCCGTCACAACTTCCGTCATCTTCCTATCCGAGCTACAATATTACTCTCAACATCCTCTCGGATCATTCACACTTACCTGGAAACCAGGTACAGTGTATGCAAAACACGAATACTTTACTGATAAGGAATATAGGAAGGAATTATGCAAAACAAGGACGCGGCCTGCATCGCCTGCCCCACTTAAGTAAGCAGGGGCTTTCACAAAAGCGGCGGCGCCGAAAGGTTAAACAAAAACCCTTATTCCTAATCATCTACCTAGAATCCTATTTTACCGTTAATCCGGATCTTACCGGTCCGATACCTACTCCTATAAACCCGGAAAGTGATAGGCAGCTTCGGTGCAAGGAATCTATCCCGTCTTTGTCTTCTTGTTACTCTCCTTCTCCTTTGAACGCGTCGTCTTCGGCTCGGATCCTTCTGCCTTCGTAGCACGTTCCGCTTGTCGCCTTGCTTTTGCCTTGGACGTCGCTTCCTTAGCTTTGACGTCCAACGACCACGTAACGATCTTGATCTTGGGGGACTTGATAAGGGTACCTCTCGGGGTAGGAGTGCCTGATGTCGGGGTACGGGTATCTGTTCTCATCGTCCCGGATGGAGAACTCGCATAAGAATCCGAGTCGGACTTGGAAAGTTCAATCGTGCTGGGCTTGAATCGGACCCTTCCTTTTTCCGCAACTGTCGCCGGATTCCGGAGGAATTTGCCGGAGACTTCTCCACAGGCGTTACGGCAAGGATAGGTGTAACAGCGCCGGTCCGGGCCCTCGGTGAAGGAGTGAGTGTTCCGTCCTCGACCACTCGGGTATGCCCGGGTGGTGATATGGATCGTCTCCACTAACTCTCGGCTACCTCCCCCTGATGAATCGGAATTACTATTCTCCGATTATTGGGGTAACGACCGATTGCACGGTTCGTGTGACCTCTTCCGTAACTGTCTGTTCCTCGGATCCCCTCATGGTGACCGTGGTTCCTGTAATCTCCGTTTGGCTAACGGGAATTGCGCAACTCTGCTGAGCAATACTGGCTACGGGAGATGCCTCCTTGGCTATCACCCCAGCCATCAGATCCGCAATTGTCCGAGGTGGACCGAAAATACTCGGATCCGGGACCATGTCCTGCTCATATTTAGTGTGAGGCGACTGAATCTACTCTCGAGGGGTCTTGAACCCTGCTCCACGGGATCCCCCCACCATTGTTCGAGAGGGACTTCCAAGAAATCTCAGATCAACACTCGGACTTCCAGGCCTTGTTGACTACATCGCTCGGAAGTCCCACCAACTTCTAGATCTCATTCAAGGTCTGCTTGTGTTCGGCGTGGAACTTACAGATCTCCTCGCTCTTCGTGGCGAGCTGCGAGGAAAGTTCCTTGATCTGGAGCTCCAACCGCTACTTCTCGGCCCATAACTTGGGTGCATCCTTCAAAAGCTCGATCTCTCGAAAAACCTCTTCCGGCTCACAGCCTCCTAACAATGTGCAGACCCTCCGGAACAGCGACTCAATCCGCTCGTAAGTGGCCCGAGCGTGGTAGGTCCCTTCCCAAAGTGACCGGAATGGACCAGCCGGAAAACCCCGCTCGGAAGTGGATGCCTTCCTCGCCGTGTCATCTCGGAACGTGGAGGGTTTTGGGTGATGGAACGTAGCTTGTTCCGACCGCGACTTAGAGTGGGCCTTCGTTGAGGCAGCTTCCGAGATTACCAGCGCAATCGGTTCCCGCTCTTCCGTGGACGTCGTATTGGTGCCTTCTTTGTGCTGCTCTTCCTCCGCTCCTTCATGTACCTCCTTAATGTAGAGGAGATCCTTTGCCACCATGTAGTCCTCCTCCTCCTTGTCCATCAGCAGGCCACCTGCATGGTAGAGATGGTAAAGGAAAGGTGTATTTGGAGTTGCCTTCTTTCTGACTCTAGCCAGCAACTTCTGCACGGTATCTGATTCAAGCTGGGCTCAGTTTACGTGACGCTCACCTGTAAAGGCTCCGAGGATCGTGTTTCCGACCGTGATGGTGACTTGATCCGGTTTCAACGGATATAGAATCGGAACAAGGAAGGCTAGGACCTGTCTCTGTCTCCTATCCTTGCAGGCGTCTACCACATATCCATTGTTCTTATGGATCTTTCCGTGGAACCTATCTTGCACATACTTATCCGTTTTGGTTGCCCAACCGTATCCCACTTGAACAAAATCGTAAGTGGCAGCCCACATTTCCGTGGTCCACTGAGTTGGATGACCTCAAATCAAATTATCACATCTATTATCCGACCCGTCTACGATTTCTCTCACCATCTCCTCATCCCTCAACAACCAGGGTCGTGAAAGCAAACCCTGGCACCTCATCCAAGTGAGATCCTCAATCAGCTCCTTCATCTCACTATCGGTCCTCGGAACTGCAATGTTAAGAACCCTGAGCTAAATTGGCGCCATTGCTACTTCACCACTCTTTCACTCTCTACTCACAGTTCGCAAAAGGAACTCCAAACCCTAACACTCCAGCATATATACTCAGGGAATCATTAATGCCAAGGCGGCGTGTAATTGAGCCGCCACTGTACCGGGCCAAGCATCATCTGGTCATGATGACTCCTCCATCAAATCAGATCCCGCACGCGGTTACGGTAACGGTCAACTCTCGGAACGATCCCTCGGTCCGAGTTCTCCATCCGAGATTTCTCTTCCAAGTTCCGAGATCAAGATCTGAGAACACCGCCTGTGTTAACTAATTTAAGGATCCTAGAGCATCCGGTTCTGACTAACTCTTAATACAGATAGTGTCTTGCTAATTTTTACCTAATTAACCAAAAAAATGAAAAATTAATTGAATCCTAACTATGGTTGCAGATTATCCGATTTATTCTGAGTTTCTCGGATCCCACTGAACACGTCCATACAAAGCTCAAGAGCCAAATATATTATACTTAGTTGTGTTCTAAGTACAAGTTCATGATCTATGTACTCAAACTCCACAGAAATAGAAAATCCAGTACTAAACTAATCTTTTTTTTATAATTTTCTTTTGTTTAGGTTTATGGTTAGGTATTATACTATAGCAAGCATAAAATTTTGGTGACAATGGTCTATTCAGTGTCATCAGCTACCCACTTGTTGCGGGCCTTTCTTTCGGGCGGAGGGTTCTTCCTAGGACTAGTAGGAGTAACGAATTGTTGTCAAACAACCACATCATCGTCTGATGGTGCTTCATCACAATCTGCGTCTCCGCTGTCACACCGTCCATTATCAGCTTGAAGATGGTCCTCATCTCAAAGTAGAGTTAGTACCTCCCCTTCCGCCTCAGATGTAATATTGCGCACTTGAGTTGAGATTGTACTCGTAGAACCAACTTTGGCGCTTACCATGCGCTTCATAGACCTTTCCTTGCTATCATTACGTATGGCTTTGATGCCATCAATACTCATTCTACGACAGCCAACTACTACATGTTTTATAGACGGCCCACCTTTAGAGTATCCTCTATGGAATGGACTTATCTCACTTTGTGTGGTTGTACTAGTTTTTTAATTGGCCCCAATTTCTTGTGACGGCGGTGTCCTAGTAACCAGTACATGAAATCTCTTTGGAGCACGTCTTGTCTCACTCTGTATGACATTAGGCATTGGTGGCGCCACTGTACCTTGATTCACAGTAGATACACTGCCTTTTCTACCATTAATCTGACCAAGGAGAGGCCTCAATGGAGTCGATGCTCTATGGAGACTTGCAATTGTTGCATCAATTGAGATTGTACTCTTCCGTAACACCTTTATGCATATCTATTCCTACCATGTTACCTCTTGATCTTGTCGACTGCAACGAAATTGTACTTCTAGCAAGAACTGAATGAGTGGCAATTTTTTCTTGACAAGGAGCGTTTTCTTCACGTGAATCTTAATTAGCTTGACTTGAATGTCCTCCCCAACTACCCTTGCCAGTGGCTGGTCCAGTCCTGTGTGGTGCACAAACTTCACGTCCATCATATCCGTCATTTTTGCCATCGTTATTGTCATCCTCATCACCTGCATCATCATCATACCCGCCATTATCGTCACTAGACAAGTCAACGTCATCTCTATCATTTTTGTCTGTAATGCCATCAAGGTTAGCATTGGAATTGTTACGTAGTTGTCCTCCCTCTGCATCTGCTGCTTCATCAAAATCTTCGAATGCAGGGACGTTGTCCTTAAAAATGTTTTGGGCAGGGTTATAAAGGTTAAAGTAGAAGCACCCAAATCCAATGGCACCTCCAGAATCAACCTGTAGATGTCCCCATAACCGCATTTTTGCTGACCACTTGGCTGACTAGCATTGTCAGACCACTCACCAATGAAAAAGTTCAAAAACACTCAAAAAGATGGTGGTCTTGGGTACACTCATGAGTGGAAATTAGTACCAATTAGGTGTGACAATGGAAAAAGTCTACATATCGGTTTTGGGTCACAAAGTACTTCTGTGTTTAAAAAGTTGTATCTATTTTAATATTGGAAAGAAAATTTTGAAAAAATTTGCATTCTATGAGAAATTTATTTTTCTACACGTGAAAATTACACCCCAAAAATAACCCCCCAAAAAAGGCTCAAAATCCTTAAGTTGTTGGTTTTAGGTGCTTCTACCTTACACTCTGGTTCATTGTTGACGTCATACGCATCACCATCACTACCATCATTGTTGCGCTCGTTGCCACCATTGTTGTTAGCGTCATCACCTCCATTGCCATCACCATTATTGGCCCAGTTGCCATTACTGGCCCCGTCAAGGAGTAGATTGGCCATTCAAGGAAGAGTTTTTTGTTCGTACAAATGTATGAACTCCTCTGACTCCTCCACGGCCAAGTGGTTACGTACCTTAATGTGCACAAATGAACACATGCTCCAATTCCTTTGACACGATGAAGTAGAGCATATTTAATATAAAATACGCATTGCAATGATTTTCAAGCCCTTACCAGTAGTCCTTTGCCACCACTGATTGGGTGCCAAATTTTCTTCACAAATATCAAATGCACCTCAGGGCTGTAAGGGCCAAGGTTCTCATCATATACGGTAAATTCAGCCATAACACCGTTGAATGATACTCTTAGTTGGCCACCCACTTGTTGCACAACCCGATTGAATGCCCTTACTGCTTCTCCAATGTTTTGAAGCTCCATATGGTACTATAAGTATGGATTTGGAAGCACGGCTGCGTAGTGGAGATCGGTGTGCATCATGTCATATCTGCGGTCAAATTGCCTTTCAAGCCTTGTTGCCATTTCTTCGCCAAGAAGGAAAGGTGTTTTTTGAAGATTGTACACGGGTTTCGTAACATTGTTCGTTATCAACCACGCCTTTCCCATTGCTGGCTGGTCTCCATTAAACGCTCTCAAAGCTACAAGGACACGTTTCACCATGTATACAAGATTCTCACACTCAATCTAGAATGAGTTGTCAAGGATTGTGCCTTAGACTCTGGCAGCTAATGCGTGAGCATGCACACCATGTTGTTGGATGAACAGTCTGCTGACATAAGCATACCACTCTAGTGCTACGACTGGGTGTAAGTACACTAGACCCATGTACTATTCCAGTCACAGTCGTATTTTTCCAGGGTGCGGTCTGTTTGGTTAAAAAAATACCATCCAAGCTAAATGTTTGTACGGTTTGTAAAAGGTTTGCACAATAACTTTGCTTGTTTAGATTGTATTTGCAGTGTCAAAATAGTTTAGATATGCGATCGCCTTGGTTTAAATTGTACTTTTTTACAGTCCAAAAAAAAGCCAGAAGTACTAGTTCAACGTAAAAGTACAAATTTCTTGATTGTCCAAAACTTCGAATCTGATCTCTTTCATGCAGAGGAAAGGAAAGCATGCCGTTTTTTAGATTCTATCATTGAATTGACGGTTTAGTGGCTTATTTGTGGAAGATCTAAAAAAGTAGTACTGAATGCTTAGCAAGGAAAAAAGGGGGGAAATATTCTACATTGTCAAGATCCAGCGGTGGATTCTGGACGCCTTAGGATAGGCCTCGGTTGGCTTACTGTTCAATTTGGAAAAAGAGAATTTTTCCGTTATTCATTTAGTAGCCGATCACACTGCGTTCACAGTGTACATACAGTACTTATAGTACACAATGAACATTCAATGTCGCATCCTGACCATCCACGTGGGCGACCCTATCACTTGGGCCGTTTGTTTTCGCGATGAAGATCTGAAATTCAAGGGCGCCGAGCTTGGGAGGGAGCCCATGCATGACCCATAGAGCAGATCCCTTCAACGCCCCTCGAATATGCCGCCGCCACCTGCAATCAACCCCAGCTTTCACATTCTCTTCGTCTCCCCCATGCAGTTTTTCCCACCTTTCGTGGCGGCTCCGCTCTGTGCTCATGTTCAGCTGTGTTTTCAACGTCTAAACGATTAGGGCGCTCAATGTCGGGCTGGTTGCGTAGTGTTTTTTCCATAGTTGCTTGCAGATTCTCTGTGTTTGCTGTGTTCATGCAAAATGTCTAGGTCCGCTCAGAGGTCGAATCTGGTGCAGAAGTTGATTACTTCGTACTTCACCTGTATCCCACAAACTTCAGAGGTCGAATCGATTTATTATACAGAATATAGCGAAACTAGTGACTCCTGTTACGTATCTGAGACCCCAGTTTCAAAGCAAGGAAACCGAGATTTCTACTTAGGAAAGTGCAACGCTGCATCTGAAGACTCTCCTAGGCGTGGATTGTTTCTTGCCGCAGTTTCTACTGATTCTTGTAGCTATCCCAATAGTAGCTATGACGTTTTACCTTCTCTTTCTGATGTGAGGTATCATATATCTTCCCCTACTAGAAGCGAGGAGTCAGTTGCATTCAGAAGGTGATGCTTGTCAGCAATTTTGGTGAGTTTTGTGGGATAGATTCTGAATTCTTCGTGGAACTCTTCATTCAGATGTATACGAGCGTGCTAACCTCTCAACTCCACAACTATGTACCGAGTTTGTCTATAGATTACTAACAAAGCTCCGGGTGTCGTGCTTAACTGCTGGGTCTCATGGGAAACACCGCCAAGAGACAGCGTGTGAGACATGGTGTTAGCCCGCCCAGACCAGCTGCTAGAGCCGCTGAAACTAGGTTGCGGAATGAACAGAGGTCGTCGACAGTTGAAGGGGCGAGAGAGAGGAAAGCTCGCCAGAGAGCACGTGAGAGACAGATGGTTGAGGAAACACGAGTGTTGGCGACTGAGCTTCCAGATGAGGACATTGAGGACCATCTGAGCGTGAGGGAGTCCAATCGGATTTCACTACGCATAGCTCAGTACATAGTTGAGGAGTTGAGAAGTTGTCCCGGTCCTTTGAGTTGGAAAGGTGTCATGGAGAGTTTGTTGCGTCGTGACACTGTTTGGCCACTATTACCTGATTATTACCCTCGACCGCAAGAAGCGAAGGTCGTGCATGGTTTTCTCATGAACTTCAGGCATGAGCTTTCTATGGTGAAGGTGGCGAATTCAAATGAGTTGTTAGCACGTAAGAGTGCCCTTTTAGATGCTGCAGTGAGCATGGGGATTGGTGGGGTGAGAGCGCTGTCACGAGTTCCGCACACAAGTACTGAGAGCATTACGATAGCAAAGAATCGTAGGGTCTATGCTCTCAGCCCCGAAGAAGCTATACAAAGACTGCGTCTCCAACGCAAGAAGAGAGGAGGCTTATCCGACTACATCAAGGACCAGATCGAGGCGTGGTGGAGGAGTCAGACTAAGGTGTCACCTAATAAGAAGGATATTGTGAAGCACAGGGTTGGCAGGAATCTTTGGGCCGAGCCTCATCCTACTCACTACTTGTGTGAGGCACAAGTACGTTTCCCTCTTCCACTTGTATCTGTTGCCTTTGTAAAATCAGTGATAGCTGTCTAATTGTACACGGAGTTTTAGTTGTTGCTCGAAGGGTTTTTGGGTACTGTATTCTTAGTACTTTGAAAGCCTGTGTTTCATACTTCTCTTGTACCCTGCCTGTGGCTATATGTACTTTACCATACTAGATGAGAATTACTGGTGGCCATTGATGTACAAAGACAAATTTGCAAAGACATTGTATACTTTGGATACATTGAGGTGCTGGACGACTGTGTAATCTTAGTACTTAGAGTAAACGCATTGTATGGGTCTGTGGTAGAAAATGTAGAGTCCACGAACATACTGTACAAACTGTATACTTCTGGACTTCAAGAGTTTTGTATAGATAGTACTCCATGTGGTAGCAGCTGAAAACAACGTACTTGGCTTGTACAAATATATACAGGTTGTACTTTGATGTTGTATCAATTGTAAAGTCCAACAGTATATGCGTACTCAATGTTTACTTCTATATCGTTTGTACACAATGAAACGTCATTTGTACGCAACCATAGTATTGTTTTAGTACTGTACGAGTACTTCTTCAGTACTTCATACTCTCGTTTTGGGTACTCCTCTTGCTTATTAGTGGTACTAATGTACTATGATACTCATTTGTACTCTATGATGGATTGCAGACAACGTTCTTCTTGCGGTTTACAGAGGCGCATCCAGAGTGTAGTGTTCGCCAGAGAGCTTACGAAAGGTTGAAGCCTTGGTGGGTGCGAAAGCTAAAAGAGAGGAATACCTGTTGTTGTATCTACCATGTGGAAATGGATCTGATGAAGGGTTGGTCTAATCAATTTGAGGGACAAAGTGCGGGGCCTTCATGCACAGTCTAGCTGTGATTGTGGGCGCAGGGTGTGTGCTAGTGATACGGAGGGGGGTTGTCATGCTCATTGTCAGATTTATAAGCGCATAACCTTGATGTGGGAAGCTTGTGTTTGTCCCAAAGGGGAGCTTGACGTTTGGCAAAAGCTTGATTGCCTCATGGAGGATTGCCCTGATTGTGGGTTTGAGTTATTTCCATTGTGTCCAATAGAGTTGGATAGTATTGAGTCATTCACGTTGAAGTGGAAGTGCTTTGAGTATTACGAGGTGGGCGTGGACAAGAAGACAGGGAGGCCAAAGAAACGACTGAGGGAGCACTACAAGGAGAATAGTATCCTAATTGACGACATTTTGACAGAAACCTGTCAATTGCTCCGTCAATTAGGAGACCCTGATTCGGTCACTCAATTGACAAAATTCCGTCATTCATTTGTCAATTTGAACGAAGTTCCACAATGCAAAAATTTAAAAAATCCGGAATTTTTGAAGAAACATTTCTCTGCCCGGGCACGCCGGGCAGCAACGTTGGCACACCGAAAAATAGCGCGGGCCCTGTCGAGGGGAAGCGCAGGCCCTACCGACGGGCAGCGCGGGCCACACCGGCGGGCAGCGGGCCCCATCGAGGAAGGCTCGCAGGTGGAGAGCCTAAGGGTTCGATGTAAGTACCTGACCTCACGGGTACAGTCCAAGGGACTAGTCAACTCACCGTTCACCCGAATTCGCATACAACACTATGTTTTTTTTTACATATATACGCTGTAAATACAAGTACAGCAGACTTTGAATACTTTTCACGATGTAAAAAATTATTTTTTTTCAAAATTTTTTTTTGCACTATTCCATGCAGGTATTTTTCTATATGTATAAAAAATTTCAAATTTTTTTGAAATTTGTTTTTTTTTTAGGCTGGGGCCTTTTTTTACTACCCAGCAGACTTAGAATATTTTTCACGATGTAAAAAAACATTTTTTTTTCAAATTTTTTTTTGCACTATTTCATGCAGGTATTTTTCTATATGTAGAAAAAATTTTAAATTTTTCTTGATTTTTTTTTTCTTTTTGAGGTTAAGACTTGATTTGGGACCCAACCCAAGTGATTTCGTCCAAAACGCAGTCCGGATGAAGAAGTTATAGCTCTTCAAAGTTTCTGCCCTTCATGCAAAATGTCGTATTTCGACATTTTGCATCAACTTTGAACGTTACGATCTCACAAATGGAGAAGATCCAACGGTTGAAAATTTCAGCAATAGCTCAAAAACAAGTAGATTACAAGATCCTACGGTTAAAGTCTACAAAAAGTTTTAGCAATTCCATGCTGGTCGTAAATAAAAAAATTGACAAGAAGTTGACAAGAATTTGACAAGAAGTTGACAAAAACATTAATAATGTCCAAAGTGACAGAGTTGGGCTGCGAGATGCTGACTTCGTCACTTCGGACATTTTTTTGTCAACTATTTGTCATCTCGGGCCCCATTTCCTTGTAGTGGAGGCTTTTAAGGAGACACCCGTTGACGAATTCTTGTCCTACATGGAAAAGACAGTGACAACGTTTATCACTCACAATTTCAGAGCGAGATGGCAAGATGAGCAGTGTCAGAAGATGATGAAGAACGTACCTGAGGGAGTGATCATCTCCCATATTGATTTCGCAGAAAATTACAGTTTTGCAATTCAGAATGAGGTGCAAAGTATGTATTACTTTAGCACCTCTGTCACTATCCTAGTTCACATTACCATGTGGAGAGAAGGAGAGGACATCATGAAGCAAACACACTTCTATGTGTCTGACGACAAGGACCATGATTCGGCATATGTCCAGCATTGTTTGCTCTTGCATTGGGACTGGTTGCAAGATTCTGGCTTCAGTCCAGAAGAACATTGGGTGTATAGTGACGGTTGCAGCGCCCAATTCAAATGTGCCACGCCTATGTATTTTGTGGCAAGATACCCCATTCTTACCAAGGCTTGCAAGATGCGATGGAAATACCTTTGAAAGTGCTCAAGGGAAAGTGGAATGGGATGGAGCCCGTGCGGTTGTGAAGAGGGCTTCGACTCCCGAGCAGATTCAAAACCTATCAAGGCCATTATAGAATGTTGAACAGGTTGTCAAATTCCTGGATGAAAGATACACCGGGCGGGTTACAAGCACGTACAAGCGGACAAATACCCCATCCCTTTCTCATGTGTTTTGGCACATTGGGGAAGATGTTGTCGACCATGGTGACACGAGCATACGCTGCAAGACTCTGCCGGGCTCAAAGTCGCTTAATTCAATTATGGGCTTCTTTGATACTGACCCTACATTGCTGAGGACACGATCTTTGTCTTGTTTTTGTATACCCTGTGTTGATTGCTCTGAGAACTTATCTCATCTGCAGGGTTAGGACGTTAAAATGGTGGTTTCGAATAGCGCTGGTGCAGTAGCAGAGGTGATAGAAGAGTTGGACGATGAGGCCAACTAGATGCATGACGGTGTCTCGATGTCTCTCGGTAACTTGGTGGACGTGGGGGATAACTTCATGATACCTGCTGAGGAGGATAATGAAGATGGGGTCGACTTTTATATTCTTCAGTGTACGAAACGAAAGTTTGAGTTGCACGAGCATCTTAACTGTCCATAGGGGGGCGTCTTCAGTGCTGGCGATGAGGTAATCAGAACAAAGTATTTCAAGAAGTTTGGACGTGGCAACAGGACCTTTGTGTTCTGTGACAAAGCAGTGGACGCTCTCGTTGATTCGCACTTGGTCAGGGCGTGCAAATTTCCAATGATTCTTGCTGCACATAGGGTGAAGGGCTCCCCTGTATACAAGATGTCCAAAGAGAGCTTGAGGGTCTGTGAGGATGCTTTACGGGAATGGTGGGCTTTCAATGAGGAATAGTCATATTGTACTTAAAAACTTAGAAGTACTAATTATACTATTGGTGCACTGTACGAGGTATTTGTGAATACTCTTTGTACGGTGTAAAAAGGACAGGAAGCGTGTTGCTCAAGTTATGTGACCGTTACTCTTTTTATAGATTTTGGCAGAGTTCTCACCCCTCGCCTTTGTATAAATGGACGACTCTTATGTGATACCTTCTTTAAGTGTTACTATGTGCTTGTGTGAGAATGCTACTGTTCTTTGCTCCTCTGATCCTCCAATATGGACCCTGAGTTAGCCGTAGATGAATTTGTGGTTGTTTTGGGGTGCTTTCTAATGCTCTATCTAGGAATGCTCGTTGTTTCAGTAGTGGCATGTAGGAGGATATTGTATGGCGTTTGGGTAGCAAGCTCCCATGAACAATAGTGGAGCATGCAACATAGAAGGAAAGAAACATTCTATTCCCTTCTCTGGAAGCTGAGGGCGGTTTTTTCTACGCAACGATGGTCTTCATGGACAGGAGGGTTCGACAGAACCGCGGAATCACAGAGCTCTTGGAGCACAAGTCCCCAATGGACGAGGGAGGAAATTCAAGCTCTTTGGGATGAATTTTATAGTGGAATGTGTGAGGAGGGACTAGAGAATTTGGAGAATTATCAAGAGTCGTGACAAAACAGACTGTATCACTTGTAGTATTTGTACTTAATGTACAAATGATATACTTCTAGTATTAATAAAGTACTATTTGTACGTTAGATTCTGATCAAATTGCTTTTCCCATCACTAGTTCAGTTTACAACACATATCTGTTTCATGCAATCAAGAAAAATTGTTGTCTGACTATTAAGTGAGAGTTTTCACAGATGTGAGATTCATCTTAATATCTGCTGAGGACTGGTTCCAAACACGACTAAGAAATGTCAACTACAAGGGAGAGTTTGTCCCTACACATGCTGCTCTGACACTTGCATGCAAAGGATGGCAACCCTGGGTCTTCAATGTCAAAATCTATACCATAGTCCCATGTGAGCTCCTCTAGTTCTGGAATTAGACGTTTCGTAAAGAAGGCTACGTGATAAAAACTCTTGTCCCGTTCATCAATCAATACTGGCATGTCTAGCAAATTCGCATCTTCGCACCTACAGCCATTCGCATACAAAAATTAGTTGACGTTTTAGTGAAATCAAACAACACTTAATGAATGCATGTCATCATATTACAAACCTGTGATTCAGAAATCTTGCAACATTTCCAAACCAAGTGGAATCCAGGCAGAGGGCGCTGTTGTCATCAAGTTTCTTTTCGGTAACCCAATCAGCATCCAGTTGTAGTCCACAAGAGGGTCCTCTCCACACTGCAAAGTTTCTAACATCCATCTCTGCATTTGTTAAAATCTCCCGACTCAACTGAAACACAAACGCACCTCCTGGAATAGTCTTCTTCGCCCTAATCCCCCAACCCCTCTCGCCCGTGTGGAAAACCTCTATAGGGTACCTCATTCCCTGTTGTACAACGCGATTGCCACATTTATGGTTGCAGCCACACTTCACACCACACTCTTTAATGAAAGTGCATTGAATTGGACGTGTTCTAATTCTCGGTCTAGCATCTACATGTGATACATCAAGACAATAACAGCCTCCTGGATTCTTACAACTGCTGCAGGCACTTATTCCCATTTGGAGGTAGCAATCCCTGAGGAGACCATCTTCTCCATATGCAAATTCCCCTCCTGTTTCTTTTGCACAGTCGCAAGGCCCTGGAGCTGTCAAGCAATCACTAGGCCCACATCTGCAGCTGTCTCCCGGAGTCAAAGGATACAAACTCTGGTCGACAAGGGCTTTTTCGTGAACCATGCTTGAGGACATGTAACGAAACGGAGTCATAGTAACATTAGAACTAGCTACGGGAACAGGAATGTTCTCCATGCCCCGAGACAAATCTTTGTAGTCAAACCAGGACTCATCCTGATATAGCCCCCAGCCCAACAAGCCACATCCCCACTGTCAAAGACCTAGATGGACTGGGTGCAGAACTGCAAGTGCAAAAAACTACTCTACTCACACAGCCACGGCACAGACACTTGTAAAACAGGAACGTACTCACACAACGAGACTTACAAAATAATGGAACCATACAAATCACCAATACTCAGAGTCTCAAAGAACAACAGAGTACAAATAGAAAAGGAGGGCAGTACCCCCACGTTCCTGTTCTAGAAACCACAATGGTGGAGAAGATACACATCACAATGACTACATACATCTTCTATGCACATCACTAAAATAAAAATACGAAAATCTCCAGCATTTTTGAAGCAGTAAGCAGGGCTACTCTTTAGTGCCCCTGTGCTTCTTGCCACTGTCTACCTGTCCCTTGGGATTTGACGCTTCTGCTTGGAGTTGTGCCCTCGTTTTAACCCTTGACTTGCTTGGAGCTTCGGCCACTTCACTTCCCTTCTCAATCTCTGGCTCTGCTTCCTCTTCATTGTCGACCTCCTTACTAAGTCGCTTCTTCCTGGACTTTGCACCCCGCTCAGTCTCCTCCTTGCCCTTACTCTGCTGAAGTTCCTCCTCGTCTTCATCTCTATCACCATTCCCCGCTGACTTCACCTTCGATTTTTCCCTCCCCTTCTTCCGCTCTGGCACCTTCTCAGTTTGAACTCCTTCACCTACCTCCACCTGCGTCTCCTTCACTGTGCCCTTGGCCTTCCCTTGCACGAGATCTTGCTGAGGTGCATACAAATAGTCACTTTCCTGCCCTTTGTCTTCAACCACCTCCTTCTCGTGTAATGTCGACTTAGTGCTCTTCTTATCCTTCTTCTTTCCACTTGACTTCTCTAGATTGCAGCGGCCTGGCAGACAGTCAGAGCCTGTTTCTTCTACAATCCCCTCCAGCCCCAAAGCATTTGAAGCCCTAAAGATGCTCGATTGAGGTGTTGGTATACTGTTACCAAGGTCTTCTTCAATCACCTCCTTCTCCTCTCCTAGTAGCATCAGTGCCTCGGCCGGTGGCGTGACAGACTTCTCAGAAGCTTTCTTCGTCTTTGGGGCTTCTTGAGGACTAACAAAGCGAGGGTCGTAAGATTTTAAAACCGGCAATTTAACACCCTCGCTTACCTCCTCTACCTCTTCATGTGTGTCACCTTGCCCTCCAGTCCGTTCACCGGAATCCACGGACCTCTCACCATCTGAGTCACCATCCTCCTTAGAAGTGCTCCTTGTCGTACCTGAGCTTGAGGGCAGAACAGGGTCTTTCTGATTCTCTTCTTCTTCATCCGACTCATCTTCTGAATCAATCTCAGGCTCCTTCAGATTTCCTCGTGGCCGTTGTCCCGTCAGACATTCAAAGATGTCATCCTTCTTTTGACGCTTCCCCATGCTCTTCTTGTCTGCTCCAACTCTTTTCCAAGACTCCATCGCAAACCCCTCTAGATCGTTGCCTTCAAGAACCACCAAAATTCTGGTCTTACCACCGACCTCACTTACCTTTGCCGAGTTACAAACAGCCTGACTTGCATCTCCCTCAGTAAAGATTGCAGGAGTGATCTCTGATGTAGGCGGATTAAACAGTTGGGACGGCATCTCTGAAACATGCATAGAAAAAAATGTAAGGCACACAATGAAGACTTCACTCACAACTCAGTACAAGTAGCACTTCTAGTACATTCTAATTGTACAAAGAATACTTGAATATGTACATATACTACTAAACACCTAAACTCTACCTGCACCTGTACTGCGCACAACATGGGGCCTGCAAATAAGCGGTCTAGTACTTCCTAATTGTAGAATGAATACACCGGAGAGTACATATACTACACGCAACACTTGTACAGTATATAATGTACTTCTAACTTCTACATAGTAGATGTTCGTACAAACATTAATCATCTAACTCTGGGCATGTACACATTCTACATCTGATATAAGCTATTGTACAACTATTGAAAACCAAGTACTTCAAAGTTTAGCCATACTGAACGACTGTACACTACATGCGTATGATAAGTACAATTTCAGAGACGTATGACTTACCTCAAGTGTACAAGGTGTACCAATAGACAAATGTTATGTAATCCCAGAACCAGATGCACATGCAGTACGTGAAGAGTAGTACCTCTGATTAGTATCCTCAATCAGAAGGAATACAAGTCTACGAAGTTATGTACCATGAGTATCTAATCTAAGTACTTGAGGTTCACTGTCTTGCAAAACAATTTGATGTTTTCATTTCTAAATAGAATTCAATTGTTAATGGAGTACTCTAACCCCAAATAACAATTTTTAATGTACGCAGATGTACATATCACACATTACAAATGTACCATAATATAACTCTAACATTTGGAGTACATCTTTTCTGCGTACAGTACATGGAAAATGTAGAGTTAGATGGATAAACCTTACATTATCTTTTTAGGAAGGGAATATAGATTCAGCATAGGAATACGAATACTCACCAGCAGTAGGAGATGTTGCCTTTGTGGCGTCCATTCTCACTTGCAAAATCTTCCTCCTCTCCTCAGCACAGCCAAGCATGCGGGCTCTCTGTAGCATTTCAGCAGTTGGTTCCCCCCAACCAAAGCTTCGATGCCAGTCAGGGTGCACAACAGTTTGGCAACCTCGGGCCGAGCACTTGTCACCATTCACAAAGAGAACTGACGCACAAAATGGATGGTACAAGTGCCTACACGAAGAGACGACAATGTCACTCAGTGGAAATGGAAAAAGACAGAGACAGCAAATCGTTATTTGTAAAATGTTATCTCCTTCTCTGTCGCATGAGCCACTGTCTTCAAGGTACATCACCGGTCGAGGCCAGAAAGTGCCCAAATTCTTCCCCCTCCTCAATTGTAAAAACTCCGACTTCAGAGACTCCAATTGCAGCTTACGCCCTTCCAAGCTAGCGACCAAGTCGAGGTAATTGGACTCTGCTAGGTTAAACTCCCTCCTAAACTTCTCGAGTCTCTCCTCCTCATCCGCAAGCTGTTCTTGAATGCCCTCCATCTTGATGATTTCTGGGTCCACTACCTGCCCATCATCTCTCAGTTGCTCGATCCGCTTGGCTTTGTCCTCCAATTGCCTCTGGTAACTCTGAACTAGGCACTCGGATTGTGTGTTGTCATACCGGCACTTCTCTTGCGTCGCTGCTGCGGCCTTCTCCTCTACCGTGCTCGCCGCCAACTCCAAGGAAAGGATGGCCATCACCTCTTGAATCTCTTGCCCCCGCTCCAACAGCGAAGCCTCACTCCATCGACCACCTCGCGCGTCCCCTCCGTCTCCTTCAACAAATACCCCTGAACCCATCCCAGAGTCGAAATCACCTGTTTCCCCTAACTTAGACCGACACCTCCTCTCAAAGACCTGTTCACCCCCAAACCCTCCCTTCCTACCCTCTGACCGTGCCCCTCCACCCTTCTGTGTCGGCGTTGAGCTAACACCGGGCTCCAATTTAATGTGCCGCCATTCCCTCCCCCGAACCTCCATGGGATTATCCTCCTCAAAAGTCCTCCTCAGCGCCATGAGCTTCCCCAAGTCAGTCCTGTAACGATTTCGCTGCCGCTTGTTAGTCTCAGCTCTAGATGCGCACCAGTTGACGAAGCCCTTGCCCTTCTCGAACTCCATCGCCACACCCTCAGCAAACCGTATCTTCAAGTATGGAGGAATCGCCTCGAGGGGATGCTGATACAGAATAGGGTGAAGGTACTCGATTCTCTTCACAACTTGAGCCTCCTTGCAACTCCCCCACGCATACCCTTGGCGCCCATTATCTCCACACGCAGCTCCAAACAATTCCTTCATCAAGGAATGGCTGACCGTATCCTTGCGATATCGGTGAGGGTTATCACCTTCGCTGGGCAGCTTCGGGTAGAGCCTGATGAAGTCTTCGCGACTCAGCTCCTGCAGTGGAGCTCTCAACCGAGCTATCTCCGCGTCCACGTCCTCTGCCCTTCTGTACGCCGGCTTCATCTTCGAATCTCCTTTCGGCTTTGGCCTCCGCGGTCCTTGTCTTCCCCTCCCTCCTGGCGTCTTGATCTTCTCACCCTCTTCTTGGTCACTATCGGACCCCGCCGCACCGAACTCCCTGCTCACCTCGACACCATCTTCTTCCATCGTCAAAGTTGGCGCCGAATCCCTCCTCGACCCCTTGTGCCCGCTCTAAACACTCCAGACCGCGCTCCTCCAATCCGACCCGCCATCGTGAACACCGCACCCTAAACCCTAAGACCTTCCTAACACCCCCTCCCCTTCACTACTTCCTCCTCTTTCTCCTTCGCTACAGAGTACACAACCCTCGCGAAACACAAACTAGATCTGCCATCGCCGGAGAGAGAGACTCGCGGGAGTACACCAAGAAACAAACTCTACTTCCCGCGCGTAAACTGAGGAAGAAGATGACTACCGGCGATCACCGGTCGAAACTCCTAGTGACCTGGCGTCACCGGTTACTTAGAGTTGATATCCAACTTAGAAACCGGATGACCGTCTGTCACCGGTCATCACCACCCATATACCCGCAACCACCAGTCAACCATTAATGTGAATTGACACCTTATCTCCCTATGACCGGCCCAACCCGGTGTAAGCTCAACGTGGAATTGCAAAATCCATTGATTAATTCTAAAATCTAGGAAATAGAGAATTAAAGTATCTAATTTAGGTAGATCACATTTATTATCGAAATGTAGTGCCATCTTATATACATTTAAGACTATGAATGTTTCTATTTATGTTAAATATATTTTTATTCTACATTTCATTAATAATAAATGCATAACCTCTAACCTTAAACTTCAAATTCACATATTAGAGTTCATCAAATTTAAAGGAAGTCCTGGATTTGGATATTTTATTTTATTAATCGGTAAATTATATATTTTAACAAGTGAAGGAATTTTACCAACGAAATTTTGTGTATAAAACAATTAGAGTGGATAAATAATGTTGCATTTTGATTCTCTTTATTAGCCCATTTTAGTATGTAGCATTATCAATGGGTAGTCTTCCATGCTTTGATTAATTGAAGTCAATTCTATCAAATTTATTAAATGAACTAATGAAGAAATGAAAAAACTTTATAATATTCTTTTTTAATTTATTTGTAAAAATTCAACATGCTTCTAGAATAAATAGTATTAAAACTTGTTTTTTAATTAACATCGTACAAAAATATTAAATCATCTTTAGCCGCTAAGTTAAATTTATAGCACAATACGATTATTCTATACAAAATATACCCAGTACATATGACACTTACATTTTAAATATTCTTTCAACCATATGAAATTTATATGGGTTTACAAGTGACCTTATCCGTATGGTATGTTACAACAATATATAATTTATGTGGACCCTAATAAATTTTAATATAGTGCCAAATCTAAGCCTTTTCAAACAATAAATATAAACATATATCTTGATTAATTTCCTAATATTTATCATGTTGATTGTTATTACAATTATTATTTGGTGATATTCATCAATATACACTGGACATATATTTAATCTTAAACCCTAAATATATTCAATATTCTAAATTTCTAATACTTCCTTATCAATTTTTTTAAATTTTAGAATTATCATAAACAAAATTCTAATTCTATTACAATGGATATTAATATCATACCTTGTATTCTTATATATAATCTTCATCTACCAATGCTTCAAATAATTAAGTTAAAACATTTTGTGAAATTCACAAAAAATATTTGAAAATCATCCAATTGACAACAATTTTATATTATAATAGACCTTTATATTATAATATGACAATGCTGTGTGTCAAAAAAGACGCACCAAAAATTAAAACATATTCCTTTTTATCATTAAACATGTATAATGGTATTTTGGAATGTTAAGACATGGTTCTAATATAATTTCATCCAAGCGTCATCCAAAAAAAAGCACTTAGATTTAACAAAACCATACCTCTAGGCCTTATTAAAACTAACTACTGAATATTTTTTCATCAACGAATGGCTACTTAGGATGAAAAACTCCGTTGCAGACTTTTCTTTCACCCTTTACCTAGGATTCCACCTCGGATCCTTGCTGGATCCGTTTGCCAAGTCACATGCCCCACCTACTAATTTACCAATAATAGCAAACCGCATATACGTCCACCGTGATGACCACGTGGCTTGTCAGGGACCACTCGAGGCGTGATTGGGGGATCCAGATCCATGCTCCGAGACCGTACGATCTACATTTAACGGTTCAGATCTTGTAGTCGCTAGTATTATAGGTACAATATTGTACTATTATGTACATGAAGTACAATAGCATTTTGCCCAAAGTGTATGGGGTCTAATGTACTTACACCCGACTACTTGCTCCAGTGTTTGTTTGACTTGCAAGAGGCGGCTTATCATGAGATAGTTACATACGAATTTGGTTTCCGCTGGAATCTTCAACGACAATTTCGATGAAAATTGGCAGAAAAGTACCATCCTTACATGATGGTTCTTTATATAAAGACACACACCTTTTGCTTTTAGAACAAGATTCTTCACCATTTGTTCCTGTCGCCGATCCTCTAGGAGAAGATAAAAAATGTGACTATAACATGCTTGTTTGTAGATATGAGGATATCCTCGTAGAATATCATCTATGGCTCTAAGCATATTACTTGCATTATTGGTACAAATTTGAGCAACATTGTGAGCACCAACCTTCTCAATATAATTCTTCATTTGTCCTGCTATGTAAGCCTTCATGTTCTTTTGACCATTTGTATCAACGAAGCCAAGAATTACATCCCTTGCTGCACATACTAGCATAACATTCATCATTGGCCGGTGATTCACATTATCCCATCCATCAGAAAAAATGGTAGCTTCGTATAACATCTGATTTATGTTTTGGTACATTCATCAAACTTTGCTTGAACTTCCTTGCAATTTGTTTTGATGTGCGTTGTTTGCATCGCATTATAAATAGGGGGATTGTAGTCAAATCCGACACCTGCTCTTAAGTTTACTAGCTTTACATATGCTGGATGTGAAATTTTTTGCGGGCTACCACCAAAAATAGTAAAACCTGACTTTCTAGTCAAAGTCTGGCACGAGCTTGCGAACGCATGGCTGTAGGCGCGCGCTAAAGGAAAATTTCCCGACATTTTTTTGAAAAAAATTCATAAGTATATACTAGAAGTTTTAAACTATACAAATTTTTTTTCTTCAAAGTGAGCAAACTCATATCCTTATTGAGAAAAAGTATGACACATAATCATATTTAGCAAAGGCAAATATTTAAATAGGACATTTACAAAAAAAATTGGCATATGGGTTTACAATTACTATATAATTAAACATTCATTCGAGTGCAAGCTAAATTCCAAAAAACTATTTTTCATCCTGTTTAGATTTCACATTGCAAAACACCTGAAGCTGGTCAATGACCGACCTCATTCACACTATACTTACAATTGGGGTACAGGGTTGACCTACTCCAGACGTGTTTTTAGATAGTCAACGGTAATTCCTTTCAAGCAAAGCATCGGACGTATGCCCATGGGCGCGTGCGTGTGTGTGCGCGCAAGCAAGGAACAAACACATTAAAAAACGAGCAACGTTGTAGAAGTCTAGGATAACACCCTCGCGCGTGCTGTCGGGCGAGTGTATATGCGCTTGCGCAACCGGCCATGAATAAAAACTATTGGAAAGGAAAGTGGAAGTGTGGCGCCATCGTCTAAGCGCGTGCGTTTGGGCGTGGGCATACACGCGCGGGCGTGCGCACACGCATAAGTGGGAATAAATCACAAGAATTGATATTCAATGTGGAACTATGGCGCCATTATCCATGCGCATGCGTGTACGCGCACGTAGGCGGGAACGCACTACAGAAGTTGAAAAGCAACAGAGATGGAATGGGAAAAATAAAAATAAAACTATGATTGAATAGGAATGGAAGAAAGGGGGACTGAAAAGATAGAATGGAAGGAATATGTAAGCATAATATAAATTTATACATAATGAAATGGTAATGGAATTCTAAAGAAATATAAAAGAATTAAAAGGGAAAATAGTGTAATAATACAAATATAAGACGATAGAGTGGAAGTGTAATGGAAAAAATCAAAATTAAAAGCTAATAACGGAATGGTAATGGAATAATAAAAAATAGGATAAGATTGAATGGAAGTTTTGTGTAATAATAATAATAATATAAGAAGATAGAGTGGAAGAGTAATCGAAAAAATTAAAATAACAAGCTAATATTGGAATGGTAATGGAAATAAATAAAATTGGAGAAGATTGAATTGAGGATTAGTGTAATAATAAAAATACAAGAGGATAGAGTGGAAGAGGAATGGAAAAAATTAAAATAATAAGTGAGAATGGAAAAGTACTCAAAGAATAATGAAATAAATAAATACATAATAGAATGGTAATGTAATAAAAAGAAAATGTGATTTTTGAAGGAGAGAATAATGTAAGATTAAAAAATTACAGGGTAGAATGGAAGAAGAATAGACAAATCATGAAATAAAAAGATAGAATGAGAGACCAGGGTTGTTCATCGGACATAAGGACCGGACCGTCCGTCCGGTACGCTCGTCCGTCCGTTAAGGGTCATGTCCGGTCCATAAGAGAATATTCGAGCATATTCGACATATTCGAGCATATTTGAGAAAAAAATTGGGAATATTCATAGAATATGTCCGATTTTCACCCCAGACCGACCGGTCCGTCCGTCCGTCCGTCCGTCCGTGTCCGGAAATTTTGTCCATGTCCGTCCATTATGACAACCCTGTGGGAGACAAATGGGAAAAAAATCATGGATTAAAAGACATCAAGTGTGACTAACGACATAGTCTTCAATAGATTGACTCATACAAAATTCTTGAATTAATCAACGCAAAGACAATTGAAATGAATACAAAGTGCTATAGTTTAAAAAAAATAAACTAAGTCAAAAATCTCCTACTAACCTAATAATCTATGCCTTTTGCTACTATTTATATGCCAATATCATATTACAAAAATGTTCTCGTCAATCATTGATCTCCATCACATCGCATACTCAGCAACTTGGTCCAACCTCCTTTGTTTGTGCATGAGAACTACCCACCGCGCTACTTTCAGCCCCATCACCACCAATGAGTTTACGTTTGGCAGACCGCGTTCTTCTAGCAGGGCCATTTGCTTCCAATATTCCTTCCAAGAACTGAGTTTCTCGCATTTAATGAAGCACTTGTAGGGTCCCTAGGCTATGTTGTTCAAGCAAAAAATCAACAACCGAGTTCTTGAATTTTTCTCTCCACTCAGATTCTTCCATGCTCAATGCATTGCAAATGTTGATGTCGTGTCCAGTCATCTGCATGTACGACCAATTTGACTTGGCATTGGTACGACCAACTTTATACACGAAACATGGCATTTATATGTGTCCACGAAGTAATTCCAAAAATCCTCCTTTGTTTGTGCACAATGAAGTTGTTCTCAATCTTTTTGAACTCACTATACATTTGCTGAGCATCGTCTACAGACATAATGCATGGAGCTGTCCACTGGTAGTACAGTTTGTTCATTTCCACAAGATAGGTCATGAGTAACTGATTGGTAGTCTGAAATTCAATGGCATCACCAGGTAGAGGGACTTGTGGAAGTATCGTTGTTGTCAGAAAAGACAATGAATCCCTGAGCTTCCTGAGAATCCATTGGTACTATTTGCTGCAGGGGAGGAGGCACCACTTGGCTTGGTGGTGGCAAAGGAATTGTTGCCCTACGCCTAACCGGGGTCTGAATGGTTTCAAGCTTATCATGCGTGGCCCTATCAATAATGGCGGCCACTTCAGCCTTATCCAATCCGGAGCTATCTTGTCGATCAACAAGGCTAATATCTTGTATTGTATTTTAGTTGATCGCAGCCACAAGATGTTCTATCTCTTCCCTTTCCTTCTTTATAGTCTCCTTCAGTCTCTCCGCTTCATGGCACTTTTCTTGAATTGTGTTCTCTAGGGTGGCTGATACTCGGAGACCCAACCGGTTTTCCCCTTTAGCCCCATCTAGTCCCCTCTTAGTTTCATCCAGGAGGTTCCCCAACAGTCATCCAGTTCGTGCGGATGAACTTTGTCAGCCAACTTGGATGAACTCTGTCACTGCTGACTAGATGAACTCTGTCACAGTTGTCTGGATGATTCCAGTCAGTTTTTAGAGGGTTTAAGCGGCAGGTTTAGGGTTTTTGGAGATCATTCTACACTAGAGCAGGTAGCATTTTGGACTTTCGTCGTACATTTCTAGCATTCTATGAGGGTTTGGAACACTTAGATTAATTGGGTTTTGTTGGGTTTTGATGGGAACATTCAAACCGTCAAAAACCCTAAATGATTATTGTGCTCTTGTCTTCACATTAACTACTCAAAATGTACAACTCAATCTTGCTCCTAACAGCCCTATCCTAGTACCGCAGTACTGCCACGGCCTCACTCCTCAGTACCCCTTCCAAACCTTAGCCGTCTTCATCCATCTGTCCATGTATCATCCAAGTCAAAAGTTCATCCGTCTGATAAAACTTCATAAAAAATACAGCAACTACAAACTAAACAGTAACTGGACTATTTTTACTGCTCCCCCCCCCCCCCCCCCCCCCCCCGGTTTACAATTCCTGCCGCTAATTATTGTTTTTGCTCTTAGGCAAAAGGGTAAAAAATCTCGTTAATATCATCCTCTTTCTAGTCTGCATCTGCTTTTAGATGCTCTGGTTTTTCTATAGTTAACTAAAGAATAAAAATGGGAATAAAAACGGCTAGCCCTAAAAAATCAAAAATTGACCAAAGTACTGGTCCTCCCACAGGTCCTATTCTGGTATCCTAGCCACTAGTTGGCATCATCTCAATGGTGGTCGTAGCTAGCACTGCTGGTGTTGTTGGCTATCATGCTGGTGTTGGTCTTGGACTTGATGCGTCGTGCCCCTCTGGTAATGGCGATAATGGTCTCCCCTTTCCACTGTGGGTGCCGAAACTGATTCTGCTTCGTAGACCGGGGTGGATACAACCAATCCTGATCCTCTTGCAACCTGGGCTCTCGCCTCCTCGGGCACTTTGTGCTCATCATCTGACCAATAGATAAAAGTAGGTAAAGCCTCTACATATCTAACCAGAAATTTGTTAGTCTGCTCCTGGTCTTCTGAATAAGCCTTCAACTCGTCCCACACCTATTTCTTTGTAGTGGCAAGAAGGTGCTGAGCTAAACTCCTACTAGCTGGAGAAGAACTGGCTTCTTGACCGCGGGGGTCTGGTTGCTGTGGTCGCCTACTACTTGGGATGTGCGTAGTGTCAGCAGAGTCCTTGAAGCCTCCACCAATGTCTAACCTGGTGCTCGCCTTGCTCCCTTCTTTACCTTCTCCTTACCTTTAGGCTGTGGTTTACTTCTGGTGTTGGAGGTGATGGCACCCCTCTCAACCTCTTCAGCCTCCCTGGAGTCCATAGACTCCGACGTACACCTTGTACTTGGGCTTGGTCTCTGCCCTCCTGAGTCTTTTCAATCGTTGCTTTTGGTCCTAGGAGTAGAAAGTGAGGACTGCACCTTCTGTTCTTTCTTTGGGTTTTCTTGGCCTGCCCTGAAGATGATGAGGACTGGTACTCAACTCCCTCCGTCTGGTCCTTCTTTCCTCGAGTGACCCGCTGCTCCTTGGTCCTCTTTGAACCTTCCCCACTAACCACACTTGGCGTAGGCTTGATAGGATCAAGGGGGCCCAGTTGTGATCCCCTTTCTTCAACGCTTGGTACATGTTCTCCAGCAACTCGTTGCTTACATAGAGCGATTTCTTCTTCACTCACATAATCTCGACCAAAGCTCGTACCCTGTCCTGGTACTCCTCTTTGAATTTCTTGATCCTGGTGCCGTCTGTATTATGATTTGCCCTCGTAAGGCCAACCGCCTTCATGTATCTGGTGTCAAGGTCCGCGCTACCCTTGGGAATCGCTGCCACCTAGTTCCCCTTAATGCCTAGTGCCTGCTAGATGGTCCAAGCGATGATCTCCATTGACACTCCTCTAATTGTGGCACTGATTGGCATGGTGTGCTCCATCGTCTCGCCCTTCACATACTGAAACCCCTCCACGAAGTCAAACACCAACTCTGCCCTCTGTGCTGGCCATGTATATTTGTAAAAGGGCCCTATATTACCTTCTCAGCCTAGTGATCGTCTTTTAGATCCCTTCACGCCTGCCAAGAATTCAAAGGTATAAAAGTCAGTCCAATAGCCCTAGTCTACTTCTTGGTCATGGAAATCTGCTTGGGGGCTCTAGCCAGGGTCTCCGTTTGCTTCCTCCTAGTGCCTGTCCCGGTTTTCTACGTTTCCGCTCCCTCTTCTGGTCCCTTCATCTAATCCCCCTCCAAAATACCTTGTGTCTATTGAGGCGGTGCTCCCCCTTCCTCCTGGATTTCTATTTGCTCCATGTTGCCCAATACTCCTGGTCTGAACATGTATTGGTGAAGAGTACCCTTTCCTCCTTTCCTGCTCTAGTGTGTTGGTTCTCGTAATTTTCTTCGTCCTGCTGCTTCGGCCGTGACCATTCCCCTTTCCTGTAATCTGCTATCCCTATTCCCTTCTATTTTTCTCTCCCTAGTCCAATCTCTAATGGTGAGTGTTGGTTCTTGAATCTGTTCTCTAATTTCCTCTGATTTTTGTCTACTACCTATCTCCCCCAGGTTCTATATTCTTTTATAAGAAGTTCCAACTACTCTGCCGTCTCCTATTCTATCCTGGTTCAAACAGCAACCTTCCCAATTCCCTTTGTACCCTATCTGAAAGGCTACCAAAGCGAGCTGTGGCTGCTGTCCTTGGTCTTGCTGCTCTTGCCGACTTCTTCGTCGCGGTTGGTCTTTTAGTGCTGGCTGAACCTCCCCTTCATGACTGTTTGGCTGTATTGTTCGGTCTTCAAGGTGGTGTTACTCGTCGCTCCTTCGGTCAACTGCTTCACCCTTGTCTTCTACTTTGCCGCGGTCCCCTTTCTTCTCTCTACCCCGATCTGCTTGGTCTTCCTCCAGTTGTTTGATGCAACCTTCGCGGTCTCCGACTCTCCTTCTAAGCTGCCGCCGCTGCTCCTCATGAAGCCGCCGCTTATGCTCCTCTTCGCTCCACCATTTGTATTCTTCCTCCACTTGATGTCGCTGCTCCTCCTGAAATTGCCGCCTGCGCAACTCCTGCCTAAGCCGCTGCTGCTGCTGCTGCTCCTCCTCCTTGAGCTGCTGTTGCTGCTCTTGCTTGAGCCGCTATTGCTGCTCCTCCTTGAGCTGCCGCTATTGCTCCTCCTTATCACTTAGCCGCTGCTCTTCAAGCCGTCGCTGTTCAAGTCTTCGTCGTTCTCTACTAAACTGTGCACTTCTTGTGGCATTCTAGCCCTTACTGTCTTGGGGTTACCGACTACCCACCCCCTTCTTCCTATTTCCTCACCCTCGTGCCGTAGCTCCTTTCCTAGTCCTTGTTTCTCACCCTCAGTTACCACTCCTCTCTATAGTTCACTACTCGCCCTGTACTCCATACAGCTCCAAAACATAAGGTCGAGACTTCTCCTTTGCTGCAGTTTATTGACTCTAATACCCAAATGTCCAAGGTCCTCCTCCAGCCCTAGTGGGACTTCATCCACTCTTCCTTCCTGCCTGATGGATGAGATTTCCTGTCCAAATGAACTCTGTCCTTCCTCCTTGTTAATAAGCCGCCCATTAAATTGTTCCGTCCCCTTTCCTTTTATCATTACGGCTTCTAACACCCCACATCCTATAATTTCTAACCCTTCCTTCTCATTAGTTTTTTTTTTTTTCTATATTTTCTTTAAGTTTTTTTTTTTTTTCTGATTTTTTTCATTTCCTTCATTTTTTTTAATAGCCTCCTCTATGTCTCCTTCCCTTGTCTGTTGTCTTTCCTCTTGCTCGTTTTTATCTTCCTCTTGATTTTTCTTTTTCTCTCCATTGTTTTCTTTATCCCTCTGATGGCTTGCTGCTTCTTTGCCCATTTCTTCCCGGCCTTTCTCATCATTTGAGCCTGTATTTTCTAACCTTGACTTGACACATCCCCCTTTTGACTGTCAATTAGTCCTCTGGTAGACTACTCTAGTGTCCTGGTGTGATCATAAAACCAATAGGGTTTCATTTATTAATATTGACTGATACTGGGTTGGGTTCAAAATTCTTTACCTCGACCAAAAGAACAGTGTTGTTGGGTAGTTGATACTAGACCATATAAGGTCCAAACCATCAACTTTTGAATTTCCCCACGTGCTCCTCGTGGCCCTTGGAATACCAAAGAACCAAATCACCCACCTGGAAATCTTTTCTCCGATAGTGCTGCTGGCTCTATAGTGCTCTGTTCCATTGTCTAGCCCCCACCACTTCTTCCGCCTCCTGTCTAGATGTATCCATTTGCTTTAGATCTGCAATCCTAGCTGCCAACACTCGGGTCCGTGTATAATCTATGTCAGACTAGGTCTTCCAAGTCGAGACAATGTATTCCGTTGGCATACTAGTTGGATTGGTGTGAAACCTCTGGTAACTTTGTAGGCAGCCGTGTAGTAGAGCATTACAGTATGAAGACGCTCATCCCAATCTGTTCTCCTGTCATTGACCAGCTTACTCAGTAAGTGACCAATCACCTTGTTTGTTGATTGTGCCTGGCCATTCCCTTGTAGGTAATAGGTTGTTGATGTGCGCTGTTGGAGCAGAAAGTGTTCCATCAGGTGTTCTATAGCCTCATTAATAAAATGAGAACTTTGGTCACTAACCAATGCCAAAGGACACCCGTACCTGGTGAGGATCTGCTTATAGAGAAACTTAGTAGTGACTACTACTTATTTAGTTTTTAACGCCCTCGCTTCCACCCACTTGGTTGCATAATCTGTAGCCACGAGTATATATATGTTCCCTGTTCTCGATGCCGTTGGTTTGATTGGCCCAATAAAATCCAACCCCCATTTCATAAATGGTTCTACTAGCATACTCGTCACTAAGGTCGCTAGACCCATATTAGCCATACATCTCACTTGCTGATACCTGTTGCACGCCTTACAATACTCCAAAACATCCTGATGTTTTGTTGGCCACCAGTATCCAACGTCTAAAATTTTACTGGTGGTGCAAAAAATGACCTCCAGCGACTCCAACGTGCATTTTCTTCATCAGTGTCTCTGCCTCAACTAGATCCAATACCCCCCTGACCACCATATCATCTCCCCTCTTGTGCAGTATTCCTTGGACTAGTGTATAGGGTAGTGACTTCAAGATTAATTTCCGCTTCTCCTCTTTGGACAAATCCAGTTGTACAACACCAGATTTTAGGAAGTACGATCATCCTCCAACCATTCAGGTTTAACATAAAATAAACTGGCGTCTTTCGTCGGGTCCTCAACACCAATAGCTGGTTCTCTATTGGGCAGTCTGGACATTGCATCTGCCACTCAGTAATTTTTTCCTAGCATATACAGCACTGTAAATCATACTTTTGAAACAGAAGTAGCTATCTTGCCATCCTTCCCGATACCTCCGCCTTATTGACCAGATACACCAGTGCCATGTGGTCAACATAGAAAACAAATTTATTGCCCAGCAAATAATGCCTATACTTGTTCAGAGCATAAACCATCGCTAAGGCCTCCCTTTTAGTAGTATTGTAATTCCTTTCACCATAATTCAAAAGTCTACTGGCATAAGAAATGGGCTAGACACACTTCCGCGGTGGATTCTGGGCCAGCATCACCCCTACTGCTATATTTGAAGCATCCGTATGCACATGGAACTCCAAGTCCCTTCTTGGTGCAATTAGAATTGGTGCATTCTGGTACTGCTCCTTGATTTTCTTCCACGCCTATTAACACAAGTCGGTCCAGATGAACTCCTTGGTCTTCCTCATGAGCCTGGTGATGAATTCTATGATGTGCGCATACCACTTAATGTAGCACTTGTTAAACAGGGCAAAACCGTTAAAAACGTGGACATCACTAGGCTTTTCTGGTCTAGGCATCTTCTCTACTGCTTCAATATTTTTAGGATCAGGAAATTTCCCTTCCTTAGACACCACAGGGCCCAGTATAATACAAGAGAAGACCAGTAATAAGCATTTTTTAAGGTTCAAACTTATACCATACACATGGCATATTTTGAAACATTTCTCAATTTGACCAGGTGACTAACGATATCACTGTATACACTGAAATCATCTAACAACAATTTCATTAAATTACCAATAAAATCATGAAAGGCTTTGTTTACTGCCCTCTGGTATGTAGGAGGTGCGCTTTTTAGCCCAAAGGGCATGACTATCCACACAAATGCTCCCCAGTCCGTTACAAAAGTAGTTTTGTGCCGGTCCTCTAGTGCTATTTGAATCCGGTGGTACCCTGAGTACCCATCTAGAAACGAAGACATCTCATGTCCTGCCACAGAATCCAACACCTCCTTAGTAAATGGTAATGGATACAGGTCCTTTTTAGTGGCAGAATTTAATTTACGATAGTCAATACAAATTCTCAGCTTTCCATTCTTTTTAGGAACAATAACAATTGGAAACAACCAAGTAGCATCCTCTACTGGTGTAATGAATCCGGCGTGAAGCAATTTATCCAAGTCCTGCTTCACAATACTGGCATAATTTGGATTCTTGGAATATCTGGCCTGATGCTATGGTGGTATATCCTTCTCCAGCTCAATCTTGTGTTGCGCAATTGAAGGTGGAATACCCTTCAGGTCCTTATAGGTCCAGGCAAATACATCCTTGAACTCCCTAAACAGGGCCTCTGCTTCGCTGGCCTATTCCGGACTAATGGCTGCATTAATCTTCAAGTACTAGAGTTCCACCTCAATTCCGAGATTAATTTTTCATAACTGCTGCAACTACGGTAAGGTCCAGGTAGCAATCTTTGGTTTCATCACCTTCTTTTGGGCTGGTGTCTCATCCACTTCAATATCCCCCTCTTCAAAGTTGTAGAAATGGTCTAGATAGGCTCGCTCTAGCACGCCCTCACCTTTGTGGTCTAGGTCATTGTTCTGGTTTTTGTCTTGCTCCATACGGGGTAGAGTGACAGTTCTAACGGCCAGTAAGTCTGGTCACTAGCTAACCACAAGGCTACCTCCTCATCTGTCAGTCCTACAGTAAAATTATAGCAGACTAGAACTTCAGGTAACTTAGGCTTGGGCTCTTTCTGCTGACTGACTGAGATCGTTTTTATAGTGCCATTACCTCTAATAGTGACCACGTTGTTACCCCAATGGTGGTTTCCTTAGCATCAATTAACCAAGGTCTGCCTATCAACATACTATAGGCCTCATTAACTTCTTTGTTTTCAATAATTGTCAAAGTGATAAGGTAAGAAATACTGTGGATGTGAATTTTCACATTACGTATCATTCCCACCGGCTCGACGACAGTCGATTTTGCCACTCTTAATCTAAAGGAAACAGCTTGCAGGTCCTTGAGCTCCTGCCTTTTGCGTTCCTCTTCAGTTATCAGATTAACAGCTGATCCCCATCCAATAGGACGTTCTCCAAAGTCCCATTGCCCACCTGCACAGTCAACACCGACAGTTCTCTGTCAACATCAATAGCCAAACTGCTTATTAAATCAGTCTTACTTGGTTGACTGGTCGTTGGTTTCTTGCTTGGTGTTGGCTTTGGTTGAGTGTCCTTGTCTGGTGTTAGTTCCAGAAACACGTGAGCCTTCACGAATTCTATCAAGTTGAGAGCCATCTTCAGTAGCTGACCTAAAGATAATGTGATGGAGCTATACAAGTTCTTCTTTTCCACTAGGGTTGCATAATGCTTCTCCAGATTGTCCTCTGTACTGGGCTTCCCTTGGGCTGCCACTTCCTGCTGTATTCTCTTGGAACTGTAATCCAGAGTATCAGAGTCTAGAAATCCTGCCCACTCATTATCCAGTACCTCGCCTTTTCCTTCCTCGTCTGCTGTTTTTAAGGCATTCTTAACTTTCTTTGCTTTTGCCTTCTCCTGCTCCTCCCAAAGCTGTATTTTCTTTAGAGCTTCCAGCATCAACTTTTGGATTCTTTCTTCTTCTTAGCAGTCCTCCTTTGTTCTGGCCTTTCTTGGTTTTGGTTCCCTGGATTCGTCTCGGATAGGTAAAAGTCCTGCCTTTAAGCGCTGGGCTCTGGTCATAGTAGCTAACTCCACTGATTCATCCGGTTCCTCTATTAACTTGATTTCTACATTGCTCACGTGGTGGTCATGTTTTTTGTTTGTCTTCTTCTGCTCTGCCAAAAATTGATCCCATTGTGCTTTCTTGGGGCGGTTCTTGCTCGTGTAGTATCCTTGTCCACACAAAAAACTACATGCTGCTTGGTCACCATAACTCCTCTGTTGACCAAAAGCAGGGTTCGGTGGTCTCTGGTAGCCTTGATTGTAATTATAAGTTGCTACTGGTTTTGAAGCAGATACTTCATTTACACAAACAAGTTCCTCCCCTGCTTTTTTCGCACCTGACCCCCTCTGGTTTGCTAGGTTGTACCAACAGTTAGCATCACTATGGCCAAGTGGCTTGCAGTTGTTAAACGCTTTCCTTAGAGCATCCTGGCGTGGTTCCTTCCTGGTTACTATGGCTGCCTTACTGCTGGTCTCCATCTTCTTGACCTCAATCTTGGTTTGTTTACCACTAGAATCCATGCAGTTCTCCTCGCACCTCAGGGCTGCATCCACAAGCTTAGTCAGACTCTTTACTGGTGCTGCACTGGTAGTAATCTTGATATACTCCAACAATCCTGCTCTAAAATTCGTGATTCGAAAGACTTCTCTTGGGTCAGATTGTAGACATTTTATTAATGTCATGAATCGGTCATAGTAATCCTGTACTTTCTCTTTCTCCCCCAGTTTGAACGACGTCAATTTCCTGTATACTGCTTCCTTAGTGGTCTCGTCTCTGTACCTCCTCCTGAAAGCAGCTTTAACATCTTCCCATGAGCAGTAGACATGGTTCTCCAGGAAATTCTCATACCAGCCACCTGCCTTGTCCTATAAGGTGGTACCCATCAGGTTGATAATCACTTGCTCATCGGTTTCTCCATTGTGCCATAGGGTCCTTTCAAACAGCCGAATATGGGCATCTCGATTTGTCCTTTCTTTGTATTTTGAGTAAGTCAGCGGTTTCCTCTGTGCCATAAGAACTGGCATTGTCACTGGTGGTACTCTTGGGCTAGCAGCTGGTGGGTAAACTAATGGGCCGTGCCTCATTGGATAGCTGCTGTCGACTATGTCAACTGGTGCTCCTATTCCTGCAGGTGGTCTAGTATCATACAGGATTCCTCTCACTATCTCCGCTGGTCTTTGATATCCTTTTCATGTATCAGAAATTCCTGCTCCCGCTTGTGCTCCTCCACTTGGCGAGTATGGAGTTCTGTTAACTTCTGGCCGATACTTGTCACTTGTGAGGTGATCCACGTATGTTTGATGTACCCCTCCTCCTCCTATTGGGCTCGTCCGAGTCCTCGAGGTTGGGAATTGTTCTGCCACTGGTTTTGCTAGAATAGCAGTCGTCGTATAGGGTACTCCCATCACTTCTGCTTCCCTTGGTTGACCTAGTTTCTCTCTCTGGACCACTGAATGGTCATACCTTGCCCACGGATTTGCCCTTGGTTGAGCCTGGAGTTTTTGGCTTTCCTCCCTCAGTATCTCTTGCCACATGTATAGGGTTGCTTGGCAAGTAGCTTCTTTCATCTCCTCTTCTTTCTTCTTTTAGTCTTCCGATCTCTTTGCCTTTTGTAATAAACACAGAGCTTCTTGTCTTAGCAAATCTTGCTGCATTGCTTCTTTTCTTGCACCAGCCTGCTTAATTTCCTCCCTCCTTTGAGCTTCCTAACAGGTCCTAAGGGCCTCCTGCCTATGTTTCTCTTGGTCCTGCTCTTTGAGTCTCTTTGTTTCTTGCCATAGCTTCATGGCTTCCTTCAGTTTAATCTCTTCCCGATTCTTTTCCTCCTAAGCCTCCATTGTTTCTCTGAACCTGGCTGCTTGGCCTAGTTCCTCCATCTGTCTCTAGTAGACTTCCTCTGTTGCCTGCTGGTTCCTTTGCTCTCTCTTGTTGCTTGCCTTTTAGCTTGTTGTCGTGCATTGAACTCCTCAAGAAGAAGCGGCTCAGTAAGGAGGTCGACAATGAGAAGGAAGTTGTGAATGAGATTGAGAAGGGAAGTGGAGTGGCCCAAACCAAAGCTAAAGAACCAAGCAAGTCAAGGGTTAAAACGAGGGCACAACTCCAAGCAGAATCGTGTGGTCTTTAGCAACAGGTAGACAGTGGCAAGAAGCGTAGGGGCACTAAAAAGTAGCCCTTCTCACATATTCAAAAGTGTTGGAGATTTTCGTACTTTTCTTTTAATGATGTGCATAGAAGATATATGTAGTCCTTCTGATGTGTATCTTCTCTACCATTGGGGTTTCTAGAACAAGAACGTGGGGATACTGCCCTCCTTTACTATTTGTATTGTGTTGTTCTTGAAGACTCTAGCTATGGGTGCTTTATATGGTTCAATTAATTTATTAATTTCGTTGTGTGAATTTATGATGTTTTGACAAGATACTGTGCCATGGTTGTGTGAGTAGAGTAGTGTTTTGCACTTGCATCTCTTTGAATGCACCCTACTCATCTAGGTCTTAGACAATGGGGATGTGGCTTGTTGGGCTGGGGACTATATCAGGATGAGTCCTAGTTTGACTACAAAGATTTGTCCTAGGGCATGGAAAAAAATTGTGTTCTTATAGCTAGTTCTAATGTTACTATGACTCCGTTTCCTTACATGTCCTCAAGCATGGTTCATGAAAAAGCCATGTTGACCACAGTTTGTATCCTACTCGCCCGAGAGACAGCTGCAGATGTGGGCCGAGGGATTGCTTGACCACTCCAATGCCTTGCAAGTGTGCAAAAGAATTAGGAGGGGAATTCGCATTTGGAGAAGATGACTATCTTCAAGGATTGCTACCTCCAATAAGGAATAAGTGATTGCAGCAGTTGTAAGAATCCAGTAGGCTGTTATAGTCTTGATGTATCACATGTAGATGCTAGAGAAAGAAGTAAAACACGTCCAATTTAATGCACTTTCATTAAAGAGTGTGGTGTGAAGAGTGGCTGCAACCATAAATGTACCAATCGCGTTGTAGAAAAGGGAATGAGGTGCCCAGTGTAGTACGACGTGGTACCCGTATTTCTTCGGAAGGCACTTAATTGACACTAAATACCCTCCAAAGTAAACCACTCTGTGTTCGTTCCGACGACTGGTTGACCTGACCCGGTAGTTTTTGCCTCGTTCCTATTTTCCGGCTTTTTAGACTAGTGGCCGGTTCCCACTGATCCGTCTATTCTTTCAAGTGGCTCGATTCTCCACCGTCCCGAGACTTAAAGTGGTTGGACAGCCCACTGTATCTACCTACCACCCGGAGAGTGGAGTAATAATCCTTCCGTATGGCTAGAGACCGGCCTGGATAGCTACTCAGTACCGGCCTGGATAGTTACAGATACGGAAATCTTACTACAACGACGTCACCGCACGGTTGTACTGTATCCTAACTACATCATCTCCCTTCCGGATTGGTTCGCAGTAGGTAATGTGGCTTTTATCCCATCTATAGGAAGCGACCGGTCCGCTCTCGGATTCCAGTGTATACACGGCTCTCCGTGTCCTTAGGACTACCAGCCCTGCTGCAATACGTCTCTCTTTCCCTCCAGGCTCCTTCCGGTATTGAAAACCGTTAACACTCGTCGCTTGACACCTTCCCAATCTCTCCGGGCGCTCTCCCAACCACCACACTGTTCAACTCTCCTCCGGAACACTACTGGAGACAATGGTACCAACAAACCTTTAGGGTAACGGACCCGTCAGTCAGCCGGTCGATACAACAAATCCAAAGTATATTCTGAATTGCAACAACAAAACGGCGTACAAAACAAGGCCGCGGCCTTGGAAAAACGTCAAGCTTAAGTACTAATCCTAACAGGCCTATAGCAAACAAGTGGCCAACCGAGATCCAGAATTTCGGGATCTTGGATCGCGGGCATCCCGGACCGGTGGCCGCCTTCTATTCCTAGATACTGCCACTATCTATCCGGATTGACAGCCGAGTGCAATCGAGCCCCATCGTTAGCCGCTGCCAGTTTATCCGGTCCTTATCCTAATTCCTACTCCTTGTTCTTATCGAACCTTGGGCTGTGCCGGGTTCCATCCGGCCGTTCCTTCTTCTGTACCCCCTTCTTCAAATTCTTCAGTGAGGACTGGCTCCCGGGCTATCTGGTACCGGATGGTCAGTTGCCTTCCGGACTCGTCCTGCTTCAACTTTCGAGTGCACGGGCTTTTTCTCCGGCTTCACAGAACTTGCGTCGGAACAAGGTAACAAAACTGGTCCAGTTGTTACGTGTACGTCCCAGAACGTCTGGTACCACTGTAGAGCTTCTCCCTTTAGAAGACCTTGGAATATTCTTCTTCTCGCATCCGGGTCCACCTGATTGGCCAGAGCAATGGATTCGATCTCACAGAGCCATTCGTCTACATCTTGACTTCCGTCTCCCTTGAATCTGCTGTTCTTCAGCCGGGTAGAGGGGGCCATCGAATTCTCCTCTACACTCGCTCCGGCTGCTGAGGTTCTGGCTAAAGATACCACTATCACGTCTTCTTCTCGTTCTACAATTGTCTGGATCCGGGGTAGTAGGTTCGTACCCGGTAAATCGTGTACCAAAACCCTTCCCCTCTTCTGTAGCAACCGAGTGGATATACTTCCTCCTAAATCTTCCGGTTGCGCCCCAACCATTGAAGATATTGGTGATTATTTCTCCGACTCCTCGGAAGGTTGGACTTGCGCGTAAGACTTCCGTCTACCGCATATCCACCTAAATGAAGCCTTTACTGTCTGGCTCCACTTTTCTTCAAATCTGCACTCGCTTATCTTCCGAATATCCACCTGGTTCACAGCTTATCGAATCCCCGTAAGCAGCGCTAGATTTTTACGTGTCGGAACACGGAAACGCAACTAACATCCGGATAGCACTCAAAATGAGCGTAAACTTCTGTATTGTCACTAGGTTCCGAGTATCGTCCAGGGATTCAATAGTGTTTCACCAAGTAGTTACTTATGATAATTCCGAGCCTGGCCACTGCTCGGATAGTGTTTCCGGAACGTATCTCTTCGACTCTTTTCCCTGTTACGGGCATGTGTTTTCGTCTACAACCCCAACGTCTCAGTAAGGATACTGCCTCACATCTGACTTAGAATACTCTGGCCAGGAGGTCACACAAGCGACCACTCCTGATCCGTGAGACTACAACGACAAACCAATCCGGATCTGGGAGAACCAAGATCCGATTATCACTAGGCGACGCGTGCCACGTTCCGAATCCCCCTCTCACAGAGTGCGGAACGTCTTCAGAAGTTCAGGGAGCCCGATCAAGTACCCCTTGATCTGCTTCGACCCTAGCGACGGCTATTCCGCGTGAGGTTGGGTTGGGGACGGAACAGTGAGGCTTCACTCCTACGACAATCCGCTAAATCTTTCCGCTCAATCCCAGTACCATTCCGATTCGGGTCTCGTCACAACTCCCATCACCTTCCACCCGAGCTACAGCGGAACTCTCATATCCTTCCCGGATCATTCACACTTAATTGGAAACCACGCACAGTACTTGCAAAACACGAATAATTTACTGATTAGGAATATAGGGAGAAAACATGCAAAACGAAGACCCGGACTGCATTGCCTCCCCTGTTTAAGTAAGCAGGGGCTTCCACAAAAGCGGCGGCGCCAGAAGTTCAATCAAAAACCCTAATTCCTAATTATCTACCTAGAATCCTACTTTACGATTAATCCGGATCTCCCGATCCGAAATCTACTTCTATAAATCGGGAAAGTGACGGCCAGTTGCAGCGAGAGGAATCTACCCCATCTTCGTTTTCTTGTGGCTCTCCTGCCCTTGGTCTTTCTCCTTCGACCGGGTCATCCGGGGCTCGGATCCTCCTGCCTTTGCTGCCCGCTCCGCCTGACGCCTAGCACTCCGTTCCTCCTTCGACTCCTTTGACTTGGTCTCCAAGGAAAGCCGGGTAACGACCCGGGTCTTAGGAGACTTGGGAGACTTGGGCAACATCCGCGAGGGAGGGGTTCCGGATGTCGGGGTCCGAGACTCAGTTCCGGCGGTCCCTACCGGGAAGCTCGCGTGAGAATCCGAGTCGGACCCGGAAATCGTAATGGGCCCCTTCTCCGCCGGTTCCTTCCTCTTCCTCAAAATCATCCGAGCACCAGAGCTGTCAGCGCGGGAGTCCACCACGGGCGTTCCGGTTGGCGTAAGAGTCACAGTCCCGGTCCGGGCTGTGGGTGAAGGGGTGAGTGCCCCCTCCTAAGTCACTCGGGTACGTCCGGTAGGTGAAATGGACCTCCTCCATTCCGCTCCGGCTACCTCCCCGTGGTGAACCGGAATAATCACCGACAAACCTAGGGCAGGGGGAACAATCGGCTGCACTGGCCGGGTTACCTCTTCCGTAACCTTCCGCTCCTCGGATCGCCTAACAGTGACTGTAGTCCCCGTCACCTATGCCTGTCTGGTGGGAATCGCGCAGCCTTGATGAGCCGTACTCTCTCTGGGTGACGCCTTCCTGGCCTGAACTTCCCGGATCAGGTCCGCAATCGTCCGGGCCGGTTTGAAGATATCCGAGTCAACCGCCATTTGCTCCTCAAATCGAAGGTTGCGCTCCATTCGGGTCCTGAACACTGCACTTCGAGATTCTCCTACCACGGTCCGAGAGGGAGATCCGGGAAGTCTGGTTCCGACAGTGGGACTTCCGACTCCCGAATTGAGCAACTTCCGAACCTGCTTCAGGATCTGGTTCATCGAGTGCTCGCATTTGGAAAGGATCGTGATAATCCTCTGCCTATTCTCCAAATCCGCCGGCTGCAGCACATTGTCATCGAACAACCTGGCCTTGCTGACTACATCACCCGGAACTCCTACCAACTTCCGGAGCTCACCCAAGGTTTCCTCCTGCTGAGCATGGAACTTACGGATCTCTTCGCTCTTCTTCGCGAGTTCCGATGTAAGTTCCTTCAGCTGAAACTCCGACTGCTTCTTCTCGCTCCGAAGCTTTGGGGCGTCCTTCAAAAGCTCCACCTCCCGGATCACCTCTTCCGGCAAACAGCCCCCTAGCGATGTGCAGACTCTCCGGAACAGCGTCTCAATCCGATCATAAGAGGCCTGTACCGACTGAGTTTCTTTCCTAAGTGCCCGGAACGGGTCAACCCGAAATCCTCCCTCGGAACTGACCTCCTTCCGTTCCGTATCACCTCGGGCCGTGGAGGGCTCCGCATGCTGCGATGTAGCGCGTTCCGATCGCGACTTGGAGTGGGCCTTCGTAGCGCTGGGGTTCCGAAGGATCACCGTATCATCTTCCCCTTCCGTGGACGCCATATCCGAGGTGTCGCCGTCAGGTACGACATCAAACCCGGGCGGAACCTCCTGAAAGCAGAGGAGGTTCTTTGCCACCATATAACTCTCCTCCTCCTTATCCATCAGCAAACTATACGAGTGGTAAAGGTGGTAGAGAAAAGGGGTGATTGGGGTCGGCTTCTTTCCGATCGAGGGCACCATCTTTTGCACGGTTTCTGCTATGAGCGCGGCCCAATTCACCGGACGCTGCTCCGTGTACGCTCCGAAGATGGTGTTCCCAACCGTGATGGTGACCTGTTTCGGTTTCAGGGGATACATGATCGGAACGAGGAAGGCTAGGACCTGTCTTTGTCTCCTATCCTTGCAGGCGTCTACTACGTGTCCGTTGTTCTTATGGATCTTCCTGTGGAACCTATCCTGCACGTACTTATCCGTCCGGGTTGCCCAAAGGAGTCTGTTCTGCTCGAAGTCGTAAGTTTCCGCCCATCGTTCCGCACTCCACAGAGTGGGCTTGCTCCAGATCGTATTGTCCCACCTATTGTCTCGTCCCTCGAGGATCTCCGTCACCACCCCCTCATCCTTCAGCAACCAAGGCCGTGACAGCAAAACCTGGCACCTCATCCGGGTGAGATTGTCAATCAACTCATTCATCTCCGATTCTCTCACCGGAGTGGCTGGACTAAGAACTCTACACTGAACGTGTGACATCCCTACGGCTCACTTCTCTCCCTTTGCAATCCGACAGCAAGAAACCCGGAAATCCAACTGCCAGTGAATCGGAAAAGACAAAACACCTCACCGCTTTTTTACTCTCTACTCCCAGTCCGCAAAAAGGAACTCCAAACCCTAACACTCCCGCTTATATACTCAGAGCACCATAAACGCTACGGCGGCGCGTAATTGCAGCCGCCAGCGTACCGAGCTCGGCATTATCCGAGTCATGATGACTTCCGCGTCGCTTCGGATCCCCTACGCGGTTACAGTAACGGTCAATTCTCGGATCGTCAACCCGTTCCGAGTTTTCTCTTCCGAGTTTCCGGGATCAAGGTTCCGAGAATACTTCCTGCGTTAACTGTTTTAAGGTTACTGGAGTCTCCGATTTGTGTTAACTCTTAATGCGGCTAATGTCTAGCTAGTTTTTACCTAATTAACCAAAAAAAAAGAAAATTTAATGGATTCCTAACCCCGGATGGGGTTCTTCCGGTTTATTTTAAGTTTCTCGGATCCCATTGGTCCCCCTTTAAATGGATGTTCTCGGGGTCAACAGCCTCAACTCCTTCCTGGTTGGGCAGGTTGTGCAGACTGTCTAAGGTGTCCGGAAGAGGATCCTCCAACGGTTGTCCAGGCTCCGGTTGATCTGGCCGGATGGTTGATTGTACCGGAGAGGCTAAGGGTGGTACCTGCGTCGGTCCCATGGTTGGTGCCAATGGTCTGGGCCCCTCTCGATCTGCCGGTGGCTCTGGTGGTCTTGACGGACCATCCTTTCCGGCGCAGAGGATTTGCACTAGGTGTCTCATCTGCAACCAAGTGTCCCTCATCACTTGCGTCCGGTCGTGCATGAATTTCACGATCACTTTCCGAGCCGGATCCGGTTGACGGGTCAAGAATGCTTGGTCGACGGCGCACTGATTTGCCACATCCACCGGAAGGGCTAAGGTAGCCTTGACCTCCACAACAGATTGGATGGCATGGGCTGCCCGGTCACGGGCGTCATTGAAGTCCTTTTGGGCATCATGCACCTCCTGCTGGAGTTTGTTGATCCTCTTCCGGTACTGATCCATCTGGTTGACATGCTGGGCCTGCAGACTGGCCAGGTCCCGGTGTTTGTGAAGGATGACAATGCATTCTTCTAACTGGTTAGTGTCCGTAAGTTGAACTACCTCCTTCACCAACCGGCTCTCAGGCTGCCAAGTCGCCTCTAGGTACTGGACATACGCCGCCATCTGTTCCGACAGATTTAATAGGTCTTGGCACGGGTCTCCGGTGTGGACCGGTGGCCTAGTGGATTTGAGGACTTCCGTGTTCAGGTTACACCTAGTCGGTGTAGGAGTCCGAAGCGAACCAGACGGCTGTCCCTTCTCCGGGCAGGGATGGGGTTTCTTAACCGGAGTGGGTGAGACCTCCATACAATCGTCATCATCCTCGTGCTCGGACATCTCCTCCCGTTCCGTGTACCGTTGGAGGCTTTTCAGTTCGTCATACTCCAAGACCTCCTTAGGGGTCAACAGACCCGTGTGACGGTAGAGGTGAATAAGGAAGGACCGAAGGCAGGTGGCCGGCTTCTTGGTCTTCCGTAGAATGGCTACCTGCCGGTCGACTATTGTCTTAATCATAAGCCCCCGGTCCACGGAAATCTCACCGTCCATGGCTCCAACAAAGATGGACGCCCATTTGATGGTGATCCGTTTGGGCTTTTCCGGATGGAAAATTGGGTTCATAAACCCTATCATCCTCCTGGCTCTCGCGTCCTTGATGTCCTCCAGGTCCCACTTCTCCTTCTTGTCTCCGGACGTCTTGATGTAGTTCCAGACGAAATCCCGGGCCTCCGGAACCGAAACTTCCCCATCCTTGTTGAAGCCGTACGTATCCCTCCAGTCTTGTGCCGTCCACTATTCCGGCTCTCCACGGATGGTTCCTCGATTGTCGGGGTTTTTGACGATGATCTCTTGTGCCGGAAGGGCCTCCTTCCACCCCCACGCCTTGTCCAGTAGTAACTCACAGCCTATGACCTCTAAGGAAGTCCGGAGGAGCTCCCACTCTTCGTCATCTACCGGCATCAACGGCATGACCCGTTGTACCTTCAACAACTGTCCCTCTTCGACCGGCTCTTTCCCCTTCCTAACCATACTGCTAAATCCTCCTCATTGTCACTCCGGTAACACCTGCACGCACGATCCTCACCACAATCCCTCGACTAATGGAAACACTTCCGTCTCACCGTCTCTCTCCTACCGTCATAACCCTAAATGCGAACTACGCTGAGGGACACAAGGGTCCAGCGCTCCACAAAACGACAAAAGAAAGGAGGAGCAGGGTTGCTCTTTCTCCTTTTATACCTGCACTCACCTCAACCCGTTCGTAGCTCATCATGACGGACGGTCGTAGCCTTTCATCATTGGACGGTCGCGGCTGGCGGCGCTTTAATGGTCGCAGCCACCTTTCCCGCGTGAATCATACCCTCCGGCTGCTACCCTAAGTCCGCTTGGTCAGGGTTCCATCGCATAGACGGTGCTCCATCTGAGCCGACTTTGTATGACCGGATCTGAACCGGCTGCCCTTCCGGGTTTCTTATTTCTTCAGCCAACCATCTTAATCGGTTGTTATATTTATCTACGTAGTACTTCCGTGTTTCTAACACAAAAATTTTAAATTTTATCATTTTTTTCTACCGGAGTTAGTACTCCGGCATGCCAACCGTGGAAATCACTTTCCTCACCCAGTAGAGGTTTTCCACACGGGCGAGAGGGGATGGGGGATTAGGGCGAAGAAGAGTATTCCAAGAGGTGCGTTTATGTTTGAGTTGAGTGGGAATATTCTAATAAACGCAGAGATGGATGTTGGAAACTTTGTAGTGTAGAATGGACCTTCTTATGGACTACAACTGTATGGTGATTGGGTTACCGAGAAGAAACTTGATGACATTAACGCCCTCTACTTGGATTCCACCTTGTTTGGAAATGTTGCAAGATTTTTGAATCATAGGTTTGTAATATGATGACATGCATTCATTAAGTGTTATTTAATTTTAGTAAACCATCAACTAATATTTGTATAGGAATGGCTGTAGGTGCAGAAATGCGAATTTGCTCGACATACTAGTATTGATTGATGAATAGGACAAGTGCTTTTATCACGTTGCTTTCTTTACAAAATGTCTAATTCCAGAACAAGAGAAGCTCACATGGGACTATGGCATAGATTATGACCTTGAAGACCTGTGGAAAGTGATTTCCACAGTTAATCTACCGGAATGCTATTTCCGGTCAAAAAAATAAAAATAAATTTGAAGTTACGTTGTTGTTTTACGTATGTGTTATTTAGATAAAAGTAACAACCATTTCAGACGGTGAGTTCAATAAATAAA
The DNA here is from genome assembly GCA_014871385.1 of Ceratodon purpureus. Classification (NCBI taxonomy): domain Eukaryota; kingdom Viridiplantae; phylum Streptophyta; class Bryopsida; order Pseudoditrichales; family Ditrichaceae; genus Ceratodon; species Ceratodon purpureus. The sequence continues at coordinate 2,799,483 of CM026426.1, forward strand.
CGACCAGACGGACCCAAGGGACTTCGGCCGGGCTAGCGGAACCGTTTAGACTTAGGGCAGAGGCCGGAACCAGGTCTTGACACGATCAGACTTAGGGCAGCAGCCGGGAGCAATAAATCGTACGGGAAGGGCGGTAGCGAAAATTAAAGTGCCGCCGGTCGCGACCGTCCATGATGAAGAGCTACGACCGTCCGTGATGAAAGGCTACAAACGGCTCGAGCAGGGGCATGGTATAAAAGGCCAAAGGGAGGCCGTGATCCTCCTTTCTTTTGTTGTCTTGTGCGCGGCAGAACCATGTGCTCCCCAGTGTATGTTGCACTACATACTTAGAGGGACAAGAGAGAGACGGTAAGACGGAAGTGTTTCCGTTAGTTGAGGGGTTGTGTGACGATCGTGCGTGCAGGGGTTACCAGAGTGACTGTAAGGACGATCGGTAGTATGGCTAGGAGAGGGAGAGAATCGGAGGAAAGCCCTCTCTTGAAAGTAGCCCAAATTATGCCGTTGATGCCACCGGATGATTGCCGGAATTGCCATCAGTAGATTCTGAACATAATGGGGTGTCCGTTGTTCCTCGAGAAGGCGTGGGCATGGCCGGAGGCACTTCTGGCTCAGGAGATTCAAGTCAAAAACTCGAACAACCGAACGACTATCCGGGGGGAGCCGGAGCATTGGATGGCATAGATGTGGAGGAATACGTATAACTTCCGTCCAGGCAACGTCTCAGCGCCGGAGGCTCATGATTTGACCCACCAGTTCATCAAGACGGTCGGGGATGCAAGCAGAGAATGGACTCTAGAGGACATTGATCATGAGGACGCCTGGATGGTGGTAGGGTTTCTCAACCCGATTTTCCACCCAGAAAAGCCCAAACGGGTGACCATCAAGTGGGCGTTTACCTTCATCGGGGCCATGAACGGGTGGATCCAAGTCGACTAGGGAGCCATGATGAAGACGATCATCGACCGGGAGGTGGAGAAATTGAAGAGTGTGAAGAAACCTCCCACCTGCCTTCCAACCTTCCTTATCCACCTCTACCAGTTTAAAGGATTGTTGACGCCTCGGGAGATAGTGGAGTACGATAAGTTGAAGAGTCTCCAGAGGTATGTGGAAGCAGAGCCGGTAGTCTCCGACGACGATGATGATGTAATGAAGATTTTGCCCATGCCGAAGAAGGGACAGCCAAACCCGGAAGTGGGACAACTGCCCGGTACTCCTCGGTCCTCCACACCGGCCAAGCGTGACCTGAGCACGGAATCCCTCAAACCCATTGGTCCACTTGAACACACCGAGGACCCGTGTGTGGATATGACCAACCTCGCCAGACAGATGACCGAGTATGTCTAGTACCTCTAGGAAATCACCAAGCACAAACACCGGTTGGCGCAGGAGGTGATTGGGGTTACGGAAACCTCCTAGGTAGAGGAATGCATCGCCCATCTTTACAGCTTCCGGGACATAGCGAACCCGACAAGAATCCCATGCGGTGGAATTGGCGCGTAACCGGGATTAGGTGATCAAACTCCAACAGGAGCTTCACGATGCCCATTTAGACTTCCAGGAAGCCTGAGACCGGGCAGCTACTGTGGGATCCGAGACACTCAGAATAAACCGGAAGAGCCCCAGCCGGCGTAAGTATTCCATTTATTTTTCATTTTTTTGGTTAATTAGGTAGAAACTGGCCAGACACTAGCAGCATTAGCAGTTAACGCAAATCGGATACTCCAGAAACGATAAAACAGTTAACATAGGAAGTGTTCCCGGAACCTGGATTCCGGAAACTCGGAAGATAAGATACGGAACGGGTGGACGATCCGAGTACTGACCGTTACTGTTACCGCGTCAAGGATCCGAAGCGACGCGGAAGTCATCATGACTCGGATAGGCGTTTACCCCGGTACGTTGGCGGCTGCAATGACGGGCCGCCACAGCGTTTATTATGCCTGGGGTATATAAGCGAGGGTGTTAGGGTTTGGAGTTCCTTTTTGCGAACTGGAAGTAGAGAGTGAAAGAGCGGTGAGGTGTCCTTGTCTTTTCCGATTCACCGGCAGTTGGATTGCCGGGTTTCTTGCTGTCGGATCGTAGAGGGAGAGAAGTGAGGAGTAGAGATGGCGCGCGTACAGTGTTGCGTCCTTAGCCCCGGAACTCCAGTGAAGGAATCGGATATGGAGGAACTGATCACCGACCTCACTCGGATGAGGTGTGAGGGATTGTTGGCACGGCCGTGGTTACTGAAAAGTGAGGTGATGGTGAGGGAGGTCCTGGAGGGTCCGGACAACCGGTGGGATAATACGGTCCGAGGCAAGCCCACGCTGTGGAATGCGGAACAGTGGGCGGAAGCTTACGGTTTCGAGCAGAAGGGACTCCTTTGGGCGACCCGGACGGACCAGTACGTGCAGGATAGGTTCCACGGGAAGATCCATAGGAACAATGGATACGAGATAGACGCCTGCAAGGATAGGAGGCAGAGGCAGGTCTTAGCTTTCCTCGTTCCGATCCTGTATCCGCAGAAACCGGCACAAGTCACCATTACGGTCGGGAATACCATCCTCGGAGCGTATACAGGAGAACGCCCGGTGAATTGGGCTGCACTCATGGCGGAAGTGGTGCAGAAGATGGTTCCGACGATCGGAAAGAAGCCGACCCCACTCTCCCCTTACCTCTTTCACCTTTACCATACGTATGACTTGCTGACCGATAAGGAGGACGAGACGTACACGCACGCGAAGAACTGCCTCAACTTCTCGGAGATTCCGCCCGGAATGGAACCCGATCCGAGAGGTGAGCCCTCTGATACAACGGACTCGGAAGATGAGGACGATACGAGGGAGGTTCCGAACCCTGGCGCTGCTAGGGCTCAGTCCAGATTGAGATCGGAGCAGCCAGCGTCACGACATGCGGAACCGTCTACGGCCCGGGGAGATCCGGAACGGAGAGAGGTCAGTTCCGATCGGGGATTTCCGGTGGACCTGTTTCGGGGGATTCGGGAGGAGACTCATCGGGCTCAAGCTTCTTACGATCGGATCGAAACCCTGTTCCGGAGGGTCTGTACAGCGCTGGGAGGGTGCTTACCGGAAGAGGTGATCCGAGAAGTGGAGTTGTTGAAGGATGCCCCAACTCTCCGGAGTGAGAAGAAGCGGCTGGAGCTTCAGTTGCAGGAGTTGACGAAGGAGCTGGCGGCGAAGAGTGACGAGATCCGTAAGTTCCACGCCGAGCAGGAGGAGACTTTGGGGGAGCTTCGGAAGTTGGTGGGAAGTTCGGGAGCGGTAATCAACAAGGCCCGGCTGTTCGATGAGAACGTAGTGCAGCCGGCTGATTTCGAGGACAAGCAGAAGATCATCAAGATCCTCTCCAAATGCGAGCACTCGATGAACATGATCCTGAAGAAGGTCCGGCAGCTACTCAATCCGAGCACCGGAAGTCCCAGTCTCGTAGGCGCTGGCCGGGGTCTTCCGCTCCCCGGATCGCCCTCTCGTGCCGTGGTAGGAGAATCTCGCGGGGTTGGGTTCCGAACCCCGATAGGGAGTAACCTCCAAGCAGCAGAACAGATGACGGTCGAAGAGGCCGCCATGACAAATCGGACGATTGCGGAGGCGATCCGGGAAGTCCAAGCACAGGCGGCGTCACCCGGAACCAGTACAGTCCAGCAGAGCTGCGCGATCCCCACCGGACAGGTGCAAGTGACCGGAACGACAGTCACCGAGAGGCGGATCGAGGAGAGGACGGTTTCGGAACAGGTGACTCGGACCGTGCCGCCGGATGTTCTTCCACGACTCGGAGATGAAGTGATCATAGCGAAGTACCGAGGGGAGGCAGCGGGACCGGAATGGGGACGACCTATTTCACCACCCGGACGGACCCGAGTAACTCAGGAGGGGGGATTGACCCCTTCACCCACAGCCAAGACCGGAACGGTGACGCCTACTCCCACCGGAACGCCAGCAGCAGGTTCTCCTCCGAACACTGCCGGTGAGTTCCGGAGGTTGCGGAAAAGGAAGGAACCGATTACAATTTCCGAGTCCGACTCAGAGACACATGGGAGCTCTCCGGTCAGGACCACCGGAACTGAAACTCAGACTCCGACGTCCGGAACTCCTCCCGCACATATGATTCCGAAATCGCCCAATTCTCCCAAACCCCGGATCGTTACCCGGTTGTCCTTGGAGGCTCAGGAGAGAGAGTCAAAGGCGGAACGGAGTGCTAGGCGCAAGGCGGCACGAGCAGCAGGGGCGGGCGGATCAGAGCCGCGGGTGACCAGGTCGAAGGATCGCGAGCAGGAGAGCCACAAGAAGACAAAGAAGTGATAGATTCCTCTCACTGCCACTTGTCGTAACTTTCCGGATTTATAGGAGTAGATTCCGGATCGGAGGATCCGTTCTTGTCGTAAAGTAAATTTCTAGGTAGATAGTTAGGGATTAGGGTTTTGATTGAACTGCCGGCGCCGCCACTTTTGTGGAAGCCCCTGCTTACTTAAACCGGGCAGGCGATGTGATCCGGGTCTTCGTTTTGCATGTTTTCCCCCTATAATCCTTATCAGTAAAGTATTTGTGTTTCGTAAGTACTGTGCGTGATTTCCCGCTAAGTGTGAATGATCCGGGAAGGATATGAGAGTTCCGCTGTAGCTCGGATAGGAAGGTGATGGGAGTTGCAACGAGACCCGAACCGGAAAGGAAATGGGATTGAGCGGAAAGATTTAGCGGATTGTCGTAGGAGTGAAGCCTCACTGTTCCGCCCTCAAATCAACCTCATACGGAATAGCCGTCGCTAGGGTCGAAGCGGATCGAGAACTACTTGGTCGGGCTCCCTGAACTTCTGAAGAGGTTCCGTGCACAGTGAGAGGGGGAGTCGGAACGTGGTACGGGTCGCCTAGGGATAATCGGATCCTGGTTCTCCCAGATCCGGATTGGTTTGTCGTTGTAGTCCCACGGATCGGAGAGGATCGTTTGTGTGACCTGCTGGCCAGAGTACTCTAGGACAGTTGTGAGACGGTAACTGATCCGAGACGTTGGGGTTTGTGAACGAAACACCTCATGAGAGAAGAATAGAGAAGGAGATAGTTCGGGAGTTACGTTCCGAAGACACTATCCGAGCAGTGGCAAGGCTCGGAACGATTAGAAGTAACTGCTTGGTGAAACACTATTGAATCCCTGGACGATACTCGGAACCTAGTGACAGTATGGAAGTTTACGCTCGATTAGAGCGCTATCCGGATGTTAGTTGCGTTTCCGTGTTCCGACACGTAAAAATCTGGCGCCGCTGCCGGGGATTCGATAAGCTGCGAACCAGGTGGATACTCGGAAGATAAGTGAGCGCAGATTTGAAGAAAAGTGGAGTCAGACCGTGAAGGCTTCATTCAGGTGGATATGCGGTAGGCGGAAGTCTTACGTGCAGATCTTGCCTTCCGAGGAATCGGAAGAAGAATTCCCAATCTCTTCCATGGTTGGGGCGCAACCGGAAGAGTTAGGGGGAAGAAGATCCACTCGGTTGCTACAGAAGAGGGGAAGAGTTTTGGTACACGATCTACCGGGAACGAATCTACTTCCCCGGATCCAGACTGCTGTAGAACGAGAAGGAGACGTAATCGTGGTGTCGTTGGCCGGAACCTCCACAGCCGGAGCAGGTACAGCTCCAGATCCGGAAGAAGAAGAGGTCGTAGCTGACGAAGTCGGAGCCGACGCAAGAGTAGAAGAGGAGACCGAGGAAGAGGAAGAAGACGAGGAAGACAATCCAATGGCACCCTCTACCCGACTGAAGTACAACAGATTCAAAGGGGACGGAAGTCAAGACGTGGACGAATGGCTCTGTGAGTTCGAATCCATCGCTCTGGCCAATCAGGAAGATCCGGATGCGAAGAGGAGGATATTCCAGGGTCTTCTGAAGGGAGAAGCTCTCCAATGGTACCAAGACGTTCCGGAACGTACACGTAACGACTGGACCAGTTTCGTGACCTTGTTCCGACGTACGTTCCGTGAGGCCGGAGGAGAAGCTCGCGCACTCGGAAAGCTGAGTCGGATGACGATGAGATCTTCCGAGTCAGTACGGAAGTACAGTCAGAGGGTAAAGGCGCTCATACAGAAACTCACTACGGCCATAGCCCCGAGTGTACAAGTGGAATGGTTTGTCGCCGGATTCCCAGAGGAGATGGGGTTTCAGATCCGACAAACCCGTCCCGCCACACTTCAGGAAGCCGTGGAAGCGGCTCAGAACTATGAGAACTCGGCCCAATCTCTACGGAAGTCTCTGAAGCATACCGAGAAGCGGGGTAAGAAAATCCGGAAGGAGAGAGAGCGCCGGCGGAGGCACGAATCCTCTTCGGAAGATTCCGACTCTACCAGTAAGAGCGATTCCACTTCATCCAGTTCCGATCAGTCGGAAGAGGACTCCAGGGGAGCCTCGAAACGCCGAGGGGGCTCCAGTAGAGACTCCCGGCCTAGACGGAACCGAGAGTTGATCAAGGTGAAGGTGGAAGATGACGATTCTCGGAAGGTCATGAAGGAGATGAAGGAGATCCGAGAATCGATTGCCGAACTCAACGTCCACCTTTCCGAGAATCGGAAACCTCGTAAGATGATTCCCACCAGCAGAGCTAATGTGTGGTGTGCTAACTGCGGAAAGCAAGGACATTATCCTCCGGAGTGTACTGAACCCCGCCAGAAACGTATCCACTACGTCCATCCGGAAGAAGAAGTATACTTTGCCTATCCGGAAGAGGAAGAGTTTCAGATGGAGGAGTACCAACCTGTATATCAGGTTCAGACCACTTACGGACGGGGGAAGGCTCCGATCCAGATAGCCCGTCCTCCCGCCGGATACCGGATCCCACAGAACGTTCCGGGTAGGCCGATGTACCCAAAGCCGACCCACGGGTACTGCTTCAACTGTGGGAGCCCGGATCATTACGCACCTAACTGTCCGTTTGAGCGACAGGGGCAGGGAGCACCGCGGATCCTTCCGTGCCAAAATTGCGGAGAGTACGGTCATACGGCTCCTCAGTGTGCCAAACCGGCACAACCCCGCCCGACTTTCAAACAGGTGGAGGTCCCTCCGAGAGAGATGACTGGGCTAAACTACGGTCACTCGGGTGGGATAGAGAATCCGGACAAATGACGGTTCGTGACGGAACTACAGGAGGGCGCGGAAGTACCAGTACACAGAGTATCAACCCGTAGTTCCGCTAGAGAACGTGCCCAGGAACCGGAGCTGCCGAAATCCCGGAAGACCAGGAGGAGGGTAAGATCCAGGAGAGTGGATTCGGATTCGGGATCCGAACCCTCTACGGTAACCAGAGCTTTACCAGCAGAAAATGACCGTCCAAGAGCTGAAAATGGGGTGGAAGGAGGGAACCTCCCGGAAGATATCAGTGAGGAAGTTCGGAAAGAACTCACGGATCCCACTGCCCGGAAGATCACCAAGCCTTCGGTCCGGTTTGATGACGTTCCGGTGGTTATTCCTTCCGATCCCAGAGTGGACGAGTATGACATTCTTGGGGACATCAAATCCCTCAAGGCAAATGTCACGATTGGACAGTTGCTCCATGACAATGTGAATTACCAGAAGGTAATCCGAGAGGCATGGACGAAGCGGAGGCGCCGAGGGGTGAAGCTTCCGTCTGTAGCTACTAACTTCTTACAGGTTGAGGATCACGGAGCCCCGGAACTGACGGTGCTAATAGAAGGATGTGCTATACCGAAAGTTCCGGTAGATGGAGGATCCGGTGTGAACCTGATGCTGGAAGATACGGCCTTTGAACTCGGATACACCTCGTTCGAATCCACCGATCAAGTGTTACGAATGGCGGATCAATCTAGAGTTAAACCCGTGGGAAGGTTGTCCCAGGTTCCGACCACGATCGGAGAGGTAACATACCTCTTGAATTTCGTGATAATCCGAGTTAGTACGGGCCGTCCCTTTCCGATGTTGTTGGGAAGACCCTGGCTATACATGGCACGAGTCCTCGTTGATTGGGGAGCCAAGGAGTTCGTACTCGGAAAAACCAATCAGCGGATTCCGTGGAAGATGGATGGATATCTAGGGGAAACCAGTGGCTCGGATGGGTATACGTCTGATTGGTCCGACCCGGAAGAGGAGGATGACGAAGTATTTAGTTATTTCGTGAATCAGTTCTCGGAAGTTACCGAGGATGACTTCCGATTTCATAATCCGATCAGTGAGCAACCCCAACCATCATCGGAGCACGTGAAATTCCCGGTACCGGAGGATCGCTCTCTCGGAGAAGGAAGTGTTCCACTCTCAGCCGAATGGTTCCGACAACAGGTCGAGGAGGGAAACCTGCCCGCCATGGGTCTCGATCCGGACACTCCTGTCCGGGTGTGGAGCGCATGGACGGATCAGGGAGAGGAACAGGAATCGGAACGAGTCAAGAACGTTGTGAAACTATCCGACTATGAGAAGGTGGAGGTGGCCCCCGGAAAGACATTTCTGCTAGGGCGAAGCATGAGCAAGGAGCAGAGAAAGGAGTATGTGGATTTACTAAAGGAATATTTAGACGTATTCGCTTGGTCACCATCCGACCTCAAGGGGATACCTCCGGAACTCGGCCAACATCATATAGACTTGGTTGACGGATCAGTTCCGGTCAGACAACGCCAGTACAGGCTCAACCCGAAGTACTCTCTGATGGTGAAGGAAGAGATCGATAGCCTCCTGAAAGCCGGATTCATTTATCCAGTAAATAATTCCGAGTGGGTATCGCCCATAGTCGTCGTCCCGAAGAAGGTTGGCTCGGATGGGAAAGTCAAGATCCGAGTCTGTCAAGATTTTCGGAAACTGAATGCGGCCACAAAGAAGGATTACTTTCCATTACCTTTTACGGACATTATCCTCGATCACGTGGCAGGGCAGGAGTGCTACAGCTTTCTCGATGGATTTTCCGGTTACAATCAGGTGTCGATCCGGGAAGAAGATCAGCTGAAGACGACCTTCACCACGGAATGGGGGACGTTCGCCTTCAACAGAATGCCCTTCGGACTGTGTAACGCTCCCGGAACATTCCAAAGGCTGATGGTGGATATTTTCCGAGATTTCTTGAGGCATTTTCTAGAAGTCTTCATCGATGACTTCGCGGTGTTCAGTAAGTGGAAGGAACATCTCGAGTACCTCCGAAGGACCTTCCAGAGGTGCAGGGAAACCGGACTGAAATTACACCCCGGAAAATGTTTTATGGGGATGATTTCCGGAATTCTTCTCGGGCACATCGTAAGTCGGAACGGGTTGGAAGTCGATTCGGATAAGGTACGAGCTATCCTCATTCTAGTGTCTCCCACCAACGTCCGAGAGGTCCGGGGATTCCTAGGATGCGTCGGATATTACAGGAGGTTTATTATTGCGTATGTCAAATTGGCAGCCCCATTAACGGAACTGTTGAAGAAGGAAGAAGAATTTTTGTGGACGGAACGGAGACAGCAGGCGTTCGAGGAACTGAAGAAGGCCCTGACCACCGCTCCGATCCTATCAGCACCGGATTGGTCGAAGGAATTCCATGTGACAATCGACGCTTCCGGGTGGTGCCTAGGGGCGATTCTGTGGCAGCAAGGGGAGGATCGGAAGGAGCACCCGATCTATTATGCTAGCAGGCAGATGAGCCTTGCGGAACGGAAATATACTACCACTGAACGGGAAGCCTTGGCGGTAGTTTACGCCTGCAAGAAGTTCCGACACTACCTTCTCGGATACAAGATCGTGTTCCATACGGATCATGACTCCCTGAAGTATTTGGTGAACAAACCGGATCTCTCAGGGCGTATTGCACGATGGATCTTGCTGCTCCAGGAATTCAACTACGAGGTAGTAGTGAAACCGGGTAAGGCCAATGCCAACGCTGACTACCTGTCAAGGATGCGAGGCCCGGAAGCAGTTTCGGACATCACCGCCACGTTTCCGGATGAGTTTCCGGAAGAGGCGGAGGTATTTCATATTTCCGGAACGGAGAACTCCGATTATTCGGAAATTATCCAGTATTTAACCCAACGGAGGTACCCGGAGGGATTTACGCGGGAGGAGAAGATGGTATTTCAGAATACAGTAGCTCCTTTCACACTGATCCGCGGAGTACTTTTCCGGATGGGACCGGATGATGTGTTACGCAGGTGCCTCGAGGAATCCGAAAGAAGGCAGGTCATGAGGGCCTTACACGCCGGACCCTCGGGCGGCCATTTCGCCTCGGAAACAACCATCAAGCGGATCCGATCAGCCGGATATTGGTGGCCTTACCTCTCCCGGGACGTGAAGGAATTTGTAGGGCAGTGCGACCAATGTCAAAGAACCGGGGCACCCTCGTTCCGGAACCACTGGCCCCTCACTCCCATTATTCCCTTGGCTCCGTTTGAAAAATGGGGGATAGACTTTATCGGACCGATCAATCCGGTCACAGCCCGGAAGAGGAGATACATTATCCTGGCTACGGATTATGCGACCAGATGGGTAGAGGCAAGAGCAACGGTGAAGAATGACGCCGCGGCCGCAGCCACATTTCTCTTTGAAGAAATAATGATGAGATTTGGACATCCGTTAGAACTGGTGAGTGACCGGGGAAAACATTTCCTAAACGATGTCATCATCAATATCACGGAACGGTATCTCATCAAGCACCGGAAGACGACCCCTTATAATCCGAAAGCGAATGGACTGACGGAACGAGCTAATGGCATCGTCGGAAAGATTCTGAACAAGATGGTCTCGGCTCATAAGACGGATTGGGATCGGAAGCTCCCTTCAGCTGTACACGCCTACAATACCAGCGAGAAGAAAACCATGGGTAAGAGTCCTTTCTTCCTAGTTTTTGGACAATCCGCAGTTCACGGAGTGGAGTTGGAGGTAGAAACCTTACGGGTTATGGCTGCCCGTCACGGGACGAGAGTCGAGGATCCGGGGTACCGGATCGTGGCATTACAGGATCTGGAAGAAGTCAGGAGAGGCGCTCTACAGCAGGCCGTAGATGTCCAGGCAAAACGTAAGGAGACCTACGACAAAAGAATTCCTAAGGACAATAAGGTGATAGAAGGAGGCTTGGTGCTCTTATACGATAATCGGCACCAAAAGTTTCCGGGAAAGTTACATACGAGATGGATGGGACCTTACCGGGTTACGCGGATCTTTGAGAACGGATCATTACAACTGGCGGACCTCCAGGGAAATAGCTTCGAAACCCGGGTGAACGGATCCCGAGTGAAAAATTACAACCCTGAGGAGTTCACAGACACCGAAGGAAGCGAAAGCCCGGAAGGGGAGGAAGAAGAATAGTGTTCGCGGGGACTCTCACATTTGAAAATGGGGTAATGTGGGATCCGAGACACTCAGAATAAACCGGAAGAGCCCCAGCCGGCGTAAGTATTCCATTTATTTTTCATTTTTTTGGTTAATTAGGTAGAAACTGGCCAGACACTAGCAGCATTAGCAGTTAACGCAAATCGGATACTCCAGAAACGATAAAACAGTTAACATAGGAAGTGTTCCCGGAACCTGGATTCCGGAAACTCGGAAGATAAGATACGGAACGGGTGGACGATCCGAGTACTGACCGTTACTGTAACCGCGTCAAGGATCCGAAGCGACGCGGAAGTCATCATGACTCGGATAGGCGTTTACCCCGGTACGTTGGCGGCTGCAATGACGGGCCGCCACAGCGTTTATTATGCCTGGGGTATATAAGCGAGGGTGTTAGGGTTTGGAGTTCCTTTTTGCGAACTGGAAGTAGAGAGTGAAAGAGCGGTGAGGTGTCCTTGTCTTTTCCGATTCACCGGCAGTTGGATTGCCGGGTTTCTTGCTGTCGGATCGTAGAGGGAGAGAAGTGAGGAGTAGAGATGGCGCGCGTACAGTGTTGCGTCCTTAGCCCCGGAACTCCAGTGAAGGAATCGGATATGGAGGAACTGATCACCGACCTCACTCGGATGAGGTGTGAGGGATTGTTGGCACGGCCGTGGTTACTGAAAAGTGAGGTGATGGTGAGGGAGGTCCTGGAGGGTCCGGACAACCGGTGGGATAATACGGTCCGAGGCAAGCCCACGCTGTGGAATGCGGAACAGTGGGCGGAAGCTTACGGTTTCGAGCAGAAGGGACTCCTTTGGGCGACCCGGACGGACCAGTACGTGCAGGATAGGTTCCACGGGAAGATCCATAGGAACAATGGATACGAGATAGACGCCTGCAAGGATAGGAGGCAGAGGCAGGTCTTAGCTTTCCTCGTTCCGATCCTGTATCCGCAAGAAAACCGGCACAAGTCACCATTACGGTCGGGAATACCATCCTCGGAGCGTATACAGGAGAACGCCCGGTGAATTGGGCTGCACTCATGGCGGAAGTGGTGCAGAAGATGGTTCCGACGATCGGAAAGAAGCCGACCCCACTCTCCCCTTACCTCTTTCACCTTTACCATACGTATGACTTGCTGACCGATAAGGAGGACGAGACGTACACGCACGCGAAGAACTGCCTCAACTTCTCGGAGATTCCGCCCGGAATGGAACCCGATCCGAGAGGTGAGCCCTCTGATACAACGGACTCGGAAGATGAGGACGATACGAGGGAGGTTCCGAACCCTGGCGCTGCTAGGGCTCAGTCCAGATTGAGATCGGAGCAGCCAGCGTCACGACATGCGGAACCGTCTACGGCCCGGGGAGATCCGGAACGGAGAGAGGTCAGTTCCGATCGGGGATTTCCGGTGGACCTGTTTCGGGGGATTCGGGAGGAGACTCATCGGGCTCAAGCTTCTTACGATCGGATCGAAACCCTGTTCCGGAGGGTCTGTACAGCGCTGGGAGGGTGCTTACCGGAAGAGGTGATCCGAGAAGTGGAGTTGTTGAAGGATGCCCCAACTCTCCGGAGTGAGAAGAAGCGGCTGGAGCTTCAGTTGCAGGAGTTGACGAAGGAGCTGGCGGCGAAGAGTGACGAGATCCGTAAGTTCCACGCCGAGCAGGAGGAGACTTTGGGGGAGCTTCGGAAGTTGGTGGGAAGTTCGGGAGCGGTAATCAACAAGGCCCGGCTGTTCGATGAGAACGTAGTGCAGCCGGCTGATTTCGAGGACAAGCAGAAGATCATCAAGATCCTCTCCAAATGCGAGCACTCGATGAACATGATCCTGAAGAAGGTCCGGCAAGCTACTCAATCCGAGCACCGGAAGTCCCAGTCTCGTAGGCGCTGGCCGGGGTCTTCCGCTCCCCGGATCGCCCTCTCGTGCCGTGGTAGGAGAATCTCGCGGGGTTGGGTTCCGAACCCCGATAGGGAGTAACCTCCAAGCAGCAGAACAGATGACGGTCGAAGAGGCCGCCATGACAAATCGGACGATTGCGGAGGCGATCCGGGAAGTCCAAGCACAGGCGGCGTCACCCGGAACCAGTACAGTCCAGCAGAGCTGCGCGATCCCCACCGGACAGGTGCAAGTGACCGGAACGACAGTCACCGAGAGGCGGATCGAGGAGAGGACGGTTTCGGAACAGGTGACTCGGACCGTGCCGCCGGATGTTCTTCCACGACTCGGAGATGAAGTGATCATAGCGAAGTACCGAGGGGAGGCAGCGGGACCGGAATGGGGACGACCTATTTCACCACCCGGACGGACCCGAGTAACTCAGGAGGGGGGATTGACCCCTTCACCCACAGCCAAGACCGGAACGGTGACGCCTACTCCCACCGGAACGCCAGCAGCAGGTTCTCCTCCGAACACTGCCGGTGAGTTCCGGAGGTTGCGGAAAAGGAAGGAACCGATTACAATTTCCGAGTCCGACTCAGAGACACATGGGAGCTCTCCGGTCAGGACCACCGGAACTGAAACTCAGACTCCGACGTCCGGAACTCCTCCCGCACATATGATTCCGAAATCGCCCAATTCTCCCAAACCCCGGATCGTTACCCGGTTGTCCTTGGAGGCTCAGGAGAGAGAGTCAAAGGCGGAACGGAGTGCTAGGCGCAAGGCGGCACGAGCAGCAGGGGCGGGCGGATCAGAGCCGCGGGTGACCAGGTCGAAGGATCGCGAGCAGGAGAGCCACAAGAAGACAAAGAAGTGATAGATTCCTCTCACTGCCACTTGTCGTAACTTTCCGGATTTATAGGAGTAGATTCCGGATCGGAGGATCCGTTCTTGTCGTAAAGTAAATTTCTAGGTAGATAGTTAGGGATTAGGGTTTTGATTGAACTGCCGGCGCCGCCACTTTTGTGGAAGCCCCTGCTTACTTAAACCGGGCAGGCGATGTGATCCGGGTCTTCGTTTTGCATGTTTTCCCCCTATAATCCTTATCAGTAAAGTATTTGTGTTTCGTAAGTACTGTGCGTGATTTCCCGCTAAGTGTGAATGATCCGGGAAGGATATGAGAGTTCCGCTGTAGCTCGGATAGGAAGGTGATGGGAGTTGCAACGAGACCCGAACCGGAAAGGAAATGGGATTGAGCGGAAAGATTTAGCGGATTGTCGTAGGAGTGAAGCCTCACTGTTCCGCCCTCAAATCAACCTCATACGGAATAGCCGTCGCTAGGGTCGAAGCGGATCGAGAACTACTTGGTCGGGCTCCCTGAACTTCTGAAGAGGTTCCGTGCACAGTGAGAGGGGGAGTCGGAACGTGGTACGGGTCGCCTAGGGATAATCGGATCCTGGTTCTCCCAGATCCGGATTGGTTTGTCGTTGTAGTCCCACGGATCGGAGAGGATCGTTTGTGTGACCTGCTGGCCAGAGTACTCTAGGACAGTTTGTGAGACGGTAACTGATCCGAGACGTTGGGGTTTGTGAACGAAACACCTCATGAGAGAAGAATAGAGAAGGATAGATAGTTCGGGAGTTACGTTCCGAAGACACTATCCGAGCAGTGGCAAGGCTCGGAACGATTAGAAGTAACTGCTTGGTGAAACACTATTGAATCCCTGGACGATACTCGGAACCTAGTGACAGTACGAAGTTTACGCTCGATTAGAGCGCTATCCGGATGTTAGTTGCGTTTCCGTGTTCCGACAGCTACAGCCGTCAAGAGCCTGGTGCATGTCAAGGCAACTCTAGCCCTTTTGGTAGATGTGGCCAACTTGTGCGCCATCTACTAAGAGTCTTTGACGCGCCAAATGGATCCAGCTTGGAAGGCCATTGTTTTGTGTATGCACGACCAAACAGAGGTGATGGAAGGAACCTTGGCAAAGATGAGGAAACTGGTGGTGACCCTTGAGAAGAATAGAGCTGGTCAATTGGCTCCACCTGTTCCACGAGCAGACCACGAGGCACTTAGGACTCGGGAAGCGCCAGCACTGGATGTGGGTCCGGACCAGGTACCACCAGTAGAGACTCCGATCCAGTCGGTCATCCGATCACCTGCGCGACCGGAATAGAGACGGCCGTTAGCAGATCTTCTTCCGGATACTCTGGACATTTACCACGGTCTTCCCATTCCGGAAGGGGTGGAGGCCTTTAACCCGGAGGGCATCAACCTAGATTGGAGTCACGGGCCACTTGTAGAATCGGCCTTCGTTCCTGTATAAGGAACCCCGTCTCCTGAACAAGCGCAAACGGTCATCAATGCAATTTTGATGGCTACACGGTCTCCCTCCCCCGCTGTTAAGGCAGGTCGGGTTTGAAAGGCCGACGACCGACAAGTGCCAGAAACTCGAGGAGCAGGTCCATTGGTAAAATGGTTGAAGAAAGGCGGCCAGAAGAAAGGAAGATCGAAAGGGTCCCGGAGTAGCCCAAACTTTGGGAAGGAGTAAGGATGGAATAGAAACCGGATATAATGGCAACGACTAACGATGGGGCTGAGTTGCACTCGGCTGTCAATCTAGATAGTTAGCGGGAGTAACTAGGAGCAGAAGGAGGCCACCGGTCCGGGATTTGCAAGGTCCAAGATCCAGAAATTTTGGATTTCAGTTGGCCACTTGTCTACTGGAGGCTCGGTAGGAAGTAGTACTTAAGTCAGGAGTTTTTTCCAAGGCTTGGGCCTTGTTTTTGTACGGCATTTTTTATTATGCAACTGAAAATATTCTTTTGGATTTGTTGTGTAGAACGGTTGGCGGACAGGTCCATTGCAGTAATGGTATGATGGTATTGTTGCCTCTGATAGAGTTTTGGGAGAGTGTTGAACAGTGTGACAGTTAAGAGATCGCCCGGAGAGAGTGGAAAGGTGTCAAGCGCCGAGTGTTGACATTTTCCAACGTCCGGAAGGAGCTGTTAGTCGGGGATTTAAGGTAGTAGAGTAGGAGAGCAGTAAAATTGCAATTATTGGGGAGGCTGTAAAATGTTAAGTTACTGTCCTGTCCTGTAGTAACTCTGTTTGGACGAAAACTACTTGTTTTGGATGAAAACTGCCAAATGGATGAAAACTATAAGATGGATGAAGTCTGGTGGTTAGATGAAGTCTAGTGGCCGGATGAGAACTGTTTGCAGTTAGGGTTTTGGGGGTGACGGCTAGGGTTTTGGATGGGGTTGTGAGGGAGGGAACTGCAAAGGTCATTCTTTCTCTCCCCATTGGAGTTTAGAAGCTCTCAGATTGTAGTATGTGTAGAATGTATTGTAGGACTGTAGAAGAGATGCTGCCAGGACAGTTTGAGGATCCTGGAGGGTCCAAGGAGTAGTGCCAGTAGGGAGTAGGATGATGTACAGATCTATAGTGAGTAAAGGAAAGGAATTGATTACTTTTGTATGTACATGTATGGAGTTCCAGAAATGAGTGGTTGAAGGACCATGTTAGTCAATTTGTCTAGTGAGTCTTGTAGATCTCGTGTTTCAATTAGTGGGTATTGTAGATCAGACTAAGGAGAGTAGAAATATGTATCAAATCTAAGAATATACCTCAAGAATTTTTGTAGATCTAAGTTGGCAATTTCAGATCTAAGGGCAGGATTTGGGGCAGTTTCTGGCGGGCAGTACAGTGAATTTTGCAGGATTTCAGAGAGATATGGTTAGTATTCATTTTAAAAGGAGTAAGGAAAAAACTCCTTTCACATTGGCGACCATGAAAAAGTTCACACCATGTAGCTCTTGCTGCACACACCTAGGTTTAGGTTTAGGATTTAATACTCGATGGGGCGGAAGCACAATAAAGTGGACCAAAAAAGTGCTTAGCTATTTGCCAGTTTCAGCCCTTTTGCAAAAATTGCACAAAAATCATGGAAAGATGTAATTGAAGTCAACTCTTTTTGCTAATATGGATTTTCAACTTGTTCTTCTACAACTTGGAAAAGTTTTGTGCAAAGTAGACACTTTAAACTTATCGTATAGAGGCTTTAAATCCAAGCAAAGTGAATGCAATCATTTGAAAAAGTGACTATAAAAGAATCAAAAACTATCAACAGATCACTTTTAGTTAAGTAATGCCCTCTGTGTGTTTAAGAGGTATTCTAAAATAATCAATTCATATACTCACTAATTGGTTTAGGGTTCCAAAAGTACCGCAAGAATGTTTTTTGAGAGGGTGACTTCCGCGGTACTTTTTGTGCGTTTTTTTTCCCTGAACATTGTTTTTTAAATTTGAAAAAAAATTCTCTAATGACAATAGAAGGCACCAAATGAAGAAATTAAGACTTCAGAAAAGTTCATTTTTATGATTTTGAACTACTGATCAAATTAAGTTTCAATTGAGGATGATCTTTTTACGATGATGTGTGTAAGGTGCCTTATGACACCCTAGAAAGTGACTAAAATGCTCAAAAACTACACCAAAATGCTCAAAATCAGCTTTGAGCTTTAAAAAACAGCACACTTCATATTCACTTCTTAGTAATCACATTTTGCACTTTGTGGTCCTCTTTATTGTGTTCGCCATTGATCCGTACTACTCCATGGATGATAGGTACTGTGGGGATTTGGGGTCTATGAAGAGCAAATTTGACAATTGCAGTGCCAGATCTGCAACAGTGGCAGTTAGAGTGACCGAATCTCTGACAGTGAAGGTTACAATGACCAGATCTGCGACCCATCAGTGACGGCAAGACCGGTGCAGTCATGACTAGGCGGGAGTAGTCAAGCGAGAAGAGGCGCATTCCAAGAGCTAAGGGTAGCTCTATAGCAAAAGGGGGATAGTCAGCGAGATCTAGGTAAGCTATTGTTTCCTCTGGATCTGAGGTTGCATTGCAAAGAACAGTAGACGGAATGTTGGACTAGCAGTGAACAGATGGAACAGTCAGTAAAAAAGTTGTAGATCTACTGTCTAGGTGAACTTACAGACAGTAAAAATGACGTAGTAAAAATTGAGGTAAAAAAAGAGCAGTAAAAAATTACGCTAAAAATGGGGCAGTAAAAATGAACACCATGAGTAAATGAGGAAAGGAATCTAGGGACCAGTGATAAGAGTCTGGAAAGGAAATTGAGCCAGTAAATCACTAAACTTAGATAAAACAGTTAAACTCGACTAGGAGAGTGTAAAACTAGACCAGATTCACTGAAAAAATATAGTGGCAGGACTGTGAGGACCATGAAAGACCTTTTGGAAAAAATGTAAATCTGTATTGCTTTGAAATTTGTTAGAATTCTAGACTAAGGACGAACTTGAAAACCTAAAAGGCAGTTAGGACCAACCTAAGTAGGAGCAGTAGCTATTGATAGATCCACAGAGGACCAGATTGAGGTGGCAGAAGGATGTATGGACAGGGACCAGGAGTATGAAGTACTAGCACGCAAGGACTAGAGGAAGACTGGGAGAGAGATCCACAGTACCTACCCAAGAGATCACCTACAGGGGAAGACTCGACTTACTGGAGAAGTAGACAGACCAAAAGACCACCAGCAGAAAGGACGAGGAGGGAGAAGCAGTAACCGTCCTATCATGAAAGGCGGCCACCAAGGGAGGGACAAGGAAGACTTGGCTAGGAGATAAGCAGCAAAGAGGCAGGCTAGATACGGGCTCAGGAAGCAGCAGAGAGCAGCTGTTGAACTAGGAAGAAACATGGGAGGGCAACCCATCCTTGAGGAAAGCATTGCCAAAGGAAAGACTAGGGACTTGATTAACATGGACCTAGTGGGCGGAAATTCAAGTTAGGAGACATTGCTTGGAATAAGCAGGAGGACAGGATCAGCTAAGGGCGAACCTCAACCTAGTTTCAAGGACAGGTAGGAGAATGAGGAGATCAAGAGGTATGATGGCTCACTGCCATCACCGAGGACCAGTAGAAGGGAGTTTCCAAGACCAAGAGGTGGAGACATCCAATATAGTTGGAATCCTCAACTCGAGACACTAGTAGCATATGACCAGTTTCAAGAAGAGGAGAGGAGAAGCACTAGCCGACCTAATACACCAAGACCAAGAATACAGACACCAGGAGACTTGGGGGAGACGCTGGAGACACTGAAGAAGAAACTGGACCAGGTCAGGAGTGAAGACAGGGCCTCAGGAGAAGCAATACCCACTTCAGACCCGACCAAAACCAGCAGACAGGGAGAGCTCACCACAAGGAACGAGACAGTATAGTTCGTCCAGGACCAGTTCGAAGGACTAGAGCAGGATGAAGAAGAGGAAGATAATAGGTAGCTGGAGCAGATCAAGGCCTGACAGCAGGCCAAGGGGCAAGCGGAGCAGGCTAGAAGGGACGAGCAGACCATGGAAGAGCTGTACAAACACCAGATGGAGGAATTAGGACAATCCACAAGGTTCAAGGAAACCATGCACGCTTGGGAGCAGAAAACAGGGAAGAACTCCAAATGAAGGAAGCCATGAGGTTATGGCAGTAGACCAAGAGGATAGAGGAGCAGGAGCAGGAGAGACAGAGGCAGGAAGCCCTTAGATCCTGGCAGGAGGCTCAAAGGAGGAAAGAAATCAAGCATGCAGTAGTAGGAGAAGCAGGAGGCCATGGAGTAGGACATGTTACGCCACAAGGCTATGCGCCTTTAGTACGAGGCCTAGAGACAGGAGGACTAGAAGAAGAAGCAGTAGAAGTGAGAAGAAGCAACCCGCCAATCTACCATGTACAGGGGGCAGGAAGTATTGAGGGAAGAAAGCCAAAAGCTACAGGCCCAGCAGAAGGAGAACCTATGGCCAGGATATGAATCGCGTGAGGTACAGGGTAGAAGGTCTGGTCCAGCAAGATCAGTAGAGGTGATGGGGGTACCAGTACCAGCAATTGCTATACTGCAGGGACCAGAAGAGAGCCATTTCCACCACCAGACAAGACCAACAGGTCCATCAGGAGGAGGAGGAGCATCAACGACCTACATGGATCACCTGGCTGGTGATCTATACCAACCAGAGGCACCCCAGCTAGTGTACTGACTACGTGGGGGAGCAGATGTGGGAGCAGGAGCCACCAATGTAGGGACACAATTCCAATGACCAAGAGAAGCAGTTGGAGGAACATCACATGGGACCAAACCACTAGTGGGAATTGGAGTACATGTGGCCACAACAGCCAGCAGTTATCCAGAACAGCCGGTACCACCAGTTTACCCACCTGTTTTATGACCAGGTATACCACAAGTACACCCACTAGATGGAAGACCTGGGGTATAACTCCAGTGTACCCCCCAGTTGGAAGACCAGGCGTACCAACAGTTTATCCACCAGTTGGAGGACCAGTTTACCTACGAGTTGGAGGACCAGTTTACCCACCTGTATCAGGACCAGTCAGTGTCGCATATAGGAAGCCACTGCCATACTCCAAGTACAAAGAAGGTACAAATCTTGATGCTTATATTCGTCAATTTGAGCGCACCTTGTGGCACATTGGGGAAACTAATGAGCAGGTTATTATGAGCCTGATGGGTATTTACCTTACTAGTCAAGGTCAAGGCGTGGTATGAGAATTTTTCTGGAGAGTCATCTCTAGTGCTCATGGGAGGAGTTCAAGGCAGCCTTCAGGAAAAGATATAGGGACCAGACAACAGATGAAGTAGTCTACAGGGAGTTGAAGTCCTTCAAGCATCAGACAGGGAGAAGGTGCAGGATTACTATGACAGGTTTATGACCCTCATCAAGTGTTCGCAGTCAGACCCTGGAGAAGGATTTCTAATTACTAATTTCAGGGCAGGATTCCTGGAGTACATCAAGATTACAATCAGTATGACACCAGTCAAGACCCTGACAGAGTTGGTGGATGCTGCTCTGAGGTGTGAAGAAAACGACACCGATTCAAGTGGTAAGCCAACCAAGATCCAAGTTAAGAAGGTGAAGACCACTAGTAAGCCAGCAACTGTGACCAGGAAGGAACCAAGTCAAGATGCGTCTAGGCAAATCTGTGGCACATGCAAGATGTTGTGCCATGACGATGCTAACTACTGGTACAACCCAGCAAACCAGAGGGGACTAGGTATGAAGAAAGAAGGAGAGGAATGAGTAGGGGTGAATAAGGTGTCTGCCTAAAGCCAGCAGCCACCTACAACAGTAACTACAACCAGGGGCACTAGAGGTCACCAAACACCAGTGCTGATAATGGCTAGCACGGTAGTTTCGGTGACAAGCTTGAATGTTGCTATTTGTGTGGGGGAACATGGCAAAGAAGTTGGAAATGCCCTCTGAAGGCCCAGTGGGACCTCTTTTGAGCACAAGGGGATCAGGAAATCAAGAAACTGGTCCACCGAGTAAACAATGTGGAGATTGAGTTATTGGAGGATCCAGAGGACGAGATGAGCGTGGCTAGTATGACTAGGGCACAGAGGCGGAAGACTGCCTCCAGTTGAAGACGAGTCCAAGGTACCAAAACCAAGGAAGGTCATAACCAGAGAAGACTGGGAGGAGGAGGAACGACTCAAGAACTCTATGCTGGAGGCCGTGAAGGAGATCCAGCTTAGGGAAGAGGAGGAGGCCAGAGTGGCAGAGCAGGCAAAAACAGTTCAAGCACCAGCAGAGAAGGACACAGATGAGGGGGATTCACTGGACAATGATTGGGCAGGGTTTCCAGATTTTGACGCCCTCGATTACAGTGTGAAGACTAAGCAACTTGGACCAGTACAAAAGGGGAGCAGGGTGAGTACTATATAGATCTGGTAGGCAGGATGATACAGGACAATCCCGTTACGGTGTCTTTGGGGCAGTTAGTGAAGGTAGCTCCAAACATCACTGAGTACGTCAAGGCACATTTGTTCTCAGAGTTGGGACCAGACAAGAATCCTGGACCTGAACAGCCACTAGCTGTGAAGCCAAGGACCCGTACGGTAGGTAAGCCGGATTCAATTAGTAGTCTTGCTATAAATGTTGACAGGGAACTACCGGTGTTGACTATGCAAGTTGACAACGGGACCTTGGATAATGTACTGCTGGATGGTGGATCTGGTGTCAACCTGATCACTGAAGAGGAGCATAAGCAATTGGGACTGAAGAACCCCCAGCCTGTACCCTTGAGACTTAGGATGGGGGACCAGACATTAGTAGATCGGGTGGGGATGATTCGAAATATGAAGATGCACATTCATGGTATCCCTTACCTAATCACGTTGAGTGTAATTAAAAACAAAGAGGTCAATGAAGCATATAGTATGTTGCTAGGTCGTCCTTGGTTAATTGATGCTAAGGTGAATCATGACTTGGGTTATAATCTGGTTACAATCAAAGGTAATGGGACAGTTAAAATTGTCTTAGTCACTCAAAGGAAGGGGCCCTGGCCTAAATTGCCTCAGGTCCTCGTATGGCACAATTTCATTAAAGGACTAATGGACAAGGAAGGAGCAAGATGGTTGGCTACAGAGCAAGATCTGATGGCTAACGGGACACTCACCATACCACAACTGGACCAGGACCAGGACCACTGCAAGGCCAAGGACCAGAACCTTTTCAAGGCCAAGGACCAGGACTAGTTCAAGGCCAAGGATTAGGATCAGGACCAAGTCAAGCCCAAGGACCTGGATCAGGACCAAGTCAAGCCCAAGGACCAGGATCAGGATCAGTCCAAAGCTAAGGGCTAGAAGAGGGACCAGTTCAATCCCCATACGTTCATGCTGCACGGTGTGCACGAACTAGAGCAGCCGCTCTACACAGGTGGCCATCTCGTTAATTTCCACTTGAAATTCCGTGGCTTGGGGTCCAAGGTCTCCCTTGACGTTGCCTCCCTCGGGTGTTGCAAGATCCGCTACTCTCATGCGCTTGTTGGAGGATGGTGCAGCAAGGTCTTTGTTGGCAGCCATTGCATCCCCCGTTGCAAATCCAGAAACGTACCTATCAGCCGCGGCTGGTGGTGTCTTGAAGTATGCAAGGAACTTGGCAATGTAGGCGGTGAAGAACGGGCCTATCGGGCTGGAGTAATCTTTGTTTTTGCGGTACCGACGAAGCTAGACTCGGAGCTGATCATCCAGGATCAGTCCCTAGTTTATCTTCTCCTCCTTGTTAGCAAGGAGCAAGACACTCACGTGCTTGGGTTGTATGCGATTGTAATTTTTTTTAAGAAAATCAGACTAAGAACCCCTTGCATCCTAGCAAACCATGGCTCTTGCAATGCACTTCCTAAGGCATACACATCATACATGCCGTTATCTTGAGGATGGACACCATTGATGGCCGCGGTGACATTGGGTCGTGAAGTTTTGTACTCTGATGTCCACTCTGTCACTCTGGTTCCGTCCAAGCCAAAGAAGGCATTGAGATACTGAGGAGAGTATTGGACAAGGATCTTGTCCACGACGCCCGCGGGGAACTGCTCCTCCTTGCTATGCACCTTCATCGACTTCAAGAACTCGAGGCATCGAGCTACATCGACCTTGCCGTCCAAACGAGTCCAATACTTGATCAGGTTGGTCTTTGTCAACCAAGCTCCACCTGTCTTCTGCTTCCATTCCCGCAACATCCTTGGAAGGTAGATTGGTCCCATGGAGGTCTTGGTGTCCATGATGTGTGTGAAAACTGAGAGAG
The DNA here is from genome assembly GCA_014871385.1 of Ceratodon purpureus. NCBI lineage: Eukaryota > Viridiplantae > Streptophyta > Bryopsida > Pseudoditrichales > Ditrichaceae > Ceratodon > Ceratodon purpureus. Next base: position 2,823,226 of record CM026426.1, read on the forward strand.
CGACGTGTGGTAGGAAGATGAGAGAGAGGAGTAGAACGCTGCGGGCTGGCACGAGGTGTGTGGAAGAGCTGTGAGAATGGTCGTCCAGGAGTCTGAGAGGGAAGGAAAGAGGAAGAGGATGAAGACCCCATGGGGCTGTTGCAAAGGGGACTGATGGGATTTCCAGGATGTGACTTGATGTTTGGTGGCAGATTTAGACAGCGAGGATGCGCTTTGGCGTGTTGTCCGTGGATGATGGCGGCGGAGTCCTATCTCGTCGGGATTGATCATGGTGACTTAGTTTCCCCGGTCCTTGATGTGCTGGTTGTCCATGAAAAAAGGCTAGCTCATTGGAAGAGTAGCCTTGGCTTGGTGGAACTTGTCTGGGCTGTCCATGGCGGCCGAGGTGATAGACGGGATGGTTGAGAGTTTGTGAGCTTGGGGCAGAGGTAGTGGCTATCCTTGGTAGTCGATGATGTCTAGGGTAGCTTTATTGTATAGACATGCCAAATCGGGTTGGACAATTGGTAATGGGATTGTATAGAGGTGTCTCGGGACGAGCGTCGTACCCAGGGTAGATACCCAGAGTGCAGAATCTACAGTTGGAACCATTGGCGAGGGTATCGTGAGACATGGTCTTAGGATATGCCTCATACTCAGGGTGGATACCTACGAGTGTGGACTCTGGTTCACACATCTCCACCCGAATGCGGTTGACCTGGACGTGTGGTCATAGGTCTTGGATGAGGGCATTATCCCTGATGGCCGTGGTTTCCACGTTTGGTTCAGCCGTGGTTTGTGCTTCGGCTGCTGAGTTAGTATAGATCTCTCCCAAACTTAGGTGCCACATTAGATGACGTGGTATAATAATGTTTAAGCTTATTTGTATTAAAAATAGTAGCTTGAGTATCATAATATTCAGTATTTACCAAAAGGGCAGTACTATTTGTTAACACTAGTTGGACACGGTACGAGCCGTGCCAGATGGATTCATACTTAGTTTTCTTCAATTTGGGATCGCGGGGGCACGAGAGCACTTGATCCCCCGTCTGAAAAAGTCGGGCAGGTTAGAAGGCTTGGAAATATTTGGCGCTTAGGGCCTGTTTGTCACTGATGTTTTAATTGTCAATGCACGGATTTCTTCCAAGTGGTGGATGTCTTGGATTCGGGCCGCGAGGAATTTGTAAGGTGAGTAATCTGTGGGATTCATGGATTGGAATGTCGGGGCTTTATACTCGGTGGGAAGCAAGGGTTGCGTCTTATAGACCATCTCAAATGGACTAAGTTAAGTGACGGTTTTTGTAGCAGCAGGGAGGCAATCGTCCTAGTTGGCTTGGTTGGCATGGACGAATCAGCCAAGCATGTTGATGATAGTTTTGTTAGTTGATTCAGCTTGGCCGTTTCTATGACGATTGTACACGTTACTAGTTCTGTGCTTGATGGTATGCTTCTCCATGAAATCCTCAATAACAAAGTTAACAAAATGGGTTCCCTGGTCCGACACGATTGCTAGGGGGCAATTAAACCGTGTAATGATATTATCAAAAAGAATGTCGCCGTGACTAGCGCTGTGTTACTACGCAGTGGCTTGGCCTCAATCCATTTAGTCGTGTAATCCGTGGCGAGTAGGATTACCTTGGTGGGTTATAAGACGAATTGGGCCTACGAAATTTAGTCCTCACCATTGGAATGGGCTCAACGGTGGTGTGGATTTTAAACATACTTTACATTGGTATTGAAAATTTGTGGTGGATATTTGACACGCATGGCAATTCTTAATGTAGGTGTGTCGTAGCATGGCGGTAACATATTCAGCTAAATAACCTAAATAACGCGTAACACACTCAAACCGCGCCAAGTTTGTTCCCAGGAGAAACCTGCGGTTGTAAACACAACTGAGAGAAGAGATAATCTAAAGAAAAGACATAAAAATCCCAAACACAACCCCACGAAAACACCCAAGGCTACAAAATCTAAGGGATTTGAGAAATCAGGGATGCTCCCAGTCACAAAAAATCCCACTATCCAAAGGTAGAAAGTGGTACACTATCTGTCCTGGTCTCGGATAGTAAACAGAAGAGGTGAATCTAGCGTAGGACGCAGTCCGAACTACGGAGGCCCGAGAAGAGTAAGGGTTAAGTTTCCATAGCCAAGGAAGCCACCCGCTAGTCGAGACCTCTTAGTTGTTCAAGTAAGCTCAAGGAGACTTGGACGATACAAAGGAGAATAGAAAGAGATTCAAGTTTGGGAAATTGTAGTAGCGGTAGAGAAAGAGCAAGCTGTGAGCACGACAAGATATTGAGAATTCAGAAGTAGAGAACGGCAATTTAGAAAGACACGACCAAACTCGTATGTTTATTCATTTATATGATAGCTTGGTAATAATAAGTACAATGCGTTGAGGCAGTAGAAGAGAGGATGATCATCTAGAGAAAATGACCTAAGGTCCTTAGCTATGAGCGTACTATCCTATAACACTAACTCGGAGGCCATGGGAAAAACTAGAGATCCTGGCGACTATGCTACTGCTAATTATTATACTAGTTTGATCCTGCTATTCTTGGCTGTGACCGTGCGTCTAACTCCCTGTTTGCGAAGGTGCTGCGCTTTAACTCCATGTTTGCCATGGTAGATCTTCAACCCCCGGTTTAACCATGTTGGTACTCCTCTAACTCTTAGTTCGCCATGGTGGTAATCCCTTGCTCCCTATTTGCCATGGAGCCCGTGCCTTGGACTTGTAACAGTAGGTTTCTAGATCAAAGGTGTAGCCTGTGATCTACCAAATTGTATTAGGACAAGTTGTGATTGTGAATTTGGTCATCCAGCAATTATAATAACGGTTTAGAGTGTTTGTTCACATTTGTTCTTGGCCTTGGAGGTGTCCTAGAATCATAACAAGTTCTCTTGGTTAGCTACAAATCACTAAGTTGCCCAAGGGAGATCCAATCGAAAGTTTGGATTTTTTGTTTCACAATTGCAGCTAGGGCTGCACAAAACACTGAGTACATTCCTGAGTTTCATTAGACGCACATTATGCCCCGGTCATCAGACGAGGTTCTGAACAAGTTGAGTTGCGCATGAGAAGCTTGTTTTGAGCATGGAGGTGTCTTGGAGACAACAAATTTGACTTGTGAATCAATGGAGACATTAGCCGTGTTGACCCGTTAATACGGCAGCCACGTCCAGTCAAAATGCTTAAAGAGTTCATTGAATTTATATGTCATGGAGAGTAGGGTCTCCAAGGATATACATACAGGTTGATGGATCATTGTGTACATGGTCCTACACAAGAGGAGATGTGGATCCAGATGAGACAGTTGAGTAAAGGAGTGCTTATGTTTAGAGGCGAAGGTGTGGCCAACAATTCAAGATTGGCCTAAAATCTCCCAATAGAGAGAATGCGTTGCGTTGATTTTGAGAAAACATGCACGGATTTGCGGGCTGAATTACAGGTTGTGCTCAATTGCGATGCCCAAAGGGTGAAGCAATTGGAGTGCCATGTGCGGAGACTCGAAGAAGACGTTGATCGCTGCCAGCGGAGGGCCAACTTTGAAAAGGAAACCCCCATGGGCATGCGACGTAGGGCTTGGGCTCTTAGAGGAATTCATGAGTTAAATCTTAGATCAAGTGGAACAAAAGCAAGAGTGAAGCTTATGCAGACAGTGTTGCAACCAGATGTGGTGGAGTCTGTTGTCAACAAAACCGAGTGGAGCGTCGACGTCAATGCATGTTGGGGGATAAAGAATCCCAAAGTAGAACCGCTATAGCACTAGCTCGAATTCTGTCAAAGCATGAAGGTGAAGCCCTCGCTTCTTAGCTCACTATGGCACATGTTGAGGGTAAGATTGCCAACAATGTGTTTAAATTGATTGGTCAGAGTATAGGATCGGACAACTTCACTTTGGTGTGCAGGTACATCCCCGAAACATTGTGAATGCTTTAGACTGGAGAATTGCGTGCCTAGATGTCAACCAGCAGTATAAACTTCTGAAGCGGGCCAAGCGGGCTGGCTTGTCCGATTACGTCAAAGAGGCTATGCAAGTGTTTTGCCATGGGCGGACACGCATTTCACCCAACAAAAAGGACGTAACTAGGCGGCGCATAGAGAGGAATGAGTATGTCATACATGCTACACGTTACCTCACGGACGCCCATATATGATTGACAATCCCAATCTTAGTCCATTTTAACACCTTGCTAGGAGCTCAGATTTCCATTAGAGTTCTCAAGTTCTTACAATACTCGTGTGTATGTCCACATCTACTCCGAGTCCTCCCTTAGTTTGTGAAGAGCACTTATTGCGCCTTTTTTGTTATAGAGTTGTTACCCTAGCTACTCCCACATTTAGGTCTGTAGTTCTGTAGTAGTCATGACCTCTTGTACGTTGCTCATAGTACAAGTAAAAGATAGTAGTTCATTGGAATGGTAATCAAGATAAATATCCAGTGGTAGAGAAGAACTCTTGGTAGATAATTGGTTGGCTCAAGGTACAGCTTATAGTACTGTGGCTACCGACGAATTCGGTTTAGAGAATTTGGCGGAACACTCTGGTACTCTGATTTCAAAGAGTACCAAATCGAATACTCTGACTAGCTTCTACAATATCCATGCCAAAGTTAGTAGTAATAGAGGGTTTTGCTGCATAGTATGTTGCACTATCTTATTACTCTGAGTATTTTATACGTCTGGAGAATAAGGGTGTTAGAATTAGGAGTACTCTTATATGTAGCCCACGTATCATGGTCATAGAGACTATATACTCAGAGTATTGGTAAAGGCAAGATTTAACCACTAAACCCTAGCCAACACACTCCTATCAAAACCCAAAAAAACCCAACAAAACCCAACTAAACTAAGTGTTCTAAACCTTCATAGAATGCTAGAAATGTACAATACAAGTGCAAAAAGTGGTCAAAACTGCATAAAATGGGTCAAAACAGCCGCAAAACATAGTATAACAGTTCCTAACAGCTTTTAGACCTTTCTGACTCTACCTGCTCTAGTGTAGAATGATCTCTCATAACCCTAAACCTGCCTTTTAAACCCCCTAAAAAGTTACAGAATCATTTAGTCGGCTTCGACAGAGTTCATCCAGTCGGCTGACAGAGTTCATTCGTAGGAACTGGATGACTATCGAGGACATCCTGGATGAAACTGAGAGGGGACTAGATGGGGCAAAAGGGAGAGACCGGTTAGGTCATTGGTTAACATTATCTCCTTTTTCCAGTAGTTCTGCATTCAGAACGCGTGGACAGTAAGAGAGAGGGTGGTAAATGGAAAGAAGTCGAATTGGCATGTAGTAAGAATAATTGCCAGACATTAGAACATGGTGGATAAGAAAACTAATCCTTAGATCAAACACATGGAATCCCTCCTAACTAGCAGTGATGCTAACTTCTGCTGTGAAGTTGTTTGTAGGTGGTGTAGCTCTTGCTTGAGCCTATCGGTGGTGCTTAAGTTTGAAACAGTCAGCTCCATAGAAGTCGGCTATGTAAAAGTTGGGTGCATAGAAGCTGGAGCGGCGCTTTGATAATCATCTTGAGAGACCTCTGAAGAAGGCTGTGGCGGTCGGCTGTGTAAAGGAGTTGGCTCGCAAGAGCCATCTAGGGAGCTGCCTCTTGGAATTGGGACTTCACTATCTAGAATAGTTGGGGAGTGAAAGCAGTGAAAATACTCCTGTTGTACTGCTGTCTGCTTTGCTGCCAAGATTGTCTCTTTCAATGCAGTGTTAACAAATAGCAGCCGCTGCTTGAATCCAATGGAATTTTGTAAGGCTTGTACCGTCACCTTCTCCTCTTCTGTAATCAAGCTGATTGTAGAGCCCTCTTCCAGAAGTACGTTTTCAAAGGTCGAATCCTCGACCTTTTACAGGAATCACAAGAAGACCAAGATCAATAACCACAGCTCCGACAACCACCATAGACTATATGCTTGGATCATTGGAGACCTTTGGAATCAACTCAAGGAAACGTCGTTTGACAGTTGGCACGGCATGGTAGGCTGGTGCACGCAGCTCTACCAAGTTTACAGACGCAGTCGGCTCACACGCACTTGTTTGGAATTCTTGACTCTTCACGTACTCTGTGAGAGTAGGGGCCACTGCCAACAGTTGTTCTGACGACACCGTAATGGGGGTCTCCAGGATTTGGCGGCTGATATCCTACACCAAAGCTTCTAGCTGGATTCCAGGAAGACTCTCCATACTTACCTTCGGTGCCTTCTTTGGGATATTCTGAAGACAATCAAGGTTAGGAAAACCAATCTAGTCACCATTCAAAATCGGTGCCGCAAGTGCGTTAGCCTCCAAGTTGGTTGTTGTGGCCCCTTCAAGTTCCTCTTGTGCCACTTTGTCTTCCAATTGATGCCCAACCTTCACTCTCGCTGCTCCGATTAGAGAAACTGCCACCTCAGAGTCTTCGAGCTCCTGTAGTTTCACATTATTGACACCCACATTATCAATACCAAGTTTTTTAGATGCCACAAATTGCTCAAACCTCAACTTGTAAGAATAGTTGTGCATTTGATGGTCGGTATCGTCGCAAATAAAGCAAGTATCGTTTTGGCTAGAGGCATCATGCTGGAACCCTTCAGGTCGGCTGTTATCAAGTCGGCTAGTGTTGTTGCCGTGTTGCAAAACAATTACTTTGTCGACCGCCACAATTGGTGTACCTTCAGGCCGTCGAAGTCTATTGTTTGGGTTGGCTAGGTTGAAAAAGCAGTAAGCATCATCATGGTCGTATTTCTTGCAAACAGTGCAATCCCTCCACCTCAGCTGGTAAGGCAGTCGGCTGTCCACTAGTCGGCTCTAACTGTCAGGCTTGAAAGTACAGTTCCTTCCCTAAAGCATTTGTGCAGTTGGTTTCATAGCGGAGCTACCTCCTTTAATTTTGCTAGAGAGTTGGTTGTTTGGGCGCTTGTCGTGACCTTTAGGTAGTCCACCAGGACTGCCCTGAAGTAGGTCACCTTGAAGCCTTCTCCAACATCTGTTTGCAAACACTTGATCAGTTTTCTAAACCTCTCATAATAATCTTGAACCTTCTCCCCCTCATCTTGTTTGAAGGTCCTTAGAGTCATGTACAACTGTTCATCAAAGTCTTGCTCTCTGAATCGCAACTTGAACGCCTCCTTTGTCTCCTCTCAAGTGCAATTGGAGTGATGATCCAACCAATCATCAAACCATCTCTGGGCCTTATCAACAAGGGTTGTTCCATACAAGAGAATGATGATACTCTCATCAATCTCCCCATTGAACCAAGCACACTTGTCAAAATGTCTTCGGTGAGCATCAGTGTTAGCTCCCTCCATGTATACCCGGTACGATAATTGCTTCCGCTGTGCACTGACTGGTAGCTGTGGAGGAGACTTAAAGTCGGTTGTGCGCACGACTGGTACTACACGGGGATATCCTGCCAAAGTAGGCGGATAAGTCGTGTGAATCTTAGTGGCAGTCAACACTGCTCGGTAGTCTCGCAAAAAATCACCAAAACTATAGCCCTAAGGTACTGGAGTGGGCCGAGCATCCACTGACCAAGCCACATGAGTTGGACCAGGTATTGACTCTCTAACAGACGGCTGTATTGATTGCTTTGGATACCATACTGACTGAGTCGGCTGTCGCGCGTCATACACATCACCTGTCAGGTTGCCCAAATATCCAAACACTAGTGTGTCATCAAGGTCATCTGTGCAAGTAGTGGTCTTGAAATGCACTTGCCCGCAATTGACTCTAGATGAAAAGTAGATAAATCAGGCAGCCGTGATGGTATCCCTCCACTGCGCTCATACTCTTGCCTCCTTTCTTGCTGTTTTTACCAATCCTTGTTTTGTGTATGCTCATGCTCCTCCCGTCCAAGCCGTTCTTCTTCCCTTTGTTGGGTAGCCAATTGCTGTGCTGCCAAGTGCAGGGCTGCAGACTGCTGTGCTGCCAACTCCTGTGCTGCCAACTCTTGTGCTGCCTTCCAAACACGCCGGTTAAACTCCATCTCGAGCATTGTCGGGTGTTGCTTTAATAGCCACTATGGCTCTGTATGACTAGGGGAGAGCACAATAAAGTGGACCACAAAGTGCAATATGTGATCACGAAAAAGTGAATATGAAGTGTGCTGTTTTTTAGAGCTCAAAGCTTATTTTGAGCATTTTGGTGTAGTTTTTGAGCATTTTAGTCACTTTTTAAGATGTCATAAGGCATCTTACAGGCATCTCCATAAAAAAAACATCTTCAATTGAAACTTAATTTGACCGCTAGTTCTAAATCATGAAAATGAACTTTTCCAAAGTCTTAATTTCTTCATTTAGGGCCCTCTATTGTCTTTAGAAGATGTTTTTTTCCAATTTAAAAAACAATGTTTGGTGAAAAAAACCTCACAAAAAGTTTCACGGAAAACAATGTTTTAAAAACGTCCCTGCGGTACTTCTTGCCAATCTAGGATTGCAAACACGGCCACCCGGATCATTTCTACAAGCGTAATGTACAAACAAAGGGCCCCGCAAAGTCAAAAGTGATTTCTGTCAAAACTACAATGTAATACGGTCACTTTTCCTAATGACTGCATTCACTTTGCCAAACTTTAAGGTTCTCGTACGGCATTGTAGAAGACGCAAATTTGTACCATATTCTCCCACACTTTAGATAATCAAGTCTATTTTCTATACCTAAACTTCTTCCCATCATACTAACAACCAAGATGCCACTTTTTTAAGTCTTTGCAATAGGGGCTGAAATTGGCAATGAGCTAAGCACTTTTGTGGTACACTTTATTGTGCTTCCCCCCGACTATGGTGTAACGATGCTACTCTCGACGGTGCACCTTGCTGCAAGGCTTCCAACTATAGGAGATATTTTCCTGGGTCTGTAATGCCTTGTGTTTGAGTCGTGTGATGCTGTCTGGCCCGCTCCTTCTTGGCCAACATGTCAACCTTGAACGCCTCTACTGCCAGTCGGTCCTCCTCATCTAGCTCTTACTCAGCCAGAAGTTGGAATTCATCTAGGAAGTGAACATTCCTACTAGCGATGTCTTCAAAGTGGTTCACTGGCCCGTGCTCTTGAACTAATTGACTCCTTGTTTTTTTCCAACTTCTGCCTTGAGTTCGAAAATGCGGCTCGTAGTGACTCCGTACACCCTGCCGATAACAGTTCAGCACCTCGGAATAACAATGACAGCAGTTAAACACCTCTAAACACTCCTGACACGCACAGCTGCACCTTTGCAAATTTAATGTGTGTACTTCAAGACCTCTCTAGTGTGTGGAACAACCTACAACAAGCTGGAGATCACATGATACACACTGTAATACGTTGACTTGTAGCAGCCTTATCTCGTTTTTCGCTCCTAGACTACCTTATTACTCTGAGTATTTTATACATATGGAGAATAAGGGTGTTAGTACTAGGAGTACTCTTATATGTAGCCCACGTATCATGGTCATGGAGACTGTATACTCTGAGTATTGATAAAGGTAGGATTTAACCACTAAACCCTAGCCTTAACAATCCCATCAAAACCCAACAAACCCCAGCTGAACTAAGTGTTCCAAACCCTCATAGAATGCTGTAAATGTACAATACAAGTGCAAAAAGAGGTCAAAACTGCATAAAATGGGTCAAAACAGCCGCAAAACAAAGTATAGTAGCTCCTAATAGCTCTTAGACCTCTCTGACGCTACCTACTTTAGAATAGAATGATCTCTCAAAACCCTAAACCTGTCTTTTAAACCCCCTGAAAAGTGACTGAATCATCTAATCGGCTTCGACAGAGTTCATCCGGTCAGCTAACAGAGTTCATCCGCAAGAACTAGATGACTGTCGGGGAACTTCTTGGATGAAACTAAGAGGGGACTGGATGGGGCTAAAGGGAGAGACCGGTTGGGTCTACGGTTAACAAGTATCATGTTTGTTACCATTTCCAAAACAGGGTTTTGGTGGTGAGGCAATATGTGACTGATTAGTGCATTCATTTGCAGGCCCTGCTGTTTGTAAATTTGAAGGAAGCGCATCATGAATGCCACAGCAAGCAAAGAGCTTTTGACTATCTAAAACCCTGGTATGTTAAAACTTTGAAAGATCAAAATTCTTGTTGCTATCTCTATCATGTAGAAGTTGATCTTTTAAGGGAAGCTATAAACACAATCCGAGATTCCTCTAAGGTGAATCAATGTCAGAAAGGTTGTACATGCGGGTGTGAGGTCTGTGGTAGTCATGCTAATGGTTGTTGTGCTACCAATAAGACATCTGAACAAATCTCCTCATTATGGCAAACATGCGTGTGTCCCAAGGGGGACGTTGAAAAACGGCATAAACTATCTTGCTTAATGGGCGATTGCTCATCTTGTCGTGTTGGGAGGCTCAAATTTTGTCCTCAAGAGTGCTCCTTTGCTACTGATTTGGTGGTCAAGTGGAGATGTTTTGAGATGAAAGTAATAGGAATACATGAGAAAACAGGTCAACAAAAGGTACGTATCCAAGAGGTGTTCAAAGAAAAGAGAGCCGGTGAGTTTGTAACGTACTTGAAGAAAAAGGTACAGCAGTTTGTCACTCACAATTTTGTTGCCAATTGGCAAGATGCAAAGTGCCAGAAGATGATGGAGAACGTACCACATGGTGTTCTAATTTCACAACCTGATTTCGCAGAAAATTATACTTTTGCAATTCAAAAGGAGGTGCAACATATGCGTTGGTTTAGTAGTTCCATAACTATACTTGTGCACATTACATTGAATAAGCCTCCCTTGATAGAAAGGTGAGGATTTAGGCTTAATCAAGCATACTCATGACTACATTAGTGATGATAAAAAGTATGACGATTTGTTTGTACAACATTGTATGCTTGTGCACTGGAAGTGGGTGGTAGATGTAAGCTTGAAGCCTAGAGAACACTAGGTGTATAGCGTCGGGTGTGCCCAAAAATTTAAGGAAGCTCGTGCCATGTATTTTGTGGCTCGCTACCCCATGCTCACACGATGCACGATGAGATGGAGTTTTTTTGGTACTGGCCACGGAAAACCAATTGCTGTGTCACTTAACGATTCATGCCTATAGCTCGTCTTCTCTGAACATTGTGGGTACATTGGAGTTCCCGTGTGGTTCAAGGTTATACTATAAGTATTTTCCTCGCACGATGCATGAACCAGCGTACTAAATTTATACTCTAAGTACTCTCTATGTAGCATGAGTACTGACGTCGTTAATACAAATGGTGCAAAAGTGTGGGATGGAGCTGGAGCGGTTGCGAAGAGGGCTTTACGCATCCATGAAATCCAGCACCCAGAAGACGAGTTGGCCAACGCATCACAGTGTGTTTATTTCTTAAAAACAAGGTTCAGTCGTAGAGTGGTCAGTTCCTCAGATGTTTCTAAAGAGGTGCCCATATCTAGAGTGTTCTGGCATATTGGCCTTGGAGATGTCGACAGAGTGAATGAATATAGAAGTGTAGAACCATCTCAGGTTCTAGGCAATTCCATAGTATACTCAATATTTTGAGGGCTGATTCTACATTGCTAATGGTGCGTGATTTGTCATGTCTCTGCGCACGCTGCATTAATCAAGAGAGGGTGCACTGCGAGCAAAAGTCACATGTGGAAAATTGGCAATTACTACGTCTTCGACCAACAAATGCACTTGGAATACAAGAGCAAATCGAATGTCAAGATGATCTTGAGAATTGGGTAGCACGCGATCATGACAACTCACATTCAACCCTTCTCACAGTAGGTGAAAACTTCTTGATACCGGCTTTCAAAGGCAACGATGAGGGGGTTAATTTTTATGTATTGCAGTGTAAAATGAATGGGTCTCAGGTCCAAGAGTACTTCATTTTCCCATGGGGCAAATCTCTTCAGAAGGAAGATTATGCAGTGGCTGGCACGTACTATCAGAAGTACGAGAGAGGGTCAAACACCATTGTCTAACTCGAAAGATCCGTGCAGGCCCAAAAACATGCAAATAAGGTGAGGGCTGTGAAATTCCCGATGATCTTAGCTTCACATGTAGTTCGGGGTGGTGATGCAATTTACAAGATGACGGAGGAGACATTCGAAATGATCCAACAAGTCTTATCTGCATGGTAGGCAATTGATGAGGTTACAAGTAGAGTGCTCAATTGTTACCGGGCAGGGTAATACAATGGCCACGGACTACCTGTTGCGGCCACGGTCACCAAGCAACAGGCTAGGGGCAGAACTACGAGTAGTAGCAGGAAAATAGGTTGCACAATATAGTATAAAAGTGTAGCGAATAGCAATTGGACCTCTCTCTGAATTTTATATCCTCGTGGCTTTCCTCACTCATCCTTGCTTCATCAATCCCTTAGCCATTCCTCACAACTGTTTGTGCAAGGCCTCTCCTTTAGGCTTACTTCGTGGATTCTTGGTTGTAGACTTTTACCTGGGTGACTAAGGGCGCATGATTCTACAGTCAGAGATCCACGGTATGAAAAGACCCCTCGGTCACAGAGACTCCTCCTAACCAAGTCTTCCCTAAAACACTAAGTCCTTCTTAGGTAGGACCAAACTTAGCCAAGGGCCCGTACCTTGTTTGGACTCTTCATCTCTTGGTTGTACTTACTCTTCCCTGGTCTTACATCTCCATTGGTAAACCCAGCCTAACATTTTGGCGACCATGCTGGGGATGGAATGTTGAAGTAAAATCAAAACTCTCTTCTAAGCTGAAACACCATGCCACGAAGAGAATTTGCCACAGAAAGAAACACTGAGGCAGAAGAAATTGCACAACATGATGACCCTAATGCCACAAAAGAATTCGTGCAATGGATGAAACTATAAATGACTAACCTAGCAGCTAAAAATGTGCTACCAATGCCAAACTTGAGATGCTTAGCATCCAATATCAGACTTTAGAGGACAGCCACTCCCAGGAAGCGAACCATGTAAACCAGGCTTCCAAGGCTCCTATAGAACCACTCAGATTAGCCACACTTCCTAGAAGGAACCTTAGAGCTACAACCACTGGCAGTGACCCTGAAAGGCAGGCCAAGCTCCCGAAGATTCCCTACCTTGTCTTCGACGAATCAAGAGACCTAGACTGGCACATACGCCGTTTCAAGGTCATTGCACGCACAAATGGGATTAATAACCTTGCAATTTTACAAAATATCTTTGGCACCACCCTTTAGGGAAACCACATTAACTGGTACATCCATTTTGAAACCAAGCACACCCATGCCACTTGGGATGAGATCGAACGAAGTTTTTTGCAGAAATTCAGAAAACTCAAAACGAGCTCGGAAATACTACATGCCTTGACTAGCATCTCACAAGAAAGAAATGATTCCGTAGACAAATTTTATGACAAGTTTAAACAATTGGCAGATAAACTGAGCCAACAACCCGAGGAAGATTACTTGTGTGAATGGTTTAAAAAAGGATTATTACCATGGATTCAACAAGGAATTGTCATCCGAGGAGTCAAAACCCTTCAGGACATACTCACAGCTGCAAATGATATTAGCAGGGAACTCAGGGCATTACAAAAGACTCAGGCTCCATTATTACCCCTGCCTACATTCCGCATCGAGGCTCGGCCAGCCCTAGCTCCATGTGCTACCTCTGGAAAAACGCACAATGGACGATGTTGGTTCGCACCAATAAATAGTCGCCCAGAAGAAACTCGACGTCCCATAGCAACCACCGCTGCCATATTTTCTGAAGAAGTCAACGTGGACGCCTTTCAGCCCAGTAGGAACGATGCTTGTTGGCACTGTGGCTCCCTGCAACATTGACGTGGCCAGTGTCCTGTGTTCAGACAACGATGGAGCCAGACCCGAAACACCAAGGAAAACCATGGTTCCATGCCTGCTGAGACACAAAGGACTAACTCTCACCCCGACGTGGAGGAATAACACTAACAGAAGTCCATGGAACCAAAACAAACGTGGCCACCATAGGTACCGCGGTAGTAACTACACGTTCCAAAACCAGAGACACCAACCATGTGATCAAATATAGGAAACCCTTCTCAGACCAACATTGGGAAAGGATGAACAATATTTGTAGAGAAATACAACAAGGATTGGAAATGCTCATGGTTGACCTTGGTATGCAAAAAATCCTAGATGACACCAATGTCATCATTACCTTGGCAAAATTGTTACAGTTAAGCCCCGAACTCCAAAGGTACGTGCAACAAGCATCCCTCTTGGATGCCCTTCAAGATCCTGCAGTCATCAAAGTTAACTCTACCGCGCTCAATCTAGATGCTGCTATCATTCATCTGCAACTCGGAAACAACAAACTCGGTAATGTCATAGTCAATAGAAGTTCCGAGGTAAACATGATGAGTAACAACCCCCAAGAATCCCTGGGGTTACCATCACCTTAGCAAGCCCAATTCATATTACACATGGCCAACGACGCTCCAGTACCTCCATTGGGCATCTTACCCGCAATAGCTATCACCACACATGGGGTATCCACCCCTGCAACTTTCGTGGTCATCGACATGCCCGATAGTAGAAGTTTCCCCATCCTCGTTGGGCAACCTTGGCTTTGAGACATGAACGCGATTCACGACTGGTCAAGAAATCAAATTCGGATACAATGCCAAGGTACCACTGCAGTTATTCTAGTAGATAGCTGCATCACTTGGGCTAAAGCTAATCAGATTAGACACAAAGCGGGGACAAGTTGGATTGAGGTTGTGTCAATTGAACAAGAAGCCTTGGTTTTTCAAGCTAACCTGGACCTCATCCCACTAGCTGAGATCCACTTGGCTAGCTTGATTGCGGACCAAGAAAAAATGGACATCCTAGAACACTTTTCCAAGGAAGTCAGGGAAACAGTAATAGTAAACGCCACCCCAGCTACCCATGCCCTCTAAAAGGCGGTGATTACTGGATGGACCTATGGCGCCAAGGAACAAGTTGAGTTGGCTAACCTAGGAACCATAGAAAAACCTCAGTATATTAAAATTAAAGCTGATGCTCCCAATACCATCAAGCAAGCTGCCATTGCCCTTTTTTACGAATACCAGGTTATTTTCGCCTGGGGGCATGAAGATTTACATGGTATTCCACGCACAATCGCCGCGCACACCATCGATTTGGTCCAGTGTGCCACCCCAGTTCAACAAAGAAGGTATCCATTGAATCCAAACTACGCCATCCGAGTTAAAGCTGAGCTGGACAAACTGTTAAAAGCCAAGTTTATATCCCCGGTTGACTCTGTGCCTTGGCCATCACCCATGGTCATCATACCAAAGAAAAACGGCACATTAAGAATCTGTGTCGACTTCCGCAAACTAAACGCACCTACCAAAAAAGATCACTATCCGCTCCCATATATAGAGGAAATCATAGATGAGGTAGCCGGCCATGAAATGTATTCATTCCTTGATTGCTTTTCCGGTTTCTACCAGGTAGCTATAGCCGAACAAGATAAAGGCAAAACAACGTTTTCCACGAAATGAAGACCATACCAGTTTGAAAGAATGCCTTTTGGCGCCAAAAATGCCCCCATGACATTTCAAAGAGTCATGGAATTAATTTTCAAACCCTACCTCAAACCTTTTCTCCAAATCTATTAGGATGATGGAACAGTCTATGGTTGCATGGAAGACCATGTCACCCATTTGCGCCAAATCTTCCATGCCTGTAGACCAATCGAGGTAAGCCTCAACGCTGGAAAATGTATGATTCCCTTCTTTGTAAGAGTTATCTTAGAGTACATCGTATGTAAGCATGGCAAACTCTCAGACTCCAAGAAAATCCAAGACATCCTCGACATGACTCCTCCTAAAAATCAAAAAGGTATACAAAGACACCTAGGACTATCCCAGTTCAATAGAATATATATAAAAAAAATTGGCCCATATTACAGAACCATTTCCGCCTTAAATTACACAGGGTACACATACCCTATGGATTGAACCCTAGAGGCCCAAGCCGCCCTGGACAAAATAAAGGAAGCCTACTCGAAGGCTCCTAACCTAATTGCCCCAGATTGGTCCAAGCCCTTCCATATGCACAGCGACACCTCAAACATTGCCGTGGGAATTATGTTGGCTCAGAACATACAAGGAAATTATGACCAATCTGTCACTTATGCAAGCCGCCTCGTAAACCAAGCTATGCGTAACTACTCTACCACAGAACGAGAAGCTCTAGCAATGATTTACGCAGTCAAAAAACTTTGCCACTACTTACTAGGAAATAAGTTTCGGTTTATGGTTGATCATCACAGCCTTCCTGACCTGGTCAACCAACCCTTAGTCACCAGACGAGTAGCAAGATGGATCATGATACTCCTAGAATATGACTTTGAGATATTCTATGCCCCTATGAGGCAAGACACATAGTAGCAGATTACATGTCCTAGGATTACCAGGCAACGAGGAGGGCATCGACGATTCCTTCAATGAGCCGTACCTTCAAGCAACCAACATCACCATCGACCCCCAAGGAGATTGGCAAAGCAATATCATGTACTATTTGACCCAAGGCACTATATTAGCAGGGTTAACTAGGACTAGGAAAATTAGCTTTGTTTGCACCACGCTACCCTACACAATGGTCCAAGGTCAACTATATCGCTGTGACCCAAACCAAGGACTTCAGTTATGCGCACCTACGTCACAGCAAGACTCTATTATATCCACCCTGCATAATGGCCCAGCAAGAGGATACAAATGACCTGAGACTACCATTAAAAAGGTGCTCACTGCCAAATATTGGTGGCCCACACTATACAAATATGTGTACGCCTATATCAAAAATTGCCATGCCTGCCAAATGGCCACGACAAATTTCCAACACCAAGGCCGCATACCCCTCAAGTCCATACCTCCCCTTGGTCCATTCCAACGCTGGAGCTTAGATTTTGTCGGACCCATACGCCCTGCCACACGCCAGGGATATAAATATATCCACGCTGTCACTAACTACACAACCGAATGGGTGGAAGTTCGGCCCCTCCGGAACAATACGGTTGTGGTCACTAACACATTCACATGTGAGAATATTATTACCCGATTTGGTTGTCCTTTGGAAATCGTGTCTGACCAAGGAACACACTTCGTAAATACGGTAATTGAAGACCTCTTGGACAACCATGTTATCAAACACAGGACTAGCACTGTCTACTATCCTCAGGGTAACGGCCAAGCCGAATCTACCAATAAAACACTTATCAACATGCTCCGCAGGTTTGTTCATGCCAACCAGGCTGATTGGGATGATTGTTGCCAGCAACCCTTTGGGCATACCGGGTAGCCACGAAAAGGGCCACACAGTCTAGTCCCTTTGAACTTGTTTACGAGACTCAACCTCTGTTACCTACAAAATATATAGCTTCCACATTTAGCACCTTGCAACCCAAGGAATACAGCCCATAGGGTCGTAGCTGCCCGGCTCCACAACATCCATCACCTAGAAGAAGTACGGGCCTTCGCTATAAAGAATATCACCAGTAAACTAGACCTGACGGCTAATTATTTCCAAGCCTCTAGACCTCCTAGGATTTTCCAAAAAGGGAATCAGGTTTTGTGGTGCCCTACAGACCTCAAGCTCCAAAAGACAAAGTTTTAATCTATCTGGAATGGCCCCTACCGAGTTCAATTAGTCCTACCAAACAACACAGTGTTACTAGTGAACAATGATAACTATGATCCACAAGCAACTATAGTCAATACTACTAAACTAAAACACTACCACTCAGTGACTCCCATCACATTCCCTGAGCTCAACCTAGGTGACATCCATAACACCTTGGCTACCGGGGCACACAATATCCTCTAAGCCTCGAGCGATCCGACTTCTCATCAATCAGGGGAGGGCACTCCTCTAGTTTATCCGGATCCCAAACATAGTAAAAATCAAATGGACCCTCACTCCTTGGCAATCCATGCAAAATCCATACAAATCATTCAGAATTAGGTCGGGAAACAGTCGGCAACTTTGACATCCAAACCCCTGGGAGTCCATGTGAGCCAAATTCCCCAAAAACTAGCCTCAAATGTGACCACCATGATCCTAGAGATCCATGTCAGCCACATTCAAGTAGACCTAGGCAACCTTAGCAATCAAGGGCATGCTAGCAATGGGTGAACCAGGGCCAGCTGTACGCTCCGCACCACTAGGGCCTCCCCGCCACCATTTGCGCTAGGCAGTAATCCTTCCCTACAGCTGCCCTAGCAATGTCCCCCTTGTCTATGTCTCCCTCATCTGGTCACACCATGTCCAAAACGTCCTCCGTCATCTTCCTTTGGGCCCTTGGTCCTCCCAAAGAAGGAGCTTGGTCATCCAAGCATCCCACATAGTGCACATGCAATAGCTCTCCAGACTGCGTGCGCTCCGCCTTCCCCGCAAGCACTGTCTTTTAGCTCCCCATTGTCTCTTTTTCTCTTTGCTATCCTGCGACACATCCAGCCCACAGTGGAGTCTCGTAGTAGTCAGTGCAGCATTGTCACCATGGAGAGCAGGAAACGTGCCCCGCCGTTCTTTGTTCCCCGCCAGATCATGGAGTGGAAGAGGAGGCCAGAGCTGATCTGGACCACGAAGACACGATTGGGGCGTTATTACACACTTTTGAAAGGCAAGGTCCACATCAAGCATTGCCATGAGTTTGCCGCATCTAATCGGGACCACCCAGAAGATGAGCAGTATCCATCCGGGATGGTCGAGGGAGTCTTGGTGCAGTACTCAAGTCCGTACCTACACAAGTTCTTTGGCTGGGACGGCCTTGGAGCGACCAAATGGAGCCCGGCATGTACACATCCGCAACGAGACCTCATCGCCCTCGCCCACACCATTAGAGACAATGGTCGGTATGATATTTTTGCCCTCGGTAAAATTTATGAGGATCCATGGTTAGCCAGGATGCGCGGGAGTCTCAACCAGGTTTATTTTAAGAATGATTGTAATGGCATTTTTGCTGAGCAACCCAGTCTCTTGCTTCTAGCCAACAAGGGAGAACGCCTCAATTGGGGATTGTTGGTCAAAGAAAACTTCGAGATTGAGCTACGCGGGCATCGTCGCAAGCCAGGATAATAGAGCCCCATTGGCCCATTTCTCTCTTCCGACACTGCACACTCTCTATCATTCCACCGGCGCAATCACCAAGCGCCCCTTATGGGGACGTTCTTGGATGTCTAGCACAAGATCGTAGCAGCAGCCGCACAAGGCAGTGCAGCCCTTGGTACTAGCAAGAGGCCGCGATTGATTGAGCTTGCTCCGACCACAACAATTGCCACAACGTCTACTTGAGGTCCGCATGCCATGGAGTTCCACTTGAAGAAAGAAGCCCTCACCGCATGCATAGAGACGGTGTTTCAATTTGTCCATCCTGCCGAGCAAGAGCATCAGTCTTTGGACAGGGCTCACAAGGACTTCGCGGAGCGTATCTGACACAAGGCCACCTAGACAGTTTAAGCCGCGCATACCAAGGCTCACAAACAGGTAGAGGCCGTGAAGATAGAATATCAACAGCAGATGGAAGAGACAAACCAGACACTCCACAACCTCCGATAGCAGCTGCAAAATCTCAAATTAGAGCTTTGTGCCACACAAGACCATAGGATACACTCACCAAGGAGAAGATGTTCTTAACTGAACGCACCAAGGCGCTGGAATCCCAGAGTGCTAAGACTCTCGCAAGGTGCAAAGCCTTGGTCACCAACAACAAAGCCCTAAAGTAACACCAAGGAGCACCATTTCCAGCAGCAGCAATTCCACAGGAGCTATCACAACTGTAGCAGGAACGGACGGCCATAGAACATGTGAAGGAAACCTTTGAAGCAAACAAAGTGGGATGGGTCCATAACGCAACTAACCTGATTGCAACGTATGCATATGAGTATCTTCGAAGCCATCTTCCAGTTGCTGATGCCCCACTCTCGAAGTACATGGAGCAGTGTATCGATAACGCTCTGGTCACCTTGGAATTGGGGCAGTCGAAGCATGATTGGGAGACAACAGACATGGATATGGACCTCCTAGGTGATCTCCCTAAAGCATCCTTATCCATGTCCATTACCACCCATAGAGTCCACAAAATCTCTTCGCTCCCAATGCTATTCCAGCTCCTAGCTCCAGCTCAGGCAAGGCACATGTAGGGACTGCCACATCATCCACCTCCAACCCCGATCCCGCACATCTTGACCCCGTAACTTTGAGGAGCGCGTGGACATTCCCGACCATCTGACCGATGTGGAGGACACACCCCAACCATCCCCGCGTCTGCTCCAACCTCTCTAAGCTTCTCCCAGCCAGCAAACGGTACCATTTCAACCTAAACCCTTTAAAATTCAGAGAGAAGCATTAAAAAAGATTGAGGAAGAAAATAACCCATGGGCACAAGCGAGTGATGAGAGCGAAGCAAATGAAGAGGTGGAAGTAGCGATTAAGAAAGTTAAGAATTATTTCACTCACAACCCTAACTTAGACGCAATCTACAGCAACCCTGAATCCGACCGCGTCCAGTGCCCACCATGCGACAAACTGTTGGGTAAGACAATTTAAAATGTCTATCAGCACGCCTTGACTCCGTGTTCCACGCACAACTTGATACATCAAGGTGTGGCTGCCGCCATTGCAACATTCTATGGTGGCCAAGCTCCTCCCCGACGACAGATGCAGGTGCCACTTGAAGAGACTCGACCCGACAAAAGGCCGGCTCATCGGCGTACCCGTGGCTCACGAGCGATCCGAGGACAAATTGCACTCTTCAACGGAGGGCAAAATGTTACCCGGCATGGTAACACAGTGGCCAGAGACTACGTGTTGCGGCCACGGTCACCAAGCAGCAGGCTAGCGGCAGAACTACGAGTAGTAGCAGGAAAATAGGTTGCACAGTATAGTATAAAAGTGTAGCGAATAGCAATTGGACCTCTCTCTGAATTTTATATGAAGGTCGGACTTAAGCTCGCGAGCTGCCTCTCTGAATCTCTCTTTTTCTTAATACATACCGTGGCCACTTACATGGCACTTGGACTTCTCTGCTAATCTCTTTGGTATTCATGGTTCTCCAGTCCAACTAAGTTTTTCGTCTATATTGTATCCTCGTGGCTTTCCTCACCCCTCCTTGCTTGATCAATCCCTTAGCCATTCCTCACAACTTTTTGTGCAAGGCCTCTCCTTTGGGCTTACTTCCTGGATTCTTGGTTTTAGACTTTTACCTGGGTGACTAAGGGCGCATGATTCTACAGTCACAGATCCACGGTATGAAAAGACCCCTCGGTCACAGAGACTCCTCCTAACCAAGTCTTCCCTAAAACACTAAGTCCTTCTTAGGTAGGACCAAACTTAGCCAGGGGCCCGTACCTTGTTTGGACTCTTCATCTCTTGGTTGTACTCACTCTTCCCTGATCTCACATCTCCATTGGTTAAATCCTGCCTAACACGGTCGAAGAGAGGTCAACTGGGAGTGTAAGTACCGTAGACCCATGTACTTTTCCAATCATAGTCATATTTTTCCAAGGTGCGGTCTGTTTGTTTTGTAAAATACTATTCAAGGTAAATGTTTGTACGTTTTCTAATAGGTTCGCATAATAACTATGCTTGTCTAGATCCTATGTGGAGTGTCAAAATAGTTTATTTATGTGATCACCCATGATTGTATTGTATTTCTTTACAGTTCATCGAGAAGTCACAAGTACTAGATTAGCAGAAAAGTACAAATTCTTTGTTTGTCAAAAACTTTGAATCTGATCTCTTTCATGCAGAGGAAAGAAAAGCATACCGTCTTTAGATTCTATCAGCTAATTGATGGTTTTGTAGCTTATTTGTGGAAAGTCTAATAAATTAGTATTGATTGCTTAGCAAGGATAAAAGGGGGGAAATGTTATACGTTTTCAATATCCAGCGGTGGATTCTCGACGCCTTAGGATAGGTCTAAGTTGGCCTACTGTTTAATTTGGCAAAAGAGAATTTTTCCGTAATTCATTTAGTAGCCAATCACAAAGTTGAGAGTGTACATACAATACCAATAGTACGCAATGTACATACAATGTCGCATCCTAACTGTCAACGTCGACGACTTTATCATTTAGGCCATTCATTTTGGAGAAGTTGATCCAAAATTCAAGAGTGTTGAGCATTGGAAGGAGCGCATGCATGACCAACGAAGCAATCTTGTGAGCAGCGAGCAAGAAATCTAAAATTGGACTAAAATTTTGAAAAAAAATTGACTTTTTTCAAAATTTGCAATTTTTTTCTTTTTGTCAATTTTTTTTTTGCGGGCAGTCAAAAATGATTATATTTAGTAAAGTACCTATTTCCATGGATTCCATGTATAACCACAAATTATACATATAATTACGAAAACACAAGTTTTATTCTTTAAAAACAAGAATATATGGATTTAGGATGAAAAATACTTAAAATATATTGCAATATTCTGTTTTAGAATAATTTGATTCTGTATCACAATTATAATGATTTCCAGCTCTCTTAGGGGGTATCTCGGATCCGAGGGACTCCACATCGTCATTCGGTAGGTGTGTCTCGGATCCGAGATACCCTTTGACTAGGCTGAAAATTACAAATTTTTTTTACCGGAAAAAAAAAAAAAAAAAAAAAAAAACGCCAAGAAAATAAAATAAAATAAAGTATATGAATGATTATTGCCTCTTCAAAACTATGCATGTAAATCATCTGTGCACAATAAATAACTAAAGTAAGATAATAGTAGAAACTTTATTCTTCGCTGTTCAAATCAAATACAAATCCATTTCAAAATCATGGGACTGCTAGGATATTGTTAACATGGATGTTCACTTCTGAAGGGTAAATGCATGCTACACTGCGCCCATACGTTCTAAGACGCGCATAACTTCATTGTAGCTATAGCTAGGAGCATGCATGAAGAAGTCCTCCTTAGGATCCATCTTGCACATGTATCGAAGAATATAGTATACGTGTTTGCAATATTTCCATTGCTTTGCCTTTCCAAGAGTCTCCGAAAGCATCTTTACAAAATTTGGGCAAGTGCATTCGGGGAAGTTCGCAATGGTGATGCGGTACATCTTGTTCCCTCCTGTATTTAAAGTTACCACGCACTCATAACCAGGATAAGGAATAGTGGTTATTCCTGTAACACCGCAATAGTCCATGAGAGCGGCGCTTTCCCACTTGTTTCTGTGATCTACAGTGGGTACGTCAAGATTCATTGGAATGGAATGATTATTGTGGAGCGCAGGGTGCGCATTTGGGTTTGCTGGTTCCATAAAGTGGGACTTGGGAAGTGCCCACTTCGAAGCTCCTTGGTATTGGCGCCTTCGGGACAATTCACCTCACTCCTGCAATTGAAATCCAGCCTCCTCAAGATTTAGAAATTCCTGATGAGTAAGATTAGTTCCAATTTTCATAAGCCACACCATTCAGATGCTCGGCCAATCCATAACCCAAGTCTTGGTCCCCGCCTTCACGCAACGGCTCGTATCATCGGGGTAGAACCAGAACTCTGCAAGAACAATACGTTTGGTGTGATAGTCTTTCTTCCTCCCAGAATACGTAGGCGCAGGTGTGCCTTTTGCTCCCCTAGAAATCTTTGCATCGCATTTCTTCCTCGTCTGAGCTTGAAGGGCTTGACATTGTCGTGCTGACCGATTTGAAAGGCGAGCAATGTGCCACGTGTTAGGATCACAGTCTGTTTCCTATATAGACGTGGTGTGCTGCACACCACACGTTGGATCCGAAAGTGCTTCCTCATCCTTGCTCTTCTTGACCTGGTCCCCATGGCAGGTATTGAATAATTCAC
Source organism: Ceratodon purpureus (assembly GCA_014871385.1). Classification (NCBI taxonomy): domain Eukaryota; kingdom Viridiplantae; phylum Streptophyta; class Bryopsida; order Pseudoditrichales; family Ditrichaceae; genus Ceratodon; species Ceratodon purpureus. The sequence continues at coordinate 2,846,908 of CM026426.1, forward strand.
CTTATCTGAGCGATGTGAGTCGTGAGCTGATCCCAAAGGGAGATCAAGCTTCCGCTTTAATGAGCCAAAGATCTCGGCGCCCTCTAGTCCTTTCTCATTTGTTAGCACATCGTCCACTCTAGGATAGGCCTTCATTGCTTCAGTAATCATGACAGGGTCCAAGCTTCCTTATGTTTGACAAAGTCGAAGCTCTGCTTTATCCGGTCCTTTGCCCCCTCGCCCCCCCTTCAGATACTTCCTGTACTGCGTGCTTTGAATGAAGGCGCGCATCATATCATCCACTGTGGCGTCATATAGGCAGTTCCCCGTGTTACCAGATTGTTGTAGCCACTTGTTGTGTATTGTCTCCGCTAGGTTGCAAGAAGGCATGTCTGCTCGTTCATCAAGCAAGAGATTCTGTTGGAGAAGAAGAGAATTGATTAAGTAAATAGAAGAATTTGATACAGGGCTTGCATATGGGCCAAGGTTTAGGATGAGTTACTTACCAACTACATTGCTCCACCCCATTGCGTGTAGCGGTAGTGCCAGAAGACCATCCAGTCGTTGAGAGCTCGTAATGCAGCGTCCGAGGTGACGCACCCTCCACATTGCCACCATTCTCGGATGACGTTGTACATGTCCTCCCCTCCTCCTGGGTCTTAGTGTCCTTCCACTACTAGCATAGAGATCTCATTTTCTCTTGATTGTCCGGCTTGATGTGGGCTATCGTCACCCGCTCATGGCACTTGGTCGAGTGAAAAAGACAAGTTCGTTCTCCACCTTCCATCTTGTCATTCACGTTTCCGTTGCCGTACACCTTTCGCACAGCATGCGAGTTCGCACCTGCACTGTCCGCCATGAATCCTTTGAAGTTCGGCTTTAGATGTCCATTGTCCTCCATCACACTGTTCAGGTTGTCCCAGAACAAGGTCTGGGCAGTGGCGTCCTTGGACTGCATATCACATAGAGCTATGGTCTTGACTCTGCAATATCTACTATCGTATACATGACACGCCATGGTGCTTTAGTCCTTTACTCATATGACGTGGTCGAACATGATCCACGAATCTTCAAGGTCTCCCCCAGGCTGCATGCGCTTCACTAGGTCCGTACCACTGCCTGACATTTTGAAGATGAACACCTTCCCTTTCGTCTGGCCTGGAAAGCGGTTATCGTGGATGAATTTGAAGGCGTTGTACTCCTTCAATCGCATGATGTTATTGACTAGACCATTGTCCTGGCGTAGGAATTTCTTTGTACCTGCAACAAAGTGCCCAATGTTTGCATCCGACATGGTCTCAAACTTGTCCATCACCTGAGCCATAGGTGAACCACGAAGGTGATTCTGCCCTAGAATCGCTCGAATGAGGTAGTCCGCCAGAAATATCTTACTCGCTCCCAAGACGATGGCAGAGTTCTTCGCATTTGGAGTTCTTCGCACTTGCTCGCCTATGCACTCGTACATGAGATCCAAGGTCTCGAGGCTAGATGTTTATGATGCCCGAGATGGATGGCGGCCCGAGTCATGTCTGGATCTTTGCTGGTGACATGGAAGATCCTCGCAGCACATAATTCTAAACAGACAGGGGGAGTATGGCAGATTTATACACACAAGAGTTGAGTTAGACGGATGCTTCTCTCCTACTAAAATCTGACTTGTGGTAAGCCCAGCTCACTCAGTGGAATTCACCTTCCTTGGATTCCTATTTATATAATCACAGGTCAAGTTCAGGCACTGAAGATGGCCCGTACAGTTAGATTTGGGAAACTTGAGGCCGAAGTCATTCTGAACATTTGTGGTCATAGTCCTACACCACGTGTGCCTGTCCTATTGCGTCCCCATTCCATCCAACTCTCCACTGAATGTCGTGGGGATGTTCTCACGGAGAGGAGGCAACTCGAAGATCTTGTCACCATCATAGGTTGCGGGAAGGTAATTCACTTCTACATGCTCGAGGGTAGCTGTTAACTGGGGATTTAAGGTAGTAGAATAGAGGGGCACTAAAACTGTAGGGGAGCAGTAAAACTGCAGTTACTGGGGGGGGGCAGTAAACTGTTAAGTTACTGTCCTGCCCTGTAGTAACTTTGTTGGATGAAAACTGCCTGTTTTGGATGAAAACTGCCAGATGGATGAAAATTGTCAGATGGATGAAATCTGGTGGTTGGATGAAATCTGGTGGTCGGATGAAAACTGTTGGCAGTTAGGGTTTTGGGGGTGGCGGCTAGGGTTTTGGATGGGGTTGTGGGAGAGGGGGCTGCGAGGCTCATTCTCTCTCTCTCCCTCTCAGTTCAGAGCTCTCAGATGGTAGTTTGGGTGTAGGACATGTTGTAGGACTGTAGGAGGATGCTGTTAGAGCAGTTTTCAGGATCCTGGGGGGTCCAGATAGTGATATCAGTAGGGAGCAGAATCATGTACGGATTTACAGTGAGTAAAGGGAAGGAATTGATTACATTGGGTGTAAATGTCTGAAATTGCAGTTATGAGTGCTTGAGGGACCAGGTTAGTGGATTCACCTGGTGGGTCCAGTAGATCTGGTGTTTAAATGAGTGGGTATTGTAGATCAGACCAAGGAGAGTAGAAAAATGTATCAGATCTAGGAAAATACCATCAGGATTTGAGTAGATCTAAGTTGGCAGTTTCAGATCTCGGACCCGGATTCAGGGCAGTTTCAGGGCAGTTTCAGGGACAGTACAGAATTTTTCGCAGGATTTCAGAGAGCTTTAGGACAGTATTCATTTTTGAAGGAGTAAGAAAAATATTCCTTTCACATTGGCGACCATGCAACAGTTCAAACCATGTGGCTCTAGCTGCACACACCAGGACAGTACCAGATCCGTATTGTTCTAGGGGTGACCGGTACAGTGGCGATCCAGGGTTTGGGGGGAGCAGATCTGACAGTTCCAGGAAGCAGATCTGCACCAGTGGCAGTCACAGTGACCAGATTTGTGACAGTCAGGTTACTGTGACCAGATCTGGAACAGTAAGAGTTTTTGAAGCAGTCATGGGAGGAGTTTCATCTGTGACACCAGGAGCAGTGCAGACAAGATCAGTCGGGACCAGACAAGAGCCAGCTGGAGAGGAGGCGCATCTCTGGAGCTGAGGGCAGCTCTACAGCAAAAGGGGGATAGTCAGCCAGGACCAGGTAAGTTGCTGTTTCCCACTGATTTGAGGTTACATTGCAAGGAACAGTAGGCTGAATGTATGACCAGCAGTAAAAAAACGGAGCAGTCAGTAAAAACAGTCATAGATCTACTGTCTACGTAAATGGGCAGAAAGTAAAAATGTCGCAGTAAAAAATGAGGTAAAAAACAGAGCAGTCAAAAAATCGCAGTAAAAACGATGCAGTAAAAAATTGAGGTAAAAATGGCACAGTAAAAAATTAAGGTAAAAATGACGCAGTAAAAAATTAAAGTAAAAAGGTGGCAGTAAAAATGAACACCAGGAAAAAGGAAGGAAAGGAACCTAGGGACCAGTGATAGGAGTCTGGGAAGGAAACTGGACCTAAAAATCACTAGATCTAGGAAAAAAAGAAAAAACAGTCAAACTGGACCAGGACAGTGAAAAACTGGACCAGTTTCACTGAAAACTGTAAAGGCAGTACTGGAGGGTCCAGGACAGACCTTTTGGAAAACACTGTAAAACTGTATTGCTAAGAAATCTGGTATAATTCTAGACTAAGGATAACCTTGAAAACCTAAAAGGCAGTTAGGACCAACCTAAGTAGGAGCAGTAGCTACTGACAGACCCACAAAGGACCAGACTGGGGTGGCAGACGGCTGTACTGACAGGGACCAGGAGTACGGAGGACTAGTACCGGCAGGGACCAGAGGAGGACTGGGACAGAGATCCACATTACCTACCCAAGAGATCACCTGGAAGGGCAGACTCGACTTACTGGAGGAGCAGACAGACCAGAAGACCACCAGCAGGAAGGACCAGGAGGGAGGAGCAGTAACTGCCCTATCATGGAAGGCGACTACCAAGGATGGGACAAGGAAGAGTTGGCTAGGAGACAGGCAGCAGAGAGGCTGGCCAGATACGAGCTCAGGGAGCAGCAGAGAGCAGCAGTTGAACCAGGCAGGAACATGGGGGGGCAGCCCAGTTCTGAGGAGAGCATTGCCAAAGGAAAGACCAGGGACTTGATTGACATGGACCTGGTGGGCGAAAATTCAAGCCAGGAGACACTGCTTGGAGTAAGCAGGAGGACCGGATCAGCTAAGGGCGAACCTGGTCCCAGTTTCAAGAACTGGCAGGAGGATGAAGAGATCAGGAAGTATGATGGCACAATGCCATCACCAAGGACCAGCAGAAGGGAGTTTCCAAGACCAGGAGGTGGAGACGTCCATCACAGTTGGAATCCTCAACTGGAGACAGCAGTAGCATACGACCAGTTTCAAGAGGAGCAGAGGAGGAACACCAGCCGACCTAATACACCAAGACCAGGAATACAGACACCAGGAGACTTGGGGGAGACGCTGGAGACACTGAGGAAGAAACTGGACCAGGTCAGGAGTGAAGACAGGGCTTCAGGAGAGGCAGTACCCAATTCAGACCCGACCAGGACCAGCAGACAAGGACAGCAGACCACCAGGAAGCAGACAGTCCAGTTCGTCCAGGACCAGTTCCAAGGACCAGAGCAGGATGAAGAAGAGGAAGACAGGAGACAACAGGAGCAGTTCAAAGCCCAACAGCAAGCTAGGAGACAGGCTGAGAGGGCCAGAAGGGACCAGCAGACCATGGAAGAGGTGTACAGACACCAGATGGAGGAGCTAGGACAAGCCACCAGGTTCAAGGAAACCATGCAGGCTTGGGAGCAGAAGAATAGGGAAGAAATTTAAATGAAGGAAGCCATGAAGCTATGGCAGGAGACCAAGAGGATAGAGGAGCAGGACCAGGAGAGACAGAGGCAGGAAGCCCTTAGATCCTGGCAGGAGGCTCAAAGGAGGGAAGAAATCAAGCAGGCAGCAGAGAAGCAGGAAGCCATGCAGCAGGACCTGCTACGCCAGGAGGCCATGCGCCTATGGCAGGAGGCCCAGAGACTGGAGGACCAGAAGAAAAAGGAGGAAGAGAGACAAGAAGCAACCCGCCAGTCTACCATGTACAGGTGGCAGGAGGTGTTGAGGGAGGAAAGTCAGAAATTACCGGCCCAGCAGAAGGACATGTGGCCAGGATATGAACAATGTGAGGTACCAGGTGGAAGATCGGGTCCAGCAAAATCAGCAGAAGTGATGGGGGTACCAGTACCAGCAACTGCTATACCCCAGGGACCAGTAGAGAGCCATTTCCACCACCAGACAAGACCAGCAGGTCCATCGGGAGGAGGAGCAGCATCATCAACCTATGTGGACCACCTGACTGGTGATCTATACCAGCCAGAGGCACCCCAGTTAGTGTACTGGCCAGGTGGGGGAGCAGAGGTGGGAGCAGGAGCCAACAATCCAGGGACAGGATTCCGAAGATCAGCTGAGGCAGTTGGAGGAACATCATATGGGTCCAGACCACCAGTGGGGGGTGGAGTACCAGTGGCAACAGCAGCCAGCAGTTACTCAGACCGGCCGGTACTACCAGTCTACCCACCAGTTGGAAGGCCAGGTATACCACCAGTCTACCCACCAGTTGGAAGGCCAGGTATACCACCAGTATACCCACCAGATGGAAGGCCAGGTATAGGACCAGTGTACCCACCAGTTGGAGGACCAGTGTACCCACCAGTTGGAGAACCAGTGTACCCAGCACCTACAGGACCAGGCTACCCACCAGCTACAGGACCAGTATACCCACTAGCTACAGGACCAGTATACCCACCAGTTGGAGGACCGGTCGGACTACCAGCATCAGGACCAGTAAGTATGGCACATAGGAAGCCACTGCCATACTCCAAGTACAAAGAAGGTACAAATCCTGATGCTCATATTCGTCAGTTTGAGCGCACTTTGTGGCACAATGGGGAAACTGATGAGCAGGTTATCATTAACCTGATGGGTACCACCTTACTGGATAAGGTCGGGGCCTGGTATGAGAATTTTCTGGAGAGTCACCTTTACTGCTCATGGGAAGAAGTCAAGGCAGCCTTCAGGAGAAGGTACAGGGACCAGACAACCGATGAAGCAGTTTACAGGGAGTTGAAGTCCTTCAAGCAGGCAGATAGGGAGAAGGTGCAGGATTACTATGACAGGTTTATGACCCTGATCAAGTGTTTGCAGTCAGATCCTGGAGAAGGATTCCGAATTACAAATTTCAGGGCAGGTTTACTGGAGTACATCAAGATTACGACCAGTATTGCACCAGTGAAGACCCTGACAGAACTGGTGGATGCTGCTCTGAGGTGTGAAGAAAACTGCACCGATTCAAGTGGCAAGCCAACCAAGATTGAAGTCAAGAAAGTGGAGACCACCAGTAAGCCAGCGACTGTGACCAGGAAAGAACCAGGTCCGGATGCTCCTAGGCGAATCTGTGGTACATGTAAAAAAATGGGCCATGAAGATCGTGACTGCTGGTACAATCCAGCAAATCAGAGGGGTCCAGGTATGAAGAAAGAAGGAGAGGAACCAGTAGGGGTGAATGAAGTGTCTGCCCCAAAACCAACAGCCACCTACAACAGTAACTACAACCAGGGGTACCAGCGGTCATCTAACACCAGGGCAGGTAATGGCCAGCAAGGTAGTTTTGGAGACAAGCCTGAATGTTGTTATTTGTGTGGTGGAACAGGGCATAGGAGCTGGAACTGCCCTCTGAAGGCCCAGTGGGACCAGTTTCGGACACAAGGGGACCAGGGAACCAAGAAACCGGACCACCAGGTAAACAACGTAGAGATTGAGTTACTGGAGGATCCGGAGGACCAGGTAAACGTGGCCAGTATGACCAGGGCCCAGAGGAGGAAGGCAGGACTGCCTCCAATTGAAGACCAGTCAAAGGTACCCGAACCAAGGAAGGTTAGGACCAGAGAAGACTGGCAGGAGGAGGAACGACTCAGGAACTCTATGATAGAGACCCTGAAGGAAATTCAACTCAAGGAGGAAGAGGAGGCTAGAGCAGCAGAGCAGGCCAAACCAGTTCAACCACCAGAAGATAAGGACACAGCTGAAGGAAATTTACTGGACAATGATTGGGCAGGATTTCCGGATTCTGATGCCCTTGATTACAGTATGAAGACTGAGCAACCTGGACCAGCAGTACCGGCAGGGACCAGTATAGAGGGGGACCAGGGGCAGTACTACACAAAACTGGTGGGCAGGAAGATACTGGACAGTCCAGTTACAGTGTCTTTGGGGCAGTTACTGAAGGTAGCTCCCAATATCACTGATTATGTCAAGGCACACCTGTTCCCGGAATCGGGACCAGACAAGAATTCTGGACCAGACCCGACACCAGCAGTGAAGCCAAGGACCAGTACACCAGGTAAGCCGGATTTAATTAGCAGTTTGGCTATAGATGTTGACAGGGAACTGCCGGTGTTGACTGTGCAGGTTGGCAACGGGACCCTGGACAATGTACTGCTGGATGGTGGATCTGGTGTCAACCTGATCACTGAAGAGGAGCGTAAGCGATTGGGATTGAAGAACCCCCAGCCTGCACCCTTCAGATTGAGAATGGCAGACCAGACAGTGGTAGATCCGGTGGGGCTGATTCGAAATGTGAAGATCCACATTCATGGTATCCCTTACCTTATCACCTTGACTGTAATTAAAAACAAGGAGGTCAATGAAGCATATAGTATGCTGTTAGGTCGTCCTTGGTTGATTGATGCTAAGGTAAATCATGACTGGGGTAATAATCTGGTTACAATCAGAGGTAATGGGACAGTAAAAACTGTCTCAGTCAGTCAGAGGAAGGGGCCCAGGCCAAAACTGCCTGAGGTCCTGGTCTGTTATAATTTCACCGAAGGACTAACAGACGAGGAGGAAGCAAGATGGTTGGCTACAGAACAGGATCTAATGGCCATCGGGACAGTCACTATACCACGACTGGACCAGGACCCGGACCAGTTCAAGGCCAAGGACCAGGACCAGTCTAAGTTAAAGGACCAGGGGCGGGACCAGTTCAAGCCACAACACCAGGATCAGGACCAATTCAAGCCACAACACCAGGATCAGGACCAGTTCAAGTCCAAGGATCAAGATCAGGACCAGTTAAAAGTAAAGGACCAGAAGAGGGACCAGTTCAAGGCCAGGTCCAAGGACCAGGACCAGAGCCAGGACCAGTCAGAGCACCAGGAGGGGGGACCAGGTCGAGCCTATCCAGACCAGTTCTACACCTTTGAGGAGGGGGATATTGAGGTAGATGAGACACCAGCCAGGGAGAAGGTGTTGAAATTGAAGATCGCTGCCTGGACCCTACCGGAGTCGGAGCAGCTAAGGAAGATGAATCTGGGGACAGAGGAGGACCCCCAGTATGTGCGAATTAATGCCCATATCAGTCCAGAGCAGGCCCGGGAGGCAGAGGCCCTGTTCAGGGAATACAAGGATGTGTTTGCCTGGACCTACAAGGACCTGAAGGGTATCCCGCCATCGATTGCACAGCACAGGATAGAGCTGGAGAAGGACATACCACCAGCACACCAGGCCAGATATCGGATGAATCCGAACTACGCCAGTATTGTGAAGCAGGATCTGGACAAACTGCTCCAGGCCGGGTTCATAGCACCAGTGGAGGATGCCACCTGGTTATCACCCATTGTTATTGTGCCTAAGAAAAATGGAAAATTGAGAATTTGCATTGATTTTCGAAAGTTGAATGCTGCTACAAAAAAGGATCCTTACCCACTGCCATTTACTGAGGAGGTGTTGGATTCTGTGGCAGGACATGAGCAGTATTCATTTCTGGACGGGTACTCCGGGTACCACCAGATTCAGATAGCACCAGAGGACCGGTACAAGACTGCCTTTGTGACTGACTGGGGGGCCTTTGTCTGGGTGGTGATGCCATTCGGGCTAAAGAATGCTCCACCGACCTACCAGAGGGCAGTAAACCGTGCTTTTCGTGATTTTATTGGTGAATTCATGAAACTGTTTTTGGATGATTTCAGTGTTTACAGTGACATAATCAGTCATCTGGTTAAGTTGAGGCAGTGTTTCCAGAAATGTCGGGAGTATGGCATAAGCCTGAACCCGGAAAAATGTGCTTTACTGGTGTTTTCTGGTATCATCCTGGGCCATATTGTGTCCCAGGAAGGTAAGTTTCCGGACCCCAAGAAAATTGAGGCCATTGAAAAAATGCCTAGACCCCAGAAACCGGTTGATATCCAGGTTTTTAACGGTTTTGCCCAGTTTAACAGGTGTTACATCAAGGCCTATGCCCAGATCATGGAGCCCATCACCAGGCTGATGAGGAAGACTGAGGACTTTATCTGGTCCCACCAGTGTGAACAGGCCTGGTTGAAGATCAAGGAGCAGTACCAGAATGCACCGATCCTGATTGCCCCCAGATGGGACCTGGAGTTTCATGTGCATACTGATGCCTCGAACATTGCAGTCGGGGTGATGCTGGCCCAGAACCCAACAGGGAAGTGTGACCAGCCGATTTCTTATGCCAGCAGACTTTTGAATTCTGCTAAGAAAAATTACAGTACTACTGAAAGAGAGGCCTTAGCTATGGTTTATGCTCTGAACAAGTATAGACATTATTTACTGGGCAATAAGCTTGTTTTTTATGTTGACCATATGGCACTGGTGTATCTGGTCAACAAACCGCAGGTATCGGGCCGGATTGCGAGGTGGCTGCTGCTGTTTCAGGAGTTTGAGTTCACTGTGGTGTATAAGCCAGGGAAGAACCATGGAGTAGCAGATGCACTGTCCAGACTGCCCAATGGAGAACCAGCAACTGGTGTTGAGGACCAGACCAGTGATGCCAGTTTGTTTTATGTGAAGCCGGAATGGTTAGAGGATGTCAATTCTTACCTTAAAACTGGTGTTGTACGGCAGGATTTGACCAGGGAGGAGCAGCGGAAACTGGTCCTCAAGGCACTGCCATACACCCGGATCCGGGGGGTACTGCACAAGAGGGGCCAGGATCTGGTCCTCAGGAGGGTACTGGACCCGGTCGAGGCCGAAACAGTGATGAAGGAGATGCATTATGGAGCGGCTGGTGGTCATTTTTCACAGGAGATCACCACCAGGAAAATACTGGATGCCGGGTACTGGTGGCCAGCAGTACACAGAGATGTTTCTGAGTACTGTAAGGCCTGTGACCGGTGTCAGAGGGTTGGAGGCATGGCGAATACTGGACTGGCCACCCTAGTGACCAGTATGCCAGCAGAGCCATTCATGAAATGGGGGCTGGATTTTATAGGACCAGTCAAGCCTATGGCTGCCCGGTCAGGTAACAGGTACATACTGGTGGCTACAGATTATGCTACCAAATGGGTGGAGGCCCGGGCGTTAAGGACAAATTCGGCAGCAGTAACTGCTAAGTTCCTGTATGAGCAGATACTCACCAGGTACGGGTGTCCATTGACATTGGTCAGTGACCAGGGCTCTCATTTCATCAATGAGGCAATTGAACACCTGGTGGAGCATTTTCTGCTCCAGCACCGGACTTCTACGACCTACTACCCCCGGGGTAATGGCCAGGCAGAGTCGACCAACAAGGTAATTGGCCAACTGCTCAGCAAACTGGTCAATGAGAAGAGGACAGATTGGGATGAACACCTGCCTACAGTGTTGTTTTCCTACAGGACTGCTTTCAAGGTGACCACCGGGTATACACCATTTCAACTGGTGTATGGGCTCCATCCATTGATGCCCACGGAATACTTAGTTCCGACCAGGAGGACCAGTATGGAGACTGATTATACACCAGCCAGGGTACTACAGGCCAGGATAGCAGACCTGGAGCAGATGGATACCACCAGACAGGATGCACAGGAGCAGGCAGGGACCCGACAGTGGAGCAGGTCACTCTGGAGCCAGCAGCATTACAAGAGGAAGGATTTTCAGATTGGGGACTATGTACTCTGGTATCCCAAGGGGCACAAGGAGCATGTGGGCAAATTCAAGAGCAGGTGGTTTGGACCTTACAGGGTCCAGTATAGGCTGCCTAACAACACTGCTCTTTTGGTTTCAGTGCAGAATTTCGAGCCGGACCCGGTGATTGTCAACATCAACAAGCTGAAGCCTTACCGGTTTTATGACCAGGACCAGCTTGTTACTGTAACACCAGGTGATTCGACCAAGGGACTGGTCGAACAGCAAAAGGGGGATAGTGTGCAAGCAGGCCAGGGTGGGACCAGTTCGGGTGACCAAGCAGGCCAGGAAGGGACCAGTTTGGGTGACCAGGAAAGTACCAGCACCAGACAACGACATGCACCAGAAACACAGGACCAGGACATCCGACGCACCAGGGACCAGGACAAACGACAAGACCAGCAAGACAGGACCAGACAGGACCAGGACAGGCAAGACCAGCAAGACAGGATCAGACAAGACCAGCAAGACAAGACCAGACAGGACCAGGACAGAACAAATGAAGAGGGGCAGGAAGAAATCCCACAGCAGCAGAACAGGTTGAAGGGGGACCAGGAAGTAGACAAAGGGGATGAGGGCGAAATTAGTGAAAAAAATAAAGAAAAAAGAGGAAATAATCAAAAAGAAAAAAATAATGAAAAAGAGGAAGCAATCAAAAAAGGAGCAGAAGAGAAAGAAAGGAAGCAGCCAGCAGTACTATGTGGAGTAATGGAGGTCATCCCAGTCCAAGAGCGACACGTGGCAGAGGCGATGTTACAGCTAGGGGGGCGGCCAATAAAGGAAGAGGATGAAGAAAATTCATCCAGTCAACAGATTTCATCCATCATGGATGAAAAACGGCTACTAACCCTAAAACCTGTTTTCAGTTATTGGTGGTGTAGGGTTAACCGAGCCACAAATGAAGTAGAGGAAAGCTGAAGAAGGGTTCGGGTGGGTCAGTCAGGGGCAGAACGAGCACCAAGAGCCAGCACCCACGGCTCGCTGGAACGGACTTGGGAGATGGGGCAGCCGGAGCAACCGCAGGTGGATGAAGTACTGGCAGGGACGATACCCGGCCACAGCAGTTCATCCGTCAGGGAGAGAAGAAGACGACCAGAGGAAGGGGACTTACCCTATGGGACCGAAACCGTGGGTCTTTTCGAGAGCAGCAGTGGAAGGTCACAGCAGCCAGGGTTCGGGAGGAGGAGTGATAGTGAGTTTCGACGCAGTGGCAGCCGACAGCACCAACCGGTGGCAGGTTACAGTGGCAAACGGGGAGCAGGAGGGAGCTGCGAGAGAACCATTCGGCAGCAGAAGGCGGCGGCAGGGGGCGCTCAACAGCAGGAGGCAACAGCCGGGAGCGCCCAACAGCAGGAGGCAACAGCCGGGGGAGCTCAGCAGGAAGAGGTAGCAGCCGGGGGCGCTCAGCAGCAAGACACAGCACCGGGAGGCGCTCAGCAGCAGGAGGCAGCACCGGGAGGCGCTCAGCAGGAAGAGACAGCAGCCGGGGGCGCTCAGCAGCAAAAGGTAGCGGTGGATGGCGCGCGAGGAGATAGGCAGGGCCGACAGCAGCAGCCAACACCAAGCAGTGGAGAGAGACGAGTGTTTTTAGAGCAGCTAGGGTTTGCAGTCGGAAGACCTGCTGCGAGCAGTCGGCGCCGACAGCAGTTGGGCCGTGAAGGATCGAAGTTGGTAGGCGCCGAAGAAGGAGCAGCCGGCGGAGGAGCTAGGCAGTCAGCTGCAGGTGGCGGACAGCAGCCGCTAGGCGCCGAGAGAGAAGCAACGGGCGGTGGCGGACAGCAGTCGCTAGGCGCCGAGAGAGGAGCATCGGGCGGTGGCGGACAGCAGTCGCTAGGCACCGGGAGAGGAACAACGGGCGGTGGCAGCAAGCTGACCATCGGGGAAGCGCAGCAGCCAGCGGTTGGAAGGGAGCAAGGAGCGGGGCAATTGGAGACAGTGCGGGGGTTACAGCCGCAAAGTGATAGCGGGCAGTCGACACAAGAGGAAGATCCGAGCTTGGGCGAGAGGGGAGCCAGCGGCAGCAGCTGGGCGGTACGAGGAGAGATAGGCAGGGCAGCACTTGCCGACAGCAGAGAAGAAGGTGACCAGAGCCGAAGCAGGGTAGACCAGCTCTCCATCGAGCGACAGCCGGGACACCAGGTAAGGCACCGTCCATACAGAATTCCGGGTGCTTTGAGGGCTGCAGGCAGAGAGGCAGGATCGGTTAGGCAGGGATCGGAGGGGCATAGAAGGGATAACAGGAGCAGTAAACCAGCAGCCCGAGAGGAAGCGACAGCAGGAATAAGGGTTAGAGCAGGAAGACCAGTAAGGAGAATTTCGAAAAGGGGTTCGGGGGCAGTTTTAAGGGAAGCCTCAGTATTGACATTTAAGGATTGGGGCGAAGGGAGAGATTCAGAAGAGGAGGTGCAAACCAGAAGAAGAGTGGAGCAAGAGAAAAAATTAAAAAGAAAAGAAAAATTAAAAATGAACAAAAAACAACTAAGGCAGGGAGCAGGTTGGGACACCAGGGGGGGTGCAGGATCAGGGGACCAACAGTTTCCTACATCCAGTAGAAGAACTGCAGTCAAGGGGGACTTGCGACCTTACCTACAGGGATCAGGTGTGATTTCACACCAGGAGGAGATGGACCTAGAGCAGATGGAGGGGCAGGAACCTCCACAGCCGACACAGCAGGGACCCGGACCAGCACCAGGAGAGCAGGGACCAGGACCAGCACCAGGGCAGCAGGGACCAGGACCAACACCAGGGCAACAGGGACCAGCACCAGCACCAGGGCAGAAGGGACCAGCACCAGCACCAGGGCAGCAGGGACCAGGGCCAGCGTCAGGGGAGCAGGGACCAGGGCCAGCGTCAGGGGAGCAGGGACCAGGGCCAGCACCAGGGGAGCAGGGACCAGGGCCAGCATCAGGGGAGCAGGGACCAGGACCAGGGAACACCACCAGGAGGAAATTCACCAACCCCATGGCCAGAGTTCCTAGGAGGACCAGAGTTGAGAGGAAGGTAGACAGAGCCATTCAGCTCACCTTTCTTCCCTTGAAGCATTGGCAGGGATGGAGAGACCTCCAGGATAGTGACTGGGCAGAGCAGGTGGGTCTGGGGTCTTTTTATGAGTACACCTGGCCAGCACCACGCACAGAGCTGGTAGCAGACCTGGTGGAAGGGTTCCAGTACACCAAGGGGGAGAAGATTGAGTATTCCATGCCGATTCGGGCCACAGTGAGGGGTATTCCAGTGGAGATCACAGCATGGACCATACAGCAGGCTTTGGGGATTGAGGGGACCCGGACACCACCAGTTCCGAAGGGCGGCACTACCCTGGAGAAGAAGTATATGACCATGTTTGGGTTGACCAGGGCAGACCACACCAGTGATGGAACCAAGATCAGGGGGTTTGATGAGCAGTACCAGGAGCGGGTCAAGGCATTGGTGGAGATCATGTGTGTGAAGAAGACTTCCCAGTATGCCAGCAATGAGCTACTGGAGAACTTGTACCAGGCTGTGAGAAAGGGGAACCACAACTGGGCCCCCCTTATACTTTCCAGCTTGAGGAGGCTACTTATCCGGATCCACAACAGCCAGACCAGAGAGATCAAGGGGGCAGAGTTGATGGATGCACTGCTCCGAAATTGGTTCCCGGATGATGAGGAGTATGTGGATCCAGCCCCCCAGGTGAGCTCCAGTGAGGAGGAGGATGACAGTGCTGGACCACCAGATGTGACACCAGACAGACCAGCAGGACTGCTACCACCAGATGTGGCCAGTGGAGAGGGGTTCGAGACTTAGCTGACCAGGCAGGAGGAGGACCAGGCCACTTCAGTGGAGCGCCAGTCTTCATCTTCACCCGGGCAGAGGAAGGGCAAGAGGAAGGCTGTAGTATCACCAGGACCAGGGGAGCAGCCGGGCAGGTTCAAGAGGCTGAGGAGGATGGGTAACAACCCCAGATACCGGGAGACTAGTCCAGACTCCTTAGAGGAGGGGGAGAGGTGTGTCACAACACCAGGAGGAGCCGGAGGACATCATGGCAGGAGGATGAGGGGCCAGGTGAGCAGTCCAGTACTGATCTCCAGTAGTCCAGAGTTGGTGCTGGTAGCGACACCCACCAGGGAGCAGCCAGTTTCAGAGGGCCAGCACCAGGACCAGTACCAGGACCAGCCCCAGGAACAGCCTCAGGACCAGTACCAGGACCAGCCCCAGGACCAGTCTCAGGAGCAGCATCAGGACCAGGATGTGGGGGACCAGGTACAGGAGCAGGATCCCATGGACCACCAGGAGGAGCCAGTTGTGGATTTTCCCACAAGCTCGGTAGGGACCAGGATTCAGCCAGGATCAGCAGGGATGGGGGACCAGGAGGATATCACCAAGGAGGTGGACCAGTTGGTCCAGCAGTTGCAGGTGGCATTGGCCCAAGCATCTCGGGTGCAGATGTTACAGGGGCAGGAGGACAGGTCTGGACCGACCTACCAAGTGTTGTTGACCACCAGACAGGCCCAGGAGGAGCTGATTCGGCAGTTGACTGACCAGCTGCAGCATGCTCAGCACCAGCTGGTAGTACTCCAGGAGGACCAGGACAGGGAGAGGCAGACTTGGGTGGATCAGGGGGTCCAGGCAGAGGCAGTCAGGGCCCGGAGATTGGAGTTGGAGGCCAGGACCAGTGCCAGGTTCAGAGACTTTGATCGGCTGGCCAGGGAGAACCAGCAGCTCAGGCAGAGGGTGGAGTTGGCTGAGGCCAGTTCTACTCAGGCTTCTAGGGGGTTGACCAGGCATCTGCTGTCTACCACCAAGAAGCAGGTACTGGACCAGATTCAGGCCTATTCAGAGGACCAGGCCAGGTACTCCAGGTATTTGATGAGGTTTGCTGAGGCTTACCCATCTTTTGTGTACTGGTCTGAGGATGACCAGGATGAGGGGGACCAGGAGATGCCTGATGGGGGGCAGTTTGCGGATGATGGAGGGGCTTCCAGCAGTGGCCTGGGGACCACTTCTGGTATTGGATCTCAGTCAGGTGATGGACCAGCAGGTACCACTCCTGCTGTACCACTAGTACCAGCACCACCAGGACCAGAGGCAGCACCAGGGGGACCAGCATCAGCAGCAGGAGGGGCGGCACCAGTTAGTGGCTAGACAGTAGATGTAGGCCAGGTTACTGGTAGGACCAGTAGTACTTCTTTGTTGATTTTTTTTGATACCTTAGTTTTTTTGGTTAACCCCATAAAACTTAAAACCGAGCATCTGAGGGCAGATGCAGACTAAAAGGGGGATAATGTTAACTGGGGATTTAAGGTAGTAGAATAGAGGGGCACTAAAACTGTAGGGGAGCAGTAAAACTGCAGTTACTGGGGGGGGGCAGTAAACTGTTAAGTTACTGTCCTGCCCTGTAGTAACTTTGTTGGATGAAAACTGCCTGTTTTGGATGAAAACTGCCAGATGGATGAAAATTGTCAGATGGATGAAATCTGGTGGTTGGATGAAATCTGGTGGTCGGATGAAAACTGTTGGCAGTTAGGGTTTTGGGGGTGGCGGCTAGGGTTTTGGATGGGGTTGTGGGAGAGGGGGCTGCGAGGCTCATTCTCTCTCTCTCCCTCTCAGTTCAGAGCTCTCAGATGGTAGTTTGGGTGTAGGACATGTTGTAGGACTGTAGGAGGATGCTGTTAGAGCAGTTTTCAGGATCCTGGGGGGTCCAGATAGTGATATCAGTAGGGAGTAGAATCATGTACGGATTTACAGTGAGTAAAGGGAAGGAATTGATTACATTGGGTGTAAATGTCTGAAATTGCAGTTATGAGTGCTTGAGGGACCAGGTTAGTGGATTCACCTGGTGGGTCCAGTAGATCTGGTGTTTAAATGAGTGGGTATTGTAGATCAGACCAAGGAGAGTAGAAAAATGTATCAGATCTAGGAAAATACCATCAGGATTTGAGTAGATCTAAGTTGGCAGTTTCAGATCTCGGACCCGGATTCAGGGCAGTTTCAGGGCAGTTTCAGGGACAGTACAGAATTTTTCGCAGGATTTCAGAGAGCTTTAGGACAGTATTCATTTTTGAAGGAGTAAGAAAAATATTCCTTTCACAGTAGCAAAATCAATAGACAAAATATCTGACCTGCAGCCTTTCCTTCCAGTAGTCTTCTTGATGGCCTCCAAGATGCTACGCGGCTTTCGTAAAAATGGATGAATCGGGGGACGGCAACCGGAAATTGATGGTGAACGTAGATGAGTCCTACTTGGCAGCGAGCAAGTAGAACCCACAGAGGTTCGTTGTTGGAATGGATTTGCACAAGTATATGCAAGCGTGATATCAGGGACAACATCATCATCCAAATAACTAAGGCAGTGGACGTCAGGAGCTCTGCCTTCTATCTTGACCTTCACCAAAGCGGGAACCCAAACAATAGAAGTAGAACTGGGCGGAGTCAACATGACGGTAGACTCTGACATGTGTGAATCCGTGAGGCCGTAGACTTTATATGTACCACTCTTTGATGTCCAAACAAAACCCTCTTCCTCTTTGGTTTTCACTTGGAGAACAGTCTCACTCAACACTCTGTTGTCATCAAAAATCTCTTTCTCAACGTACATAGACCCCATTCGAAAAATGAAACCTAAGACTCAAAAGCTACTCCGAAACCTTATCTGATCCATCTTTACCTAATGGCGCTGTAATCGAGGCCACATGGCCATGGGCACGAATAGATGCCATTGTAAGTGCCTGGTAGAAGATTGGAGATGTAGAGTCATGCATTGAGAGAGAACTGCAGGAAAAGAGGGAATAAGAAGTGAGGTGATGATGATTAATCAGGAACTCATTTATAGTGGTATCACTTCATGTGCCATCAGTTAGGTAAGAGCAACATGGATGATATCAAATTAGATTAGTAAAGTTGTTAAGCATTGGCGTTAAGCAGGAAGACGGCTGAGAGAAATACTGTTGGCTAGATTAGCATAAAATATAAATCAATTACACCTTTTTTAGATACAAACAGGAGGAGCTGGCGCGGTGGAGAGAAAATATGTCTTTTGGATCCGAGGGACAGTTTTACGCCGCAATTTGCAAAGTGTAAAAGCGAACAAAGATAGACATGACTGACATAGAGCTTACAAACTAACAGCCTCAACAACATGACACAGTATTACAAAAAGCGTATGCAACCGCGTAAATGATAAAGGAGAAACGAATGACGGCGACCTACACCAAAACAAGATTGGTAGCTTTAATATTATTAAGAAATTGAATGCTACTTTCCAGTGATACATGTCCATGCATATAGAATTAAATAAGTGGAAGTGATATAACAAGTAAATATAAGATCATGGTCCTAGCAGAGTCTCAATACTCCTCCGAATTCAGACCAATAATCAGACGTGGCGGCCTCGCTTGGAGGTACCATTTTCGCGCATATTGGCCCTACTATTCTTTTGGGATCCAGGGTCTTCATCAACAATTGCTAAACATTCCTTCATCTGAAGGTTGGGTCCTTTCCGACGCGGTGTACCACGTAACAGAGCTCTTGTGTACGTTCCCGGTTGAATGATCCCAACATTAACATAGGCATGCTTCTTCCTGGTACCAGAATCAATAACGTGAGCATCGTCAACGTCACCCGCAATAGCCTCAACGCAAGGATGTATCGGGGACTTTAAAATATGAGAATGTAATGAAGTAGGAAGGAGATCAGGAGGAGGTGAGACGTGGGCTTCATCACTAGCTTTCGGAATAGGTTCGAAAGGGCCTTGGAAATCGTCAATTGAAAACACTAATGGCATGGCATCCTCGTTCATGGGGGAACTAGATCGCATGGCTCCCTCTGCATCCATGGTGAGATGTGCGAAAAGTTCAACTACAACGTCGACAATGAGAGAAAGAACTAAATGGTATGGTCCTTATATTACCACTGATAATTCATTTGTGGACGAATAAAAATTGACATCCACGGAACTATTCATCTAAACTATGATTTTAAATATATGTCTAGAGGGGCAGAGTATAAGTACTGAAGCGTGTCCTGGAGCACGGTATTAGAGAGCGTGTAGAGTCAGGCGTTATAGTTGAGAATTTCTCTTGAGTTCTGCTCACATGAAGGCGAAAAAGTCAAAAAATGTAGGATTAGAGACGCCAGTACCTAAGAGTAGCAAAAAGAGAGGGCAAACTTATAAGTTTTCGAGCGGTAAGCAGAAAACAGGTGCAGTAGCGAAAAAGAAAAAAAGAGTGGAAGGTGATAGCATAGACAAAACTGTTAGGACTCTAATGTATGAGGAAGTCTCTGAACAAGGGACAAAGTCATTTCGATTAGAAAGGGTGGAGGAGGACGCACTTGAGTTTGAATCACCACATATTGGGAAGAGAGCGGCGGGAAGGAACCAAGCCGTCTCATATGGGCAAGCACTTGAGTACAGTGAAGCGGGGTCAAAGGATTACAACCTAGGGTTTAGGGGAGGAGGAAAGAGGAAGTCCTGTGGGAGTGCCCTCATTGAGAGTGAGGAAGAGGTTGTGGTTGAGGTAAGTAGAGTGTGATCATCTTGTCCCTAATCCCATTCTCATGAGTCGCCTTGTGCACAATCATTGTTGTCTTCTTTCCCAGTATAAGGCTGCTTTGGAGGTTGTGAGTTTGGATATTCTTCTTTGTAAACGCAAGTCTTTCTTCACTGCATTTGTTTGTAAGTGAGAAAATAGAGAGTCGAGTGTGTTGAGTTAATGAGAGATGGCAGAAGACAACACTAGAGATTTGGGTGCGCTTATAACACTTCAAGGGTCAGGTATTAGTGACGAGAAGGAGAGCACTAATCCATCACGGTCCAATGTGGGTTCACAGGAAAAGTTTGTATTGAGAAATAAGTGTTTAGAGTGTTCGTGTAAGTGCGCAATCAGTGGGTCCGAGGGTGAGCATTTAAGAGGGGGGGGGGGACCGCGGAGGTATAAAAGGGTGGGGGTACTGAGAGAAGCTCTTTTCCTCTATTACTTGCTGGAGGAGTCCGAGGTTTTCCGAGAGAGTGGTTTTTAGAGTAGTGTGGTTCGGGGGGGGGAGAGGTGGATGTGAGAAAGAGGGTGTAGGGACAAGTTTAGACTGGGTATGGGGGGGAGTGATTTCGAGGTCACAAGGAGGGAAGGAGGTAGTCAGGTTGAGGGTTTCTTGTGAGAGCTGTACTGAGGCTTGTGGGAGAAGGTTCACGGGTTTCTGTGGAGGAGGGGGGTTGTATGGTTGAGGGTTTAGTTAGAGCTTCACTGTGGGTGTTTGGAGGAAAGTTTGCGGGTTCTTGTTGTTGGAGAGGGTGTGAGGAAGTGAGTTTGTGAGGGTTGTTGAGGGGTTTTAGAGAGTAACAAAAAGGAGAGCGGTTTTGGAGTTTCTTTAAAGTAGTGAAGTTCTTGTGTGTGAAAATTGACGAGCGTGAGTCTGTAATTTTGAGGGTTTGCAGGTAAGAGCGGCCAGAACGAATTAGGTTTAGCTCGGAGGGTAGGCAGTGCAAACACGTGTCTCGGATCCGAGACACGTTTTTGCAGCTGAGAGAATTGGATGTTTTAGAAAAACATCATTGTTTTTTAGGGCAGAATTTCTGGAAACATACTAAGGGTTTGTGCTTCATTCTATATGGGCAGGGTATACCTTACAAGCCCGTGGACATGGATGCACCTCCACGCATTGGAGAGGGTGATGTTGATGCTGAAATTCATGTAACCATGGAGAGACTTCAGCAGAAAAGGAGGGGGAGAGGTCAAGAAGCTTTGACTGAATGCCTTGAAAAACCCGTCTGGGAGCTTGATATTCCTCTATGTCGTATGATTCCAACGACATAGGTTTGCAGCCCATTAGCTCTTGACATAGAGAAGCTAAAGACTGAGTTTACTAATGGCTACAGACGTGGGTCATCTGTTTTCTATGTGGCCACCCGTAGTTATACAATGGAGACTCAAGAAGTCACTGAAGAGCAGCAAGGCTTGTGGGATCCAATTTGGAGGAAGGCTGAGAAGACATTTGAGGAGAAGTTGAAGAGAACTCCTGATTTGGAGAAGTACTCGAACAAGATGTTTTACATCTGGGATGGTAATCACCGCTACAAGGCATGGAGTAGTCTCATCAACGACTTTTATACCAACGATCTGAATCTAGCGTTTCATCCCAGCTCAAGGTCACATATTATATGTGTCACACAGGAGAACAAGCAACAACTTTTGCATGCAATGACACAGTGGAACATGTAAGTTTTCTTTTAGGATTGTTTTTAATGGGAACTGTTGGTTAATGTCAAGTACTGAACATCGGATTCTTCAATATCAGCAAGGACGAATTCGATCATGTGAACCAATATTGGACTCACGAGCTGTGAAGAGTCATAAAGTTTGGTAGTATGCCCTTCGAACAGTTGAGAACTCTCATCCTTGAACGTGATTTTGAGAACAATCTGACTAAGTGGAACCGTATCACCAAAAATAAGAAGTGGTACCATCTCACGTCAGATGCATTTTGCAACTTCCTATGTAAGGTATTGTTTCAAGAACTCTCCAAGTCTTCTAAAACATTGACTAGTATTGCATTGTGGTACCCACGGAATTACTGATTATATTTCGCATGCAGAGAAAAATTATCAGTGCACAGGAGGCAGCAATGAAGATATACGACAACTCCTTAATAACTCATGGCGAAAGGCGAAAGGGGGACAGCAACATTCTCATTGAACGTGCAAATGCAGCGATAAACGCTTGCAAGACGCATCTGCACACCGAGATGGACCAGTTACTGGCAATAGCGGATCCGAAGATTGGAGAGGGATTCATCAAAGAGGTAAGGAGTTTTTACTCTTAAACTCTCGTTTCTTTTAAGTTTACATAGCTTATTTAGTCTCTTTTGACCCTCACAAAGGGTCCCTCGGATCCGCGGGACCCTTTGGGAGGGTCGATAGAGACCAAATAAGCCTCAATATCATCATATTCGAGCACTGCTAGGGGGGCCTAAAACGTCTCTCGGATCCGAAAGACGTTTTAGGCCCCCCTAAAAAATCTGCAAAATGATGATTTTTCGGTAGTTTTCTAAAATATTCGGATTTTACTGGTTTCCTTAGAGTTTCATGAGTTTTTAACAGATATTTCATTGATTTCGTATAGATTGAAGCCCATTTCAGCAGGTTCACAACCAAATCAGAGATGACTCCTGAGAAGCTGCAACTGTTTGCCACTGCCAAAGTGCCGGCAAAATACAAGGAGAGATGGGTACACGGGTGGAATATGAGCAAGGAATCAAGAGAATTATTTAACTTCCCACAGGATCCCGCTTGTACAGTCAGGTCCAGAAATAATTCGAATTTTTTTTTTCAGTGAGAAAAATTACAGTACTGCCCACTTTGAAAGCCTCCCGAGAGCTTGGATATTTGTATTTCACCACGAAAGTTTTAGCAAAAAATTATCTTTAAGTGAATTATACGTATGCCATTTTTCAAGGCCAAAAAATTTACCAAAAAAAAGTTATTCAAAATCTACCACCAAGGACATGTTTCACTGCTGCCAACTTTGACAGCCTCCCAAAGATTGATATTTTATTTTTTGGCCATGAAATTCTTAGAACAAAGTTCCCTTTATGTTGATGACAGATGATAAAAATTTCAAGGCCAAAAGACAAATACCAAAAAAGATATCAACAATCTACCAAAATGTGTAGTTGTCAGAAACAATGGAGGAAACCATTTCATTGAAACCAGCGGTTGAGAAATTGTCCAATTACCATAAAAATTGGCTACTTAAATTTTGTACATTTTTCATATAGCTACTTAAATTTTGTACATTTTTCATTCTATCTATAAAATATATAATCTACCAGATAGATATATCAATACATGTCGTCTTGAAACCATAAACCATGTCTTCTTGAAACCATAAACCATGTCTTCAAATTAAATGAAATCGATATAAAAGATTCCGTGACCAGCGTAAACAGTCATTTAAACCTAAATATTCCCTTTAGATTCCATTTAGATTCTGCAATAATAGTCGCTTCTTATTATTTTTTTTTAAAAAACAAAAATTTTCAAAAACTTTCAAAAACTGACTAATGAACAGTCCTATGCTCGCTGCTCACAAGATTACATTCCTCCGTGCATGACCCATACAACAGATCCCTTTAACGCCTAGCTGAATATGCCGCCCCTACCTCTTGCACTCCGGAGTTTGACTTTCTCTTCGTCTCCTTCATCCAGTATTTCCACTTTTCATGGCGGCTATGCAATTTGCTCATTTTCAGCTGTGTTTTCGACGTCAATGAGTTTAGGGCGTTCAATGAGGGGCTTGTTGCATAGTGATTCTTTCATGGTTGGTTGCACATCGTCTGTCTTTGTTGGGTTTGTGCAAAATGTCTAGGTCCGCTCACCAACCTCTTTTGATTCAGAGGTTGATTACTTCCTACTTCTCCACATGTATCTCACAACCTTCACTGCTCTCTCTTGATACTGAGGTGGAATCGATTTACTATACAGAATATAGCGAAACTAGTGACTCCTGCTATGTGTTTGAGACCCCAGTTTCAAAGCATGGAAACCGTGATTTCTACTTAGGCAAGTGCAACGCTGTATCTGAAGACTCTCCGAGGCACGCATTGTTCCTTTCCGCAGTTACTACTAATTCATGTAGTTATCCCAATAGTAGCTACGACGTTTTGCCTTCTCTTTCTGATATGACGTATCATATATGTTCTCCTACTGGAAGTGAGGAGTCAGTTGCATTCAAGAGGTGATGCTTGTCAGCGATTTTGGTGAGTTTTGTGGGATAGATTGTGCATTCTTTCTCGAACTCTTCATTTTGCATTGGAGCGTGTTAACCTCTCAACTCCACAACTATGTACTAAGATTTAATGTAGATCACTAACATATATTAGTGGGTGTGTCATGCTCAACTGCTAGGTCTTATGTAATGGGAAACACTGCAAAAAGACACCGTGCGAGACATGGTGTTAGTTGGCCCGGACCAGCTGCTAGAGCGGTTGAAACTAGATTGCGGAATGAACAGAGGTCGGCTACTGTTGAAGGGGCAAGAGAGAGGAAAGCTTGCCAAAGAGCACGTGATAGATAATGGATTGAGGATACACAAGTGTTGGCTTCTAAGCCCCTAGATAAGGATGCTGAGGACCATCTGACCGTGAGGGAGTCCAATTGGATTTCTTCACGCATAGCACAGTATATAGTTGAGGAGTTGAGAAGTTTTCCCGGTTGTTTGAGTCGGAAGGATGTCATGGGGAGTTTGTTGTGTCGTGACACTGTTTGGCCACTATTACCTGATTATTACCATCGACTGCAAGAAGCAAAGGTCGTGCATGGTTTTCTCATGAACTTCAGGCATGAGCTTTCTATGGTGAAGGTGGCGAATTCAAACGAGTTGTTAGCATGTAAGAGTGCCTTTTTAGATGCTGCAGTGAGCATGGGGATTGGTGGGGTGAGGGAGTTGTCACGAGTTATGCACACAAGTACCGAGAGCATCACGATAGCAAAGAATCGTAGGGTCTATGCTCTCAGCCCCGAAGAAGCTGTGCCAAGACTTTGTCTCCAAGGCAAGAAGAGAGGAGGCTTATCCGACTACATCAAGGACCAGATCAAGGCATGGTGGAGGAGTCAGACTAAGCTGTCATCTAATAAGAAGGATATTGTGAAGCACGGGGTTGGAAGGAATCTTTGGGCCGAGCCTCATCCTACTCACTACTTATCTGAGGCACGAGTACATTCTTCCCTTCCACTTGTACATGTTTCCTTTGTAAAATCAATGATAGCTGCCCAATTGTACACGGAGTTATAGTTGTTGCTCAAAGGGTTTTTGGGTACTGTATTCTTAGTACTTTGAAAGCCTGTGTTTCATACTTCTCTTGTACCCTGCCTGTGGCTATATGTACTTTACCATACTAGATGTGAATTACTGGTGGCCATCTATGTACAAAGTCAATTTTGCGAGGATTCTTTATACTTTGGATACATTGAGGTACTGGACGACTCTGTAATCTTAGTACTTAGACTAAACACATTGTAGGGGCTGTGGTAGAAAATGAGGAGTCCTCGTACATATAGTACAAACTGTATAGTTCTGGAGTTCAAGAGTTTTGTATAGTTAGTACTCCATGTGGTAGCACTTGAAAACAACGTACTTATTTTGTATTAATATATGCAGGTTGTACTTTGATGTTGTAGCAAATGTAAAGTCCAAGAGTATTTGTGTACTCAATGTTTACTTCCATATCATTTTTACACAATGAAACGTCATTTGTACACAACCACAGTATTGACTTAGTATTGTACGAGTACTTCTTCAGTACTTCATACTCTCGTTTTGGGTACTCCTCTTGCTTATTAGTGGTACTAATGTACTATGATACTCATTTGTACTCTATGATGGATTGCAGACAACGTTCTTCTTGCGGTTTACAGAGGCGCATCCAGAGTGTAGTGTTCGCCAGAGAGCTTACGAAAGGTTGAAGCCTTGGTGGGTGCGAAAGCTAAAAGAGAGGAATACCTGTTGTTGTATCTACCATGTGGAAATGGATCTGATGAAGGGTTGGTCTAATCAATTTGAGGGACAAAGTGCGGGGCCTTCATGCACAGTCTAGCTGTGATTGTGGGCGCAGGGTGTGTGCTAGTGATACGGAGGGGGGTTGTCATGCTCATTGTCAGATTTATAAGCGCATAACCTTGATGTGGGAAGCTTGTGTTTGTCCCAAAGGGGAGCTTGACGTTTGGCAAAAGCTTGATTGCCTCATCGGGGATTGTCCAGATTGTGGGTTTGAGTTATTTCCATTGTGTCCAAAAGAGTTGGATAGTGTTGACTTTTTCACATTGAAGTGTAAGTGCTTTGAGTATTACGAGGTGGACGTGGATAAGAAGATAGGTAGGCCCAAGAAACGGCTCAGAGAGGCTTTTAAAGAGACACCCGTTGACAAATTCTTGTCCTACATGGAAAAGACAGTGACAACGTTTATCACTCACAACTTCAAGGCAAGATAGCAAGATGAGCAGTGTCAGAAGATGATGAAGAACGTACCTGAGGGAGTGATCATCTCCCATATTAATTTTGCAGAAAATTACAGTTTTGCAATTCAGAATGAGGTGCAAAGTATGTATTACTTTAGCACCTCTGTCACTATCCTAGTTCACATTACCATGTGGAGAGAAGGAGAGGACATCATGAAGCAAACACACTTCTATGTGTCTGACGACAAGGACCATGATTCGGCATATGTCCAGCATTGTTTGCTCTTGCATTGGGACTGGTTGCAAGATTCTGGCTTCAGTCCAGAAGAACATTGGGTGTATAGTGACGGTTGCAGCGCCCAATTCAAATGTGCCACGCCTATGTATTTTGTGGCAAGATACCCCATTCTTACCAAGGCTTGCAAGATGCGATGGAAATACCTTTGAAAGTGCTCAAGGGAAAGTGGAATGGGATGGAGCCCGTGCGGTTGTGAAGAGGGCTTCGACTCCCGAGCAGATTCAAAACCTATCAAGGCCATTATAGAATGTTGAACAGGTTGTCAAATTCCTGGATGAAAGATACACCGGGCGGGTTACAAGCACGTACAAGCGGACAAATACCCCATCCCTTTCTCATGTGTTTTGGCACATTGGGGAAGATGTTGTCGACCATGGTGACACGAGCATACGCTGCAAGACTCTGCCGGGCTCAAAGTCGCTTAATTCAATTATGGGCTTCTTTGATACTGACCCTACATTGCTGAGGACACGATCTTTGTCTTGTTTTTGTATACCCTGTGTTGATTGCTCTGAGAACTTATCTCATCTGCAGGGTTAGGACGTTAAAATGGTGGTTTCGAATAGCGTTGGTGCAGTAGCAGAGGTGATAGAAGAGTTGGACGATGAGGCCAACTAGATGCATGACGGTGTCTCGATGTCTCTCGGTAACTTGGTGGACGTGGGGGATAACTTCATGATACCTGCTGAGGAGGATAATGAAGATGGGGTCGACTTTTATATTCTTCAGTGTACGAAATGGAAGTTTGAGTTGCACGAGCATTTTAACTGTCCATAGGGGGGCGTCTTCACTGCTGGCAATGAGGTAATAAGAGCAAAGTATTTCAAGAAGTTTGAGCGTGGCGACAAGACCTTTGTATTCCGTGACAAAGCAGTGGACGCTCACGTTGACTCTCACCTAGTCAGGGCGTGCAAATTTCCAATGATTCTTGCTGCACATAGGGTGAACGGCTCCCCTGTATACAAGATGTCCAAAGAGAGCTTGAGGGTCTGTGAGGATGCTTTACGGGAATGGTGGGCATTCAATGAGGAATAGTCATGTTGTACTTAAGTACTTAGAAGTACTAATTATACTATTGGTGCACTGTACGAGGTATTTGTGAATACTCTTTGTACGGTGTAAACAGGACAGGAAGCGTGTTGCTCAAGTTATGTGACCGTTACTCTTTTTATAGATTTTGGCAGAGTTCTCACCCCTCGCCTTTGTATAAATGGACGACTCTTATGTGATACCTTCTTTGTGTGTGACTCTTATGTGATACCTTCTTTATGAGAATGCAAGTGTTGTTTGCTCCTCTTATCCTGCAATATGGACCTTGAGTTAGCCATAGATGAATTTGTAGTTGCTTTGGGGTGCTTCCTAATGCTCTATCTAGGAATGCTTGTTGTTACAATTGTGGCATGCAGGAGGATACTGCATGGCGTTTGAATAGCAAGCTTGCCTGTGCGAAAGTGGAGCATCCAACATGGGAGCAAAGAAACATTCTATTCCTTTCTTTGGAGGCTGAGGGCAGTCCTTTCTACGCAACGATAGTATTCATGGACATGAGGGTTTGACAGAACCGCGAAATCACAGTGCTCTTGGAGTACGAGTCTCCAATGGGCGAGGGAGGAAATTCAAGCTCTGTGGGATGAATTTTATAGTGGAATGTGTGAGGAGGGACTAGAGAATTTGGAGAATTATCAAGAGTCGTGACAAAACAGACTGTATCACTTGTAGTATTTGTACTTAATGTACAAATGATATACTTTTAGTACTAATAAAGTACCATTTGTATGTTAGATTTTGTCCAAAAAGCTTTTCCCATCATTAGTTCAGTTTACAACACAAATCACTTTCATGTAAACAAGAAAATTGTTGTCTGACTATTAAGTAAGAGTTTTCACAAATGTGAGATTCATCTTAATATCTGCTGAGGACTGGTTCCAAACACAACTGAGAAATGTCAACTACAAGGGAGAGTTTTTCCCTACAGATGCTCCTCTGGCACTTGCATGCATAGGATTGCAACCTTGGGTCTTGTAGGGCGATGTGGCATCAGTATTTCTCCGGAAAGCACTTAATTGACATTATTTACCCTCCAAATTAAACCACTCTGCGTTTGATCCCATGAAGACCTATAGTTTTTCTCCTTTTAGACAACAACGGTAAATCACCACTCGGTTCCATCCGTTCCCCACTTGACCGGTTGACCTAAGCCGGATGTTTTGCCTCGTTCCTATTTTCCGGCTTTTTAGACTAGTGGCCGGTTCCCACTGATCTGTTCATGCTTTCAAGTGGTTGGATTCTCCACCGTCCCGAGATTTAAAGTGGCTAGACGCCCCACTGTTCCTACCTAATACCCGGAGAGGGAGGAGTGTTCTCTCTGTATGACTATGGACAAGTATGGATAACCACTCAATATCGGTTACAAGGATGGAGTTCACACGACAACGGCATCACATGACGGTTGCCTCGTATCTTAACTATATTATCTCTCTTCGGGACTCGTTTGCACTGAGTAGTCCGACTTTTAACCTTTCATCAGGAAGCAACTGGCCCTCTCCAAGATTCCGGTGTACACACGACCCTTCGTGTCCTTAAGACTACCAACCCCTGCTGCAGTACGTCTTTCCTCCCCTCCAGGCTCCTGTAAAAGGAGTTTTTCCTTACTCCTTCAAAAATGAATAATGTCTTAGATCTCTCTAAAATCCTGCGAAATTCACTGTACTGCCCCCCTCTATCTCCTATTCGTGCTGCTGCCTCCTCTTGAGCTGCGATCTACTGCTCCTAGTATCCCTTCTATACCCCTCTCACCCGTCTCTAACTGACGCTGTGTCTCTGCGTGCAACCCCCAAGCACCCTGAACTCTGTATTGGTTGGGCCTTACCTGGTGTTCGGGCTGCTCTTCGGTTGAACGATGTCTCACCCTAATTCAGCTCAGATCACTTCCTTCCCTGTAGCTTGCAAGTGCTCCCCTGTTAGTCTCCTCTCACTCTGTCCTAATGCTGCTATGGACTCTCCTCCTCCACTGACCTCTATCACCGCCCAACTCCCCTTGTTTTTCCGCGGCCCCTTGCGGGTGGATGTCCTGATGCTGTTGCAGAGCTATTGTCTTGATGTTCGTCTTCTTACCCTGGCTGCGGCCTTCCTCCTAGTGCTATGCCACCAAATTCTGTGAGTGCCGCTGCACTCCCCCGATCTTTAGCTGCTCGTCTCCACCGCTGACAGCTCCTCTCCTTGTCGACTGTTGAACTCCACCGTAGACGACTCCTCCTCCTCCGCTTAACGGGTGCTGCTAACCACCAGCGGCTGCTTGTAGTGCCGCCACGTCTCTCGCTCCTGCGCCTGTCCACTGATGCGCTCCTCTTACAGCTAGTTGGTGTGCTCCATGGACGGTTGCTGTGCTCCTCTTGCGCCCGACGGCCCGCTGCTCGCTGTGCATCCTCCCGCTCCACCTACCGCTGTCGTTGTGAGTTGCGTCTAACAGCCCCGCGGCTACAAACCCTAGCTGCCCTAAAAACCCTCGTCCCCCTTGAGTGCTTGGTGCTGCCTACTGCTACCGTCGGCCCTCGCTGTCGCCTCGCACTCCTTCTCCTCGGTCATCTTAGCTGCTTGGCTTTGCTTGTTGCTAGTCACAACCTTGGCGGTCACCAATCGCCTTGCCTCTTCGGCCCTCTAGATTGCTCGGCGCCGCCTGTTGTTGCTCCCGGCCCTGGCTCTTGCCTCGCACTCCGTCCTCGAACCTCCAGTGCTCCCGCCCTCTGCTATTGCTGCTGCAGCCAGCTGCCTCGCCTGCTGCTGCTTGCTGTGATTGTTGGATGGAGCACCGCCTTGCTGCTCTCTTCTACACTCCCTTCCTCTTATATGGCTCTCCCTACCTTCACTCGAGCGACTCTCAACCCCGCTGCCTTAAAAAAGGCCTAGAGCCTCGCCCTACTGGGGGAAGTCTTCCTTTGGCTCGCTCCTTGGCCGTCCCTTTCCATCCCTAATGGATGAATTTTGCTCGCCCGATGGATGAACCCCCTGGTCCTCCCTTTCACTGCTAACCTGACTGCTCCATTCCTATTGCCCGACAATCGCTGTAGGCCTTGGCTGCGTCTATTACTAACTGGCTCCAAGTAACTTGTCTCGAGCTCCCTTTTGCCTCTGGCCTATATCTGTTCACCCTCCACACCCATTACCTAAAACTGCTGTTTAGGGTTAGCCCCTATTTTCATCCACTATGGATGAAATCTGTTGACTGGATGAATTTTCTTCATCCTCTTCCTTTATTGGCCACCCCCTTAACTATAACATCGCCTCTGCTACGTGTCGCTCTTGGACTAGGATGACCTCCATTACTCTACACAGTAGTGCTGGCTGCTTCCTTTCTTTCTCTTCTGCTCCTTTTCTGAATGCTTCCTCTTTTTTATTAATTTTTTCTTTTTGATTTTTTCCTCTTTTTTCTTCATTTTTTTCACTAATTTCGCCTACCTCCCCTTTACCTGTTCTCTAGTCCCCTGTCCACCTGTTCTGCTGCCGTGGGATTTTTTCCTAACCCCTCTTCATATTTGCTATCCTGGTCCTGTCTGGTCCTGTCTTGCTGTGCAGATTGGCAACGGGATCTGGACAATGTACTTCTGGATGGTGGATCTGGTATCAACCTCATCATTGAGGAGGAGCATAAGCATTTGGTACTAAAGAACCCCCAACCTGCACCCTTCAGAGTGAGGATGGTAGACCAGACAGTGGTAGAGCCGGTGGAGATGATTCGCAATGTGAAAATTCACATTCATGGTATCCCTTACCTTATCACTTTGACTGTAATTAAAAACAAGAAGGTCAATGGAGCATATAGTATGCTGTCAGGTTGTCCTTGTTTGGATGGTGCAAAATTGAATCATGACTGGGGTAGTAACCTGGTCACAATCCGAAATAATTGGAGAATTAAAACTATCTTAGATGTAGGCACTAGCTAGAGAGAAGGTGTTGAAGTTGAAGATTGCTGCCTGGACTCTACCATAGTCAGAGCAGTTCAGAAAGATGAACCTGGGGATAGAAGAGGACCCCCAATACTTGCAAATTAATGCAGATATCAGTCGAGTATAGGCCCAAGAAGCAGAGGCCGTGTTCAATGAGGAGAAGGATGTGTTTGCGTGGACCTACAAGGACTTGAAGGGTATTTAGCCTTCAAGTGCGCATCACGGGATTGAGTTGGAGAAGGATATACCACTAGCACATCAGGCTAGATATCGGATTTATTTGAACTACGCCAGTATTGTGAAGCAGGATCTGGACAAGCTGCTCGAGGCCGGATTGTTAACTGGAGATCCTATTAGTCTCTCCCTACCCTTTTACTTCCCCTCGTAGTTTTCATCCTCACTGTCTTTGACAGTTATCCATGGCCAACTTGAATGAATAGAGTCATCTATTATCGACTGGATGAACTCTGTCACCATCGACTGGATGAAATCTGTCATTGTTGATGGATGAACTGTGTCACCATCGATGGATGAACTCTGTCACTATCGACTAGGTGATTTCTGCCAGGTGTTAGGGAGTTTAAGAGGATGATTTATGGTTTCTTGTAATCATTCTAGACTAGAGCAGGTAGAGTCAAGGAGATGTGAGAGTTATTACAAGATGTTGTTCCATATTTTTGGGTTGTTTTGCCTTAGATATATAATTTTGGACTCTTTTTTCACTTGTACTTGTATGTTTCTAGCATTGGTTTAGTTGGATTTTGTAGGACTTTGGTGGGTTTGTGAAGGCTAGGGTTTAATGGTTAAATTCTTCCTTTACCATTGGCGACCATGCTTTAGTTTGAATCATGTGATCTCTTGCTGGTTGTGCGTTGTTCCACACCCTAAAAAGGTTTTGAGGTGATGAAACTGGTTTGCAGAGTTGCTGCCAGTCACTAACAGGGTTTCTAGAGGTACTGAGCTGTTGAACTGTCCTTCTTGAAGTACAGAGCAGTCACTGTCAAGGTTTAGGAGTCACTAAAATGCTGAAACTAGATCAGCAGAGGTGATGGATAGTCATTGTCAAGGTCGTAAAGGTGATAGAGTGGTTAAAATTGTTGCAGTAGGAGCAAATCAGAGGCAACTTGGATTCAGCTGATTTCAAGGGTGAAGCAATGGTGTAGCAGCAGTATTAGTGCACATCAAAATTGATGTTATGTTGTGGCTGTTGGGTGCAAGTGTTGAGGTGCAGTAGAACGGCCTTATCCGACGACGTCGATTCCTCTGAAGTGAGGGCAGTTCAACCTTGAAAAAGGGGATAAGGGGACGACCATATAAGAGATATGGACTTCCACTATAGAAACAAGTGAAAGGTAAGTAACTCAAAAATTCAGGATTTTAAAATTTCGGATCTGAGATCCGAAAATTTAGGATCTTAAAAATTTTGAATTTTAAATTTGGGATCCTTGATTTGGGACCTTGATCGACAATGCAGATCTCAATTTAGGACCTCAGTCGACACTTGGGACATCGTTTGGAGACGTTGTTTGAAAATCAAGATCTGGATCTGGGCTTGAAGGATCAAAAGAGATTTAAAAACTTGGATTGCTGAGAGCATTTTTGGGCAGAAGGGCAATTTTCATCCTAAGTGCTCTCACAACTGTAAGAGGGAGATTAAACTACTAAACTAAAAATTCTAAGTGTCATTATAGTGCGAAAGAGGCGATAGAAACTAGTCAAGGAAGTCTGGGAAACTACCTTGAGCTATTGTTAGAAAGAAAATTGCCTGTAAACACTAACTAGGCTAGAGAGCCGTCTACTGGGTCCAAAAAGTGCTAAACCGGCAAGGAAAAGAAGAACATTTGGAGAGTCCGTTGGGGCAAGGTCGAGCATCGTCGACTACAGCAGACAAACTGAGAGGGTCAAATATTGTCGACTACAGCACACGTACTAGGAGGGTCAAACATCATTGACTACAACAAACGTACTAGGAGGGTCGAACATTGTTGACTATAGCAGACGTACTAGGAGGGGTTGAACATCGTCAATTGCAAAAGACGTACTGGGGAGGGTTGAGCATTGTCGACCGCATCAAAGTTGACGCAGCAGACCGAGAAGAAGTTTCAATCAATTGAGCGTAGTAGACTGACTCTTCCGATGTCGTCAGCACTAACAGTTCACACACCATGGAGGAAGGTGACGTGAATGATCTAAGGGCTGAGAGACAGGCCATGGAGAGATACCTACGCTGGCTGCAATGTGAGGAGCGTATAGCAGAGCCAACTGGAGCAGAAGTACATGGTTTACTTAGCTCAGAGGGCAGTGCAGCTAAGCAGATGGGTGAGCTTATTGATGTGGAGATCAAAAATGATATCTCATCATCAGATAGGAGGACAAAGGAGAGTTGATTTGAAGAGGAGAGGCAGTTTGAAAAAGGGGATAGGCTAAATATTCATCTTGATGCAGCAAACATCCCCTAGAGATATCAAGACATGAGGAAGACGACGTCGTTTAGAAGGGACTTCCCCGCTATAGGGGATGACTACAACGCCTTCCACAAGGAACAACGTCAGACGCAGGATGCCTTTTGCACAGTCGTCGAAGTGGCCGAGTCGAGTCACTAGCACAGTTGACTTGGAAGCAAAGTCGACGGTGTTATGGAGTCGACCTGTATCCCCAGTCCCTCTTCCCAAGACTTGGGAGACGCTTCCAGCAGCATTTTAGAACCTTCGATAGAAATTGGATGAGACAAAGGGGCGACCAGAACAAAAGCCGCCTCCTAGTACTCAGCTAGAGGGTGTTCAGGCCAAAACGTTCACTTCCTAGAAGACTACAGGCTTCAGGCCAAGTGGGCACAGGAGGAGGAGGATCAGCTGGTAGTTGAGGCATTTAAGGTTGACCTCTTGGCTAAGAGAGAGCTAGCTCAACAGCAGCGGATGGCGCAACCACCACCTCCTCAAGGCAAGACAGACCTAGGCAAATATCTTCTACAGCTGGAAGCATTACAGCAGGCCGCACTAGCAGGAGCAACTATGTTACAACACTAGCATAGGGAGCCGTAGGGTTCTATGGACCCTGTTCCTAAGGTCAGTAAGGACCTGGATAAGAAGTACATGACCATGTTCGGATTGACCAGGGCAGACCACACAATTGAGACCACAATTGGGCATCCCTTATTCTTTCCAGCTTGAGGAGGAGGCTCATTTGCATTCACACCAGCGAGACCAGGAAGATCAAGGGGGCAGACTTGATGGATGCTTTGCTCCAAAACTGGTTCTTTGATGAGGAGTATGTGGATCCAGCACCGCGGAAGTAGAGCTCTAGTGAGGATCAGGAGGACAATGGTGAACCACCAGATGTGACACCAGAGCGCCCAGCACGTATACTACCACCAGACGTGGCCAGTGGAGAGGGTTTTGAGACTCAACTGGCCAAAGATGAGGAGGACCAGGCAACATCAATGGAGCGCCAATCTTCATCTTCACCTGGACTGCAATAGCAGCACATGAAGAGGAAGAGGAAGGCCAATGCATCCCCACCGGTACCTGGGGAGCAGGTAGGCCTCCTCAAGGGGCTCAGGAAGATGGAGAATACCCCTAGGTATTGGGAGACCAGTTCAGAATCATTGGAGGTGGAGGTGAGGGGTGTTATTACCCCAGGAGCAGGAGGACACCAAGTCAAGAGGATGCATGGGTAGGTAAGTAGTCCAGTACAACTCTCCAGTAGTTTAGAGATGGTTGTAGTATTGGCACCCACCATGCAAGAGCCACTATTAGAGGACGAGCACCAGGACCAACACCGGGATCAGATTGTGAGGGACTAGCCATATGAGTAGGATCTCAGGGACCACCAGGAGTGACTCTTCAACAGGTATTTGAAGAGGTTTGCTGAGGCTTACCCATCTTTTGTTTATTGGTCTCAGGATGACCAGTATGCGGGGGAGGACCAAGATATGTCTGATGGAGGGTAGTCTATGGAGGCTGGGGGAGCTTCGAGTAGTGGCCTTGGGACCACTTCGGGGATGGGGTCTTACTCAGGGGCGGACCAGTAGGTATTGATCCTGTTGTACCACTAGTACCAAGACTATCAAGACTAAAGGCAGCACCAAGAGGATCTGCATCATCAACAGGAGGGGCGGCACCAGTTAGTGACTAGATAGCAGGGATAGGTCAGGTTACTGGTAGGACCAGTTGGACTTCCTTTTTGATTTTTTGATACCTTAATTTTTTTCGGTTAACAACATAAAACCGAGCATTTTAGGGCAGATGGAGACTAAAAGGGAGAAAATGTTAATTGGGATTTAAGGTAGTAGAATAGAGGGGCCGTAAAACTGTAGAGGAGCAGTAAAACTGCTATTACTGGGGGGCAGTAAACTATTAACTTTCAACCCTTGCCTGCAATAACTCTATTTTGGATGAAAACTGCCATTATGGATGAAAACTGCCAATCAAATGAAAACTACCATTTTGGATGAAAACTGCCAATCAAATGAAAATTGTCGGATGGATGAAATCTGATGGTTGGATGAAGTCTAGTGGTAGGATGAAAACTGTTGGCAGTTAGGGTTTAGGGGGTGGCGGCTAGGGTTTTGAATGGGGTTGTGGGGAGGGGGCTATGGCAACCCATCCTCTCTCTCTCTCTCAGTTCAGAGCTCTCAAATCGTGTGTGTGTGTATAGGATAGGTTGCAGAACTGTAGAGGAGTTGTTGGTAGGATAGTTTCAGGATCCTAGAGGGTCTAGGCAGTACTCGCAGTAGGGAGCAAGATGATGTACGGATTTGCACTCAGTAATGGAAAGAAATTGATTGCATTTGTCTATAAATGTATGGAGTTGCAGAAATGAGTGGTTGAGGGAATTGTAGTTAGTCAATTTGCTTGGTGGGTCTTGTAGATCTGGTGTTTGAATGAGTGGATCTTGTAGATTACACCAAGGGATGTAGGAATATGTATCAGATCTGAGAAAATACCACCAGGATTTGAGTAGATCTAAGTTGGCAATTTAGATATAAGACCAGGATTTAGGGCAGTTTCAGGGCCAATATAGTAATTTTTGCAGGATTTCAGAGAGATTTAGGACAACATGTATTTCTAAGAGAGCAAGAGAAAAGCTAGTTCACAGTGACGCCGACGCGATGCGAGAGAGACAAATGCGGGCGTGGATGAGGGGGACGAGGAGGATGAGAGTCGCATTGGGTGGATGAAGGTCTCGACGAGTATGTGCTTTGAGCTCGGGCGCGGGAGCCTCCACAGGCATTGCCCCCGTCCGCGAGCGAGGCAGCTGCACCGCTTGATGGGGGAAAATAGAGAGAGCCCACACCATGCCATCAACTTCTTTTCTGGAACTTATGTGCGAGCTAAATTCATCAATTAACTACTTTTATTGATTTCCTTGGTACTAGGCCAACTCTATTTTTCCTTTTATTGATCATGGATTTATAAGCATCTTCAACCGAGTTGCAACAAACACAGAGGCCGATGAGCCCAAGGTTACCGAAGTAGAGGAATATTTCTGTACTTCTAAACTTTGACTACATACTTCTACATACTTTTGCATATAATAATAAGTACTTACAAATTATTTTTTTGTACTTATCATCAGAATATTCTACATATGTTGCAAGTACAAAAAATATGTATACATCTGTAAGATTCCTGACACGGCATATTCCCTGTGCTTCAGTAACCATGCATGAGCCTGCTGCTCACCCAGATCATAAACTCGCCTTTCTTTGACAACAGTCCTAATGCTAGAAGAGCCCCACCATAACTTCCATCAATTTCTGTCTCTGAAAGCAAGTTTAATCCTAAAGAACAATTTTCCGCATTTGGACTTTTTTCAAATTTGGGCATGTACATGTGACTTTAATTTAAGTCGAGATTTCTTGAAACTTTTTGTGAAAGTTTGCCGTAACAAGGACTTTGCGGGAATCTTTTTTTTTTTTTTTTCAATTAGACATTTTAAAGCATAGTTATGGTACCCAAAGTGAAATTTTGTGTTTGGCAAGCAATTCGGGCAGCTATTCTAAATACATCTATCACCTCTGAGATTTTTAAATAAATCTTTGAAATTTCCCCAAAAAAAAAATTCTTTCAATACAAAATGTTCATTCTACAAAAAATCATAGTTTTCTCACTGTTTCGGGCAATGTACTTCACAAATTTCTTCATTCCTTCATAAAAATTAGAAATTTTTTTTCTATGAATTTTCTTTTTTTCACTTAAAAGATGGACATCAACCTTTCTTTTGACCGTTTGGATTGAGGCTTTATAACATTATGGAATATCTAGGAAAGAAATAAAATTTAGCATTGTTGTGTATTCAACTTAATGAAAATATTGTTTTCAACATTCTATACTTGACTAATGTTTGTAATTTTTTTCATACAATTAGCTAGCTTAGTCTTCTTTGGCATGCACCAAAACCCCAAAAAACCATAATGCAAAATACCTAAACAACAAAAGTAAGAGTCTATCAATCTAGTCAAAAATTGCGTAAATAAAGTTTATTTTAAATTTCAATTAAAATAATATTCTAATCTCTAAGGTCCATTATGATGAAATGTTTTGAGCAATCTAATACAACAATGTATTTGAAGATCTAACAGTTAAGTTTAGAAATAATTAAATTTTAGTCATTCATATTTTTTGCAATAAAAATGGCAGTTTTGGAGGGTCCTTTTGGTGAAACATAGTCAAATAACTTTAGGGGTTAATTCCTAAAGTTGTTTGAGACCACATTGTGGTCACAACACTTGTCGGTAGGATATTTCAAGCTCTGAGATTTTTAGTACTTTCTAACATTTTTACTACGTATAATTTTCACCTGTAGCTTTCTAATGGCACAATTTCGAAAGCATATGAAGTTAGAATGCAAAAGTCATGAATTTTAGAAGAAAATGTTTTAAATCTAAGTAGCTACCATCTAATCACAATCTTCCATTTTTGGCCCAAGTTGCAAATCATTTTTTAAGGGCAAAAAGTGACAAGCCCAAACTTTAAAGGATAAGCACTTACAAAACAATAGGCCCAATATGTTTTTCATCCATGTATTTATTGATGACGGTTTTCATTCAAAAGATAGTTTTCATCTAACTTACAATTTCCATCTAAAAGGGTTGTCTTCGTTTTAGTGGTTCTTTTTTTCTTTGACAACAATATATACTCAGTTAGGATATCTAATTGGACATGTTTAAATTACTCTTTTTTTGGTTATGAATTTAGTGAATGTAAAGTATTTGTAGCACTCAACTATTGACAAAAGTAAGGATATTTTTTCCTTCCCCAAGCACGTATGGGGCTCAAATTTGGTGAGCGTATACTTAACTTCTACACCTACAAGAATTGATTACCTATCTTAAATTAAATTTGTTTGCAAAGTATACCTTTTGGGTATTAAAACTTCTATAACTTGCTTGGGCAATGTCAAAAAAAATTTAGAATGAGTTTAAATCTTATAATCTTCCAATTTGTAGAACGGATTGTGCTTTAATTTGGTTCAAACCTTTTTAGACAAAGTAGACACAAGATCCTTTGATTGTATTTTCCATTTTAAAGTGTAAGTTTAGAAGTCAATAGGTTGCTATGTGTAGGAGCTTGTTTATCGAAGTTTTAGCTCCATAATCACCAAGGAACTTTAGGAAACAAATAAACATTATACTACCATAGTATTATAGAGTAGTCGGGTGTCGTAAATAATTGGTATATTTTGGTGAATATAAGTATCTTTACATCTTCACAAAATCCCAATCAAGCCTACTAAATTTCAATTTAAAGTAAATAAAATTCCATTCTAGGTGAACTTTTTGAGTCAACTTCTATGGTTTTACATGACATTTTTATTGCAAATAATAGGCATTGAATTTTTAAATTATGATTGTAGATGTACACACATTTTTAAACATCTCTACACACATATTTTTCTTGGTAAGTGTCTTCAAAAAATTACAATTCTTTCTATAAAGATTTTAATGTGGACTTGACAAAGCCTAATCGTTGTAACAACAAATATATCTCTATTACAATTAGATTTTTCCATATCCTCTTCATGTGAAAACTAGTTCATATAGTTAAGCATGATGGTACAATCACTTTACCAAAATCTAATTAACCCCTATAATCCCTTGACTATGTTTCACCAAAAAGACTCTTCAAAACTGCCATTTTCAAAGCAAAAAGCATGAATGACTAAAATTTCAAAACAAATTCTAAACCTAACCGTAAGATCTTCTTTTAGATTGTTTAAATAGATAACTCAAAAAATTTCATCATAGTCGACCATAGAAATCAGAAGATTGTAGCGATTGAAATTTGTAAATAAACTATGTTGACAAGATTTTTGAATGGGTTGACACATTCTAACATTTTTTTATTTTTTTATTTTTTCTCACATTATGGTTTTTTGGGGTTTTGGTGCACGTCAGAGAAGACTAAGCTAGCTAATTGTATGAAAAAAATTACAAACATTAGTCAAGTGTAGAATGTTGAAAATAATATTTTCATTAAGTTGAATACACAACAATACTAAATTTCATTTCTTTCTTAGATATTCCATAATGTTAGAAAGCCTTAATCCAAACGGTCAAAGTAAAGATTGATGTCCATCTTTTAAGTGAAAAAAAGAAAATTCATAGAAAAAAAATTTCTAACTTTTATGAAAGAATGAAGAAATTGTGAAGTACATAGCCCAAAACAGTGACAATATTAATTTTTTATAGAAATATTCTCCAAGGTTACAAATGTATTTAGCATGGCTGCCCAAATTGCCCACCGAACAAAAATTTCTACTTTGGGTACCATAATTATTTTTATAAATGTCCAATCGAAAAAAATAAAAATAAAAATAAAAATTCCCTCATATTTCTCGTTATGGCCTACATTCACAAAAAAAATTCAAAAAAATAAATCTAAAATCAACATTACAGATACTTGCTCAAAATATAAAAAGCCTATTCTAAGACAATTGTCCTTTAGATGTTATAATGTGAAGATATATTTATTTTAGAAAGTTTGGTCATATGATACTTCATTTTGAGTTCTTATTACGAGCTCGTTTTTATTACTAAATCGGATATTTTTTCACAATGAAAGTTGTGCATATGAATGTTTCTTACATGTTTTTGCATTTGAATTAATAAAACTCATCATTAATTGTTTGCAATAAAAAATCATGTAAAACCATGTAAATTGATTGTAAAACTTCTCTAAAAAAAGATTTTTTTTTCTTCTTGAATTGAAATATATAATGCTTGACCAACAGTGCGTATGAATGTAATGATAATCATGCAAGACAAAAATTCAAACATTATTCTATACTATGCAATAAAAATGGAATGGCTCAAGTAGGGTATTTGTATTCATCTTGGAACCGATTGTACAGTAGGCTATACATTGCTCACGAATTCCAATCGCAATGTGTAGTATAGTAAAAAGACTCAAAAAATTTGAAATGCAAGAACTTGCTAAAATATTGATGGATTTTGGAATTTCAACTTGCGTTGAAATGCGAGTGAAGTGTACTTTAATATAAGCATTTGAATTTTCCTTACACAATATTTACCACCCTAGTTAAAATCACTACTTCAATATAATTAGCCAAAGTTGAAATGAGGCGTTTTGATTGTTCTAGGAGAACTTCATCCTATAATTTTTAAATGCTTTCTATCAAATGTTGCTTGTTTATTGGCATTTTTGTGATATCAAAGTAAATCATTAAAAATACCTTCCACATGTTTTCAATGAAATTTGGATTAGGTGAATTTGGAGGCCAATTCAACTTCTTCATGCCACAAGCTAGTCTTCAATTCTATGGCAACTTAATGGGATGAATGGGAGCTCCATCTTCTATGCGTGCGAGGTCATGAAGATTATTGTGCATGAAATAAAACCCACTCAAAGTGCTTTCATATACATTTTGCACAAGAAGTACAGATTTTTTTTTCCCTTATGGCATAGCTACCTCAAAAATGCCTAAAAAAGCAAGAATTGATAAAAAGTCTTAAAAAATTATGGGATGTTAATCGAAATGCCTCATTTCAACTGTACCCAATCGTATTTAAGTAGTGATTTCAACTAAGGGTGGAAGTATTAGGGTGGTAAAATATATATTAAAAATACTTATTTTGTTTTTAGGTATATATATATATATATGTTTTTTGTTATATCAAAGTACACTTCACTAACATTTTAACGCAATCTAAAATTCCAAAATCCATCAATTTTTGAGCAAGTCCTAGTGTTCAAAAGTTTTCCAGTTTTTTCCCTATAAGTTCCTACACACTGCGACTAGAATTCATAAGCAATGTGTACTATTCATAAGCTCACTGTACTATACAGGTACAGTACAAGGGGGTCTCGAGTGTGTGAGGAGGAAGTCGAGGAAATTGCGGTAAGAGCAATCTGGTGGTAATGATTTAATTAATGGAGGGATGAAGAAAAGGAAAAAAGTTCTCTGCTGCTTCTCACAGACTGCGTGGAAGCATGGCAAAACGCGTGGAATTCAAAGAAAACGCTTTGCACATGCGAGGGGGGTTCCAGGCGGGGTAAGGAAAGGAGATTCCCAACCGCCGCGGGGTGCTTCGGCTGCACTAGCAGCTGTCTGGAGGAACCGGAAGCGGAGCTGGCCTGCAGGCTTGCATTGCGAGACCGGGAACGGGATCAGGGCCCGACAGCCTTGCTACGTCTGGGCTGTTTTACACTGTGATGGAGAAGTCCACCGCTCATGAATTTTAAGGGAATGGAATAATTTGAATGATCAAAGATGAGGTTCTAGTTTTGTAGGGTTAACACTACCACCATGACTCCAATGGTGAAGATCTTTAACCCCTAATGTCAAATGCCCTCAAAATTGCAAAAAACCCTCAAAACTGCCCTCTTTAAATGCAAGGTGCAAATTTATAATTTTTGATGTATTTATGAGTATGCAACCGTAAGATCTTGTACCTAACTTAAATGTGCATATGTATGTTAAATCTTAGATTCAAATTCCTTACCAATTGTGAGATCGTAATGTTTAAAGATGGAAAAAAGTTTTTTTTTCTTGTTGGAAACAGGGCAATTGGTTTTTTGAGGGCCAAAAAAACCATTTTTGGTAGAAAATTTGATATGAGGCTCTTCAAATTCTTGTTTTTAGAAGAGTCAAGATCATGCCTTCGCAGTTTTTACCCTCATACGACCTATAAAACCTAAAGAAATGCTTGATTATTCACATAAAGGTATGCTGAAGTTCAACAACAAAGGCCAATCTTTGACAATATAAATGGCATGTGAAGTATATTTGAATTGAAAATCTAAACGGCAAGATCATATCTTAAAATATTATTTATATGTTAAAAAAAAAAAAAAAAAAACACTTGAAAAAAAAAAAAATCTCAATTTTTGGTGAATATTTGAAGTTTCTGCAATTTAATTAATTTTGAGCAGTTTTTGAGAATAAATGAGCATATACTGCAGTTTTGGCAGTTTTGGGCAGTTTTGGGCAGATTTCAAATAGTGATTTCAAACTTTGACTATGAAAATCTCCTAAAGTATGAAGAATTTTGAAGCATGAGATGACTTTTTGGAAAGGTATGAAAAAACTCTATAATCTGCCAAAAGTAATAAATTCATTTGATCTAAATTTAGTAATTTCAAGCCTGACCAGACCAAAATCGACTATGAGAGGCTTGATTTCGACATTAAGGTTAAGCAAAGATGCTAAAATGACATGGCTGTCAACATGACATCACTTTTTTGTAAGTGAATTTTGTTGAAGATTAAGTTTCTTGTGCAACATCAAAACCATGAAGTAGGAACTTGGCCACCGGAGATATTTTACTTCATTGAACAATACCTCTAGTACTCCCATTTTTAAATCTTCTTAAGTGTTGTACTTCTTTATTTAAAGCCCTTCAAGTACTTTTTGGATTTTATAACTTCCTTTGTTATATTAGTTAAAATGGTGACTTCCTATGTGTGGATTGCTTTCTTCAAATTTAATTCTCAAGTTTTTCCAAATTTTTTTGGAATTAGTAGGATATTCCTTAAAATTATGCTATTTAGTAGACTTCTCTTCTTGGCTTTAATTCTTTACCAATTGAGGTACTGTAGCTGGGAGTACTAAGATTTACTTAATTTTCCCACCGTGGTTGAAACTACAATAATAGAATATAATGAATTAAAAGGTCATTGCACATTTCTATTCTCAACTTGATAGCTTCAATTTTGCTAAAAGTGGATATTCATCAAATGGTAAGATTAGAAGATTATTGTATAGAGGGAGAGCACAATAAAGTGGACCACAATGTGCAAAATGTGATCACTAAGAAGTGAATATGAAGTGTGCTGTTTTTTAAAGCTCAAAGCTGATTTTGAGCATTTTGATGTAGTTTTTGAGCATTTTAGTCACTTTCTAGGGTGTCATAAGGTATCTTACACGCATCTTCATAAAAAGAACATCTTCAATTGAAATGTAGTTTGACCAGGAATGCTATCTTGTGAGCAGCGAGCAGGAGCAGCGAGTAGGGAGCACTGTTTTTTTATTTCAGAATTTTTCGTTTTTTTCGATTTTTTTTCCAATTTTTTTTCGTCGCAAACTAATACAGTGTGTAATACCGCGGAATCTTTAAAGAATCTTTAGAGAATATTTAGGGAAAATCTTCTGAAGATTCCGGGAATATTCTTTTCAGAGAAATAGATAAAGCCGAGTATAGGTAACTTACCTTAAAGTGCATATTCGAATTCAAAAAATTGTAGCAACGGCTACTGAATTTAATTACACCGGTAATTTACAAAAATGGGTCACAATACATGATGTGCGTAGATGACCATTTGCTCTATCTATACATATATACGGTCTAAGATTAATACTGTATAAAATGCAGTCCAACATACATGGTCATACAGTATGCGCTACGATATCCAGGTATATCCAAGTAAAAATACCTAAACAACACACAAAATGTGAAAACAGGCCTACAAATGATCTAGAAGGTAAAATCTAGAAGTGATAACCACGCATGTGAAGACCCTCACTATCAGAGGTTTCACTCTCTCCAAGGTAAATGGGCATATCCTCAGTATCGCCCCAACCATTGGACTCATACGAGGCTCCTTCATCATCAGAGGAAGCTCCATCGTAAAAAAGGCGCTCCTCTGGTGCTGGAGGGTGGTAACTGTAGTCAATCTGGCCGCCAAAGAACTCC
Source organism: Ceratodon purpureus (assembly GCA_014871385.1). NCBI lineage: Eukaryota > Viridiplantae > Streptophyta > Bryopsida > Pseudoditrichales > Ditrichaceae > Ceratodon > Ceratodon purpureus. The sequence continues at coordinate 2,891,169 of CM026426.1, forward strand.
TCTAAACCGTCGGAGTCGTAGCCATCACCAGGAGAATACTCATCACCAGGGGCGCCATGAACATCCAGCCCCCAGGGATCCTTGGGCTTCGAATCTCCATGGTCTGAGTGGGGAACCTCAACACAGATGTTGGTGTTCCCCACTTCAACCACCTGGATGGTGAGTTCATCGTCGCAGCCTCCAATGTCAATTCCTACCTCACGAAGATAGTCCAAAGCTCCGACTGGCTTACGGACTGGAGGTGCCTCTGGATCCACCTCTGTAGCCTCCTCTTCGTTTTCTGGCATTGATAAAGGGGTCTTCAAAGGAGTGCGATCCGATGCAACGCCTGGGAGGAGTTCCGGAGCCCATCCAGCCTCAGAAAGCCTCCTGTGCTGAGCCCGTGTGAGCATCATGTTGAGTTTCACAAGTAGAAGAATAAGAACCTGCGCATACAAACAATGTACTCATTAGTAAATCCGAAACAATGTCAACCCGAAACCAAGTTAACCCGAATCGATGTCAACTTAAAACCATCTAATTTAGAAATCATCAAAACACAATACATTGAAATCTCAAAACAATGCAAACCCCAAATAGTGCAAACCCGAAACCATGTCAACCCGAAACCAACTTAACCCGAAGCCAATTTAATCGAAAACCTTGTCAACTGAAAACCAACTAAACTCGAAACTATGCAAACCCGAAACAATGTAAACCCAAAGTCACCTAATCAACAAACAATGTAAATTCAGATTCATCTAAAAGCAAATCATCAAACACTGTGCCAAATCTAAAACATTGTAAACCCGAAACTATGAAACCCCGAAACCCCTTAAACAACGAACACTGTAAACCCGCACTACTAACTACTAACAAACACTAATAAAACATTAACAACTAACACATTAAAAACCCGAGTTAAAGAAAACAGAAAACACTGTAGACCCGAAACTAGGAAACCCCGAAACCAACTAAACAACAACCACTGTAAATCCGCGCTACTAACTATTAACAACTAACACATTCAAAACAAACACACTAACAAACTAACAAGAAGACAAATAAAAAAACAATAACATACTAAGAAGACGATGCATACTAACCTTAGTTAGTACGCATAAAAAAAAGAGGGAGTGAGGAGAGGAACCCACTCCCTCTTATACTGGCTCTCGGATCCGAGAGCCAGTGGGGGAGTGGGTTTCGGCGGCTCCAGGGTTTAGATTAGGGTTTAGAAGAGAGGGAGAGGGACGTGTCTCGGATCCGAGAGACCCTCTCTTAGATCCGAGACACGTAACTAGAAAAAGAGAGAGAGAGAGAGAGAGAGAGAGAGAGAGAGAGAGAGAGAGAGAGAGAGAGAGAGAGAGAGATAGAGAGATATACTCGAGATAGAGATGAGAGATAGAGATAGAGATATAGAGAGCTCTCTCTCTC